>OY728138.1:206470135-207095135 GCA_963277665.1 Viscum album | reverse complement strand
AAATATATACAACTTATATAGAGAAGAAGATAGAGCATCAGAGAAATAATTTCACACCAGAATCATTATTCTTTAGAAGGTTTTTTCTATTAGATTTTGTGTGAATGGATTTTTGTTTAACTGTTATGATAAAGAGTTGTTTATCTAGGTTGGAGAATAAGTTAGGACTTGGAACTCAAAATTTCATCCCATATACATATTTATATTTTAGTTAACGTCATGTTGATAAATTTATATGAGACCCATATGTTTATAAACTGATATCTTCTTTTGTAGTGTGTGAGGGAGGATAAGGGAGTGGCCCTTAGGAGGAAGCGAGATATTCCCCAAAACTTTGTACATGTAGTGAGCCTCGGTAAGTATTTTTTTCACCTAAATATTATTTCCATTGAAATAGTGATTTTATAATGGATTTTTTGTACTCCAACATAATATTGAGTGTATACTCCTTAGATAGATCCCAGTGCGGGTGGACCAAGTAAAACATCTGTGTCCATTTCTTGATTTTCTTTATTTTTATACTTTATACCTGGGAGTAGTAAATATGATCATAATGTTAAAAAATAGTTCCTAATTACATAAAAATAATATATAATAAAGAGATTATTGAGTGAAATAAAAACTTGTATTAGGAAACACATAGATTCACCCCCCTCTCTGGGTGTATCTTGGTTTACAACAAGTGGTATCAAATCTAATAGGTTATACTTTAGATTCAACCAAACATATTATTCTTGTGAATATTTTAATATTATATAGAATATTGATTCTATAATGAATGATCTTGTATTTTATGGATTTATTTTTCTATTTGGAAAAAGGATTTCATGTCATACATGTAAGTATATTTTGAAATCAATCAGGAAATCTCATTAATTAGATTTTTTTTTAAAATTTAACATGGAATTGTAATCTATATGGATCAAATAAATTCAGATATCAATTCTTATTCTAATAAGACCTTAAAGTATGATATGGAGGAGGGTTCATTCAAGTATACATCTCATTGCAAGATTTTTAAAGATGTGTGGATGAAATTAAAAGAGATGCATGGAAGAGAAACAGTTCCAAAATATGTGAATAAATCTATATTCACAAGTTGATAACATAAATCAGTTAGAGAAGAGGGCCTTATACCTAAATCTTGGATGAATAAAAACAAAAAGTAGAAGTCCCCTACAAAGATAGAGACTCCACTTAAGGTGATTGTTCTAGATTTTATTACTTTATTTGAATATAACATTATTATTAAGGATGCCTATATATCATAAATAGATTCTCATGTAGATATTTAAATATGTATGTTTTATAGTGATGATGTGATATAACACCATGTTATCATTCTATAAGAGGTTCATGCAGTGATCAAGGAGAGAAATAGACCTTACATGATAAGGTGGATTAACCAAAAATCATAAAAGGAGTTAATTATGAATGTATAATATATTCTTTTTGGAGAATCAAGGATTGAGGGTAGTATAGGTGGCCTTGAATGTAGATATTATGATAATGGTTTCAAAGATGAAAGGTCAAAGTGATCCACATAAATAAATTTCACATAAGTTGGGAGAATAATTGGACACATAGATAGAACAAAACATGACCATTATCCATCTTAAAACATAACTTAAATATAGTATAAAAGTTGTAATGGAAGCTAGATTTAGGTTGAAGTAAATGGATATATAGTTAAAGTATAAGGATGAGAATATCCTGGAGCTTTAAGAGAGGTTGAAAACCTCAAAAAAAACCTCCCATGGTAGTGTTTACAAGTGGAGTCACAAATGTGGAAATATGGAATTTAGTGAGTAAGTGGAATATTCTTACAGAATCTAGAAAAAAATATTCTCAAAGTAAGGTATATATGACATTCTATTTTTGTGGAGTCATTGGACACACTATATGGATGCATATTTTGAGGAAAAGGAGTTGACTATAAGGAAATATACTATAACAACATCTCAATCAAGGCATGAATACATGGATCATGATTTTATTAGGAGAAGTTGTATTTATGCTAACCTTGGTTATATGAAAATATATTATGGTATGGGAAATGAAAGATATGATAAGAATAAAAACCCCATTCTCATATTAAGGGGGAGACATGTACAGAATGAAGAAAAATCTATTATATTGAAAAATAGTTTCACTAGGTTGATTGAAAGTGGTTATTGAGTTTAATAAATGGTGCATTAATCACCAATTATTAATTATTCACACTAGAAATCATGGAAATAAAAAAGAAATTCTAGAGATTGAAGAAAAAATATAACCCATTTGAATAAAAGGAAATGAATGGGAACTTAAAGAAGGAATTAATGTGGATGAATAATTCTTAATTAGTCTTTATGGATATTAGATAATATAAACATGAGTCATTCCCAATTGGTCTCACAAATTATACTATAAGGAAATAGTAAAATGTTGGTGGAGGATCCATATTATGGCTGAGGAAGTACGGTAATGGATGAAAAAATAATGCCACAAAGGAAGAAACATGCACAAGTGGGATTACTCTCATAATATAGGTTAAGAACAATCCAAGAAAGGATAATAAAAAATAAAACATCAATAATAAAGTTTTTATTTGTGGTACCACTCGAAGTAGAGACGCTACAAATATTTGGAATCAAGTTGGTAGCAATAAATTGTTTCTTCAAGACTAACCACATTCCTAAACTTGAGGATGTATGGGAAGTACAAAACTTCCAATGTAATTAATTTATATACATTATTTTTGGAGGTAGTACTAGATTAAGGGGGAGATACAAACCATGGGATTTGTATATAATTAAAGTAAATACATGTAATGAGTAGTGTATGAGTAAAAAATAATGATTTCAAGGATAAATATAAATCAACAAGTGATATCAAGTTGTTTTTATGAAAAATCAAAGATGAATATAGTTATACATACTGGGATGTGAAGTACAGGTGGAACAAAGCCTTAATTGAAGTGAAAAAAGTGTTAAAACCATATATGAGTTTTCTAAATGGCATCAATCCAATTTTGAAATTCAAAATGTGGTAACAGAATATTAATAAGTGGCTAAAAACCTTAAAGAAGAAGGTGGATAACTTGATGAAATAAAAAATACATATACAGAGTAATACATGTTCTATTTTTTTATGAGATAACAATTTGGTGAAATGTGCTTTTATTTTAGGATACTTATAACTACTGGGAAGAAATTATTATAAACAAAAAGTGGAATCTTTGTACTAAAGATAATCAAAATATTTGGTATCAAGAGTTTAAGAAATTAAGTGGGAGTTAAAAATGAGTAATTAAAGGCAGATTAACCTCATTTTGGAAAGTAGAATACCTATAAAGAAAGAAATATCATTAATATCAAGTGGTATCGAAAGTTTATCATGAAAAAGTGGTATTAATTATATTAACTTGTGATATGACTCACACACTTTTTTCTTTATTTTTCAAACTTTTATGGTCTTTTGTAAATATTATTGAGATCAAATGAAACATGATATTGATAAAATTTTATTATCCAAGATTCATGAGATTATGAAAATAGGTGAGTGACATAGAAAACATTTAAGTTATTAACTTATAATATTATTTCCTACACCAAGTTCTAACTATATAAGATTAAAGGATTTGTTTATAACTCATTTACAAGTGGTAAATTCACCTAGTAGATATCCTTTAAAGGAATGAAGATGAAGGTGAATGTCGATTGAAGATGAGGTTTCAATAAATAATGAATGAAAGTGACCAAAGGTCCTAATGGGGATAAATTAGTGGTTAAAAGAGCCAAAATTTTGTAGGGGAAAGTAATTAGATGAAAGTTCTGAGGGCGTTTTGTGCCAACGTGAAGAGTTATTACTCTCTAAAATCTAGTGTAAGAACCCGATTTTCCCTCAGGTATGGATCCTTTAATTTTCAGTCTAAATCTTTACTTGGGACCTAATAAGGATTAATAATGAGTTAAAAAAGGTTATGAGGGTGACCGGGGCCTGTTTGGAGCTCGAAACACCTCTTTTTGGGAAAATAGGACAAGTCACATGGTTTGCACATGATTAATGCGTGGTTTGCCTAACTGTGCAGATTGTGTTTTTTTGTACAGTGGCACCTCGCAGGGTTGGTGCATGGCCATACAGCAAAATCGTGTGAATTCCCCTTTTTCCCAGGTTTGGGCAGAACCATCTCACACAGTTTGCGTACGGTTTGACAAACCGTGCAGACAAACCGTGCGCAGGCTAAAAACCTATGTAAAATGTCTAAAATTACTTTAATGATCTATTAATCCTTTCACTTCCTCCCTAATTCGAGTTTTTGTGGGATTAACCTAGTTTTATCTCATGTTGGTTCATTTTGAAGATCCAAACTTGGAATCAATAGATTTCATTCATCTGACATCCTGATCGAGAATCCATTCATCACATTGGATGCGAAACGGTAAGTACTTGAGTACTCTTTAACCATACTTCTCCTCTTTCACTATTGACCTAGATATCACCATGTGATCATTTTTCACCTTTTCTTAGATCAACTCTGATACGAGGAAAATCAAGGGCTGATACTGGAGGATAAGGCTCCTGCAACCCTAAGGTGGGTGGTCTATAACTCATCCCTAAAGTTTGTTGTTTTTGGAATGTTCATGTGGGGCCTACCAGTTTCATTGGAAACCATTTATTAAATTAACATTCCATGATTATAATCATTAAAATCATATGGTTATTCTCTTTCAAAATATTTGATTATTAGTTGGTGGTTTCACCCACAACTCAATCCGCCTCATGTAAAAGGTTATAACTTAATTGGGTTTTTAGTGTTTTGACACATTTGATCCACCGTTCGGGTGTGCCTTTGATTAACCTTTATAAAGGTGAGGCTTTTTATAATAAATGGATTGTTGTCGATGATAATTTCATAATGGCATGTACCATGTTTTCTTACCACTTGGATCGCCTAAGGTAAGTTCTTTCAAATGTTTATTAAATGTGAAATATAAAATGTAAAATGGAAAGTATACTAAGTATATAACTTGGCCTTATTAAATGAGATTGAATAAAAGTTACATGTCCATATCCCACCTTTTCATGTTGTTGGAAGGTAGTGGAGTGAACCTCAATAATTGAATAAGACGTAATGACTAACTAAGACTAGATTAAATGGTTGAAATGCTACTTGGCCTATCCACACCAATGGAAGACAAGGCTTGGACTGATGGTTACAACTCTACTTGACCTATCCACACTAATGGAAGGCAAGAATTGAACCAAATGAATTATTACATGATAACAATATCAAACAGTAATGGACTGACTTGTGCTCACCTGGGATTCTAAGAGGAGAATACCTTGGGTCTCGGGAACCCCATTCCGATACAAGGATATAGTTTTCTTAGGTTGATACCCACCTAGACTTCGATTCTTGTCTATTCCTTGGATGCCTGGTATACTACCATTGGGTCCATTTATTTTTTACAGGATACCTTAGATACACTCCTTGGATCCAGCATTGACTTGTAGGTGCCATGGTGAAAGCCCATAGGGCCCTGTCTTTTCTTATCCCCATTTTACATTGGTCGATCACCTTGTACTCAGTAGGCACATTATTTTGGAATTCCTTGGATTACACTCCTTGGATTACACTCTTACCCCTTAGATAGACTCAGATACTACTGAGTTTTCTTTTGGTGAGTTTACATTAGCTTGGTTTTTACCCTAGAACTCCCTCACTGGATATCATTGTCTGGTTTCCTTATTACATCTTAGACCTTCACTACTTATACTATCAAGAGGTCATGTCATTGTTATCTATGCCTCACGTGACCTATTAACATTAAATGGTAGTTGATTAATTAAATAATTGGTTACATGTTTAGACACCAGTCGGGGGTTGAAGTAGGTACTTGGTTATTTAGTTATCTTGTAATACATACTTTACCATATATATATATGCTTGCACACTTCTTTGTTCTATTGCACGGGCCGAATGTTATAGACATCGTTGGTAGTGGACCAATGAGATTTATCTCACACCCTCTATGGGTACCATTTTGTACCCAGAGTAGATTACATGGTTGTAGGTACTGACAAAGGGAAGCATGAAACTTACAATACTTGATTGTGTGCTGATAGATTGGAGCTTTATAATAGATGACCAAGTAGGATATCAGGATGCTTGGAGTAGTACTTGTTTTCCTTTACTTTTGGAACATGCTATTCTTATTATCTTGTATACATTCTTTCTAGTTTTCTAGTGACATGACATTACATCATTACAGTTCTAGTTGATATAGTTATTGTTCTTCTTGTTTTTCTTTTACATCAGTTTTCTACCGCTATTTATTTATTTTTATTCTACTCTTTACTATTCATTTATATCCCTTCTGTTGTGATACACTATACTAATGAGGGTATAGTCTTCCCACAGACACACCATAGGCCCTCACTGCTAGCTGGAAGCCTTTGGCATTCGGGAATATGCGCTTGAGGCCATGTGGCCCACCAGGCTCGGGGCACCTGTTAAGTGGCATCCTGGTCTGGGTCTTCACAAAGTGGTACCATAGGTGCTTTATTTTTTTCCCTGACTATTTGGAGACAATATATTAAGGAATAGGAATTCTTGGGACTTGGTCATAATCCATTCTTGGGTATCACGAACCCATGTTCGGGGTAAAATCCATGTTACCCATAATGCAATTGTTGTTCTATTTTTCCTATTACTGTTGATATTATTTCACCATTGGGTGACTCACATGTTGTGTGGTGTTATTGATTATTACCTTTTGGGAATCTATTTCATCCTTTACCTGAGGATATGAAGGCAAGGATTATTACTACAAGCATCATTATAGGCACCTAGAATTCACACTCCATGCATATTTCCATGCCATATAGGTGCATTTCAATGATTTTCATGGCTTGATATGCCTGTGATTGATGAGTGATGTTGTGATAGTTTCTTATAATTATATTAATTTAGATTCGATTGAGTGATTTTCTATATCAATTCATGAGGTGTATGGGCCCTCATGTGTTGGAATGAGTAATTTACCGAGTCAATTCATTATGCTATAGGTAAATGGGTGTCATTTTTATTGATAGGTGTATGGGCACTAATTAATCAGAAATGACTATCCATTATAAAGTGAATCCTAAAATCTAAAATGAATTGGTTGAACATCCTTATCCCTCCTTATCATGTTTATTAAAGTTAAAGGAGTGAACCTAATAATTAACTGCAAAATGACATAAAAATTATACTTGAGCACTTATTGATACATGTCCATCTAAGCAGGTAGTTTGGGTAGTATGCCTTGGTTAGTGAGTTTTATTATGTTCATATTATATTAGTGATGCTATCTCATTACTTCTATGCTTGTTATAAGATGGGTGTTTGGCATTTTTAGACCAATGTCATCGCATCATCCTCATGTTATTCTCCAAGAGAGTGGTAAAAAACATGCTCCAGGCATGGTGGGCCCTGAGTCGCTAGTATTACTTACAAGAGTACCACTTGAGGCACCGCCTGCTATACCTAATTAGGGAACTGATTCCCAAGTCTGTGATAGTTACTTATGTATGATTCAGTCCATGATTGGTCCTCCATGGGTTGCAGCTACGATGGCTGATCTGACCCACAAGTTCGACAAGTAGAATCCTCCTACTTTTTTAGGGGATGGAAGATCTCAGGCTAATAAGTCTTGGATAGAGGCCATGTTGTATATCATTGATCTTCTAGAAATTCCTCTAGAGCATAGATTCAAGCTTTATACTTACATGCATCGAGATTCATCCAAGCATTGGTGGGATGTCGTTACCCAAGTTGGACGTCATCATGGCATGTTATGGGTTGACTTCAAGACTGCATTCTATGATCAGTTCTTTACTCAGTCACTGAGATCTGATAGAACCAGAGAGTTCATGTATCTCGAGTAGGGTTCTATTTTAGTTATGGAATATTCAGTACGTTTCACTGATATACAATTCTTTTCACCGCTTCTAGTTGGTGATGAGCTTTCACGTGCTAGACGTTTTGAGGATGGGCTCCAGTATGCCATCCAAACTTAGGTGAATGTCTTTAGCCTTCCTACCTTCTCTGCAATAGCTGATCAGGCCCTTATCACTGAGTGTAACCTGATGGACGGAGCAAGTACCGGGTTTAAAGGATCAGTGATGTGACATGCCAGTAGTTCTTCTAGTGGAAAGAAATGTTTCCTTCAGGTTTATTGTCGGGGCAGTGGCAGCCAGAGTATCCAGTTTAATAGCTCTGTAGTGTGACATAAGTGTGGAAATCTAGGGCATAAGAAGCCCCAGTGTGATAGAGACCATATAGAGTGTTAGTCTTGTGGTCGTATGGGTCATCTTCAGCTCTTTTGTAGGACCTTTTCACCATCTTTGAGTGGAAAAGGATCAGCTTCAGCTCCACCTTCAGGAGTGATTTCTTTTACGCCGCATTAGGTGGGAAGTTGGAGTAGCACCGAAAGTTCTGGATGAGGAGGAGGTTGTGGCCGTGGTAGTCCGATCCTTGATCACTAGAAGTGCTAGAAGAGAAGTCATGATCATGGTAGTATATCTGTTTCACATGGCCATGGATCGGGTCAGTTGCATGAATTACATCCGATACCCAAGGATCAGGATGTAGGACCATCTACAGTACGAGGAACTATTCTAGTAGCCTCTACTATTATCTCTGCTTTGTTTGATATAGGTGCTTTGAACTCTTTTATTTCTATATCTATCATGGAAAGTCTTGGACTATATATACAATATCATTATGGTGTAATGACCCTCAATACACCATTGGGAATAAGGACAGAGGGCATATGCCAGTGCAGAGATTGTCCCCTTGAGGTAGGTAGTTACCCTTTCTTGTGGAATCTCTTTTTTCTCGAGATAACGAGCTTCAATGTTATTCTTGGGATGGATTGGTTGGCCCACTATCATGCATTTATATACTTTTATCACCGAAGGGTTTATTTTACATCACAATATGGCAACAGTTTTCTTTTCAAAGGAGAGTGGGATGTCTCAGCTAGGAGAGCGGAACCAAAGCATCATGGGCTAGGTGGAGTGGCCACCCATATTTCAAATATTTTCATGGAGGATCCAGATTAGCTTCAAACTAATTTCACTCCAGTAGTTGATCATTTTAGGGAAGTCTTTCCTGATGAATTTTCTAGATTACCTCCTAAGAGAGAGGTAGAGTTTCCAATTGATATTGTTCTAGGAGTAGCTTCAGTGTCCATTCCTCCATAAAGGATGGCACCTACTAGGCTTCAGGAGCTCAAGCGGCAGATAGAGAACTTAGAGGCCAAAGGCTTTATACAGCCTAGTATATCTTCTTGGGGGTTTATCCAAGCTTTTATCCAAGAAAGTGGATGGAAGATTACTTATATTCATGGATTACAGAAGGTTGAACCAGTTTACGGTCAAGAACTAGTATCCACTTCCTCGAATAGATGATCTCTTTGACCAGCTCTGGGGATCAAAGGTGTTCTCTAAGATAGTCATGATATCAGGTTATTATCAAGTACAAGTCAGACCATTATACATACCTCATAAAAATTTCCATAGTATGTATGGTCTGTATGAGTATCTTATTATGTTGTTCGGTCTTATGAACGAACCTGCCATTTTCATGGCTTTGATGAATAGGGTTTTCCATCCCTATGTGGACTCTTTTTTCATAGTCTTTGTGGATGACATCTTGGTGTACTCATGAACTCATAACGACCATGCCAAACATCTTGAGATCACTATGAGTACACTGATAGAGCATCGAATTTATTCCAAGCTTGCTAAATATGACTTCTGGATCGATAAAGTCTACTTCTTGGGTCATATTATTTCAGAATAAAGAGTATATGTTGACCATAAAAAGGTTATTAATGTAGTATCCTGGTAGAATCCCAAGAATGTGTTTGATATATAAAGTTTCTTGGGACTAGATGGATATTACATGCATTTCGTACATGAATTCTCACATCTTACTTTACCTCTTACTATACTTAAAAAGAAGGGTGTTAAGTTCCTGTGGTTAGAAGCATGTGAGAAATCATTTCAGGAGTTGAAAGGGAGGCCTGTCTCGACACCTATTATAATTCTTCAGGAACCAGTAAAAGGTTATATCATCTTCTGCGATGCATCATTCATTTCCCTTGAAGCAATGTTGATGCAGGAAGGCAAAGTCATTACGTACGAATCTCGGCAGTTGAGGCATCCCAAGATAAATTACCCGACACATGACCTTGAGATAGCAGTATTTGTTCATGCCTTACGTTGCTGAAGAAATTATCTCTTGGGTGAGAACTTTGTGGTGTATAAAGGTCACAAGAGCCTCAAGTATATCTTTTCTCAGCATGAATTGAACCTCCGACAGTGAATATGGGTCGAATATCTACAATACTTTGATTTTGAGCTTGCCTATACGCCTAGAAAATGCGATCTGGTTTCATATGAATTGAGTCGAAAAACTCAAATGCATTCCATACAGGAAGCCAGTGATGAATTGAAGTTAATGGCCCTATTTTCTTAATTTCATCTAGATTTTCACGATAATAATGATAAATATTACCTCTCAGCCTTAACAATTACATCTTCCCTCCTTGAGAAGGTAAAGAGTAGGCAATTTTTAGATCCAGAAGGTTTGGTTCTCCATGAGAGTATGTCGGGAGATAACCCACCTTCGGATTGGTATGTGGATAGAGATAACGTTCTGCATCTACATGGACATACCTGGGTTCATCCAAATGTGAGAGAGGAGTTTATGAAAAATTCCCATGCTTCCCTATGGGTAGTTCATCCAGGCATCTTGAAGATGTATCGAGATATGCGATGCCAATATTGGTGGGATAGGATGAATTTTCAGATTTAAGGCTTTATCACTAGGTGTTCCACCTGTCAGCAGGTGAAGGCGGAGAACCAGAGACCTGAAGGCTTGTTACAACCACTTCTAGTCCCAGAATGGAAATGGGAAGATGTTGCTATAGATTTCGTAGTTGGATTACCTAGGTTGCCAAGGGGTATAAATTCTATCTGGGTAGTTATTGACTGACTAAAAAAATCATCCCTCTTCATTCCTATTTGGAATCTTTTCTTAGTTGATGATTTAGGAAGACTGTATGTCTGTGAGATCATACAACTACATGGGGTTCCATGTACTATCGTTTTAGATAGGGATGCTCATTTCACTTCATGGTTCTGGAAGGGTTTGCAGAAATCTATGGGGAATTAGGTTCTTATAAGAACATTTTTTTACCCTCAGACTGATGGATAGTTAGAACAGACAATACAGGTTTTAGAGGATATGCTACGAGCATGCATCCTTGATTTTGGCGGTTCTTGGGAGAAGCATATTCTTCTCGTCAAGTTATCTTATAATAACAGTTTTCTAGAAACGATTCAGATAGATCATTTTGAGGCCTTATTTGGTATTCTATTCCCTTCACCTCTATGGTGTCTAGAGGCAGGTGAGGCAGTCTTACTAGGTCCTCGTCTTGTTCAGGAGACTTCATAATAGGTCTAACTGATCGGGAAGCGTATGACTACTGCTCCGTCTAGACAGAAATCTTATGCCGATCGACGTCGACAACCACTTGATTTCAATGTTTGGGATCATGTTTTTCTTTGGTCATCACCTAGGCTTGGGAAAAGACGGTTATAGAAGCAGGGTAAGCTGTCGCCTCATTACGTCGGGCCATTCGAGATTCTAGAGTGAGTCGGGCCTGTAGCTTATCGGTTACTACTACCTCAGAGGTACCTTTCCATGCATGAAATATTTCATGGCTCACAACATCACCAATATCATGCAGACCCATCTCATACCTTTGATCCTAAGGAAGTTGAGTTAGATGTCGATTCTACCTTTGAAGAATATCCAGTACACATCGTTGACCGAAGCACGAAGGCTCTACGAGGCAAGTTTGTCCCTCTAGTACGGGTGCTATGGAATCATGTCCGAGTACAGGATGAGACTTGGGAGAGGGAAGAAGATGTATGTGCCCAATGTCCAGAGTTGTTCTTAGACGATGTTTCCTTACCCTTGGAAGGAGAACTCGGGGGGCAAGTTCTTTTAAGGGGGGAAGACTGTAAGAACCAGGTTTTTCACTCAGGTATGGATCCTTTAATTTTCAGTCTAAATCTTTACTTTGGACCTAATATGGATGCCTAATGAGTTAGAAATGGTTTTGAGGGTGACTGGGGCTTGTTTGGAGCTCGGAACACCTCTTTTTGGGAAAATAGGTGAAGTCGCGCAGTTTGCGCACGGTTAGCGCACAATTTTCCTAACCGTACAGATTCTGTTTTTTCAAACAGTGGAACGCCACACGGTTGGAACATGAATGTGTAGCCAAAATGTGTGAATGCCCCTTTTCCCCAGGTTTGGGAAGAACCATCTCACACAGTTTTTGCACGGTTTTTCAAACCGTTCATAGGCTAAAAACCTGTGTAAAATGTCTAAAATGACCTTAATGATCTATTAATCCTTTCCCTTCCTCCGTAATCTGAGTTTATGATGGATTGACCTAGTTCTCTCTCATTTTGGAGCATTTTGAAGATCCAAAATTTGAATTAATAGATCTCATTCATCCAACATCTGATAGAGATTCCATTCATTATGATGGATGTGTAATAGTAAGTACTCAAGTTCTCTTTAGCCATACTTATTATCTTTCAATCTTGACCTATATATCCCCATGTGATCATTTTTCACCTTTTGTTAGATCTAATACGATTCGAGGAAAATCAAGGGCCGATACCAGAGGAGAAGGCTTGTACAACCCTAAGGTGGGTGGTCTATAACTCATTCCTAAAGTTCATTGTTTTTGGAATGTTTGTGTGGGGCCCACCAGTTTCGTTGGAAACCGTTTCTTAAATTAACATGCCATGATTATAATTGTTAGAATCCTATGGTTATTATCTTTCTAAGTATTTGATTATTAGTTGGTGGTTTCACCCACAACTCAATTCTCCTCATGTCAAAGGTTATGCCTTAATTGTATTTTTAGTGTTTTGACACATTTGATCCACCATTTGGGTGTGCCTTTTATTGAACTTTATAAAGGTGAGACTCCTAATAATAAATGGATTGTTGTTGATGATAATTACATAATGGAATGTACCATGTATTCTCACCACTTAACCCACCTAAGGTAAGTGATTTCAAATGTTTATTAAATGTGAAATATGAAATGTAAAATGAAAAGTATACTAAGTATATAACTTCGCCTTATTAAATGATATTGAATAAAGGTTACATGTTCATAGACACCTTTTTCATGTTTATGGAAGGTAGGAGAGTGATCCTCAATAATTGAATAAGCCTTAATGACCAACTAAGACTTGATTAAATGGATGCAATGCTACTTGGCCTATCCAAACTAATGTAAGACAAGGCTTGGACTGATGGTTTCAACTCTACTTGACCTATCCACACTAATGGAAGGCAATAATTGAACCAAATTAATGATTACATGATTACAATATCAAATAGGAATGAACTGACTGGTGCTTGCCTTGGATTATGAGAGGAGATTACCTTGGGTCTTGGGAACCCCATTCTGATACAAGGATATGGTTTTCTTAGGTTGATACCCCCCAGACTCCGGGTCTTTTATATTCCTTGGATTCCTGGTATATTATGGTTGGTTCCCTTTCTTTTTTATAGGATACCTTAGATACAATCCTTGGATCCAGGATTGACTTGTAGGTGCCGTGGTGAAATCCCATAGCGCCCCATCTTTACTTACCCCCATTTTACCTTGGTTGATAAACTTGGACTCGGTAGGTTCCTTATTGTATAATTCCTTGGATTAATCTCCTTGGATTACAATCTTACCCCTTAGATAGACTCAGATACTAATGAGTTTTCTTTTCGTGAGTTTACATTACCTTGGTTTTTTCCCTAGAACTCCCTCACTGGATATCATCGTCTAGTTTCTTTATTACATCTTGGACCTTTACTACTTACAATATTAAGAGGTGATGTCAGTGTTGGCTATGCCTCACATGACCTATTAACATTAAATGGTAGTTGATTAATTAATTAAATGGTTACATGTTTAGACACTAGTCGGGGGTTGAAGCAGGTACTTGGTTATTTAGTTATTTTGTACTACCTGCTTTACTTTATATATATGCCTGCACACTTATATATTCCATTTCATGGGACGAATGTTATAAACACTGTTGGTGGTGGCCCACTGAGATTTATCTCACACCCTCTCTAGGAACCATTTGGTACCTAAAGTAGATTACATGGTTGAAGCTATTGAAAAAGGGAAACATGCAACTTCCAATACTTGATTGTGTGCTGATATGATGGATCTTGATAGCAGATGACCGAGTAGGATATCAAGATGCTTGGATTATTCCTTGTTTTCCTTTAATTGTGGAACATGTTATTATTATTGTCTTGTATCCATGATTTTCAGTTTTCTAGTGACATGACATTACATCATCACAGTTCTAGATGATATAATTATTGTTCTTCTTGTTTATCTATTGCATCCGTTTTCTTATACTATTTTTTTTTGTTTACTATTCATTTATATCATTTCCATTGTGCTACACTCTTATAATGAGGGCACATTCTTCCCACAGTCAAACCCTATGCCCTTGCTGCTAGTCATCAACCTCTAGTATTTGGGAAGATTCACTTGAGGCCATGTGGCCCACTGGGCTCGGGGAACCTGTTAAGTGGCATTCGGGTCCGGGTCTTCACATCTAGATTTAATATTCAAGCAGAAATTAGTGCTTAAGATTACTTGATGTGAAGTATTATAGATCTATGGAGTGAATATAAAAGGGGGAGTATAGTATATATAAATTTAAATATTTAAGGAATAATTATGAGATAGCGATTTCTCTTAAAAATTTATAATAAGTAGTGTATTAAAAAAGGGGAGTGAATCTAATAAAGTTTCCCTCATACCTTTTTATAAAACAATGGGAATAGGAATAAAGTATCCAGTAAAGATTAATCCTTTTAATTTTATTAACAAATGAGAAAGAAATAAGTGCATAAAATCTATATGTATAAAATCCAAATGCTTGGAGGTTCTTGGATGGAAATAGAAAGGGGAGATATATCTCAATATCTTGGTGATGCATGGATTTTATGGAATCATTGTCAAAAAAATACAAAGGGGAAAATTATTACAACTAAGAGATTATGTGTTGTATTTTTTTAATAATAACTAAAGGTTTATGATAATGGATGGTTGTGAGAGATGATTATCATAACTAATAGGTTATGTGTAATCAATAGGTTATGAGGATTATTGGTTAATAATAATTTAAGGTTGGATTTTTTAAAGACATGCTTGGAGTATGATAAGGATTGGTTAGACATAACTAAAGTTTATATTTATTGAAGACATGGATTAATCATGAATAGATATTAAAGACATGATTTTTGTGATATGATAATGCTTTACATTATCATATATGGAATTTGATTTCCAGAAAGATCATAAAATATTTGGATATGATCTACACTTGGAAGAAGTTTTATAGGATTTAGAGATACACATTCATATCACTTTATATCAAGGATATGATTTCATAAGATAAATATTTCTTTAAATGTGAAATATGACTTTTATAGATGTTTTATAAAGATTAATGTTCTTATTTTTCTTTTGTAAAGAGATAGATATTGTAAGGAATTATTTTGGTGATGAATAAAATAAGTTTGGTGAAGGACAAACTCCCCATGCCATGGTGATACTATCTATGCCATGGTGGATTAAGAAACAACTAGTGTAGAGTAGTCATGACTGTTTTAGAATCCATTTAAATCCAAAGGAATTTTAGTTGGAAATAACCTGGCTATCCATGCCATGGTCAAAGGCATTTTCAATGGAGTAAAATAGACATAATATAATCTGATTTAATGGAAAAAAGGAAATTTTCTAGATGTAAACATAATGGATACTTATAGATATAGAAATAGTTTGGTGACGATTTTGTAAGGTTTTTTGGAGGTTATGATGATTTAAGGTTCAACTAAAATGAGAAGCTGATTCATGTCATGCCATGGAATATGGTGTTTTGCATTAAAATATCCGTATGAAAAATGGGGAGTCCCATAAAAATAATTTTGGAATTTATTTTGGACCTCACATGACATTAACGGTACTATAAATAAGAATGATAAAAATGGTGTAGGTCTTGTATAATAATGATCTAGGTGAGAAATTGGAGGATCACTATGACATGGTGTAATTTTTTTAAGTATTAGGTTTCGAGAGATAAAGACAAAACATGATGCTAAGCATAGAGGAATCCATTTTGAAGGTATTTTTTTATTAATAAGATATATTAAATGGTAATTTATATACCACACAATGTTTATTACAATTTAGATCTTGAAACATGCGTTTTGAATGAAGGGTATACCATGAAGGTTGTAAAATTGCAGGTTTTGATCAGAATTGATGAGTTGGCACTTTTGTTACTATTTTGTGGTTATGAAACAAACTTCATAATAACAAATGGAGTTCAATGGTATAGATAAACATTAATATAATATATGTTATGAATTTTAAGAATATTAAGTTTTGGGTCATTAATATCTTGAATTTGACATTAAATTTCAAATGTCTTGATAGAAATTAGAGGGAGATAATTGGAAAAAAATGGATAAATGTTCTTGATAAAAAAAGTCACAAAAATTATTAAGTTTAAGATTAGAATAAAAAGATAAAGGATCCCCATATAGAGCATCATTGACATATCTATTTTTTTATGGAGGAAGGGATCACTATTACTAAAGTTTTATTATTCATATCTAGTGTCTTATTGAAAAATATGAGAGTATATAGAGAATATGGTATAAATGATAGGGAGATCATAGTATATTTATCATTATATTATATCCATTTTGAATAAAGAATAAGAAATATAACTGGTGGTTTATCATCAATATATCTGGTTTTTATGGATTAGAATATAATGAATAAAAGAAATAAATTTTCATTGGAATTATTGTTTACCTAGAGGTGTTTTCTATTAGAGTTTGCGTGAAAGGTATTTTTGAAAAACTCTTCCAACAAGGAGTAGTTCAAATGAAGAATAATTTAACACTTGGAACTCAACATTTCAACTCATCTAGAATTATGATATAGTTTATATGCTATTTTCATACTGATCTTTGAGTGACCATTATGATGATAAACTGAGAAGAGACCTGCAAGTTTATAAACTAATATATTTTGGAGATAAGAATATAAGAGTAGAAAGGAGAGACCCTTGGGAGTTAGTGATATATTACCTATACCTTTGTATAGGTAGTGAGACTTAGGGAGTAGTGACTTTACCTAAATCTTATATATGTCAAAATTTTTATTTTATATTGGATTTTTGGTATACTGGAATAATGTTGAGTGTATTCTTATGGAATGTATCCTAGTGTGGATGAACCAAGTAAAACCACTATGTCCATTACTTAATTTACAATCTTCAAACACATTATACTTAAGGCGTAGTTTTAATGATCAATATATTGAACACTAGTTCCAAATAACATGGTAACAAGATCCAATAAAGAGATAATCAATTAAAATAAAAACATGTGTTGGTAAACACCCTAATTCACCCCCTCAGGGTGTATCTTAGGTTACACGTTATACCCCCATCACTAAAAGAAGTTTAGGGAATACAATCTACTTGACTTGATTCATATTGATACGTGTGATCCAATGAAACATCCTAAAACACATGAAAATGGGTATTTTATTTTTGATGTTGATGATTATAGTAGTATTGGCTGAATAATGTTCATACAAACCAAAAATAAAGTTATAGTGTATATCAAATGATCCCAGAGGCTTACTAAAAATGAAACTAAAAGGTCAATAAAGATTCTTTAATCAGATAATGGAATAGATTTTACCTCATTTGAACTAGAGAATTACCTTAAAATCATAACATTAAGTATGAAGATTCATTATTAATGGAACCACAAAAAAATGGTGTCTTGGAATGGAGAAATCACATAGAGAATAATATGATAAATACACTACTCATTGAAAGTGGAATTTAAAGGCACTATTGAAAGGAAGTGGTGTAGGTAACTATTTACAAAAAAACCAAACTTTTTCAAGTCCTGGGAAGAAAATTAAACCTTATATAATGTTTCATATAACGAATCCAACAATTAAATAGTTTAGTGTGTTTTAAAGTAAGTGATAAACTCATAGAAAGGAAGAAAACTAGGGAAAATATGTTAATGTGGTTGATGAAGGGGTGTTCTTAGTATACTCAAAAAAGAGTAAGGCTTATAAGTTATTCAATAAAATGATAAATAAAATTGTGGATATCAACAATGTCATGGTTATCAAAATAAGGATAGATGTAAATCTAGAAATATATACTTGAATGAAATTTTTGATGAAGTATATGAGGTTGACACAAGTTATAGATGCCTATATAGTTCATCACATGATGAGGATTCTGAGTTTGAATTAATGTAATAAGAGACTGATGAAGATATTTAATTATATAATTAAATAATAAAAATAAGAAGAGTTGAAATCGATGTGTCAAATATCATTAGAGTTAAAACTCCTTCAACTCAAACTTAAAGGGTGAATAGTATAGAGAACACTAATCTAATATCTCTGGTGAAACCACCATTATTTGAAGAATAAATAAATAATAAGAGATGGCTCAATTCCATGAATGAATAATTTTATCAAATTTAGAAAAATCATACTTAGGATATTGTGAAGAGTTTGTATGATCACAATATCACTATAAATAATGGGTTTTCAAGAACTAATATGATGAACATGGGATAGTGATCAAGAATAAAGTGAGAGTGGTGTGTAAGGGATATACACAAATTGAAGGAATTGATGTGGAATAGACTTTTTTACCTATGGAGTGACTTGATTCGATAATATTATTCTTGGATGAAACAATTTAAAGTAGATTCAATGTTTTTCAAATATTTGTGAAGATGGTATTCTTTAATGGAATGGTTAAGGAAGTGGTCTATATTGAATAATCAGATGGGTTTTAAATCATAGAAGATGAATAAAAGGTGTTTTAATTGAATAAATCATTATATAGATTAAATTAATCACCTCAACCTTGACATTCTGGATTAAATTAGTACTTTAAGAAGTTGGATTTTAGGATATGCGGTGTTGATCACAACCTCTTTGTCAAATAATATGAGGATGAGTAGTTCATGGTACTTAAATACTTTCAAGACATCATTTTTAATTGAAAAAGTGAAAAAATATATAGTGGGGTTTAATAAATAGATGATCTCAGAGTTTTATATTTCATTTTTAAGAGAGATTATATATTTATTAGGATGCAAGTGAATCAAAAGAAGGAATATACCTTTATTTCTCAAGAAAAGTATGCAATGGAGTTATTGAAGATGTCTGAGATGAATGATTTAAAATTAGTTTCAACACCAATTTTGGTAGAAACAAACTAAGAAATCATGAATATAAAAGATATATCAATTCTATATTATACTAGAGAATGATTAGAATCACGTTGTATATTATATAAATAATGATAGATATTATCGATGCTACTTTTTCATAATCTTTTTTTCAATGTAACCTGATAGATGAATATCTTATTGTTGTGAAATTAATCATGAGGTACATTCAAGGTACTGTTGATTATGGTTTGATGTTTTATGCAAGTAAATAGTGGTATTTAATTACATATTTAGATGCAGATTAGGTTGGAAACATCATAGATAAGATGTCCACTAATGGAGGAACATTATTTGAATGAAGAGAGTGAATTATATAGTTAAATAATAAGAAAGATAATACATATCTTATCATAATTTCAGTAGAACATATTTCTACCACAAAGGCATGTAATTATTTTTTATGGATAATGAAACAACTATAGGACCTTGGTGAATGTGTGAAAGTTCCAATTATGATTAATTTTGATAATAATAGTGTAATTAAATTGATTAATAATATGGTAGAACACTGTCATAAAAAGAATATAAAAATTAAATACCGTTTAATTAAAGAAGAATTTGAGAAATAATCCATTAAAATAGAGCATGTTGGGATAAATCATTAAGTTGTGTACATTCACCGAAAACCACTGGCCACATCGGTATTTGAGAAGCATCGGTTGAACATGGGTGTTTAACCATATACCTTGGCTTGATGAGGTTTGAAAATTCCCCTATACCTATATATTTTAATTCATAACATGGTTGTTCTATACTTGGATGTAATATTCCCTTTGGGTTTATTGAAAAAAGGTTTGAAATCAGTGAAATTGGATGATACTCAAACAAGTGGTATCAAAACTCAATAAGTGGAGTTTGTGAGAAGGATTATCATATCATAGGGGAGATATATTCACTTGAGGGAGAGTTTTTTGCATATGATAAATGAGAATATATGATCCATGGGGATGGGATTGAACTAAATCAATATGAATAACAATGGGTAATGCTTGATGGAATTTTAGAATTTAATAGAAAGTGGATTCTTGGAGAAAATGTTAAGAGTAATGGATGGTAAACATTGAATTATTTCTTAATATCTTTTTTATAAACTAATCACAGATCATTAAGATTTATAGTGATAAGATATTTTTTCTATTACTATTTTATCTTTTCTAGAGATTTGTGTAGTTTAAATTCACCATGGATATTTTTGATTACCGACAAACCCAAAGAGGTAGAATATTGGAAAAAATTATATTCAAACAAGTGAATATTGTAGTTATAGCTTATTGGTTATAAGATTTGTTGTGAAGTGATGTTTAATATCAACCACTTTAGGCTTAGTATGATTATTTGGAGAATTTTAGAAGAGTTTTTTCATTTTTTAGATATTATTTGATAAATGAAGGGAAAATTATGGCATAATGGACATGGTCACACTTTGATGGGTGTTTCAAATGATTAAGTAAAAGAAATGGTAATGATATGATTATAAAATGATTTTTTGTGCCATAATAAGAGAATATACTCCATGAAGAATATACCATGAATACTTGATATGGGGATGGATAATTTTTACAAAGTATTCAAACTGTAATACTAGCATCGCATCACAATGGTTACTAATCAGAAGACAAGAATTTATTTATCATGTTTTAATAATATGCCTTGAAAATATAGTGGAACTATGGTTAGTGATTTCATAATAAAATCACACCACAATACATAGTGTCACAATATTGTTTTTTGATATTAGTGAATATTTAAAATATCATGTTAGGATTTTTAGGGAATTTTAAACCAGGTTTGGATTGATTTTTTTTGGATTTAAGATTAACCACTGGTCACACAACAATGATATATTTCATGTTATGAAATGGTCATAGTTTAATTTATTTTCACCACAATCATGGTCATCATGACATGATTTAGTGTTTACCAATAATTTTTGAAAATTAAAATGTTTAAAAATTAGGATAGATTAGATTGGAACATAAATTTTTTAACTTGAATATAATGAGTGATTTTGGAGTCCAATCAATACACTACATGTGGAAAATTATAAGGGTATAAATTTTTAAGAATCAATTGGTGATATTAGAGGAATAGGGGAAGTTTTTTTGTGACAGAGAGAAAAAAACACATTTTGATAAAAAATTCATCAAAATAATAGAGTGAAGAATACTAATTCTATAAGGAATCATATTTAAGATCCTAATTTTATAGAGGATATTTAAGTGAAAAAGTAAAACCCTCACTGATTTTCTATTTGTTTATCTTATATATATTCATTTTCAGTGACCATTGTGTTGATATTTCTTACATTCCTTATTTTAATGTAGTGCATAGAGGGATAATTTGAAAGAGTTTCCCTAGGATTAGTAGTGATATTTTCATAAAAATTATAATCACATATAATGCACAGTCATATCCCTTATAAACTGACACATCTTTGATGTATGCTCATTGAGTATCCATTAGTGGTTAACTAAGTAAAATATTAATATTGAAGCATTTAATTTTCACTCATTAGATGTGTTCACACATGTTTAGTTATCAAAGGTTCATATCATTCTTTCCAATGTAAGAAAAAGATCCATTTGAATTCCTAAAGAGACAAGGTGTGTTGGAGAATTTTTCTTGTAATTATCCATTCCTTAGTTGAAATCCCAATGATTTTAGACTCAATTGTTATCAAAATTTACTTTTCCTAGGTTTTTTCATGCATAAGTACCAGAATAACATAATCTGTAGGAACCTTTATCCAATTGGTCCTATCCACATGGATAAAATCTACAAGACACATTTATTATTTCTACTTGATCTTAAAAGGCACAATTTTAATTTTACATGACCTTAAAGAAAGAAAATATTGTTCCTCATCACACAACCATAAATAGTATAAAATTAGTCCTTATTTCATGAAATTAAAAGGCATAACATTATTCCTCTCTACATCATATTAAAATGATCAACATAATGTTCTCATAATATAACATTAAAAAACATTATATAACCTACTTGTATGGCTTTAAATTGTGTGTTGGTTCTTCTTGATTAGACTTAAATTGAAATCCTCATTATTCAAGGATGAGTTTCAAGCATTGCAATATAAATTTAAAATATGATTTAAAAGTACATAGGTTTTGATTACCCTTATTGATTATATGTAGTTACCACTATATGGGATCAATAACAACACCCTATCACCTTATACCTCTTTATAAAACCCTTTGCTTTTTTGGGTGGAATTGAACTCCATAGTTCTTTAATATATGACTTTAAAAAAAACCGAACTAATAATTACCATGGATCAATATACTAAATATAGGATACTAATACACTTTATAAAATGATAATTTAAATTCATCAGTGTCAATAAATTACTTTCACTAAAATGAAACTATATTATTATCAGGTATGTAACCCCCCGAGCTTCCACGGTATGCTTCTCTTTGAATAATACAACAACATTTGTTGTACGCAACTTCGAGTTCTAACACACCACAACCAATCAAACTAGCTGTTATGAATAGTAATAACTACTTTTTTAAATTTTATAAATTTTATCTTTCAAAATGGAATTCACTTTTGTATTCATAATATCGAAATTAGCTTAGGGTGATTTTTTGGTATTTTTCTGAAAACTTTCAATTTTTGATGAATAGTGAAAACACTGAGTTATAGTTTAAAACTGAATTTTTATTTAAATAATTAATTATTTTATTTAAATTTATTTGATGTCAAAATAGATACATAATACCTATATAGGTTCAATTTAATTCGTTGGAGTCAATTTGTAATAATATAAGATATAGAAAATTTTATTGAACTTTTCACCGTCTTTTACCCACCTCCTAGGAGCATCTGCAAATTTACATAAAACTTAATTTTACCACTTTTGTGAGTTTAATTTCAAAAATAAGAGAGACATGGTTGATATCAGTAAGTAAAATGTGGTTCAATAAGATGAAAATAATTTTCGGTGAATAGTAACTTTTTACTTTTATTTACCACAGTTAAAAGTAAATAGGGTAATTAAGGGTAAAAATGATATTATTATTACCCTAACACATGTCCTAATTCTATTGGATAAGTGTAATTCTACAAAAAAATCTTAGTAATAAAATATTATTCTTTAGGCCCACTTAGATTAGATTAGAACATTTATTATTATTTTATTTAAAGAAGAGTTAAAAGAGTTAAAATCAAAGTTTAATAACTAAAAAATTTTTAATATAGGGTTATACATACGATAAATTCAACTATAAATTTTAATTATAAAGATAAAAAGATTTCATACATAATGGTATTTTATTTATAATTTTTACACATTAAATAATTAAATTTATTTATGACACAATGATGATGTAGTAATTACCGTATTAATAAAATATTAAAATAATTGATATTATAAATATCCACATTAATGTAATTTGAGACTTTTTATGAATTAAACTAATTTTATAGGTTAATATGAAATGTTAGGATTGGTTAGATTAATTTTTTTCGAAGTAATAATGCTGTTATAAATTTAGAAAAAACAAAATACCAAATAGTGTCAAAATTGACATAAAAGAGTTTTTAAAACAAATATTATATTATTAATTGATATTATATTCCTAAAAATCTAAGGTTTGGCCAAAGGTGTTAAATAATATTATATATGTCATTAATGAACCACTTGAGGTTATCTTGGAAGTTTATAGTAAGTTTATTAACCATATAATATAAAAATACAAAGAGACATGGTAAATGTCAAACTATTTAACTAAGAGTTAAATCTAAAGGATAAAGTTAATATAGTGACCCAAACCTGTATAAAACCTATTGGTTGAGTGGTTTTAGAACCATCCCCACCTTATAATTTAAATAATTCATTTTTGAGCCATTATAAACTGAAAATGATTTTATTATAATATAATATTTCTAGCTTTTCCTAAGGTGCCCCTCACCCCTCTTATAAAAGGGAACTCCCCCTTCTCTCTAATTCACACCTTAAAAGCCATTTGGATTGGCCAAACCCTACCCAAATACCATAAAAACTGTACTATATTAATCCTAGAGGCCTTACTTTAGTCAGAAAGCCAACCTAAGGAGCCCTTTTGATCAAATCAAAAGGAAAAACCAGAAGAAGAGGTAAATATTTCATCACCTCTTTCAAGTTCCTTTCTTCTTCCACTTCCTCTTTATTTGTTGTTTCCATTATAAAATAATAAATCCAGTATATTCTATTTACTATTATGTTTTTATAAAAATGTTACAACCATATTCATTATTTTATCCATCCTATGAAGGACATGTCACCATACGTGCGTACATACGGCTTACCGTCTCCACGTCGTGGTGTAGTTGTTATTAAAAACATTATTATTTGGATGGGTATAATAATGAAGTATAAATGATTTAAATAATAAATATAACATGATAATTATTATTTATATATGATATAACATCCAATTATATATAATTTTAATATCAAAAGAATGATGTTGTCGCTCGTGCGTACGTACGGATTACCGTCTCCACAAACGCGATGAGATTCATTCCCCATCGTATCCATTCAAGACTAATTTTCATTAGATGATTAAAAATATTTTTTAAAGAATTAATATCATTATGAATACTAATAAGATACATACTATCCATAATAAACCATACTTACATAACAAATCATATAAAGGAAAATGAATCAGTTAACACCGGAAACGATGATAATACTAAGATATTATTAACAAAGCAATGTTAAAAGATCATATATAATATCATATTAATGCATATGATTCTTTCATAATTTAATAACAATTATTTCACCATTATACAGGAGGTTAACCTACCCTCTACTAAGGAAAAGTACAAGGTAAGGGATAATTTCACAATCTATTTATTATCCGAGGTTGTTTTTATGTAAGTATCTACTGCGACCTCTTTATCATCCACATCCATGTTTCTTAAAAATGTATTTCAAAACATTATTAATATTTTATAGAATATGGTTTAAAGTCATTTATACCATTTTTTTACTTTTATAATATTTTTATAATGGAATCTTTCCGTTGTTTTCCAAACAAGGTCCTTTATAACCTTTTCAACAAAATTACGGCAAGAGTGTCTTTTTTTAATGTATACGACGGGTGAGGCTATTTTCCACCATTTTAAAATTTTCTAAGATTACCTTATAATCTTATAAGAATATTTCCAAAATAAAGTTTTTCTTAAAGTATTTTAAAATAGAAAGAGATATTTCTCTAAAAAAGGTTTTGATTTTATCTATGTCAACATCCTTTGATGGATTTTAAGCTTATTTGATGTTGACTTATTTTGATACAAAAATTCCATATTTTATTTAAGGTTTTGTGATATGTTTGACTATAGATGTTTTATTTTTAAACCATTCATGGTTTAAGGATAAAGTATTGACATTTCATATGCTAGTTTTAATACAAATGTTTATGTTATGTTTAAACCTTTTCATATGAGTAATGAATTAGACTTAATAAGTGATGGGGGGAGCCCCGCTATAGATCCTAGATGTATTGGTAGGTCTCATGAGAAAAACTAGTGTCTTGGAACAAGGCCTTGAAAAAATCTTATTTGTAGTCTTGGCACAAGGCCTTGACTATGTGGGTGTAAAAGTCTGGCATTATGCATTCCATCATTATGAAAGTGGCTATTGATGTTTCATGTGATTATTCGACTATTAGAACATCCATGTGAATAAGTAAATGGAATTATTTGATTTTATATTTTCCATATTATACTGAAGTTTAAGTTTAAAAGGCATTTGTTTTAGTGTTATACATTTCCTTAAATGTTTATGCTTATTTATGAAAGTTTTGGCTATATTGTTATCCTTACTGAGCATCTGAGCTCACCCCTTTCTATGCTTTATTTTTTCCAGGATGTGAATAAGTATATTATGACTGACCTACATGGATAGTCTATGGGATCTTAGTGTTGTCTATGGAAACAATGTTGTTTTAGTTTTACAATTTATGATGTAATGTAAACCTTATGAATGTATCTAGTACTTCTATGGCTACTAAACTAATCGGTCTTTAGAGACTTGATCTTTTGTGATCATGCCAATGATACATAATAATGCACTGACTCTGGGGTTCTCGGGTCGGGGCGTTACAGTTGGTATCAGAAGAAGTTTAGTACAAACATTGGAATATAGATTTAGAAAAACTTTGATTAGAGCACATTTCCCTAAGATTGAATTTGAGGATTAGTATAAAAAACATCCTAGAATTTTGGTATTGTAGAGATTTTGTGAGTTTTCTAGGAAATAAATCCCTATCTTAATACGAGTTGGTAGAGGAGGCTCTGGCACATATGTACCTAGGGGTAAAACCCAAGAACACCGGTTTGAGCTAGACTCGAACGGGAACTGGTGCACGACAATGGGCGTTGCTGCACTCTTGGTTACGACACTCCTGGGGGATATGCTTAGGATAATTCTCAATTTCTTTACAAACCATTATGAAGGGTTTATGAGTATATAATTCCTCAAAAAAAACATTTTTTATGATTATGGATTATATCCATAAACTAGTCAATTTATGTTAAGTGTTTTACAAGTTTGGATTTATGCGTTGCGATTCATAAACTAATCTAGTTTATGCCATTGTTTAGAAATGTCTCCTAGTGGAAGGAATGGAAACCGTATAAATGCATGCACTCCATGTAGGGATTTACCTCCTTCTCAGGATAATTATAGGGGAGATGGTGATACAACTAGTGCTGATCAACATATCACTATATTGGGACAACTCACTCAGGTTATGAATAATAACCTTACCCGTATGGAGCACCCTAATCTGCAGCATGGAGGATCAATGTTAGATCACTTCATGAGGAAACAACCACCAACATTCAATGGGGGTACAAATACACTAGTATCTGCGCAATGGATAAATTCCTTAGAGAAAATATTCCAAGCCTTAGGGAGTAGTGAAAGGGGAAAATTTGTCATGGCAGTTTACCGCCCCATTGGAGATGCTAATCAATGGTGGTCATTGATTCAAACCAAAAAGGAAGATGATGAAGTATTAAATATGGAATGGAGGGAGTTTAAAGTAATTTTCTTAGAAAAATACTTTCCTCATGATAATCGAGTGGATATAGAAAGACAATTTCTGAGTCTGAGGAAAAAAGTGTATGAGAATGTCTCAAAGTATGAAGCTAACTTTACAAGGTTAGCAAGGCATGCTGCAGATTATATACATAACCCAAGAAGTAAGATTGATCATTTATTTGATGGGTTAAAACCATTTCTACATTGAGCATTAGTCTCACAATCCTTCTTTTCATACGAAGATATTGTATCATGTGCTATCAAGACAAAAAAAGAATTCTCTAAGTCTTACGACTTTAAAGCAAAGAAAGAGAAGAATAGATCTGCTGAACACTCTGGAAATGGAAATAAGGGGAAGAAGGGAAAATTTGATTATCCATCCTGCAGTAAATGTGGGAAGAAACACCCCAGTACTTGCCTGAAGGGAATGAGAGTCTGTTACAAGTGTGGTGAAAAAGGCCACCAAGCTCAGGATTGCAAGGGGAAGAAAGAGGATATCAATGTTTAATGATACAATTGTAGAGAAAAGGGACATTATGCAAATGAATTTCCTAAGTGCAAAGGAAAATTACCTCAGAAAAGGCCAAGGAATCAAAGACAATATTTTTCTATCACTACTGCTGAGGTTGAAGCTCTGAAAGACGTAGTGGTAGGTAATTTAATGGTTTCCTAAAGTTTAGCCAATGATTTATTTGATTCTGGATCATCTCATTGTTTTATATCTTTCTAGTTTTCTAAGAAAATTAGATATTTCCAATTTTATTTAACAAGGGAGTTGTCAGTCAAAATTCCTAAGGAAAGTATCATTGCAACAATGTTTTGTGAATCAGTTCCCATTAAGGCATATAAACGTTATTTATCTGCTGATCTCATCTTCATACCCACGATTTAATTTTATATAATCCTCGGTATGGATTAACTTTTGGACCTTGATGCAAAAATTTATTGTAAGAAGAAGGAGGTTACAATTTTTGATGATGATAAGGAGCACCTTATCTTTAGATCAGAAACGTCACCACATGATTCTTATCTATATCCTCCCCCAGTAGCTCAACTAAATTCAATTATTGGGTAGGAAGAGATTGAAATAACTTTGGGTAAGGAAAGGAATGTTCAAATAGAGGATGTACCTATTGTGAAAAAATATGTTGATTTGTTTCCAGAAGATTTACCTGGACATCCTCCAGAATGAGAAATTGAGTTTTCCATTGATTTAATTCATGGATCAAGGCCCATATCTAAGACCCCTTATATAATGGACACTGTGGAATTAGTGGAACTAAAGAAACAATTATAGGAATTGAGTAATAAAGGATTTATTTTCCCTAGTGTTTCTCCATGGGGAGCCCCTTTCCTTTTTGTTAAGAAGAAATATGGATCTATGAGGATGTGCATTGACTACAGGGAGATCAATGCTATAACAATAAAGAACAAGTATCACCTACCTTGCATTGATGATTTATTTGAACAAATTCATGGAGATCAATACTTTTCAAAGATTGAACTTCGATATGGATATCATCAGTTGTGTGTGAATAAGGAAGACATTCCAAAAACAACATTTCGAACCAGGTACATGCATTAGGAGTTTACAGTAATGCCTTTTGGATTGACTAATTCACCCTCTGTCATGATGGATATAATGAATAGAGTTTTGAAGGAATATCTTGATGACTTTGTAGTGGTATTTATTAATGATATCTTGGTATACTCCAAAATATACGAAGACCATGAAAATAACTTGCGCATTATCCGGAAGAACCTTAGAAGACATGAATTATATGGGAAGTTTAGAAAGTGTGAATTATGGATTTAGGAGATTTCTTTTTGTGGCCATATTGTCTCTAAGGATAGAATATCTGTTGATCCTTCAAAGACGAATGAAATACAAGAATGTCCAGCACTGACGAGTATATCTGAGGTACACAATTTTATTGGTTTAGCAGGTTATTATCGACGTTTCGTCCAGAATTTTGCCTAGTTGGCTAACCCATTAACAAAGCTCACACAAAAAGGGGTTAAATTTGTTTTGACAAAAGAGTGTGAATAATGTTTTAAAGAACTTAAGATAATATTAGTCAATACCCGTATATTGACTCTACCATCAGATAATGATGAGTTTGCTATGTATATTGATGCATCAAATAAAGGACTGGGTTGTGTCCTTATGCAGAATGATAGGGTTATTTCCTACACATCGCAATAACTAAAAATTCATGAGTAAAACTATCCTACTCATGATCTTGAGTTAGCAGCAGTAATATTTGCTTTGAAGATATGGAGACATTATCTCTATGGTGAAAAATTTGAGATATATACTGATCACAAGAGTTTAAAGTATATTTTCTCACACAAAGAACTCAACATGAGGCAAAGGATATGGCTTGATCTACTCAAGGATTATGATTGCACGATACACTACCACCCGGGGAAGGAAAATAATGTGGAAAATGCTTTGATCAGAAAATATCATGGAGTTTTGAACAAGATGAGAGTTTAAAGGGGTCCTATTTTCATGGATCTAGTAAAGATGGATATAGGAATAACCATGGAAGGTGAAACATCAATGATTTTTCAAATGGTTTCCAAACCATCTTTATTAGAAAAGATAAAAAACTCCTAGGTTGAGGATGAGGAGTTTCAAAAGAATATTAAAGCAGTGAATGATGGGAGATTGAGTAACTTCGTATATGAAGATGGAATTTTGAAATTTGGGAAGAGAATTTGTGTTCCTGATATACCTGATCTAAAAAAAGAATTGTTGGATGATGCTCATAGCTCCAATTTCTCTATACACCTTGGGAGAAACAAAATGTTTAGAGATTTGAAGGAACGTTTTTGATGGGAAAACATGATGAAGGAGATTTCTGATTTCATGTCAAGATGTATGGTTTTTCAACAAGTGAAAGATGGAAGGCAATAGCCTGGAAGAGTCATGAAACCTCTTCCCATACCCGAGTGGAAATGGGATGATATCACAATGGAATTTTTCATGGGGATACCAAAGACTCCTTGAAGGAACGATGCAATATGGGTCATTGTTTATCGTCTTACCAAGTCAGCACATTTTCTTTCTATAAGTGAAGATTTACCACTTGAAAGTTTAACAAAACTAAATATTAATGAAGTTGTAAGACTTTATGGAGTACCACTATCAATTGTTTCTGAGCATGATCCCTATTTTACATCAAGATTCTGGAAAAGTATTCATAAATCCCTAGATACTAAACTTCGTTTGAGGACTGCCTACCACCCTCAAACTGATAGACAATCATAACGAACAATTCAAACCTTAGAAGACATGTTGAGATCTTTATCACTAGACTTTCAAGGTATGTGGGATCAATATTTACCTCTGGTAGAATTTTCCTATAACAATAGCTTCCATTCATGTATTCAAATGGCACCATATGAAGTATTGTACAGAAAGAGATGTCACACACCAACTTGTTGGGATGATGTTGGTGAAAGAAAACTCACAGGCCCAGAACTTGTTCAGGAAATGATAGAAAATGTAAAGGTAATCCAAAACCACATCAAAACAGCTCAAAGTAGGCAGAAGAGCTAAGCTGATAACCGAAGGAAGGATTTGGAATTTCAGGTAAGAGATCATGTTTTCTTGAAGGTATCTCCATGGAAGGGTGTTATACATTTCGGTAAGAAGGGAAAATTAAGTCCCAGGTACATTGGACCTTTCAAAATTCTAGAATGAATTGGGGTTGTAGCTTACCATTTGGCAATGCCGCCAAGTCTCTCCAAAGTTCATGATGTATTCCACGTATCACTATTGAGAAAATACATGCCTGACCCAACGCATGTACTCACCTATGAGGAATTAGAACTGGAACCCGATCTTTCTTATTGCGAAGATCCTGTCAAGGTTCTTGATAAAAGAGAACAAGTGTTGAGAAACTGGACAAATCGTCTGGTAAAAGTTCTATGAAGAAACAATAAGATGGAAGAGGCAATTTGGGAACCTGAGTAACTTATAATGAAGAACCACCTAATTCATTTTATGAAGTAATACTCTAGAAATTTTGAGGAAAAAATCATTTGAAGGAGGGTAGAATGTAACACCCCAAGCTTCCACGAAATGCTTCTCTTTGAATAATACAACAGCATGTGTTTTACACAACTTCGAGTTCTAACACACCACATCCAATCAAACTAGCCGTTAGGAATAGTAATAACCAATTTTTGAAATTTTATAAATTTTATCTTTCAAAATGGAATTCATTTTTGGATTCGTAATATTGAAATTAGCTTAGGGTAAATTTTTGGTATTTTTCTGAAAACTTTAAATTTTTGATGAATATGGAAAAACACTGAGTTATAGTTTAAAACCGAATTTTTATTTAAATAATTAATTATTTTATTTAAATTTATTTTAGGTCAAAATAGATACATAATACTTATACATGTTTAATTTAATTCATTGGAGTCATTTTGTACTAATATTAGATATATAAAATTTTATTGAACTTTTCACCGTCTTTTAGCCACCTCCTAGGAGCATTTACAAATTTACATAATACTTAATTTTACCACTTCTATGAGTTGAATTTCAAAAATATGAGAGACATGGTTGATATCAGTAAGTAAAATGTGGTTCAATAAGATGAAAATAATTTTTGGTGAATAATAACTTTTTACTTTCATTTACCACGGTTAAAAGTAAATAGGGTAATTAAGGGTAAAAATGATATTATTATTATCCAAACACATGTACAAATTCAATTTTATAAGTTTAATTCGAACAAAAACAACCTTAGGAATAAAATATGATCCTTTAGGTCTACTTATATTAGATTATAACATTTATTATTATTTTATTTAAAGAAGAGTTAAAAGAGTTAAAATCAAAGTGTAATAACTAAAACATTTTTAATATAGGGTTATACATAAGATAAATTAGACTATAAATATTAATTAGAAAGATAAAAATATTTCCTACATAATAATATTTTATTAATAATTTTTATACATTAAATAATTAAATTTATTTATGACACAATGATGATGCAGTAATTACCATATTAATGAAAGATTAAAATAATTGATATTATAAATATCCAAATAAATGTAATTTGAGACTTTTTAGGAATTAAACTAATTTTATAGGTTAATATGACATGTTGGGGTTGTTTAGATGAATTTTTTTGAAGTAATAATGCTGTTATGAATTTAGAAAAAACAAAATACCAAATAGTGTCAAAATTGACATAAAAGAATTTTTAAAACAAATATTATATTATTAATTGATATTCTATTCCTAAAAATCTAAGGTTCAGAAAAAGGTCTTAAATAATATTATATATTTCATTAATGAACTACTTCAGGTTCTCTTGGAAGATTATAGTAAGTTTATTAACCATATAATATAAAAATACAAAGAGACATGGTAAATGTCAAACTATTTAACTAAGAGTTAAATCTAAAAGATAAAGTTAATATAGTGACCCAAACCTGTCTAAAACCTATTGGTTGAGTGTTTTTTGACCCATACACACCTTATACTTCAAATAATTCATTTTGGATCCATTTGAAACCAAATATTATTTTATTACAAAATAATATTTCTTGATTTTCCTAAGGTACCCCTCACCCCTCTTATAAAAGGGCACTCCCCCTTATCTCTAATTCACACCTTAAAAGCCATTTGGATTAGCCAAACCCTTCCCAAATACCCTATAAACTGTCCTACCTTCATCCTAGAGGCATTAATTTAGTTATAAATCCAACCTAAGGATCCCTTTTGATCCAATCAAAAGGAAGAACCCGAAGAAGAGGTAAATATTTCATCACCTCTTTCAAGTTCCTTTTTTCTTCCTCTTCCTCTTTCTTTTTTGTTTCCATTATAAAATTATAAATCCAGTATCTTCTATATAATTTGATGTTATTATAAAAATGGTACAACCATATTCATTATTTTATCCATCCTATGAATGACATGTCACCAAACATGCGTACGTACGGCTTACCGTCTCCACATCGTGGTGTACTTGTTATTCAATACATTATTATTTGGATGGGTATAATAATGATGTATAATTGATGTAAATAATAAATATAACATTATAATTATTCTTTATATATGATATACCATCCAATTATATATTATTTTAATATCAAAATAATGATATTTTCGCTCGTGCATATGTACGGATTACCGTCTCCACGAACGCGATGAGATTCATTCCCCATCATATCCATTCAAGATTAATTTTAATTAGATGATTGAAAATAATTTTTAAAGAGTTAATATCATTATTAATATTAATAAGATACATCATATCCATAACAAACATTACTTACGTAACAATTAATATAATTGAAAACGAATCAGTTAACACTCGAAACGAAGATAATACTAAGATATTATTAACAAAGAAATGTTAAAAGATCATATATGATATCATATTAATGTACAAGGTAAGGGATAATTTCACAATATCTTTATTATCCAAGGTTTTTTTTACCTAAGTATCTACTGAGACCTCTTTATCATCCACATCCATGTTTCTTAAAAATGTATTTCAAAACATTATTACAATTTTATATACTGTGGTTTAAAGTAAATTATACAGTTGTTTGAATTTTATAATATGTTTATAAAGGAATATTTCCGTCATTTTCCAAACAAGGTCCTTTATAACCTTTTCGACAAAATTAAGGTAAGAATTTCTTTTTTAACTTATATGGCGGGTGCGGCTATTTTCCACCACTATAACATCATCAAAGCTTCCCTTAAAATCTTATAAGAATATTTCCAAAATAAATTTTTTCTTAAATTATTTCAAAATAGAAAGAGATATTTCTCTTAAAAAGGTTTTGATTTCATCTATGTCAACATCCTTTGATGGATTTTATGCTTATTCGAAGTTGATTTATTATGATACAAAACTTCCTTATTGTATTGAAGGTTTTGTGATATGTTTGACTATGGATGTGCCATTCATGGTTTATAGATAAAGTATTGACATTTTTTATGCTAGTTCTAATACAAATGTTTATGTTATGTTTAAACCTTTTCATATGAGGAATGCATTGGACTTAATAAGTGACGGGTGGAGTCCGCTATAGCTCCTCGATGCATCAGGAGGTCCAATGAGACAAACTAGTGTATTGGCACAAGCCCTTGAAAAAATCTTATTTGTAGTCTTAGAACAAGGCCTTGACTATGTGGTTATGAATGTCTGGAATTATGCATTCCATCATTATGAAAGTGGATATTGATATTTCATGTGATTATTCAACTACTATAATATCCATATGAATAAGTAAATTTCATTATTTGATTTTATATTTGCCATATTATGCTGAAGTTCAATTTTAAAAGGCTTTTGTTTTAGTCTTATACATTGCCTTAAATGTTTATGCTTATTTATGAAAGTTTCCGCAATATTTTTATCCTTACTAAGCATCTGAGCTCACCCATTTCTATGTTTTATTTTTCCTAGGATGCGAAGAAGTATATTATGACTGACCTGTAGGGATATTCTATGGAATCTTAGTGTTGTCTATGGAAACAATGTTGTTGTAGTTTTCCATTTTATGATGTAATGTAAACTGTATGAATTTATCTAGTACTTCCAAGGATACTAAACTAATCGGTCTTTTGAGACTTGATCTTTTGTGATCATGCCAATGATACTTAATAATGCACCGACTCTGGGCTTCTGGGGTTGGGGCATTACATGGTAGGATTTTATAAATATTACTAAATCTATAAGAGAGATTAAAACTAGATAATAATATCATTAATGGGATAATTTAACCGAATATACTCTAATTTTTGATAAATTTATACCTACACTCCCAAATTAGGGGTAGGATATGTAAATATTGAAAACATAAAAATGGCCAACCCAATATGAAATTATTTACTTTTTAAAGATATTGATTGAACATTCATCTCTATTTATGATACAGAACCAACAATTTATTTGTTTTTATTTATTATAGAATCTAAATGGCATTGAATGCTAAAATAAAATAGGGTTTCATGATTCCAAACCAGTTTGGGGGTTAGATAATGGTGACTAGAGTTGCTGTAATTCAAAATTGGAATGAAATAGTTACACACACACACATGTTTTCACTATTACCACTAAAATAATCTCATCTTCAAGGAAATGACATATTCTTTCACCTACACAATGCTCACATCACCAGATGATGGATGCGTTGATGCAAGGGTACTTTCATGACTGTGTAATCCTGAACATAATAGAAACCCAAGAAAACTTGGAAGGGATAACACCATAAAGGTTGATATCACATAAATAAGCCAATATGGGGTTGGTGATTCCTATCATCACATAAAACCACTTTAGGGGACTTTAATTGGTGCGAGATGCTAATTTATTACATAATATAGAATAAACTAGAGAGGATGTTTGTAAAATACATATAACTTACTAGGAGTCTCCTAGGAGGTCTCCTATAAATCATGGTTCTTTCCACTTTTTCATAACCCCAAATTCCTATGAAATTATTGAGGAGGATCTTATCACAACCACCTCCCTCCAAAGGCATCCCTCGTAGATTAGAAATTAAGGAAGAGAGATAATAACCCTTGAGTCCCACCTCCATTGGGCCTTGGGTTGGATATTAACACTAAGGGTATAAAAATAATACAAATGGGAGAAATTACCCTCTATAATAATAGTATCATGAGATAATATAAATCAACCGTAAGAAACTCCATGAAATAATATGAAAAGGAAACCAAAACCATCCCAAAATGTATGTATAATGTAAAAAAATACAAGAATCTCCCTAAAAGAAAATCAAATGAAACAACACAACAAATGGTCAATGAAGTCCTCCGAGAAACCAAAAAATTGTTTTTATATACATATTATGAGTATACACATATATTTGGTAAGATTATACCCAAAGTCTCCCATGAACATGTTAAAAATAGCAAACTAATGCACCCATAAGCAAACAATATAACCAATAACTCCTAAAAAGGTGATATAACCAATCCCATCCTTAACAAGGAACACTCACCAAATAACGCATCCAAGTATAATAATATAATATGAATCATATCGATAAGGGTACACCGCACCACTTTCCTACTAGGATTTCACTCTAACACCCCAAAATGTACATCCTACTGCTCCCATTTCTTATGTATAACAACCTCACACGAACACACTCAGGACACCACATCACATCACATCACATCACATCACATCACATCACATCAAATCTATTTCTAAAGACACCGGGGCCATCACATCACATCAAATATTTCCCAAAGATTCTTAGCCCATCACATCACATCAAATATCTCTCAAAGACACATAATCCATATCATCACATCATTTCCATAATCAAAATAGTAGGGTATCATGAACCTGTAGGACATCAACCTTATGCCCCCTCTTACCTGAACAGACCTCACTATAACCCATCTCATCATCTCATAAAAAAACCACCATTATTTTAATTTGTACTTCTATTAATCACATAACATGTATATCTAACTCACCTGGAAGAGAGAGTTGGGAAGTGTTGGTAACCATCCATCCATCCTCGCCATCAATATGTTAGAAAAGGCACCCCCAAATCATTTGGTTTTTGGAAGAGAGTGCTTTAAATGGGTGTGGTGCATATTGAAATCACAATGAACATACATGGTATATATATATATATATATATATATATCCACACACAATCCCAACATATGGGTTCACAAATAAATCACTAACCAACTCACAACATCACTACCCAACCTCACAACACCACCATTTTCATTTCCACCACAAAATTCACAATACCACACATCAAGCCATAAGCCACAAGCCATATTTCATCTTATTTATCAATTTAAGAAGTTTTTATAGATTTCAAATTACCAACCAATTTACATTATCTATCCCATTTATCTCACATTAAACATAAACCACATTTAACCACACAACACATTTTAATCCATTCATTCATTAACCATTCAATCTATTCCATTACCCTTTATAATTAACCAATTAATTACGATACTAACTATGAAACTAGAATATCACAGAACCAAAAAACAAAAACCTCCCATAATCCTCATCCCCTTTTCAAGATAATGAACCCCACATCACCACCATTCCAAAACCAGAACCATTTTCCATATCACAATCGCTATATCACAACAACCACTTACCACATCCACTTCTCATCACATCAACGACCCATGTCACAACCATACATCACCACCCCAAAACATAACCACACATCATAACACTTTTCAAATCACATTCACATAGCATTTTTTAGATTTATCAAGGATATTTTCATTACTTCAACTTCTTTATTTTAATGGAATTATCACACTAGCTATAATTTCGAGGGGAAACCATTTCATTAACCAGATTTAAGTGATTATACAATTCTATTTTAGGTGATAAAAAAATTCACACATCAAGGGTTCCATAACACATCAACTAAAGTAAAAAAATTCCCTAATGACCATGATTTTAAGTAAGGCATCAAGCTTGTACAATCTCAATATCAAATAATATAAAAATTTGTAAAACATGAGTTTCTTTTCCCTTATCCTTTAAATTTCAATTAAACTGATTATTTATCTTTATTTTGATAGACATACTATCTTAACAAACATAAAAAAGATAATAATCTATCTTGAATGATGCAACTTAATAAGAAATGAAGGATCCCTTATCACAAATGAAGCTTTATAATCTGTTGTGAAAGGTTGGAAGAAGAGGAAGACCACCATCAAGAACCATAATGAAGGGAACAACTTTAAAAAGATATAAAAAAACACATCAAATATATTACCAAACCATTATCAAGACATAAATCTCACCCAAAAACAAAATTTACTAGATGAAGAACAACAAGAAATTGAGAGGAGAGAAAGAGGGGACTTACCAAAAACCACTACAAACTGATGCTCTAAGGCTGGGGTTGAAATAACCTAAAAGGAGGCTAGAATACCACCTTGAAACACACTTAGGTTTCATAAGAAAAAATAGAAAAGTTGGAAAAAAGTTAGGGTTTTTTGGGGCTTTATGAATTTATAACCATCCTGCAAAACACCACACCACAACATAGCCTACAACACCACACTGAAGAATTTATGAAAAAACACCCAACCATGGTGTAGTGCAATGGGATAAACAATAGTGGTTCCATTAAAATCCCCTAAAAGTACTGTAGATATTCCCATTCCATTGATTCGGAAAATAGTGAGAAAAATATGGTGTATCCGTGGAAAATATGATGAAGACTCCCCAACAACCTGAAAAGGGTTACAACACATCCAAATCCTCTATGATTCATGACCCTAAAAACAAAATGGGGATACACTGCAACCAATTCTCATGATAAATCTACCCTCAAAATATCAAAACCACCAAAATCCACCTATGAACCCCTCTACACTGCACCAAACACTCTACACTACAATGACTCCTCCTTTAGTACAATCACATTCACTATGCCACAACTATGCCAAAATTGGAATGAGCACCAAAAAAACTTCCTTCAGGGTCCCTATGTTGCATCCAAACTTTCCATGCCATAATGGTTACCCTTATATCATAGACCAAGGATCCATACCATATAACTCCTGATCAAATTTATTCTCTATAAAACTCATCCTTTTCCCCTCCAAACTCCTAGAGACTTCCCCTATACACCTCTATAACCAAAATTCCCTCAAAGTAACCAATTGGAAGGTATGGACCACTATATTAGATAAATATAAAACTATACTCATCCTAGAGAATCAAAACCAACTAAAAAAGAAAAATGGGAAAAGAGCTATGAAAAACCATCCCATGAGACACCTATCAAGGATATCATTAGCACTGAACACCGCTACCAAAAAAACACACAAATCCCAGCTAAAAATGACCACAAGAAATTTCAAACCACCACACCAATTTACTATCCTCCCAATCAATAAAAACACCATACCATTTCATATGATCCACAAAACACATTCCTTACACATAACCACTTGCACCACCATCTCATCCCCCACAAATCCTAATACAACAATCACCACAACCACCACACAACAAAGACCCAAGTATAAAAATAAAATAATTCCATATCCCATGTCAAAATATTATAAACTTTGGGAGTCACTAGCTTACCTACATGATTTTAATCATGTTAAAGTATAATGAATCTTGATTAGGAATCAAGTGTTCCACTCTACATTTTCTTGAAGCTTTAATCACACATAAAATTATCAAGGAAAAATCACATCTCATAAAACATCAAGATCCAAACATCACATCATAAAGAAAAATGAAGAAAGGAAATTCTTAAAAAAACTATGGGTACTGGGTAAAAAACTACATCTCGTGCTCCCAATTACTATCCTATAGACCACCATACCTCCACAAAAAATGAACTAAAGGAATGGCCCACCCTCTCAACAGTATCTTCTGATGATCTTGGATCTCCACTGGCTACTCCAAAAGCATCACATTATCTTTGATATTGGACTCCCCACAGACAATTAAATAAGAGTCATCATGATGATACTGATGGAGCTAAGATATGTAGAAGATTTCCTGAATATGGTCCATCCATGGTGGGATTTCGAACTAACAAGCCACCCTACCAACATCCCACAACACCTCAAAAGATCCAAAAAATTTAGAGATATATTACTCCCCTACCAAACCTATACTACCTATATTGAGGTGAAACCTTTAAGAACATGTGGTATCCAACCTTTAACTCTAAGGGCCTCCTCCTATGATGGACATAATACTTATGCCAATCCTTAACTACCTTTATCCTATCATGAACAACCTAAAACCTCTCTTCTATTCTCTACACCACATTAGGATTGAGAACTGATGACTCCCAAAACTTGATCTAGCATAATGTAGAATGAAATAATCTCCCATAAAAATCCTCAAAAAGGGTCGTGCTGATGGATGAGTGATAACTGTTATTATAATAAAACTCTACCAAAGGAAATTACTTTTCCCAAGATCCGCTGAAGTCTAAGACACATGACTATAACATATCCTCAAGTGTCTAGACAGTCTACTCTATCTACCCATTTGTATGAGGGTGGAAAGCAATGATGAGGCATAGTTGAGTGAAAACAGAATGTTTCAATAACCTCCATAACCATGAGGTAAAAAGATCATCCTAATCCAAGATAATTGACCTCAGGACTCCATACATACACACTACCTCATCCACATACCTCCCCACTAAGACATCCGTGGTGACTGAATCCTTGAATGCTAAGAAGTGAGACAATTTCTTCAACCGTTCCATGATTAACCAAATATAATCACATAATAACTATGATCAGAGTAACCATATGATGAAGTATATTGATATGTGATCCCAATTCCACTTTGGAACATCTAAAGGCTACAATAAACTGATAGGAACACAGTGTTCTACCTTTACCTACTAGAAAACAAAGCATCGAGATACAAAATACACCACCACCTATTTATTCTCAAGCCACCAAAACCGCACCATCAATCTACAATATATTTTGGATACTCCTAGGTGTACCAAAAAAGGTGACCTATGAAAATCAAGATGGACTCTCTCATACATCACTACCAAAATAAATAACCTCCCCCAAAATAATGTTTGGTTTTGACCATCCTCAAACCATACCTCCAGAGCATTACTATGTCCAAAATGATCACACATTACCTATTCCTATGAATCAACACACCAAGAATCCTCCACATGTCACATTAGAGAATATTTAACTCTCATTGGAAATAAGAAACCTAATAAATCAACCACTATTGTATCTAGATTTAAGGTAACCAACTCCTCCATCACCCTCAAAGAATATTTAGATTCATGAAAAAAATACTTACATGACTTTTTGCTCCAATCACTGACCAATAAATTCCCATTTACTAAGGTATAGGAGATATAAAAGTCATATTCATGAAGAAAATCCATCCACCTCTATTTCTATAGATTTAGATCATGCTAAGAAAAGATATACCTCATGTAAGAACCTGGCTTTTTTCCTTTTGGTATGGATTCTTTTATTTTTTGGTTGAAACCCTTTTTGTGGTCCTATTATGGATTAAAAATAAGAAATTGTTCCTTAGAGTGGTATTGTTGTCTTTTTAAAGAAGGAATGATGGGAATAAAGACTTTTTGTAGGTCAAGTACACAATGTGTATTCAATACCTGATGTGTATTTTCCTGGTTAGGGAAATTCATGAAGTGTAATGGACTTTACCTATAAGGGAAATCCCAATATTTACACGACGTGTAAATCATTACAATGTGTAAATATAATGGTGTGTTTTTAAAGGGGAATACCCCCTTTTTTCTTACCCTATCTGTTCTCTTTCTCTTGCACAGTAGGAGCTCTCCTCTATTTGAGATCCATTGAAGCATGAAGCTTGGATTTAAATCCATTCCTCTATCGAAGATCAGATTATAATTCTATTCATATTTTAATATGAACATTGGTAATATGTTCATTCATCTTTCACCTTTAAAATTTCTTCTTACTATCGATGAATTTATTTAGGTATAGGCTCATATGACCTATTTTTAGGGTGTTTGTCTATTTTTCCATTTTCTTCTAATCTAGACCAAACCAAAGGCTGATAATGGATGAGTTATCCTCTATAAGCATAAGGTAGGTGGTATAGTATTTATCCCTCAATGTTGTGATTATTTATATTATGTGTTATGTTTCGTATGATGGTTTCACCATGCGTTTCCACTAAATTGAATTTGTCTTAAATTGGTTGCCTTGTTTTAGAACGTAATGACATTATTAGACCCCATGAGATGCTAGAGGCCATTAAACCTCAACATGTTCCACCCATTCGAGTGTGCCCTTTATATGCCGATTTTAACTTTATGGTCATATAACCAAAACAACCATTGGTGTGTTTGGTTTGAATTCTAATTATGATATCATAAATGAAATGGATAATTTCTATGTTGTAACAAAACTAGCACACTTATCAATATATAATAAATTTAATGGAAGTGATTGGTATGACCACATAACTTGATTAAATAGAACAATGGTTACACATTTGTCTAAAGAGAAATACTATTTGGTTATAAACTATCTAGTTGTATCTTCCTAAAGACTTAACTACTTTTTATAGTTTATGTTGTATGGGCATGGAGACCGATGTTAATTATGATAAATGGGCATGAAGACCCTTATGAATTATTCTAAAAGAATTGTGTCCCTTCTACTATAGTTATAAAATAGGAATGAAATCCCTTTAATGTGATATAGGCATGGAATCCATTTAATGTGATATGGGAATGGTGTCCCTTTATTGTGATATAGGCATGGTGTTCGTATAATGACACTTAGGCATGGATACCCTTATGAATAATGGTGGCTGGGCATGAAAAACCTTATGAGATATGATATACAGGCATGGAGACCCTACTTCTATGATACTAGGCTTGGAGACCCAATTGATATGATATTGGGCATGATGACCCTATTGATGTAATATTTGGGAATGGTGACATTGCTATTACAATTTGGGCATGATGACCCTCCTACAATTATATTGGGAATGCAATTCCCTATTATTATGATACTGTGAATTGTATCCATTGATAATCATGCGACTTATGATATAAATTATGGAATCATGAGTTACGCCTCGAGTCTAGGATAATAGTAGTAGCCACACATATGGCTGTAAACATCACTATGTATACAATCTATATATGTGTTTGCACATGGTTACTTATTCAGAGACTGTTCAGCTTAGGTAGAAGTAGGTACTATCATCTTGTTTTCCTTCTAGAACCAGAGATAACTATTTATAGTGTCACAACCCGTCCTCGGGGCCCGTTCCGTGAATACCCCAAGCCCGCCTTCCATAGGCCAGGGGCTGGCGACTAGCACCAAGGCGTAAATACCGGTAAAAAGGGAAGGCATTGCCATTGAAAAGTAAACAAACACCACAGAGCAAGAAAGCAGTAAAAGTAAACACTAAGTAAAAACTGAGTACGACAGTAAGGGCGGAAAAGTAAGTGGGCCAGTATACAAACCCAAATTGAAAGTAAAGTACAACTGGAAGGGAAAAAAGCAACTGAAAAATAAAGCCGCAACGTCGAGCTGTCCACTGGAAATCCCACCTGAAGGGTGAGTACAGATAGCCTCCACAGCTCCTCGGGTCCATCCATCCGCTCCAAGAACGTCCCATCCAGTGGTCCACCTCCAAGTACTGTCCTGCTCCACAATCCTCAACCACGATCAGCGCTGTCCGTCGTCTGCAACCAACACAACGTAGTGCGGGCATAGCCCGTGAAGGGGTGAGTATAAGCTACTCAGTAGGGACCCTGAGACCCCCTAAGGTCTCCCAGAATCCACAAGGGATAATCCACAAAGGAAATATACAATCACGAAGTAACATTCGACACTGCTTATGTATATGCCCATACATATACCTAAGTCATCAATTCTCGTTCGGCTCCAACATCCGAGCCCAAGTAGAACCGAGTCCACACGGGAAAGAAAAATGTAAATCCACACAGGACAGCACAACACAATCCACATAGGAAAGAAAAACAGGATTCAGCTCACACAGGTATACTACTTCGTAAGACGATAGAGATGATCAGATGTAGCCACTGATTCATCTAATCCGTCAGACCCACAAAGGATCGGTAGGTACTAACCCCCACAATGACCCACACAGGATCGATCATGAAGTTGAAACCATAGCTATTGTGAAACTCCTTCTCCATAAAGTACAGTGGGTATGCCGCTACAACAGAGCGCTTCCCTCTAACCTTGGACTACTGTAGTACTCCACCTATCGAGTACTGGGGGACTGCTACTACAACCAAGCACTTCCCACCATGGGTCTGCCGCTATAAACAAGAGCTCCCCCTCATAGCCTCTAGAGGTACTCCTTCTGTTGAGTACCAAAAGCCTGCCGCTACAACCAAGTGCTCCTCTGCCGTGGGTCTGCTGCTACAACCAAGCGCTCCCCCGTGCTGCTACAACCAAGCGCTCCTCCGTCGTCGGTCTTCCGCTACAACCAAGTGCTCCTCCATCGTGGGTCTGCCGCTACAACCAAGCGCTCCCCCTAATAGCCTCTAGAGTTACTCATTCTATTGAGTACCGCGGGTCTGCCACTACAACCAAGCGCTCCTCCGCCATGGGTCTGCTGCTACAACCAAGCGCTTCCCACTGGGCTATCCGTAACACACCGATTCGTTCGATCAGCAGTCGTCAAGTCTCAACTGGATCTAGGGTTTCCACACACAACATGCTCGTTCCGGGAGGGTACTCTCCATGATCCAAGAGGTCGATGCATCAACTAACACGTAGTCCGGAGTCGATGTATCCCCAAAACTACCGTAGTGGTCACTACCGAACTCACGGAGGATTCCCGTACTGTCTTCATTGTCGTCGCAGACGCAACCATCTCTAGGGTTCCCGCACACAGCAAGCTCGTTCCGGAGGGTCCGCTCCATGAGCTGCGGGGCTGATACATCAACTGACACATAATCCGGAGTTGATGTATCCAAAAGTTCCATATCGTCAACAGGAACTCAACGTCGTAGACGACGCGTCAATCAGACGCCCGGTCTGAGAGTTATTGGCCTTTTCGTCCCAGGGGCCCGGTTGGTTTTTAAGTCAAAACTAACCCGACCGTACTCCACCTATGTCCAAACCTCAGTCGGAGTAATCCAAAAGATCCTTCTCACTTAGAGGAATCCAACAAAGTCGGCGACACATCAATCAGACGTCCGAGGATCAAGATATAAGCGTTTCCGCTCCGAGGGCCTAGTTGGTTTCGTGTACGAACCAACCCGGACAAACCCAAAGTACTCCTAAACCTTGATTGTGATATAAAGAAACGACCATCTCAATCCAAGGATCACATCGCCACTGACGGTGCATCGATCGGAGGCCTGTAGCTCAAGTTATGAGCAAAAGACCGAAAAGGTCCGAAAACGGGGGGTCTGGGCCCGGACCGACCAGGCCCAACCCCCCCGGGTCGACCTGACCCGGGTCCGGGTCCGACCCGACCGATGAGGCCCGGCGCGGCCTGGGTGGCCCGGCCTGGCCTGGGCGCGACCCGGTCGCCAGGCGGCTCGGCCGTAATGGCCGAGCCGTGCGCCAGCCCCCCCCCCCCCCCTGAATGGTCCGCGACCCCACGTGGGGGGCCGCCTCTCACCAACGGACATGGCCGGGTGGCTGCATCCCGCCTTCGCCTGTCCCACGCGGGCGCGGGACTGCCGGTCCGCCGATGCGGCTTCAGCCGCGGCGGTTCTCCACGGCGGCGCGCCGGGCGCCGCCGCCTTCCGCCGCTGGCGCCGCCATGCTAGCGTGGCACGCTAGCGGGTTGCTCCACGGACCACCGAACGAGTTCCGGTGGTCAGAAATTCACGCCGTCTTCGCCAAAGGCCCTCCCGAGGTCCTTCCTTCACTGCGAGGACCTCACATCGCCCGTGCGGCTTGTTTTCTCGTCGTCCGCCGTTTTGTACACCAAGAACGAAAGGGGCGGTGGGTTCAGACTTGTTCGTTGGTCCGCACCCACCGCGTTAGCAGTTTTAAATATCTCACAACAAAAGTTTAAGCATACGACGCGGGTATAAATCACAAAGATTTAAAATAATCAAAACCCCTACCTCAACGTTGTCGTCGAACGTGAGTTCGTCGCGGAATTGACCATCACGGCTGAAGAGGACCGTCGCGTCGCGGAAGGGGCGTCGCTGTCGTCGCGGTACACGGCGTCGCGTCAACGATCTCCGAGGGTTTAAAGCACATATATTTAATTGCACCAATTAAACCCATGTTGAGGATAAAAGAATTCACAAGGAAAAAAATTAAATAACACCAATCCCCTACCTCAATTAGTTGTTGATCGAAGATTGTCATGGGGAAGGAACGTCACGGAAGAAGCATCGCGGAAGGAGGATCATCGGCGTCGTGGTACATGGCGCCACGTCATCGATCTCCGAGGGTTCGGTGTTCTTCGCGTTCTTCGCATTCTTCGCGAAGGAGGATGAAGAACTTAGAGTTTCTCCAAATCCTCTCAACAAGCCACCCACATAAGTTGGTCTTATTTTATTCTTATGCCAACAAACGAAAAACCAAGTTAAGAAATGAACCATTAATTCTATGAATTAATGGTAACGACTTAACTGCCCAACTAATAGGGGCGTTTAGAATTTAATAAAACGCACCGGTTGACTTTCAATTAAGAGGGGGTTGCGGGTGCGTTACTTAGGAGGAAAGAAACGATGGGGTTCATACGGGCCCTACCTCAAAAATATCCTACCAAGTGGGTAGGATATTTTGGGTTCCACCCTATCCTTTTAACATAGCTTAAGTGGCTTTAAGTGGCTTTAAGTGAAATAAAATAAAGTTGTCGCACCACTTTATTTTATTTCTTAATTTAACCGAAAAATTAAAAACCACACCCGAGCAAACGCAACTCCAGAAAAGGCGTTTCTAAGCAAATACCAGCGCTGTGATTCCATCGGTGCCCTCAAAATTCGATTCCAAGCACTGGTTCAAAAGTTAGAAAAACCCGCTCGTTCGTTCACTGAACGTACCCGAGCCAAACTTCGGAAAATGATTCCGGGCACACCGGGCCTCGGAATCAGGTGCCGTCAGAAACTACATTCTTGTAAAATTCCAAAGAAAATTAAGAAAAAAAAATTTCCTTGAATTTTTACGGGTCTTTACATCACTCCCACCTCAGGTCTTTACGTCCCTGTAAAGATACATCATAACTAGGGAAATAAATGTGGGTACTGAGCACGCATCTGAGCCTTCCGCTCCTAAATGCTCTCCTGGAGATTCCCGTGCTGCCATTTGATGCGCACTAGAGGAATCGACCGTCCACGTAGAACCCGCTCCTGTCGATCCTCAATCTCCATCGGGACCTCTGCAAAAGTTGCTCTATCATGAACGTCCAGCTCCCCATGGTCAATGATATGCGTCAGGTCATGCATGTATCTCCTCAGCTGGGATACGTGGAAGACGTCGTGCACCCGGTGCAACTGAGGTGGGTGGGTCAAGCGGTAAACCACCTCGCCTACCCTACCGAGGACCTAGAAAGGTCCTTTGAACCTCGGTGATAACGTTTCGCCTCGGAAACATCCCCGTAACTCATGTCGGGGTGTGACCTGTAAGGAAACGTGGTCTCCATCTTCGAACTCTAGTGGCCTCCGCCTCCTGTCAGCACAAGAATTTTTCCGGTTCTGAGCTATCCTCATCCGCTCTTGGATGACTTGGACCTTTCTAGTCCTATTAGAGTTGCTGAGATTTCTTCTTTTCCGAGAATAGAAAACCAGTCTCATCCCCTGGATGAACCACATTCTTCGCCTAATACAGTCAATCCCGTCATGGATGATACTAAACCATAGCAAGGATGACGTCGTAAGGCCTCGATGCTACTACCAATAGATCCAACCGTTACTCTCGCCTCCAAGGGTTGAGTCACACTGTCGGCATCAGTGTGTGGTCACTGGGTCTCCTCCAGTAGGTATCTCAAAGTGAGGGTCAAGTCAACGGTTTTTAAACCAGAACCTCTTAGTAATAACACAAAGAGAGAACAGGAAGGTAAACGCCAAAAGAAAGGTGTCTTTTATTACTGCAGCTCAAAGTACAAAGACAAAAAACATCTACAAACAAACATCAACAATGCTAGAAGCAGCATAAACAGAAGTCTCCAGGTCTAGAGCTAGTCCCGCTCCTGTCCATCTTCTCCCGGAGCTCCATGATCGTAGGCCTCAGCTGCCTGAAGCTGATCTCTCCCATGTCCACCAACTCCCTACGGTTGGGGTGGACCTCCTGGTGGTGGTGGTGGAAACACCTCGAAGCGTCTTCCACCTCCAGCTACATGACCAGCTCCCCTGCCACGGTCTCCTGCTCCATGTGGTCCGCCTCGATCAAACCTCTGCCTCTACCTGGGAGGTCCTTCGGTCATCTTCTGGTCATCCGTATGGCAGGTCGGACAGTCACGAGCCATGTGACCAACCCCGCCGCATGAGTAACACTGTCCTCTCATGGTAAGGCGTTGTCCACCCCGGGTGCCTCGCACAAACGATCCTGTGTCACGCAGTCGACCACCTGTAGGTCTAGTCCTCTTGGACCCCTGCGTCATCTGTCTACTGCCCACTGCAGAAAACTCTGCCGCATGCCGGCTAGTGGTGGGTCCTGCTGCTGGAGACTGCTCAGCAAGGAAACTCTCCACTAAGAGGGCTCGTTCCAACACCCCTGTCTGTGTCAGAATGCTGTGAGAAACAACTGGAGCTATGATCTCTTGCCTGAGCCCCTGTTCGAAGGTTCAGGCCCTGAAGAATGGGTCCCGTACCATGTCCGTGGAATGGCGTGAGAGATCGGTAAACCTCGCCACGTACTAGGCTACTGTCATGCTGCCCTGTCGTAGCTGTAGCAGCTCCTGGATGCGCACCGCTCGGAGGGTGGCTGGGACAAACTCTGAGCGAAAAAGGCTCTCAAAGTCCGTCCAAAGGAGAGATGCCTCGTCGTGAACCTGGAGCATCAAGATCCACCATCTGCCTGCTGCCGCATGCAGGAGGCTCGCTGCAAGGACCACCATAAGGTCAGCTGGTGTCCCTACCAAACGAAAAACTCGTACAACCGCCTCCAGCCAATCCTCAACTGCTTGAGGGTCCGTCTCCCCACAGAACCTGGGTATTCGCTGACGCTGAAACTCATACAGTGCACTAAGGCGACGTGCACCGTCAGCGGCTGGGGCTGGTAGCATCGGTGGCTCGGTGGGTAGAGGTACCGCCGGTGCCTCTGCTGTCAAAGGGCCCTGTACTGAGGCCTCGTCGCTCGGTGGGCTGTCGTCACGCACAACTCTCGGAACCCTAGCTGGCTACCGTCGTGGGGCCATCTTGAAAAGAGACAGGTGTGCCACGGTCAGAACAGTATACCTGGTGAGATGACACAAGTAATCAAAAAGAAAACTTTAAACACACATGTAATCAATGTTTTCGTGTATTAAGTTGGAAATCAGAAGTCAGGGTCCTGGTGTACGGATACATCGGCCGCCGCACCAACACTGGACTCCCTGGACTGATAACCGCACTCAATACTCTCAACACTATTGCTTCACATAGAAAAAGATCAGAGTCCTGAGTTCTATGGTAGAACCGAACTCCTCTGATACCAATTTGTCACGACCCGTCCTCGGGGCCCGTGCCGTGACTACCCCAAGCCCGCCTTCCATAGACCAGGGGCTGGCGACTAGCACCAAGGTGTAAATCCCGGTAAAAAGGGAAGACATTGCCTTTGAAAAGTAAACAAACACCACAGAGAAAGAAAGTAGTAAAAGTAAACAATAAGTAAAAACTGAGTATGACAGTAAGTGAGGAAAAGTAAGTGGGCCAGTATACAAACCCAAACTGAAAGTAAAGTACAACTGGAAGGGAAAACAGAAACTGAAAAGTAAAGCCACAACGTCGAGCTGTCCACTGGAAATCCCACCTAAAGGGTGAGTACAGATAGCCTCCACAGCTCCTCGGGTCCAGCCGTCCGCTCCGAGAACGTCCCGTCCAGTGTTCCACCTCCAAGTACCGTCCTGCTCCGCAAGCCTCAACCATGATCAGCGCTGTCCGTCGTCTGCAACCAACACAACGTAGTGCAGGAATAACCCTTGCAGGGGTGAGTATAAGATACTCAGTAGGGACCCCGAGACCCCCTAAGGTCTCCTAGAATCCACAAGGGATAATCCACAAAGGAAAGATACAATCACGAAGTAACATTCGACACTTCTTAGGTATATGCCCATACATATACCTAAGTCATCAATTCTCATTCGGCTCCAACATCCGAGCACAAGTACAACCAAGTCCATACAGGAAAGAAAAACGTAAATCCACACAGGATAGCACAACACAATCCACATAGGAAATCAAAACATGATTCATCTCACACAGGTATACTACTTCGTAAGATGATAGAGATGATCAGATGTAACCACTGATTCATCTAAGCCGTCAGACCCACAAAGGATCGGTAGGTACTAACCCCCGCAATGACCCACACAAGATCGATCATGAAGTTGAAACCATAGCTATTGGGAAACTCCTTCTCCATCAAGTACAGTTGGTATGCCGCTACAACCAAGCGCTTCCCTCTAACCTTGGACTGCTGTAGTACTCCACCTATCGAGTACTCTGGGCCTGCTGCTACAACCAAGCGCTTCCCACCATGGGTCTGGCACTACAACCAAGCGCTCCCCCTCATAGCCTCTAAAGGTACTCCTTCTGTTGAGTACCACGGGACTGCCGCTACAACCAAGTGCTCCTCTGTCGTGGGTATTCTGCTACAACCAAGCGCTCCCCCGTGCTGCTACAACCAAGCGATCCTCCGTCGTAGGTCTGCCGCTACAACCAAGCGCTCCTCCGTCATGGGTCTGCCATTACAACCAAGCGCTCCCCCTCATAGCCTCCAGAGGTACTCCTTCTGTTGAGTACCACGGGTCTGCCGCTACAACCAAGCGCTCCTCTGCCGTGGGTCTGCTGCTACAACCAAGCGCTTCCCACTGGGCTATCCTAAACACACCGAGTAGTTCGATCAGCAGTTGTCAAGTCTCAACCGGCTCTAGGGTTTCCACACATAGCATGATCTTTCCGGGAGGGTCCTCTCCATGAGCCAAGAGGTCAATGCATCAAATTACATGTAGTCCGGAGTCGATGTATTCCAAAAAGTACCGTAGTGGTCACTACCGAACTCACGGAGGATTCCCGTACTGTCTTCATTGTCGTCGCAGACGCAACCAGCTCTAGGGTTCCCGCACACAGTAAGCTCATTCCGGAGGGTCCGCTCCACGAGCTGAGGGGCTGATACAACAACTGACACATATTCTGGAGTTGATGTATCCAAAAGTTCCGTATCGTAAACAGGAACTCAACGTCGCAGACGGCGCGTCAATCAGATGCCCGGTCTGAGAGTTATTGGCCTTTTCGTCCCAGGGGCCCTGCTGGGTTTTAAGTCAAAACCAACCCGACCATACTCCACCTGCGTCCAAACCTCGGGCGGAGTAAGCCAAAAGATCCGTCTCACTTAGAGGAATCCAACAAAGTCAGCGGCACGTCAATCGGATGTCCGGGGCTCGAGATATAAGCGTTTCCGCTCCGAGGGCCCTGTTGGTTTCGTGTACGAACCAACCCGGCCAAACCCAAAGTACTCTGAAACCTTGAGTTCAATATAACAAAACGACCATCTCGATCCAAGATCACATTTCCACTGACGGTGCGTCGATCGGAGGCCCGTAGCTCCAGTTATGAACAAAAGACCGAAAAGGTCTGAAAACGGGGGGTCTGGGCCTGGACCGACCCAACCCAATCCCCCCTGGGTCAGCCCGAACCGGGTCCGGGTCCAACCCGGCCGGTGCGGGCGCGACCCGGTCACCAGGCGGCTTGGCCGTAATGGCCGAGCAGTGCGCCCCCCCCCCCCCTTGAATGGTCTGTGGCCCCGTGTGGGGGGCCACCTCTCGCCAACGGACGCGGCCGGGTGGCCGCGTCCCGCCTTCGCCAGTCCCAAGCGGTCGCGGGACGGCCAGCCCGCCGCCGCGGCTTCAGCCGCGGCGGTTCTCCACGGCAGCGCGCCGAGCGCCGTCGCCTTCCGCCGCCGGCGCCGCCGTGCCGGCGTGGCGCACTGGCGGGTTGCTCCGCGGACCACCGGACAAGTTCCGGTGGTCAGAAATTCACACCGTCTTCACCAAAGTCCCTCCCGGGGTCCTTCCTTCACTGTGAGGACCTCACATCGCCTGTGCGGCTTGTTTTTTCGTCATCTGCTGTTTCACACACCAAGAATGAAAGGGGTGGTGGGTTTGGACTTGTTCATTGGTCCGCACCAACCGCGTTAGCAGTTTTAAATATCTCACAACAAATGTTTAATCATACGACGTGGGTATAAATCACAAAGATTTAAAAGAATCAAAACCCCTACCTTAACGTTGTCGTCGAGCGTGAGTTCATCGCGGAATTGACCGTCACGGAAAAATAGGATCGTTGCGTCATGGAAGGGGCGTCGCTGTCGTCGCGGTACACGGCGTCACGTCGACGATCTCCGAGGGTTTAAAACACAGAAATTTAATTTCACCAATTAAACCCATGTTGAGGATAAAAGAATTCACAAGGAAAAAAATTAAAGAACCTCAATTCCCTACCTCAATCAGTTGATGATCGAAGATTGTCGCGGGGAAGGAACGTTGTGGAAGAAGCGTTGTGGAAGGAGGATTGTCGGCGTCGCGGTACACGACACCGCGTCGTCGATCTTCGAGGGTTCGACGTTCTTCGCATTCTTTGCGTTCTTCGCGTTCTTCACGAAGGAGGATGAAGAACTTAGAGTTTCTCCAAATCCTCTCAACAAGCCAGCCACATGAGTTGGTCTTATTTAATTCTTATGCCAACAAACAAAAAACCAAGTTAAGAAACAAACAATTAATTCGATGAATTAATGGTAACGACTTAACTACCCAATTAATAGGGGCATTTAGAATTTAAGAAAACGCACCAGTTGACTTTCAATTAAGAGGGGGTTGCGGGTGCATTACTTAGGAGGAATGAAACGGTGGGGCTCGTGCGGGCCCTACCTCACAAATATCCTACCAAGTGGGTAGGATATTTTGGGTTCCACCCTATCTGCTTAACTTAGCTTAAGTGGCTTTAAGTGTCTTTAAGTGGCTTTAAGTGGATTTAAGTGAAATAAAATAAAGTTGTCGCACCACTTTATTTTATTTCTTAATTTAACCCTAAAATTAAAAACCACAGCCGAGCAAACACAACTCTGAAAAAGGCGTTTCTAAGCAAATACCGGCGATGCGATTCCATCGGTGCCCTCGGAATTCGATTCCGAGCACCGGTTCAAAAGTTAGAAAAACCCGCTCATTCGTTCACTGAACGTACCCGAGCCAAACTTTAGAAAATCATTCCAGGCACACCGGGCCTCGGATTCAGGTGCCGTCAAAAACTGCATTCTTGTAAAATTCCAAATAAAATTAAGAAAAAAAAATTTCCTTGAATTTTTAAAGGTCTTTACATATAGATTTTATTACTGCTTACCTTATTACCTACACACTTTCATAATATATACACTGACTGGATATTTATAGACACCATTGGTTGTGGTATACTGAGTTAATCTCACACCCTATCTAGGAGATATATGGTAATCAAGAAGATTATGCGGATACAAGTAGGGATATGGGAAAGAATATAGTGGTTGATACTTGAGTTGCTTATAGCAATGGAGTAGGGAAAAACATGACTGAGTTATGGATCGTTATTCTGTTAGAGATAGTATATTTTGTGTTTTTCCCCTTTTAATACATACATTGTATTGAATTCCTACTGCCATATATTCCTTCTTAATTTGATGGACATATGACACATCATCATTTTGTATATGATATAAGATGTTAGTTAGTTATTTTTGTTGGATGCTTTAACTTTTGTTGTCTGATGTTTATTATGCTTCCAATATTTATATATTATCACTTTTTTTGTGATAATCTGATCTTGAGGGTATATTATCTTCATTTTACCACCTTGAAACCTCACTTCTAATCAGAAAACTATCACATACATGGAGACACACTTGAGGTCATGTGTCCCACCAACTCAGGACACTACTTAGTGGAATTCGATTTTGGATGTCAAAAAGTGGTATCATAAAGTTTATTTTTTTGTCTTATTATTTAGGAATATTAGAGTATTATGATTTTTTAAGAATTTGGTAATAAACTATGCATGGGAGTATCAAACCCATGTATAGGGAAAATCCAAATTACCTAGGATGGGACATGTTTTTATGTATATTTCCTATTATAATTGATTTGATTCCACCATTGGGTGACACACATGTTGTGTGATATTTATTGTTATGATTGAGGTTTATATTTTATAATTGGACTGATATATTAATGAATCATTGATCATGAATCATTCTAGGATCCTTACAGGATTTATATGTCATGAATTATGCTATGCCACATTTATATTACCAAGTAAATTGGTTGAAGCATGTTTTGGTGCTTATTTTTATATCCATTAATTATTCTAACACTTCATGTAGATATTTGATAAGTGAGTGGTTTTTATATAATGTATGAAACACTTCAATTTAAAAGGTGTATGGTCCCTTATTAATTGGAAGTGGTGATCCATATTGTTCAACCCCTGAAAGTAAGATGTAATATAAATGAAAATGAAATAGAATTCTAAAATGAAATAGTCACCGTTAAATAAGGATTTAAATTTAAATTTAAATGGAGTTTTTATCTATAAATTGAAATTAACTCTTTATATAATGGGACCCATACAGTAAAACATAGATCTTGACATAGGCCTGACCTTAGTAGGGAACAATAGGTAGCATCTCTTATGTTTAATATAAATGTTTTTATCACCTGGACCAGGATTTATGATCTAGCATAGGGGTGTGGCTATACATAGGGAGGATTATACCTATCCTATTTGTATATATATAGTCTTTACTATGGTTAAACTATATAAGGCACACATTTTTAATTTTTAGAGATATTCCACCATGATGTCCTCTAGTCATGCGCCATGAGGGTGGTGACGACCATGCATAGAAGGTAGTGGGACATGAGACAGCAGTGATACCTCATATTATCCTAGATATGGAATCTCATATTATCCCAGATGTGGTAAATGATGTATGATTTCTAGGGGAGTTTTTGAGGCTTATAAAAGCTATTCAGGGAGCTCCACATCTTACCCTTTGTACGAGAGAGATTATGCGGGAGTTCGGACGACAACATCCACCAAATTTTTCCGGGGATGGTGGAACCTAGGATATAGAGTTGTGGTTTGATATAGTCTTATATACCTTCAATAATCTTGAGACACTTTCTAAGAGGAGACTAATGCTCACAACTTATATGCTTCATGGATCCACCAAAATTCCGTGGGGTATTCTAAACTAGGGAGGTCAATATCGAGAAGTGATTTGTAGATATTTCCAATCAAGATTCTATGAAAATTTATTTCTTAAGACCCTAAGGGATTATTTTTCTAGGGAGTTCGTGAACCTATTGTAGGGTTATATGACAATTTTAGACTACTCATCTCATTTTACAATGATTTAGAGCTTTGTGCCTATCTATACTACTGATGATCTAGTGAAAGCGATATGATTTGAGGATGGCCTTAGTTATCCTATCAATTATAATGTGAATATTTTAGATTGACTACTATGTCTAATATAGTGAACCAGACCCTCATCACTAAGAATAACCTGAGGGAAGCTGGCGGTGAGACAGGTTGGTGGTTCGACTAGCAGTCGGAAGAAACACTTTGAGACTATGCGCATGAGAAGCAACAACCTGATGAAATCCAATGATAATTATGTGGTTTTTTACCATTGTGGGATTCCTACATATAAGAGGCCCCAATGTCCTAGATACCCTGTTGAGTGTTGAGTCTATGGAATATTGGAGCATCATCAACATTTTTATAGGACCTTACCATCTATTTTGAGTTGGAGAGGATCCATAGTACCTCCAACTTCAGAGGAGGAGGTCATGGATGAGGTATCTAGGCTTTATATATATATATATATCCCCAAGAGAGGAAACCCGCTTTGGGTAGTCAAGTTGTATCACATGTCAATGGATCATTCCAATTTTATTCAGTGAAGCCTATACGATAGGAGAAGGGTTCCATGACATCAAAAATTTTAGGTACTATTCTAGTAGCCTCCACAATTATTTCTACCTTATTCAATATAGGTGTATCTCACTCCTTTATCTCTGTGGCTATTGTGTACATTCATAATCTTCATGTTGATTACTCGTGTTGAATTATGACACTTGAAACACCTTTGGGTTTATGATTACAGAGCATATGCTAGTGTAAAGAATTCCCCTTGTGACAAGAAACCATAGTTTCTTATGGGTCCTCTTTATCCTTGTGATGAAAGGCTTTGATGTTATACTTGAGATGGACTAGATGGTCCCCTATCATGCCTATGTGGATTGTTATCAATGGAGGGTATTGCTCACATCACCAAAGAGTTGTATTATACCCACAAGGGTGAGTGGGATGTCTAGGATGACAGAGCCAGACCAGAGCATATTGGGCTAGTTGAATTGAATTCCTTGATTGCTACCATTTTTATGGATTATTAGGGATTTCATCAGACTGATTTACCTCTTTTAGTCGATCGTTTCAAGGATGTTTTCCCAAACAATTTTTCCAGACTACCACTTAAAAGAGTGGTATATTTTACTATCAAACTAGTTCTTGAAGCTGCACCTGTATCCATTTTTCCTTATAGGATGGATACTACTAAGTTACAAGTTCTTAATAGGTATCTAGATGATTTAGAGGCCAATTATTTTATATAGATCAGTATTTACCTCTAGTTTTTTATAGTCATTTTTTCAAGAAGGAAAATAGAACCCTCAAGATTTGTATGGATTACCAAAAATTGAATCTACTTACTATGAAGAATCAGTATCCCTTACCTCGTATAGATGATATCTTTGACCAGTTAATAGGAGTGAGATTTTTCTTGAAGATTGATATGATATCAGGTTATCATCAAGTGTGTTTTTGACCTATAAATATACCACATATGAGTTTATGTTGTTTGTATAGTTTATATGAGTATCTATTTATGATTTTCAGTCTCAAGAATGTGCCTGTCATCTTCATGTATTTAATGAATAGGGTTTTCCATCCCTATCTGGATTCCTTTTTTGCAGTCTTTGTAGAATACATTGGTGTATTCTCATACTCAAAGAAACTATTCCACACATCTTGAGATCATTTTGAAGACATTGAGAGAGCACCAACTGTATGATGAGCTCAGTAAATGTCACTTATAGATTGATAATATTCACTCATTAGGTCATATTATCTTTGAGGAAGTAGTATCAGTTGACCCAAGAGAAGGTAAGAGCTATGGTTACCTGGGAGAATCTCAAGATCATATTTGACATACATAGTTTCTTGGGGCTATATGGTTACTACAGAAATTTCACACATGACTTAAAAAACTTATAAACACCTCTTATGAGCTTGACTAAGAATGGTGTGGATTTTATATGGTTAGAATCCTGTGATACATCCTTTCAGAAGTTTAAAGGAAGATTTAATTCATTGTCGATCTTTATTCTAATAGAGTCAGGAAGAATCTATATAGTGTATTATGATGCTTTTGGTATTGAGATTGGAGAATTTATAATATAGGAAGATAGAGTCTTTGCGTATGGGTCATGGTAGTTGAGGCCCCATGAGAAAAATTACCTGACACATAATCATGAGTTGGAAGATGTTGTTCACCCATTACGTTGTTTGAGGCATTACCTACTGGGAGATTTATTTGCTGTGTTTACGGACTAAAAAAATCCCCAAGTATATTTTTAGGAAGTGCGACTTGAATCTTAAGCAACAAATATGGGTTGAATACTTATTGTACTTTAACTTCAAGCTAGCCACTACACCTGAGAAGGGAAATTGTTTTGCTGATGCTCTGAGAAGGAGGACTCAGACACAAGCATTTCAGGAGGCCAGTACTGAGTGGAAGATTATGACTTTGTTTTATGAGATGCACATAGAGTTTTAGGACCATAATGGGAAGTCTATCATTATATTACTTTCAGTGACCTCCTCACTTCTAGAGATAGTTAAGATGAGGCAGTTTTTAGATCCTAAAGGCTTGGTATTACTAGAGAGTATCTTAGGTAAGGACCCACCACTAGATTGGTCTATTGATGGTGATAAAAACCTATATATACATAGACTTATCTAGGTACCTACATAAATGAGAGAGAAACTGATGGGAGAGTCACATGATTCTCAGTGTGAAGTTCACTTAGGTATCTCTAAGTTGTATTGTGATATGCACTGACAATATTGGTGGCCAGGGATGAAATGACAAATAACAAGTTTTATCACTAGGTGTTCCACCTATCAGCAGGTGAAGGTAGAGCACTAGAAACTTTATAGCTTGATACAACCATTACCAATCCTATAATGGGAATGGGAATATGTTGTGATGTATTTTTTAGTCGGTTTACCAAGGTCAGCTCAAGATTGCGATGCAGTATGGGTAGTCATGGATCAACTAAAAAGGTAATACCACTTCCTTATAATCCAAGAGACTTTCTCAGTTTATGAGTTAGGAAGAATGCATGTCTATAATATTATATGGATACATGGGTCCTTCATACTATCTTTTATGAAAGATATGATTATTTCACACTGAGGTTCTGGTAGGGGTTACATAATTCTATGGGTACATAGGTGTTTCAGAGCACAACTTTTCACCCTCAGACCGATGACTGGTCAAAATGGACTATACAAGTACGGGAGGATATGATCTGAGCATGCGTCCTTAATTTTAGTGGTTCCCAGGAGAATAATATCTCTATATTAGAGTTAGCCTATAATAATATATATTAGAAGATGATATAGATGGATCCTTATGAGGCCCTATATGGTAGGCTATTCTGTTAACCCCTATGATGGTTAGAGGTAATAAAGGTAGTGATACTAAGTCCTTGACTAGTGTAGGAGACTTTAGAGTCAGTTAAACTTATCAAGAAGCATATGTATAAAAATAATTATAGATATAAAGCATATGCTGATCTCCATCGACAAAATATGTAGTTCGAGGTTGGGGATCATGTTTTCTTACAGGTATCACCCAGACTTGGGAATAAACAGATACAGAGGAAAGGGAAGCTATAGCCTCATTATGTCAGGCTATTTGAGATATTGGATAGAGTTAGAATGGTATCCTATTACTTTCTATTTACCACAAGGTACCGTGCTGTGCACAACATCTTCAATGTTTCAGAACATTGATATCATTATGCTGACCTGTATCATATTTTATATCTCAAGGATGTTGTGTTAGAGGCAAATGCTTCTTTGAGGAGTATATTGTATGCATTATTTATTAGAGAATTAAGGTTCTCCAAAGATATTATGTACCTTTAGTATGACTGCTATTGAAGCATTGATGGGTATATGATAAGACTTGGGAGAGAGAGTCTGATGTACATGCTCATTGGTTGGAGTTGTTCTCAAACAGTGTTATACTGCCCTTGGAAGGATAACTCGAAGATGAGTTCCTTTAAGGAGGTATGACTATAAGTACCTAGTTTTTCCTTCAAGAATGGATCCTTTTATTTTTTGGTTGAAACCATTTTTGTAGTCCTCTTATGGATTAAAAATAAAAAAAAGTGACTTAGGGAGGGTCTTTTGTCTTTGTAAATAAGGAAGGAGGGGACTGAATGCTGGATTTAGGCCAAGTATATGATGTGATTTGGAATACACGATGTGTATTCAATACATTATGTGTACTGGCCAGGGAAGGATAGTTTCTGATGTGTAATGGAATTTTCCAAATGGGAAATACTAAGATTTAAATGAAGTGTAAATCATTTAAACATTGTGTAAATGTTGTGGGGTGTTTTAAAGGTCCATACCCCCTTTTTTTTCTTACCCTCTCTCCCCTCTTTCTCTTTTACAATAGAATCTCTCCTCCCTTTGAGCTCCCTTAAATCATAAAGTTAGGATTTTAATCTATTCCTCTATTTAGAATCCAATTCAACTTCTATTCATCTTGAAGGATTCTTGAAAATAATATATTCATCCATATTTTGTCTTTCGTTGTTTTTATTTATCTCAATGGAGTTATTTAGGTGTAGGCTCATATGTCCTATTTTTAGGATGTTTGTATTTTATTCCATTTTATTCTGATATGGACCAAACCAAAGGCTGATACCAGATGATTTCTTCTCTACATGTATAAGTTAGGTGGTCTAGTATTTATCCCTCAAAGTTGAGATGCTTTAAATTAGGTGTTATGTTCTGCACGTCGTTTTCACCATGAGTTGCCCCTAAATTTAATCTTTCTGAAATTGGTTGGCCTATTTTACAACCTAATGAAGTTATTAGACCCAATGAAATGTTATAGGCCATTAAACCTCAACATGGACCCCCCTTTAGGTGTGCCCTTTATATTCTGATTTGACATTTATAGTCCTATAACCAAAACACCAATTGGTGTTTTTGGTTTGAATTTTAATTGTGATATCATAAATGAAATGGATAGTTTCTATGTTGTAGCATGACTAACACAATTATCAATCTATAATAAATTTAATAGAAGTGAGTGTTATGACCACATCACTTGATTAAATAGGACAATGGTTATGCCCTTTTATAAAGAGAAATTCTATTTGATTATAAACTATCAAGCTAGTTATTACTAAAGACTCAAATACTTATTATAGATTATGATGTATGGGAACAGAGACCCTTGTTAATTATGATAAATGGGCATGATGACCATTATTGTAAATCCCCAGGCCGATTTGACTAATGAGGCGGGAGGGGTGAATCAATGGTTTCTTTTTAAGAATTCATTTTATTTTCAATTAAATATCTTGAACTTTTTTAGGTTATCAATCCCCTTAATATTATCTCTCAAACTCACCTCGTGTGTAGAAATAACAATAGATATAGGAGCACACCATATTTTAAAGGTTCGATATAAAGACCTAATCCTTGCCATATTGGTTATTCCCCAACATGGATTCTTCATTACAATTCACTATCTTCACAAGTGATTACAATGAATTCAGATATTGATGAGTGAATTTATTTTCTTTTGGATCCAACCAAAATAATTCTTTCTCTAGCTCCAACTGAAAGACTCCTTCTGATCTTCCCTCCAACCAGAGGACTTCAACTACTCCTGACTCTAATAATAAGGCTTTAACTCTGTTCAAGGATTAATCCAATGTAGGGGGATTCTATTATCTTTCTCTATGATATTGTAGGACATGAATTTCTCATGTACCTATTCAAGTATCTTATAAATCCAGTGGTTGGGTCTGTTGGCCTTTATCAATAATTATGATCACCTATAATGACCAGTTTCCAAGAGAAACAATGATCGGGCTATGATTACTTTTGAATGAAGTCCAGAACTCACTTATATGTATGAAAACTATACACACAATCTTCTTCAATATTTTATAAAAGAATAAAAACTTGCACAATCTCAATTTTATTCTTCTATAATTATCAAATCAATTCAAATTCATTAAATACACTCCATACATGTAAGCGTAATGGCATCCAAACCTCTTGTTTCAGGTATCGCAATGGTTTTACGTGTGCATGTAAGAATGTATACACTAAATCCACTTTCTTCTTCCAAGATTCACACACCTCACATATTTCTCATGCATGTATGTCATCATATGAATGTGTATTATGTAACATGAAATTCGTTTGTTCAAGGGCTGTGTACATGATATCCCTTGTGTTTCTTTATACATAGCTTGTATGCTCACTCACACTATTTATGTTTGTATAATTTGAGTTAAAATCTTGTGTTTAATTCATGAACTGCTTCTTCTTGTGTGACCAATCCTTCACAGACACCCACTATGGACACACTATCTCTCAATGCTTCTTACAAAAAAATTATATTTGGTGCATATATGTTTTCATTATCAAGAACAATTTAAGGATACATGGTATCATAGTTCACAAACAAGTCTTGAAAAGTTGGAGGGTTTTGTAGATATCAAACAATCATTAAACACATTGAGACACATTAATGCACTATACCTTAATGCTTCGTAGAACTATGTTCTTCATAAAGCATAAACAGTGTTCTATGCACAAGTTGTATGCCTATGGAATCCTCCTTCATGAAATCTAAGATCTTTGCAGATCCCCTCTTCCCTTCCCAAACCAGGGAGGTTCACATATGCTCTATTTTCTAATGATAATGATATCTCCCTAGATATTTACAACAACACTCCATGGGACTCGGTACATTGATATTTATAATAAAGGATGAATACATTGCACCTCCTTCGATATACTTTTTAAGTTTTGTCAAGGATTCATTAAATTATTTGTGAATTAAGTTATATATAGGCATAATAACTATCACCTGAGTTATTTAGGAATGATTCAAACATATACCACATTTCATGGAATTTTCCTTTGTGAGTTTCCATCTATCCTTTGAGGTGTCATACTCATCCGAATTTCATTTTCATATGCTTCTAATATATCCAAGATCAAACTATATCATGAAAAAATGGACTCCTAAAACTCATGTTTTAATTTGGTAGTAGATCATGTTATTCAAATTCTATGCATGCATGTGAGATGTTAGATCACATGCATTATTTTGGTTCATTCTTATGATCCTCATGCTATAAGAAAAATCCTCATACGGTGGATAGAATATCGACCATTGTGGGTTGGCCATTGATCCGGTGTACTTGATTTCCTCAGATGAAGGAAAAGGTTGAATATTATCACTCAGCTAATTGGAAGGTGCAAATTAAATGATTCAGTGACTATGATTATATATGTCTTTTAAGTGGAGGAAAAGTAACCAGCTCATCTCAACATCCCACTTAGAAATGACCAGGTTTCCGGGTGTGCTATATCAACTGGAGAATGCTAAAAAACACTCAAATAATTCTCTTCTCCCTCCATAGTACCACTCCATACTGGTTCCCCTACCACCGTACCGCCCCATATGGTGGCACTGCCACTACTACGCCCTATACATGGGAGCCTATGCTAGAATTATTGTGCCCACTGATTCCCCTGTGGTTGGTCTCAGGTTGGTTCCCTCAGACGTGTTCAACCCTTTGGGTTCCACATGTGGTTGAGGTTATTCTGACTAGGGATGGCCTTAGATTGGCTATATTTTTAATTAAGCCTTTAATACAATTACTTAGAATGAATCCATGTACAAAATGTATGAAAAAATTCATCCTCAATCAAATCCAAATCCAACTTCTTCTCATCTTATTCTACCTACAGATATTCATGAAAAATAACATATGAATTCATATTTTTCATGGACATGTCTTCACACCCTTATGCATTAAAAAACAATGCATGGGAACTCTTCTACATATGAAATTACTTCTTCATGGTTAACGCTTGTTGTAAACAATGTGAAAACTCATTTTCACATGTTTTCTTCACTTTTAAGATCACCTCAATAATAATCATATTTACAAGGATAATTATCCAAGCATTAGATCCAATTCCATTTCATGAATCCATAACAATTCTATAGGCATCACCACTACCTCATTATCAACATACCAAACACATATTGACATGTAATTTTCAACAAATTCAGAACTGAGCCCAATAATATCCCACTAATTATTTTTTTAGTCAATACCCATTTAGAAAACTTTTTAGATTCAATAAATTTTATTAAAATTTCCTCCCCCTAATTGGAAATCAAATTTACATGAAAAGTGGTATTAATATTAAAAACATGTTATCCTTCCTTTAAAGATTATTTATTGAATACCTCTAGGAGTGGGATGATATCACATGATTTTATTAGTAAAGATCCTTCAGTAAATCAACTCTAAGTCTACTTGGGATAATCTGATATAGAAAAAATAAGAGATATAACCAAGGTTTTCAATGTAGTCCATAAAAAACCATTCATGTGAAATCATGCTTATAATGTCTCAATTCACATCAAAGGAGTTTTCAAATAATTATATGTTTCAATGAAATGATAAATCCTACACATACTTCAACAAAAACATCAGGAAGTTCAATTAAAAAGATAAATCTCTTCAATTATCTCATCTTTTCATAAACCAATCACTCCCCCTTAATTGATATAATTAATACAATTAATAACAAGGGATGAAAGTTTTATTGGAATTATAAATCTTTTTAGAGATTCTATATTTAGTAGGTTGTGAAGAATTTGAAACTTCATCTCATCAATGCTCACCTTCAAGGGATGAATCCATCTCTTTCAATTCCATTCAAGTTAGTACAAAAGTATTCATATAAAAGGGAATAAGGAGGAACCTTACTTGTTCCTTAATGTGAATAGAAAGGTTGAGATGATTTTCTCAACCAAGTTTCCCTACTATCTTTGTTCATCATGTTTCCACATATGATTTTCAAATTTGATTTATCCATTGGAAACATAGATCTCATCACTCATACCACTTAATTGTGTAAGATAGTTCTTTCTTTATCAAAAAAATCATATGCATCTCCTAATCCAAGATTCATTCTCTTCAATGATTCTTCTAATGATCTAAATACTGTTAAATATTCTCTTGACTTATGTCTAGATTTATTGCATCTCTCACACAAAACATATTCAATAAATGAGTTTTCGTTTGTCGATAACCTCTCATGAATTTCATCTTCTTCTCGTGAAATAAGAATTTTTATTTTAGCACTAGATTTTCCTTGTGCTTATTCTAACTTTATGTATTTCTACAAATCCATTAGAAAAATCAACAGAATGTATTTGGGAATATTGATAATTTGTTTGGAGTTTCCACATGTATTCACATTTCTTTCTCCATTTTATATATAAGAGGATCACCCATTGTTCTTATTGGTGAATATTGGTTTAACAGTCTTCTTGTTTTGTTCACAACCCAACGATGACTTGTCACCTTTTTTATTCTATGGATTTATCTTCTCTAATGCAGGTATTCTATTTTATTCAGTTTTTATCCCCCTAAATATAGGAATTTTTTTTATTTTCATGATTTGACATATTGTGCCAACAATCCAATGCCATGTGTCCAAATTTCTAGCAACACCAATAATAACATAAGAGTCTTATTCTCTTCATTTGAGGTGTAATATGTTTAGATTTCTTAGATTGTGAACTATACTATTTATGATTGAAACCACCACTCTTTGATACAATTATTAGGGAATAGTTCTTCATTCTTCTTTTCATATCCTCTCTTGATGTGGTAGATTTAATAGTATTTTTCACCACCCATGCTTTCCCAAAGTCTGGTTTAGAACCTGTATCTATAATTGAGACACCATCAATACTCAAGATAGTTTCTGGGTTATGGGATAAATTCTTTTTAGAGGATGTTTCCTTTTGATAAGATAAACATCTCATGATCTTCTTGGATTCATTATTATATGAGAACACTTATATAGCAATATCACTTTTCACACTAATATTGGAAGTTCCATCTTATGGTGTTTTTTGATTTTTTTAAACTCTCTTCTAGATCTAATAACTTCATATTGAGAGAGTTCGTATCATCCTTAACTGATCTAATCTTGAATTCCCATTCCTATTTTAATTTCATAATTTGTTATTCATGCATATTTTTTGATTCTTGCAAAGAAATATCAAGAATCTTTACCCTGTTATCCTTTTCCTCTAATTGAGGACAACCATAGATTTTTTTTTCAATTTTTAAAATGCATGGAAGAATTTTATAAACACAATGTTAGAGAATTATTTCTCAAAAACACTTCCTTGAAATTATTAAACATTTTAAACATATCTCTCATTTCAAATAGATATTGTTTATTCATTTTCCTTCACAAGTTTTGTGAGTGTTGTAAAAAACAAACCTTTTAAATAAGGCCTCTTCCATGACATCAGCTTCTTCTTCGAGTAGTAATTTTTCATCTTATAGACCCTTGATGACTATAGAAATTTGTTTTACCACTTATCTAGGTATATTCTTCAGATTTTATTTGATTACAGACTAAAGATCACTAAGTGATCCATTATCATCATTGCTTGACCATGATTCATTAGAAGAATCATAATTTAAATACTTATTGCATGTGGTATATTTCATATTACTTTCAGTTGAAGGTGACTCCCCATTAACAATAAGATTCTTCTTTAAATAAATTTATTGCTTATTATTTATATTCTTCTAAGTATTATAAAAAATATCCATATGAGATATCTCACTCATTTCTAGAAAACTATAATTCATAGACTCAATTGGATATTTATAGGTAACCTTCACTCAAATACCACTTGTAAATCCCCATGCCGGTTTGAACACTAAGAGGGGAGGGGTGAATCAATGGTTTCTTTTTACAAATTCCTTTTATTTTCAATTAAATCTATTGAACTTGTTAAGGTTCATTATCCACTCAATATTATCTCTCAAACTTACCACATGTGTAGTAATAACAATAGAAAGATAAGAACATAGTATTTACAAGGTTAGACATAAAGACATACTCCTTTCCATGTTAGTTATTCCAAAACATGGATTATGAATTATAATTAACTATCTCCACAAGTGATTAAAATGGATTTGGCTCTAACTAAGAGATTTTGTTTGATTTTGTCTCCATCCAAAAAGCTTCTTGCTTTGGCTCCGACTGAGAGAATCCTTCTACTCCTGGATCCAACCAGAAGACTTCAAATACTCCCAACTCTAATCATAAGGCTTAACCTCTATTCAAGGCTTGATCCATTGTAGGATGATTTTATAATCCTACTCTATGATCTTGTAGTATTTGACTTGTTCATATTCCTATTCAAGTATCTTTAAGAGCCACTGGTTTGGTCTATTGGCCTTGTTCAATAATTCTGATCACTTTTAATGACCAATTACCTTAGTGAAACAATTATTCCTTATGAATGAAGTCCCGAACTCACTTATATGTGTGATTTTTTTTCACAAAATCTTCTTAAATATTTTATGTAAGAACAAACACTTCCATAATCATAATTTTATTCTTCTGGAATTATCAACTCAATTAATATTCATCCAATACACTTCATGCATTTAAGTGTAATGGAATTCAAACATCTTGTTTCAGGTATCTCAATGTTTTTACATGTGAATGTAATAATACATTAACTATTTTATATTTATTATTGCAAGATTCAAACACCTCACTTATATCTCATATATTTATATAATCATATGCATGGGTATTATGTAACATGAAATTCCATTGTTCATGGGGTGTGTACATGATGTATCTTGTGTTTCTTCATGCACACTTTATATGCACACAAACACTATTTGTGTTTGTATAATTTGAGTTCAAAGAATGTGTGTAATTCATGCACTTCTTCTTCCTGTGTGCACTGATCTTTCACACACACCAACTATGCACACATTTTCTCTCAATGTTTCTTGCATGAAATACAGATTTTGTGCACGCAAGTTATCATATGAAAGAACAGTGTAATGATACATTGTATAATGGTTCTCAAACAAGTATGATGAACTAGGAGGGCTTCACATATGTCAAAAAATCATGAAAGCTAGGGAGATGCATTAATTCTTTGTCCCTTAATATTTTACATAACTACATTCTTTGTGAAGTATAAAAAGTGTGTTATCCACAATTTGTATGCCCACATAATCCTCCTTCATGAAATCCAAGTGCTTTATAGATTCCCTCTCCCCTTCACGAACTAGAGAGGTTCACATATGCTTTTTTTTTCTAAGGAAAACAAGAGCTCTCTCAATATTTGTAGTAAAAATTCACAGTCCTTGGTGCCTTTATATTTATAGGAAAGGATAAATACCTTTCACCCCCTTCGATCCACTTTTTAATCCATGTTGAGGAATCATTCAATGCTCCATGAATTAATCCATATCCGGGAATAATAAATCTCACCCAAGTCTTTTTGGAATGATTCAAACAAATGACAAATTTCAGGGTATTCTCCTTCATGAGTTTTCATCTTTCTTTTATAGTGTCATCCTCATATGTATTTCATTTTAATATGCTTCTCACATATCCAAGATCTAACTATCTCTTACCCAAATGGCCTCTTACAACTCACATTTGGATTTAGTAGTAGCTCTTGTTGTTTCGAATTATATTCATGCAAGTGATACATTAGATCACATTCATGGTTTTGGTTTGTTATTATGATCCTCATGCTATTAGAATAATCCTCATACGATGGCCAAAAGATTAGACATGGTGGTTTCAACCATTGATTATACTTAATTGATCTCCTCAGATGAAGGCCTAGGTTGAAGAAGATCACTCAGCTAATCGGATGGCATAGATGAAATGATCCATCAGCTTTGATTTTATCCATATTTTAAGTGTAAGAATAGTACCCCACTCATCTCAGTGTCCCACATAAAAAATGGATAGGTTTCAGGGTGCTCTATATCAACTAAAGTGTGCTAAAAGCCTCTCAATTTGTTATCTTCTCCCACTCTTGATATCACCCCATACCAATTATCTTACCATCATTCCTCCCCATACGGAAGAACCACCACTGCTACGCCCTATAATGATGCTTATGCGAGCACACTTTCACCCACCAATTCTCTTATGGTCGGCCTCAGGCTGGTTACCTCAGCTGTTGTCAACCCTCTGGGGTCCCATATGTGGTTGAGGTTGAGATGGCTAGGGATGGCCTTAGGTTGACTATATTTTCAATTAATCCTACAATAAATGAATTAGAATGAATACATGTACAAAATGTATAAACAAATGCATCCTGCAATAAAATCCCAAGCCATATTCTTCTCATATTCTTCTATCAACAAATATGCATGAAAAATAATATATGAAGTCATATTTTTCATGTCCATGTCTTCAAACCCTCTTTCATTAAAAACACAATGCATGGGAACTATTCTTCACATGAAATTACTTCTTTCATGGTTATCACTTATAGTAAACAATTTTCACACTACATTGAACATGTTTTCTTTACTTTTAGGATCACTTCAACAATCATCATATTTACCAGGAGAATTGTCCAAGTGTGACATCCAATGACTTTGCATGAATCCATAACAATTCTCCAAGCATCACCACTACCTCATTATCAATATACCAAACACATATTGACACGTCATTGAAAAAGAAATCTCAAAACTCGGCCCAATACTTACACATTACGATGTGGGTGTGGAATCCCTTTTATTATAGTTATGATACAGGCACAAATTCCCTTTAATGTGATATAGGCATGGCGTCCTTTTAACATGATATAGGTATGAAATCCCTATAATGAAACATGGTCGTGAAAACCCTTATGAATAATGGTGATTGGGCATGGATACCCTTATGAGATATGATGTATAGGCATGGAGACCTTAAGACTATGATACTAGGCATGAAGACCCTATTGATATGATTCTAGGAATGACAACCCTATTGATATAATATTTAGGCATGAAAACCCTATTATTACAATTTTGGAATAGAGAACCAATTACCGTGATACTGGGTATGACATCCCTTATTCTCGTGATACTAGGAATTGAGTCCCTTGATATTCATGAGACTTATGATACAACTTATGGATGCTTGAGTTACACCTCAGGTCCAAGATTGTAGCAGTAGCCACATATATGGTTGTAATCATCACTATGTATACAGTCCATATATGTGTATAAACCTGGTTACTTATTTAGAGACTATCTGGATTTGTATGAAGTAGGTACTATCAACCTAGTATCCTTATGGAACCAGATCCCACCCTTTATAGCTTTTATTACTGCTTACCTTATTACCAACACACTATCATAATATATTCACCAACTGGATATTTATAGAAACTGTTGGTGGTGGCCTACTGAGTTAATCTCACACCCTATCCAGGACACTGATGATATCTAAGTATATTATGTGGATGAAGGTACATATAGGTGCATGCACCCAATGGTTGATACTTGTGATACTTATATAATGGGAGTGGGGAAGCATAGGACTGAGATATGGCTCATGATGCTATTGGAGATAATATTTTTGGTCTTTTTTCTCTTTTGATACATGCATTGTATTGCATACCAAGTTCCATTTTCACCTACTTACTTTGATGGAAATATGACATATCATCATTTTTTATATGATATTGGATGTTAGTTATTTTTTTTCTTTACCTTTCTCTATCTAATGTTTATTATGATTCCACTATTTATCCATTATTACTCTATTGTGATACATTGATCATGAGGTTATTGTCTCCCCACTATTCGGCCTTGGACCCTCACTACTAGTTGACAACCTATTGTGTATGGGGAGGTGCTCTTGAGGCCTTGTGGCCCACCATACTAGGGAACTATTTATTGGAACTTGAGCTCGAATGTCACACTGCAATCTCTTATTATCCATAAGGACCACATAGTAATCCTCAATGAGGTAATTTCACCACAACTTCAGCGAAAACATAATAAATGCTATCTCTAGATCATGGGTGGCCTAGTTATGCTCATGGGAATGTAACTTCTTAGAAACATAAGGGATAGCCAATCTATTATACATCATGATACATCATAATTCCAAAAAATAATCATAAACAAACCTCAAACAACACCCCAACTATAGAAATTGGAGCACCGAAGCACTATCCAACATATCTTTCAGATAACTAAACACTACCTGAAATTGATTAGTCTATAAAAAAAATCTAATATTTACTAATTAAAGCTATCATTGGGGATTTAATCCATAAGAAATAAAATATGAACCTCCAAAAATATCTTGCAAGACCAAGGAATCTAATATCCTCAGCCACATTATTGGGTGCTTCTAAAGAATTAACTACCTCAATATTTGATGGTTCCATGAACACACCCTATTGGGACACCAAATGACTATATAAATTCACCTCTTATATCCAAAACTTACACTTAGACAACTTCCCATAGAGCTGGTTGCATCAAATATCTTACAATACATCTATGAGATGAACGACATATTCGTCCTTTGAATTCAAGTAGATCAAGATGTCATTAACAAGTGAACAAATAAGAACTAGTCCATGAATCCATAGAACATGGAGTTGTTGATTCCCATGAAAATAATCAGTGAATTCCTGATACTTAATGATATAACTACAAAATCTAAGTGCCTATATGTAAACCTAGATAAAGTCTTGAGGATATCATCCTCTGCCCTCAAATGGTGATATCTAGACCATAGATTGATAACAGAAAACCAACAAGTTACACTCAGCTGGTTGAAATGATAATCAATCCTTATAAGGGGGTAACAATTCTTGATCGTCACCTGAATTAACCTCCAATAGTATATTCCTAGCCTCATACTACCATCTGCATTCCTGGAGAATAAAACTGGAGCACCCCATGAAAAAACACTAGGCCATTTAGAAACCATCTACATTAGATCGTCTATCTGAATCCTTAACACCCACAACTCAGAAGGTTCCATATAATAATGATCCATTGAAATCAGAGAATAATCAGGATGAAAGTAAATCCCAAAATCAACATTTTATTGCAAGGTTAGAATCATGATCTCCTTGAAAAAAATCCCAAAACTCCTCCATCACAAAATCCACTGATTACACATAAAACATATCCTTAAAAGAAGGAAGAGGATCCACACATATGCTTCCCAACTGATGACTCCTCTTTACAAAAAAACCTTCACGTTGACCATCCACATTTGAGGACACAAATCTCCTATATAATAAGTTAATGAAATCACAAAAAATAGAACTGTTCAATGTTGGGTATGTCATCGTATGGATGTATCTGAAGCAAGAAGAGATCCCCATGTGACTGATGTGGCCCTGTTATCTATCTATACCACTAAAAAATATTAAACAGGTCAGTCTAGTTTCTGATTGGAATATTTGAAACTAAGGTAAAAAGAAACTACTCGATGTCTAGTCCCAGATCATATACTAGAGTGGTTGAAACAAAGGAGTATGAAGACCTAGAATAAAAAAAATGAAAATAAGGGTAGATGACAAGATGATCACACCTCTAATGATCTATATCCCTTCTGGTGCTGCCACTTACACTGTATGAAACTAACCATGCATAGATCCTCTGCCTCTCTATTGAAGGACACCTCTATGGTCACACTTGGATTGAGGCCCCTAAATATGAGGAACATCCTGAGGTTAGCCTCGGTCTCCTTTATCTTCTCTCGGTGGAGCATAAGCCTACTTCCCCCACTGCTAAAACTATATCACAAGAAGTTTCTATTGAGGTTGACATTGAACCTATCCACCTCCAAAATACTGAACTCAAAGAACCATAATACACTAATCTTGACAATATCCATGAACCAGATGTACAAAACACATCATCCAAAAGCCATAAGGAAAATCAGGGAAACCATTGACCCCATAAGGCTAGAAAGGGGACTTCTAAGGTCAACTCCCTACTAGTCGAAACCTCAAAGGCCCTAGTTCTTGATACCATTCACTGAAAAATCTACTTCTCTAGGAACCTTACTAGTTTCCCTCTCATATCAATACTCCTTGTGAGTGTATACACTCAATAACCTCATCCTTCTTCTAAACCTTTAGAAATATTAGAAATGTAAAATGAGTAACTACATAAAAGATAGAAGGACTAAGTTCCTCCTAAAGATTTCATAATTGGGACTCCTCATCAGGAAAAATATATAGAAAAAAAGGTCCTTGAACATGATTACAAGCTTCTATATAGAAATATTCCATTATTGAAGAGAGATAAGATCCAACCTCTTTACTAACTTTATGGTCGATAAAATAAACTCTTCTTATATCTCCTTCTAAAAGTTGACACATGAAAAATATACCACCTTCCACTCACTAAGATACAACATACACCACTAATTCACAACATTCCACATCTAACTAACTACCAAAGGGACCCAATAATTAACTAGGGCCTAGATCAAACTGAAAGTGATATTGATATCCTCCAACCAAATATATATATATAAATTAGATATTCTACCATTATACATACCCAAATACTATTACTGAAAGTCATGTAACGTCCTATACCTATGATCTTCCTCCCTAATTAGATAAATTGTCAAGAAATTAGTTGGGTCATCCTACTGAACCTCCAATTCGTTAACCACATACATATGATGACTGAGAGAAATAACTAAAATAGAAAAAAAAAATTTCTAAGCTCAATAGTATAGAATTTTATTAAGATTTAATTAATTAATTTTAAACTTACCAAAACCAAACAATTCAAATAATAATATAATTAAATCATGATTTATGTGCCTCTCCTATGTCTCTACCCTCCAAGTACCTCCACCAAACTTAGTAATTTGGTAGGCTCAGAGTCCTTATATTAGATCATGGGGGGTCCTAAAATCCTATCTGCTAGAAGGTCTTACTTGGACAATATCATGAACCAAGATCAATTGATATCATTTCCCTTCCAACTCATGAAACCCTCACTGTGAATAACTCCAAAATCCATCCTATATCTCAAACAAAACCTATGATACCACTCTTTCATGACCGAATCCCTCCAAAGGTACCCATCCTAGGGTTTTAATGAAGGAAGATAAATAATGATCCTCAACTCCTACCTCTAGTAGGCCCTGGGTTGGTGACTAGCACTAAGGGTATAAAAATATAAAAATGAGAGGAGTTACCCCTCTATAATAAGGCCATGAGATATGATAAATCAAATGAAAGAAAATCCATGACATAATATAAAAAGGAAACAAAAACAATCCCACAATACATATATAATGTAGACATATACAAAAAATCTCTAAATAAATACCCAAAGGAATATCTAAGGTAGAGACACAAAAATAGTTCCAAATTACAAATTAGAAATTTCTTGCATGGTCCACAAAGTCCTCCTAGAAACCTAGAAATTGTTTTTATATATATTTGGTGAAAATTGAATTATACTCAATAGGATCACACCTGAAGTCTCTTGTAAGAGAATAATAATGCACCCATGAAAAAATAGTAGAAAAAAACCTAAGTAGTAAAACCAACCAATCCCATCCTCACTAAGGCATGATCACTAAATAACACATCCAAATATAATAACATAATAATAAGTATATCGATAAAGGTTCCCAACACTACTTTCCCACTAGGACTCCACTCACACATCCTACTAAAATAAGTCCTAAAACTCTCATCTCTTCTATATAAAAACCCTACTTGAACACACCTGGTCTATCACATCACATAAAATCACATATCACCCGAAGACACCTAGGCCATCACATCACATCACATCTCACACAAAAACACCTGATCCATAAAATCATATAACATATTTATGGAAGATAAATGGGCCATATAATCACATCACAACCATTACCAGAATTGTAGTGTATCATGAACATAAAGGAAATCAACCTCATACCCCCACTATGCATGGAACCTTCCATAAATCATATCATCATATCATCAAAGAAACCAACACTATTCCACTTTTGTCTTTTTTCCATCATTACCTGCGCATATAAAACTCACCTAGAAGAGAGATAAGGGAAGAGAGGGTAACTAACCATCCATCCTCACAACTAGGATATTGAGGAAAACACCCCTAAAGCATTTGGTTTTCATCAAAGAGTGATTGAAATGGGTGGGGTGCATATATTAAGAACAATAATCATACAAGGTACACACACACACACATATATATATATAGACACACATAAGACCGAAAAATGGGTTCACAACCAAAGCACTAAGAAAATCACAAAATCACCACCCAATATCAAAAAACCCCCACTTTCAATTACACTAATAAGTTAAAAACACCAAACATTATTTCAATTTACACAATATCTATTTCATCTTATTTCTTAATTTAATCCATTTTCTAGATTTCACATTACCAACCAATCTTCATCATCTCGCGCATTTATCTCACATTAAAAATTATCCACATTTAACCATAAAGACCATTTCAATCCATTGATTCATTAACCATTAAAACTATAACACCTAAATACTTTATCAAATATATTATTTTCAAATAAATTAAACTTCTTTAATAGTTTGTGTTACATGCAACTCTGAGTTTTAAAAAACTGTGAGAAACTATTAATATTATTATTTAAACATGTCTGTCATTAACTGGATATTAAGATTTGTAGAATGAATAGGAATAAACAAATTTTAAATATTAATTATAATGTTTTTATATAAATAAAACTTAAATATAAAAAAGTACTTAATTTTATGTAAAGTCATTATATGTTTTGAAAACACTATTTTCTCAAAAAAAGATTTTTTATTTCTTTTGTGAAAAATAATAAATTTAAATTTTAAAACTTTTAGAAAATTAATTTTATAAAATAAAATTCATTTTTTAAATAATAATTTCAAAATTATGTTAGGGTGAATTTTTGATATTTTTTTGAAAAGATTAATTTTTTAATGAATAGTGAAAATATTGGTTTTCATTGAAAACTGACTTTTCATTTAAAGAATTTATAAGGTTAATTTTTTTTAAAATGGGTCTAAAATTAAAATTATAAAAATTATATATAAATTAATCTAATTTGGGTTATTCGAATCATTTTCATATTGATTTTTGATATATATATATATATATTAAAACCTTTAAACATTTTCTCTTTGGAAAACCACTTTATCATCACATCTATAGGTTTAATTTTAAATTAAAATTTTCAAATTATGTGAATGGAATTTAGAATAATGGATTCTACAGTTTTAATAATCCTAATTTATATTATCTGATAATTTTAACTTAATTTTTTTATTATGAATATTAAAATAGTAAAAATTATTTATTGTGGTTAAGGTAAAAATGAGTTTACCAGAGATTAGACTAAAAATGAACCAAAAATTGTATAAAACCCATTTTATAAAAATATTTTGACCCCATAATTTATAAGGATTTATGATGGTGCATTGTGTATAATTATTTCATTAAAGAAATATGGGTACAACCTTTTCTTTTAAAAAATTACAAGTGTTCCACTCACATAACTTATAAAAGGCCACCCCTCCCCTCTCCTATTCACACTTACAAAACCATTTAGTTTTGAATGTAACTACCCAAATATATTACTTAAATACCTATAAACATAATATATTCCTTGGTTAAATCATAAATCCAATCTAGGAAGGCTTTAGGTATAAACCTAAACAGGCTCTCTGAAGAAGAGGTAAATTCTTAAACTTGTGTTTTTGTTTTATTTCTTCTCCCAATTCAGAAAAATATTATTTTGTTAAACTAATATAATAAAACCAGTATATACCATATACATAGATGTTATTATGATAATTTCATAACCTATATCCCTCTCATATTCCATCAAATGGGATACAAAATCATCATTTTTGTGTACAATGGACTACCGCATTGTGAACCAATGTTATTAATTTTCCATGACCGCCTATCACAGAAGAATATGGCGATGTATTAAATGTTTATATTTGATATATATGATATAATTATGCTTCTATAATTATTATATCAAATATACCTCACTTTCCATTTTATGGGAATACAATAGTGGGTAATAAAAGGTCTCAAGTAAATAATATATGGAAAGATATATATAAATATGGTTATTTAATATATATATAATAAAATTCTATTTATTATACAAGATTTTTTAACATGTATGAAGGAATTTGAGATTTAAGATAAGGGATTTTTTCTCAATTTTCCTTCTTCGAGGCATATGTTATGTTATACACCTATATTATTTTATGAGGTGTATATACAATCTATTTGAAATGTAATATCATGAATTTATATATTATAATAATATTATATGTTTAATTTAACATTATTCACTCATGGGTCTTATGATTCAAAGTTACCAAGTGGTAAGGGTTTTATGATACAATCTCAACTTTTATTGATATTGTTCATGATTATTATTCCACTGATTAAATCTTATGAAACATCTCTTAATAAAATTATTTATTTTATTATACTATGGTTATTTATGAAGAATACATGGTTTTATTTCATTTTACTATCTTTATTTACTCAAGAGTTAAAAATAACATTTTTAATAAAAAACTAGCCTTCACTTCCATTTTCGTTCAAAAACCCATTTTATCCCATATCCGTGTTTTCTAAAAATGTTTTAAAAAATGTTTTTACATTACCCAAAGGATTTATTAAAATAAATTTTTACCCAAGGTTTAATTTTTACAAATTTTTTTAAAATTAATCTTCAGGTCATTTTCCAAATGAGGCTCATTTGACTTTTATTAAAAATATGAAAGGAATATTTTCTTTAATGTATATAACATGAATGGAATTATAGATGTCATGAGAACTATTTGATTTAAATATTACTTTATAAATATTTTATTTTATTTTAAAATAAAATTATTTCCACAAAATATTCTGAATTTTTATTTTAAAAATTTGATTTTCATAGAAAGGATATTTTTCTCAAGAAGCATTCCAAGTAATTTTTCTTTCAAAATAATTTTCCATCTAAGATAAAATTCTTTGATGTTACTTATTATTTAAGGGGGATATTATCCAATAATACCATTCTTATTATTTATATTAATTTTTTATGTTTATGATGGCATAATGCTTATTAAACCTTCTTCTTTTTCCTCAGGTTATGTTTTGATGAAATGATGAAATGATTATGAAACCTGTTTCTTTTCCATAGGTTATATTATGGTGAAATTTTTATGAAACCTATTTATTTTCATGGGTTATAATATGATTAATTTTTATGATATTTTGGAACACAAATATATAGTTTTCATATGGGTTGGACCTATACCTCCCTTCAATACATTGGGTAAAGATTGATATATCCTATGAAAAACAGAACCTGAATGGGGAGTAAACCCTATTCAGTAAGAGAATCTATCAACTATGATAGTATTGGTAGTGTACCTTTATTAATAAGATTATTTTAGGAGAGAAAACATTCCACTCTGATATTTTTATCAGTGATACTTGAACTACTAAGGAAATTATTTTCTGTGCTTACATGCAAGCCATAAATCTTTTCTTTATGCCAATGTTATGTTCTGATGGTTCATGTTCTTTGATTCCATTATTATTCATGTATTTTAAACTAACATGATTTATTCCATTAATCAATATTATTATTTTTGATAAGTATGGTATGGTTTTCAGATGATATTCTCATGTTATCATACCCTTATACTCTTGATATGTTGATATCTCCCTTGTTTACCCTTGTTGAGCATCTAAGATCATCCTTTATTTTGTTTCATTTTCTCAGGTTATGATGAAAGGTTTTATGTATGATATGTCTAAGAAGGGTTCTAGGTATAAAGACAAAAGTGTGAGATAATGTAGCTCATTTATGGTCTGGTTGTTTATGTGTCTAAGTTTCTAAAGGCAATAGACCGTAATTATTATGACATGGATCATTATATTATGTAATAAATATTAATTCATTAAGATGTATTATTTTTGTATGATAAGTTTGGGTCTTTACAGTTGGTATCATATAAAGGTGTAGATAAACTTTTGAAACTTGGATATGAAAAATATAGTGATATCCCTAAGGATATGTTTATGGATAAGTCTAAAATGGGTTAAAGTATAGGAAAATGTACTAAAATTTTGGTAAAGGATAGAGAGAGTGGTTTCCAAGTAATTACATCCTTGTCTAGATACTATAAGTGGATGTGGCTCTAGAATAGAAGTATCGAGGGGTAATAACTCTGAAAATAGAACATTGATTTGTACTCGATCAACACCCAGTGCATGATAATAGGCCTTACTACACACGTGGTTTGACACTCCTAGGGGATATTCTTGGTAAATTCACAAACTCTTTACAAACCATCATAAAGGATTTAAATAGAATATGGATATTAATAACCTAGGATAAATATAAGGTTTCATATATTAAAAATAAGGGATTGTGATTTAGATATCCTATATGTAATTTTTCATGATTATGTGGTTCCCCACTATGATTATTGTTTCTTACACTATGTTTTTTGGTTTTATTTAATGGCTAGAACCTGAAGAAACCATGTTAATGAAGAGTACGATAGACAAGGGAATTATTTTCCCCTGTAATAGCCAAATTTATTGAGATATTTAATAAAAAATATCATTTCTATGCTCATAAAACATTCTCAAGATATGAATCATGATGAACTTACAAATGACCAAATGAGAGAACAATGTTCTATTTAGTCCTTCATGATGCAACATCCACCTTACTTTAGTGGATCCACTGATACTGTAGTTGTTGATCAATGGATTATTACCACTTAAAAGATATTTTACATTATCCAGTTCTTAGAACATGATTTTATTTGGTTGTCTATAATTTGGAAGTAGAAGTAGATCAATGGTGAAATCTCATCAAGGATACAAGGGAACATGATGAAATTTACTTTATGGAGTTGTATGACTTTAAGAGATTATTTTTCAATAATTAATTCTCATGTATACTTCATACAAAAATAGATAAGTAATTACTTGAGCTAAATTAGGATGATGAATCTATTTTTACCTATGAGGAAAATTTTACAAAACTTGTAAGGTGTACTTTTGGAATTATCATCTAACTTGGAAGTAAGCTTGATCAATTATTCATTTTCTTAAAAACAATTATGTGAAGTGTTTTATCCATAAGGGACTTTAGTTACTATGAATAAATCATTTTGTGTTCTCTTAAGGTGGAAATTTAGATTAATGTCACCCATCAATCTCATGGTTTTGAAATAAAAAGGAAGATGGAGTTCAAAGGAAAATCTAAAAACCATGGAGAGAATAAGATGATATTTCCTTCATTCTCTAAGTGTGGAAGGAAAAATAGAGAATCTTTTCTTAATGAAACAAATAAATGTTTTAATTGTGGGAAGGAAGGTTTTCAAAAAATTGATTGCTCAAGTAATGGGAAGAAGTTAAATAATGATGTGAATAGAGAGAGAGATGCATATAATGAACCACCCACACTCCTATGTTTCAAATGTAAAGATTATGAGAACTATTCTAACTAGTGCCCAAATATTAAGGTTAATGATGATGATCAACATCAGAAACCTCTTAAGTTGAGGTATAAGTATAAGTCTTATGTGATCACTATTTATAACGAGGGATGTGATAATGTATTGGTGAAAGGTACACTTACCATCCACTCTATAATTTCTAATGTCTTATTTGACTATGGATCTCTCCATTCTTTCATATATGAAGGATTTTCTAAGAGTACCAAGATTCCACCCAAACAATTAGATGTATAATTATAAGTGAAAACCCGAAATTGTATGTTGATCATATCTCATTTATATGATTTCTCTCTAGTTGATGTTTGTGGGAATGTGATTCTTTCAAATCTTGTCATTCTTACTATGGTTTAATTTGATGTTATATTAAACATGGATTGAATTTCTCTATATAAATCCCACATCAATTTTTGAGTAAGGGATGTCATGTTTGATATTACAAACTAACCTATGATCATCTATTAATGTTAAAATAAGTATGAACTTCCAATAGAGATCAAATCCATTGTATGGTTATTGATTCCCATTCATAAGGGTTGTTTATCTCAGATGGTTGGGGAGACACTTGATATCAATGATATGCCTATTGTATGAGAATTTGTTTATGTCTTTATAGAAGAGTTTTATAGTCTTCCACTTATTTGTGAATTTTATTTTTTAATAGAAATCATACCTAGTGGCACACTAATTTTAAATACTCCCTATTGAATGGACCTAATTGAGTTTCAGGAATTGAAGAAGCAACTCCCGGAGAACTTTAACAAGGGATTCATCCATCCAAGTGTGTCACCTTAGGGTGCACCTATTCTTTTTTCTCAAAAAGGAAAGATGGATTTATGTGACTTTGTATTTATTATATTAGGCTAAACAAGATCATGATCAAGGCCAAGTATCCTTTACCCCATATTGATGACTTATTTGATCAAATGTACATAGATTAATACTTTTCCAAGATTGACCTTCATTCTGGATATCATAAATTGAGGATCAAGAAGGAGGATATACCCAAGACAACATTCCATACAAGGTATGGAAACTATGAATATATAGTGATGCTATTTGGTCTTAGTAATTCCCACACCATTTTCATGGATTTAATGAATAGAATCTTTAGATATTACCTTGGTCAATTTGTGGTAGTCTTTATAGATGATATTATTATTTATTCGAAGAGTAAGGAAGAAAATTAAGATCACTTGATAATTGTAATAAAGACCATATGGAAGGAGAAAATATATGAAAAATTTAAAAAATGTTAATTTTGGAAGAAAAAGGTTTAATTTTTGTGTTATATAATCTCAATAGAGGGTATATCAGTATATCCATCAAATATAGAGGCTATTGAATATTGGAATAGACCAACCATGGTGAATGAGATCTATATATTTATTGTTTTAGTAGGATATTATTGATGGTTTGGGTATAATTTCTCATTACTATCTAATCCAATGACCAAGTTAACTGGAATATTTTTATTATTATTTCAAACACTTTTAGGAAAAGTGAGAAACCCAAAGTCACAACAAACCCAAAAAGCACAAACAATTCCCCTGTAAAGATGAACAAACAAACAAACACACAAGTAGTCAACAAAAACATAAAATCATAGTTACCATACCCGTCATCCCACCAGTGCATGAACTCCCCTCCGTGGTGGTCACTCCCCATTCAGAAGCCAAATTTAAATTACTCATGAAATCACCATCTTAGTCCCACATCACATCATCCAGCGTGATTTGATCAGAACCTTCTTGCTTGGACAAGCTACCTTTCTTGAAAGCCAGAGACACCCCATGGTCACATTTAAAGGATGCTCTAGTGCACAACGGTCGAGGAAGATAAGAGTAATCCTTCCTGCCTTTTCTTTTCGGAGTAGCAGAAGCCGCTCCTCCATCATCGGTCCTGATTCTTTCTCCACCCTGCACTATGTCACTAAAGGAATGAGCGACCATATCACCTCTATTCACCTTGTCACAGCTGGATAACATCCCTTTCCGCCTAAATAATGTTGTCCGAAGTTAAATCCTTACCCTCCTCATCTCTTCATCTCCTCTGATCAGGTGTGTTGCAGTCAATATCACACATGTAAATGCCCGTGACACCATCATACTTAACTTCTCCTGTTCCTTTCCCTTCTAGGGAATTTCCCAAGTCAGTCGGTTTACCCTGTTGGCAAGCTGTATTCTCCACAGTAGGATCTCCCACAACCTCACAGGAATTCTCACGGTCAGCTTCCCCTCCTTCACAATCCTGCATACTGGTCTCCATGGATTCACCATGCTCCGTTGCAATAACATCCATACCCTCATCAGCAAGACCCAGGAATCTGTTACTCAAAGGAAGAATAGCCGTAGAAGAAACACCCGGTCCCCCACTATCTTGTTTCCTCCCATTCCTTCCAAGAGTCACTGCCGAGTCACCTCTTTTACATTCCACCCTTTGATCCCTCGTATCCAAGGCATCACCCAAATGTTGATCCCTCAAATTCACCCCACCGGATGTGGACCCATTCATTTGATCACTCATGGTATTAGGATTCTCTTTCCTCTGTCTCTTTCTTGCATCCGGTGCCTCCAGAATGATTTGAGTTTCCATGACATCCGTCAAGGATGTGATATCACCATGCCTATCCGGATCCTTTCCATCCCCTTCAGCGAGCTGTTGAACCAAAGGACCCAGTGATTGGGAACCTCTATTTTTCCCCTCCATAACATTAGTCCTCATCTCCGGACCTTCCATTAGCTGTGTCATCGGGATGATCCCTGTAGTATCCTCTCTTCTAACTGGAGCCTGATACTCCCGAAGCCGAGAGTACAACACCTGAGAAGATGATCCTCTTCGGAAACTCCCCGGAAGATGCCCAAAACGGTTGCAAGTTGAGTGAAAATCAGTCCAGTTCTCATAAACAACCTGTTGTTTACACGTATATTCCTCGCTGATTGTAATCCACACAAACTCAAACATAATTCTAGAAGCATCAACCTCAACGCATACACGAGGGTTAATCAGATGTCACACCGCTTTGGTGCGGATATCCGCACACATGAATATACCCACAAGATTACCCAACATTATTATAATAGATGGATTCTAAAAAGGTAAGTGGAGGTTAAGGGAACTGACCCAAACCATAGCCGAGGGTGAATCCTGTTTCATATAAAAATAAAATGACCAACGAAGAAGAAAAACCCTAATACCATTCCAGCTACGAGGAGCTCTTGACCAATCTTGAATGAGATCCTCTTCTGACTCAAAGAAGATCATAATATGTTGTCAATCTAAAAGCCCGACAGTCTCCCTTTCTTGAAGATCCCAAGTGGAGAAGACAAACTGGTCGAACGCATCGACAGAAGGTCTCCTTTGTCTGAAGAGAGCAATGAGAGTGAGATTCAGCAGCGAAGAGGTTTCTGAGAACTCGGACATCGAAATCTTAAGATTAGGGTTACCATCCAAAAGATCTGAAACTTTAGGGATAATAAAGGCTTTCAAAAACAAAGGAATAAAGTCGGTATTGGAAAAGTGCTAGAATGAAGACCTTGCATTCCCAGGAAACGACGATTCTCCCCCCCCCTCAAAGGGGGAGGATCCAAACCAGATGCCATCATCACTAGAAGAAGGAAAACATTAGAGGTTATCGCGAGCCCCCGTATAATGAGTATAATGAGCAAGTTAACTCAGAAGGGATCCAAGGTCCTTTGGATGGATAAAAGTGAGGAAAAATTAAAGGAACTATGATGAAGATCAGTTAGTGAACTTGTGATTACATTAACATGTAGTGGGGAAGGGTTTATAATCTAAAGTTATGAATCCAAGAAGGGATTAGGATGTTTTATTATATATAATGATATGGTTATATCTTATACCTCACAAAAATTTAAGGTTCGTGAGAGAAATTTCCCAAATCATGTTTTGGAGTTAGCTATGGTTTTTTTTGCATTAAAAATATAGAAGAATTATATTTATAGAGAAAAGTGTTATATATATACTGATCATAAAATTTTAAAGTATATATTCACATATAAGGGGTTGAGTATACACCAGAGAATATGATTAGAGATTATTAAGGATTAAGACTTGTCAATACATTACCACCTTGGGAAAGCAGAAAAGGTGTCCGATGCTTCGTGTCAAAAGAATCATGATAGATTATCCATTATGAGGATCAAAAGAGATAAAATATTTATATATTTTCAAATGATGGATCTATAAAACTTTAAGGATGGGGAGAAATCTTATCTTACTCAATTAAATGTCAAACCATCTTTCTAAGTGAATATTAAATAAGAACAGAAGGAATATATAGAGTTTCAAAAAAAGTTTAGAAATGTTCCTGAGTTTAACATTGATCACGATGGAATGAAATGGTTCCAGAACTTTGTATGTGTTCTTTCCATACCAGATTTTAATAAGTGTTTATTAGAGAAAGCTCATAGTTCTTCATTCTCTATTCTTCTTGAATGTATGAAGATGTATGAAAATTTGAAAGAATACTTCTGGTGGAATGGAATGACGAGAGATATCACATAGTTTTTATCTTAGTGCTTAGTATGTAAACAAGTTAAGTCCTATAGAAAAAAGTAAAATGGAATGTTAAATCCATTACCCATACTATAAAGGAAATGTGAAAACATCACAATGGATTTGGTCATTGGAATCTCCAAAACTTCTAAAGGGTATAATGCTATATTGGTAATAGTTGACCACCTTAAAAAGTTATCACACTTTATCACAATCATAGAATTATTATATCTAGATCATATTGAAAGTATACAAATTAATAAATTTGTAAGGTTTCATAGAGTACCACATTCTATTTAATTTGATCAAGATTTGAGGTTTACCTCAAAGTTCTAGTGATATCTTTAGAAAAATCTAGAAATGGAGTTGGGTTTCAACACTGCGTATCATTCTCAAATAGATGTTCAGTTAAAGAGAACAACTTAAACCATATAGTGTAGGTTTATGTAATGTTATTTTTATTTCAAATGTGGTTAGTATCAACACCTTCCTCTAGTTTAGTTTTTATACAACAATAACTTTCACTCGATCATTCAGATGGATCCTTATGAATCCCTATATGGAAAGAAGTGAAGAGATAAAACATGATGGAATGAATTTGGAGAAAGAAAGATACTGGGACCTATGATATCTTAATAAATGGAAGAGAAAGTTAGAGGTATTAAACAATACATTAAGGAAGCTTGGAGTTAGAAGAAAAGTTATGTTAACAATCATTGGTATGATTTAGAATTTGATGTTAGTGAAAAGGTGTTTCTAAGAATTTCTCAAAGGAAGAAGGCAATGAGATTTGTATATAAGGTAAAAATAATACCTAGGTATATTTTTCCCTTTGAAATTCATTATTGTTTCAAGATAGTATCCTATCAGTTGGACCTTCACCAAACCTCTCACAAGTTCATGATGTGTTCCCTGTATCTCTCCAAATAAAGTACATATCAAGACCTTCATATGTACTGAAATTAGAAGTCATAACACTGTAGAAAGATCATTCTTATGAGGAATAACTAGTGAAAATTCTAGATCGAATCGATAAATTTATATGAAACTAGACCACTAAAATAGTTAAAGTTTTTTTGGCGAAACCACCAGTTTGAGGAAACTATGTAGGAACTTGAGGAAATGATGAGACAGATGTATCCTTATTTGTTTGTATCAGAGTGATGAAATTTTGTGGTTTAAATTCATTTTAATGGGGTTATAATGTAACAAGATAATATTTTATGAAATATTTCTTTCAAATAAATTAAATTTCTTTGATATCTTGGGTTATACGCAATATAGAGTTTTAACGAACAATGAAAAACTATTAATATTATTATTTAAACATGAGCATTATTACCTATACATTAAACATGATGGAATGAATAGGAATAAACACATTTTAAATATTAATTATAATGGTTTTATATAAATAAAACATATTGATAAAAAAACACTTAATTTTTGGTAAAGTCTTTAAATGTTTTGAAAACACTATTTTCTTAGAAAAATGTTCTTTTATTTATTTTTTGAACAACAATAAAATTAATTTTTGAAAATTTTAGAAAATTAATTTTATAAAATATAATTATTTTTTAAAATAATATTTTCAAAATTATCTTAGTTTTAATTTTTTGGGTATTTTTATGAAAAGATTAATTTTTCGATGAGTAGTGAAAAATACTATTTTTTATTGAAAACTGGCATTTTATTTAAAAAATTTATAAGTTTGTTTTAAAATTGGTTTAAAAGTAAAATTAGTTAGATTTTATATAAATTCATCTAATTTATTTTATTGTAATCATTTATATATTTAATTTTTATATACAATCTTTTTAAACTTTTGAACATTTCCTCTTTGGAAAACCGCTTTCTCATCACATCTGTGGGTTTAATTTAAAATTAAAATTTTCCACTTATGTGAATGTAATTTGGAAAAATATATTCCATATTTAGAATAATAATAAATTATATTATCTAATTAATTCAATTTTTTTGATCATAATGAATAATAAAAATAATAAATAATATTTACCATAGTTAGGGTGAAAATAGGATTACCAGGGGTTAAAATAAAAATATATTGGTTAAAAATGACCCAAAACAATTAGAAAACCCATTTTATGGACATATTTCGTCCTTTAAATGTTTAATTCTCAATAATGGTCCATTTTGGAGCCTTATTTTGTTTTAAAAACATGGACACACATTTTTATTTTCAAAAATCACAGGTGTACCACTCACCTCCCTTATAAAAGGTCACCAACTATTTTCCCCTCTACATACTTTAAAAACCATTTGGTTTAGATGATTAATACCCAAATTTATTCCTTACATAAATATTCATATCCTATATTCCTTGGTTAGATCATAAATATAATCTTGGAAGGAATTAGGTATAAACCTAAAGAGGCTCTCCGAAGAAGAGGTAAATTCTTAAACTTGCATTTTTGTTTTTTTTTCTTATTCAACCTCACTAAAATATTATTATATTATATTGATATAATAGTACCAGTATTTAACATATAATTATATGTTATTATTCTAATTTAATAACCTATATCCATCCCATATTCCATCAAATGAGATACAAAATCATTATTCGTGTGTATTGCATACTACCACCTCACGAACTGATGTTATTAATTTTCCTTCATCACCTCTCATGGATGGATATAATTCTAGATTAAAATTTTATGTATATATATATATATATAATATTATTATACTTATTTAATTATTATATCACATATACCTTCTTACTTTCCATTATGTGGGAATATGATAATGTCGCTCGTGTGTATGGAGGACTACCATCTCACGAAGTGATGTGATTCATTCATGCTTTACATGGAAGGTAATAAGGATTATTTTAATGTAAATATGTGATATATATGAAATAAAAATTATTATTTAATGGTAATATTTTATTTAAATTTGTTTTATTTAATCCTTCAAGAAAATGGAAACATCATTCATGCGTACGTATGACCTACCGTCTCCATGAATGTTGTATTTAATTTTATATCTCAAAATTTTATGGATTACTATAAATACATATATAATGAATATATATGATATTTATATCATGTTTAAAATTATGTAGATTATGGGACCATGATTAAATTATTAGGACTGGAATAATAACAAATCAAAACATACATGAAAAACAAAGTAGTTATTTCCCAAAACATAACTTTAACATGGAATTGTTAATAAACAGGTAATAAAAGGTCATAAGTAAATCATATATGGTATGATATATATAATTATGGTTCTTTAATATATGTATAATAAACTTATATTTGTTATAAAATATGTTTTAACATGTACGATGGAATTTGAGACTTAAAGTAAGACATTTTTGTCTCAATTTTCCTTCTTTGAGTCATATGTTATGTTATACACCTATCTTCTTTTATGAAGTGTATATACAACCAATTTTACATGTGATATAATGAATTCATTTATTATAATTATATTATAAGTTTAATTTAAAATTATTTTTTAATGTGGATTACAATTCAAAGTTACCAAGGTTGTAAGGGTTTTATGATACAATGTCATCGTTTATTGGGATTATTCATGATTATGATTCCAATGAAAAACTCTTAAGAAATATCTCTAAATAAACTCATGTATTTTAGTATAATTTTGTTATTAATTAAGAATATATGTTTTTACTTTATTTTCCTCTCATTATTTATTCAAGAGTTCTACATATTTTTTTAATAAAAAAATCATATTTATTTCATAAGAATACACGTTTTTACTTTATTTTCCTTTCATGGGTTCTGATATGATGAATGTTTTATGATATTGTGGAACACATATGTATGATTTTCATTATGTAATGGGTGGGACCTATTTATCCCTTCAATGCATTGGGTAATGATTGATATCTCATGAGATAAATATAACTGGAATGAGGAGTGAACCTAGTTCAGTATAGGACTCTGTTCATTATGATAGTCTTGAGAGTGAACCTAGAAACCTAAGATGGTTTGAGTACTGAAACCATTCCACAATGATATTATTTTAAATGAGCCTTGAAATACTAATGAAATGATTTTCTATGTTTATGTGTATTCGATAAATCAATGACTTATGCTAGTGTTATATTCTCATGATTCGTGTTCTTGGATTCCAATATGATTCATGTCTTATGTACTAGAGAGATTTATTCCATGACTTAAGTTTAGGATCTATGATACATAGGACATGGTTTTAAAATGTTATTCTCATGTTCTCATACCCTTATACTCATGATATATTGATATCTTCCTTTTTTACCCATAATGAGAATCTGTGCTCACCCTTTATTATGTTTCCTTTCCTCAGGTTATGAGAAAAGGTATTATGTATGATATTTATAAGAAGGGAGTTAGTTATGAAGAATATAGTAGGAGATGATGTAGAATACTTATGGATCAATTGTTTTTGTGTCCATGTTTCCAAAGTCACTAGACGTAAATGATTATTGCATGGGTCATTATATTATGTAATGAATATTCATATATTAAGATGTAATAATTGTGTATGAGAATTTTGGGGTTTTACACAACCCATGCCATTAACATTCACTATTATCCAATTAATTATAAAACTACTTGGGAAAATAGCATATCACAACACCTCACAATACAAACATCCTATCATCCTTATCCACTTTTCAAGCTAATAAACCCCACATCACAACCATTTCATAACCACAAATAGTTTCCATATCACAACTACAATATCACAACCACCACATACCACATCCACTTCTGATCACATCACTTCCCCACATCAAAACCACACATCACCACCCACAACAAAACCACATATCACAACACTTTTACTATAACATTTACATAACCTTTTTCAGATTTATAATTGGAATTTTCATCACCTACACTTCTTTATTTTAAGTTCATTATCACTCAATCTATAATTTATAGGGGGAAATTTTTATTAACCAGATTTAAGTAGTTATCTAATTCTATTTTAGGTGATAAAAAACAATCATAGATCATGGGTTCCACAACACATCAACCATAGTGAAAAAAATCCCCCAAAACCATAATTTTTAGTTAGGACTTAAGACCATAAAATCTCAATATCAAAAAACATAAAAAGTGATAAAACATGTGTTTATTTCCCATTCCCATTTCAATTTAAATTAGACTGATTTTTCATATTTATTAGGCTGGATATAATATCTTTCCAATTATAAAAAAGATCATAATTCATCCTGCATGATTCAACTAAATGAGAAACAAAGTATCTTGCCTTAATTGGAGCTTTCCAATCTACTATACAAAGTTGTGATAAGAGGAAGGACACCACTGATTACTATAATGAAGGAGAACCCCACTACCTACCTATAACAAAATAAAAACATCACATATCTCACCAAAACACTATTAAAAAATCAATTTACATAGACAACAATCCTTCCCAGATTAAGAATAGGGAGAAACTAGAAAAACACAAAGAGCGGACTTACCAAAAAACACCAAAGACCGATCCTCTATGGTTAGGAATGAAATCCGCTAAAAGTGGGATGAAAGAAAACCTTTTTACACATTTAGTTATACTAATAAATGAGATACAAGTCTAAAAAATTTAGGTTTTGATGGGATTTATGAATTTATACTAATTATGAAAAACCCCACACCATAATAAAACCTATAGAACCATGGCACATAATTGATAAGAAAACACCTGACCATGGTGTAGTATAAGGGGATTCTCTACAATGGTTATGGTCAAAGGACCTCTATGAACTATAGCTATTTCCATGTTACTTATTCGGAAGACAATGGGAAGACCATGGAACAACCATGACCACTACACCATAGACCCCCAATAACTTGATATGGGCTACAACAAAACAAAATAAACATTATTCCATAGTACTAGAAAACCATTAAGGGGGATACACCAAAACCCATTACCATGGGAAAACTACCCTTTAGCCCACATCCAGATACTTCATGCTACAATGGATCCTCATATGGTGCAACCCCATGTTCCATGATGTAGTTATTCCAAAATTGGAAGTAGATCCAAAAAAACCTCCTCTGGGGTTCCTATACCGCAAACAGTCACTCCATACCATAACAACCACCCCTACTGCCCAACCAAAGAACCCATGTTGTAGAACTCCTCCTCAACTGTATTCTACATCTAGTTCCTCCTTTTCCCCTCCAAAATCCTCATGACTTCCCTCAGACACCTCTACCACTAGAATCCCTACAAAGTAACTAGTTACAAGGTATGATACATTATAGTTATTATCCCAGTCATCTCCACTTGGACAATAATAAACCATTATAATTCAAGATAAAATTTATTTTCTTTTCATTAATGATACCCCTAACTTTTTCCATCAAATCCCAGTGATACCTGAGGATAATTTCAAGTTACTCAGACTTAAAAACCCTGACCATCCTTTGGATGGATTTTGGTGATCTAGATAACTGATTCATCCCCTTTTAGAAAAAATAGAATCATAATATAGGTCCTCCCAATAGATCCTATTATAAAAAAATATTTATGTTAATTTTTGGGTTGTGTTTATTGACCATGTTACCATGATATTTTCTAAAATACATGATCTATTATTAAAATTCATTCATGGAAATACTGAAGGAATATTTAAATGTATTTAGTTTAATTTCATTTAGATAACCAAGACCACATTTTAGTTCTTAGATTTTATATCATGGTGATGATTACCATTGAATAAAATTCTTAGAGTGTAGTTATATTCCTCATGGATCTCCTATAGAACATTAAAATGGGGAATTTGTCTTGTGCTATAGCATATAGGATCCCCTTATGGATCTTCAAGTGTTCTAAAGTGTTAAAGAAAAAAATGATGCATATGAAAAAATGGTCATGGTGTATGACGTAGTCTATAAAATTGCAAATAATGTTATGGTTCAAGGTGTTTCACTCATCATGGTTTGGGGAATAATTTGGAAAAATCCTTATGTGCCATGGAGAAACTAAAAATGGTCATGGTGGTGGTTGTGGTTGAGAATAAAACAAAATGTAGATGAGGACTATGGGGATTTTGGTAAGAATTTCATATGGAGAAGTATTTGGAGTCATTCATGTCATGATTTAGTCAAAACTATTCCATAGTGGGGTTTTGATATGAAAGCTTGAATTATAGAAATGGTTATTATTTTTAGGAAATATAGAGATATTAAGGCCATGTTTTGTAGAGTCAAAGGATTTACTTAAGAAAACCACTCCATATAGAATTCCATTAAGCTTTGGTGGTAATTTTTTTGGAGAAATATCATATTCAAAATTCATACCATTTGGGGGATTTTTTTTAGAATAAAATTGGAATATTTTGAATTATATATAAAAATAATTGTTTAGATGAATTTTCTTATAAAACATGATGGTTATTGAAGGATTTAATGAAGGGAAACATAGAGATTTAATCTTAACTTAGAGAAAAATATTCTCTTATGGTGAAGGATGACTAAAAAAGAAGAGATTTCTAGAGTAGATATTACTAAAAAGTGAGATATTGGTTTGAAGAGAAAGAAATTATAGAAAGAAATTCATGCAGGGTCCTAAGACCCATACTTCAGAATCCAGTGTAAAAAATACTATATATATATATATGTGTGTATTTATAAATTTAACTAAAATTATATTTTTCATTACACATATGAGGATATTTTATGATCTATATTTTGGAGGAAAAGGATAAAACAATACAATATATCCGATTTTAATATGAATTTTATCTAAACATTTATTTCACTTCACTTGAACTCACTTTTTAACAAAGTCAAACTCTTTTGGAACTTCTAATGAGCTAGTGAAAAACATTTGAAAAAGTAGGGTGAGCATAAAATTTCTAGTTAGGGGTTTTATAAATAGTGAAAATCCTATTATAAATACTATTTAAAAACTCCTTTCAAAAATATTTTCTTTTATATCAAATATAAAACATTTGATAAATACTTTTAAAAAATATATATCTTGGTTTTTCAAAATATATAACAATAGAAAATACTTTTCAAAACCATTTAAAAATACATATTTATTTTGAAAAAATATTTCATTTTCAAAATATAATAACCCTTGAAAAAACATGGATTTATCATTAATGTGTTAAAAAACTTTCTTTTAAAGTAATAACTTTTTATATAAAGAAATGATAATTGGAAACCCTTAAGAAATCCCTATAGCCTCCAGCAGTATCACCTTTTGAAAACAATATGCTTGAGGTCATGGGTTCACACCCCATTTCTCATAATCACATTGATACCCAAGTGTTATGTTTTTTTAAAACATTTTTATAGGTTTTTTCTTTTCCCATTTAATTTCAACTAGAAAATCCTTTCAAAAACTACATAAATTATTTCCAATTGAAAATAATTTTTATATCACATAATCTTTAAAAAATTAAATTTTATGAAAATACCATATGGTTAGGAGAAATGAATATTTCACAATTAAATAATTACAATAATATATATAAAGTAGGAATAAACAAAGGAAAATTCTTCTCATAATAAAATTATGGAAATTTAATGTTAATAATAGTGTATGACCATATTTAGTAACATGATTAACATTCATAAATTTAAAATTAAATTTCATGCATAAAATGATAACTATAAGTTTAATTTGGATTGTAAATTATTTTAATAAAATATAATATCGTAAAATGATAATATTTATATTTTTAAATTTACCCTTTAATAAATAGAATAAAATATCATTTTTGAAATGGATTCCTTAATTTGAAAATTAAGGATTTGAAAATAATAATTTCCCTTCCATTTAGTTTTTTAAGAAAAACATAATATACAAAAAATGATGATTTTTATGAGGATTGAGTTTCTTATGAAAATAATCCATTGTATAGAAAGTGTTTTAGAAATTAAATACATTGGGTTGATAAAATAAAATTACCTTAAATATAAGTTTGGAAATATCATTTCCGATGAATAAAATAATAGTTTGAAAATATAATTCCTTTCCATAAATTAATAGTAATTTTAAAATACTATTACCTTACATAAAATAATAGATTTGAAATGTGTCACCCTTATGAATGGGGTTTTAACAATAATAATCATAGAATAATAATTTTTAAAAAAAATTCTTTCAAAATACAATTTTTAATATATAGAACTTTCAAATAAAAAGTTTTTTTCATGAAATAAATATATCATTTAAAAATATTTTTTTTAAAACAACTCCCTTATATAAAAATAATAATAATATGCTCCAATAGATGAGTTTCTTTAAAAATCTAGGAATTGTTAAGAAAATAACACTTCAAATATATTTTTTTAAAATACCATTCCCTTAGAGAGAGTGGTTTTGAAAAATAATTACATGAAAATATTTTTTAAAATAAACATGAATTGTATTTTTTTTGAAAATTAAATTTCTCTTACATGATAAGGGTTTTAAAAAATATAGATAAATTTAAAAACGTTTACCCTTATATATAATAATATTTGAAACTATATATATACATATCCCTTTTATAAAATAGAAGTTTCTGAAACATAAAATACTTTCTATAAAAATAATTACCTTACCTAAAGATAATTTTTCTTAAAATAAACATAGATTTAAAAAATATAATTACCCTTACCTAAAAATGATAACCAAAATATAAATGAGTATTGATTTTTTACACTGTTAAGGCTTGGAAATCATAGAATGGGATAAGGGAAGAGGAGAGAGTTTTCATAGGGAATTTCTAATGAGTAAGAGAAGTTATCTCTATGTGTAATTGTATATATTGGGGTTCATATATATATATATATTGTCCATAAACAACCACTGTAAAAGATAGATGGAATATCAATTTTTCTTTAATAACAAAAACACAAGGTTCACGTTCATGGATTGATGAGAAAGCTGAAGTTAATGGAATTTTTTTTTTGATAAAATTATATATATATATATATATATATATACTTTCATTGAATTTAAATTTTATTGTTTTTATACATATATACATTTATTTTTATTTTTAGCCTTTCCAAGACTACTAGGAGAGATTCTTTGAATATAGAAAATCTTCACCGATGATGTTTCTACTATGGATGAATACCTATGTGGGATATACTTTTTTCACCCTGGGAAATTGATAGTGGAGGTAGGGGATTTTGAGGTGTACTTTGTGTAGGTTGTCCACACTGAAAATTCCCTATGTTGGAGGGAGGAGAAGGAGACAACAATGAAAGAAGAAGTAGATGAGGTCTATTAGGTCAACCTTGTGGAGGAAGAAAAATGAACAGTAGTTGGTTAAGGAAGATGATGCTTGAAGGAAATTGGAAGAATGAGATTTGTCAGATCAAATGGATGTGATTTAAACAGGATTTTTAAGATGCATGAACAGTATTCAGGTCACTTGTCCCACATCGAACTTCAGTTTGTTTGAGTGATAATAACTGATCCGATTGCACCAGCCTCTTGACCATGGCATTGGGGTCGGATCCTAGACACACTCACACACACTGCCTTACACTGCCATGCTAGCCTGCACAGTTGCATCGGAAACCCAGTGCACTCTATGCATTCCTTTTTCGTGACCATCTGGTTCTATGCACCTATTGACCTGCCTATACATAGGCACTCAGTTCCTCCTATACCATCCTAGACTTGTGAGGTTAAGGATGCCTCCAACATGTGGTCAACCCCTAGGGTACCATAAGTGTTTGGTTGAGGTTTACCCATGTCTAGCCAATGGTTGAAAATTGTTTTAATATAACTAACTAGGATTTTAAATTACTTAAAAAGATTTAAAATAGAAACTTAGATAACAGTTTCTTAATCATTATTTTATGTACATAAATACTTATTTCTATTAAAATTATATATATTAAATTTATTATCTTATTAATTAATAGTTTTGTAACCACAATTTAAAATAACTTTCTTAGAAAAATAGTATTAAATATGTTTTCTTTTTACAAAAATCATTGAACATATTCACTTATAACATTAATGTATTTAACATTCTCTAAAAGGATTTCATAAACATTTAACAAAATAAATTATGATATCTAAATTAAAAATACTATTTTTAATAAAATATTATTTCTTTAAGAATAATAGTATATTTTTAACTTACAATATTAAAAACATGAGGTGTTGACAACTACAAGTTTTATAAAAATAAAATTAATATAAATAAATAATAATTTTTTTTAAATATCAACTTAAAATATATTTTTTCTTGATCTAAGAAGATATATTTATTTAATGAGTAGAAATATATAGAAATATTTTCATTAAAATATCCCTCAATAAAAATAATATTTCATGTAAAATAAAAGTGATATTTTATGATTTGGATATTTTATAATATTTTTTTATTATAGAAAATAATTTAGTTTCATAAAAGATTATATTAAAAAATTTCTCAGTTGGTTTTAAAATATAAAAAATTTACTTATTAAAATTTAATTAAAAGAAGAATGTACTTAAATTCTTGGTATGCTATATTCTCCCCCTTAAATTAATTTTTATCTGATAATTCTTTAATTATGCTAAAGGAAATTCTAAATTTCCATTTTCAGATTAAGGAAAACAAGAATTGATAAAACTCTTATATTATTTAGGGTCACTTAATTACCTAAAAATTAAAAAGAAAACCTCTAATTCTTAAATTATCTAAATAAATTACCTAATATCTAAAGTTGTATAAACTATTACTTCAATACCAACTGTAAGGTCACAAGACCTACGCTTACAGATATTGTGTTAAAAATACTCTATATTTTTTTTTAAAAATTAATTGAAAAAATATAGTCCATTACACATATGAGGATCTTTTCTAGTATAAATTTTTGGAGGAAAAGAGAAAACTATTAAAATATATAAGATTTTAACACAGATTATCTCTAAACATTTTTTGACTTCACTCGCGATATCTATTTAACAAAGTAAAACTTCTTTAGAACTTCAAAATATCCTATGAAAAATATTTTAAAATTTAGGGTGAAAATAAAATTTCCCAATAAGGGGAATTAAAACTAATGAAAATTATTTTATAAATATCATTTAAAAAATCTTTTGAAAATATTTTCATTTATATAAAATAAAAAACATTTGATAAATAATTTTTCAAAATATATCTCACGGATTTTCAAAATATATAACCATATAAAGTAGTTTTTAAAACATTTAAAAAAAATACTTATTTCTTTTGAAAACCAAATTTTATTTTCAAAAATATAATAACCTTTGAAAATACATGGATTTCTTATTAATGTTTTAAAAACATTTTTTTTAAAATAATTATTAAAAAATAAATAAATTATACTTTTAAAACATTTAAGAAATCCAAGAGGCCACTAACTGCATGACCTTTTGCAAAACATCCACTTGAGTTCGTGAGTTCATTCCCTATTCCTCATAATCAAATTTGATACCCAAGTGTCAAGTTTTATGAAATTTTTTAGGGTTTTCCTTTTATCATTTAATTTACAGCTAAACATCCTTTCAAAAACTACTTAAATTATTTCCCAGAGAAAATAATTTTTATATCACATAATCGTTAGAAAAATATTATTTTAGGAAAACAACATAAGGTTAGGATAAATCCATATTTTACAATACAATTCTTAAAATAATATATATAGAAGTAATAAACAAAGAAATATTCGTTTCATAAAAAAATTATGGAATGTCAATATTAATAATAGATTACGGCCATATCTATAAACATGATTAACATCCATAAAATTTAAATGGAATTTCATGCATAAAATGATAACTATAAATTTCTTTCAAACTTTTAAATAATTTTATTGAAATAGAATAACATAAAATGATAAAATTTTTCATTTTAAAATCACCATTTAATAAAGGGAATGAAATTTCATTTTTTTAAAAGACATACTTGATTAGAAAATTAAGGGTTTGAAAATAATAATCTCCCTTACATATAATTTTTTTAAAAAAACATAATATATATATATATATATAATTATGGGTTTTCTTTGAAATTAAGTTTCTTATAAAAATAATATATTGAAGATAAATGGTTTTTTAAATTAATTACAGAGTTTATAAAATAAAATTTCTTTAAATTTAAGTTAGGAAATATAATTTCCCATATATAAAATATTTGTTTTAAAATATAATTCCTTTTTATAAAATAATAGCAATTTTAAAATACTATTCCCTTACAAAAAATAATAGTTTTGGAAGATGAATATCCTTATATTGGGGTTTTTAATTAAAATAGTCATATCATAATAATTTTGAAAAAAAATTCCTTTTAAAATATAATTTTGAAAATACATATCCCTTATATAAAAGGGTTTTGAATAAAATAAATATTTATTTGAAAAATATAATTCCTTTTAAAATAAATCCCTTGCAGAATAATAAAAATAATATTCTTAAATATAGGAGCTTCTTTAAAAATCAAGGATTTTTTAAGAAAATAACCCTTCATATAAAATTGTATTTCTCTTTGAAAAATACCACTCTCTTACTAAAAGGATTTTTAAAAAATAATTACTTGAAAATATTTTTGAAAATAAACATCAATAATAATTTTCTTTGAAATTATATTCTCCCTTACATGATAAGGGTTTTTAGCAAACATAATTATGTTTAAAAAAATTTACCCTTACATACAATAATAGTTGGATATATATATATATATATAACATAAAATAAGAGTTTTTGACACATAAATTACTTTCTATAAAAATAATTCCCTTTCCTAAAAAGGGTTTTGCATAAAATAAATATAGTTTTAAAAAATGGATTTCCCCTTACTTGAAACTAACAACCAAAACGTAAATGATTAAGGGTTTTCTTTACTTCCAAGTCTTGGAATTGGTAGAATGGGACAATGAAGGAGGTGAGAGTTTGGGCAAGGGATTTCTAATGAGTAAGATAAGGCCTCTCTATTTGTATATGTATATATAGGATTTCATATATATATATATATATATATATAATGGATTTAAATACCCACTAGAAAAGATCGAGGGAATCTCAATTATTCTTTAATAAAAAAAACATGAGGTTCACATTTATGGATTTACAAGCAAGATAAAAGAAATAAAATTTATATTTTTCAATAAAATTATGTATATATATACTTTCATTGAATTTAAATTTGATTGTTTTTATACATATAAACATTTTATGTTTATTTTTGGCTTTTCCGAGCTTCCTATGAAAGTTTCTTTGAATGTGGAAAATCTTTTCTGATTGTGTTGATATTTTGGATGAAGTTCTACAAGGGATACAATTTTTCCACCCTAGGAAATCTATGGTTGAGGTAGGGTTTTTTGCTGTGTATTGTGTGTAGGTCATCCACACTAGAGATTACTTACACCTAACGAAGGAGAAGAAGAGAACAATGTAACAAGAAGACGATGAGGTCTGTTAGGTGAGATTGTAGAGGAAAATGAAGGAACAATAGTCTGATGAGGAAGATAACACTTAAAGTAAATTGGACAATTTGGATTCATCTGATCAAATAGATGTGATTTAAATGGATGGTTTTTAAGTTGTACGAATAGTATCTGAGTCTCTTATCCAACATCAAACTTTGGTTCATTCAGTGTATGCTTAATAAGTGATCCCATTCCACTAGAATCTCAGCCATGGATGTAGGGTCAGATCTCTAAAACACTCAGATGCACCACCTCACACAACTATTCTGACCCACATGGTTGCATCGACGACCCGATGCACTCTATTCACACCCTGTCCATGACCAGTATGTGTTATACACATATTATCCTGTATATGCGCATGCGCTTGGTTCCTCATCTACCTCCATGGGCTAGTCAGGGTATGACTTCCTTCTATACGTGGTGTACCCCTTGGGTCCCACAAATGTCTGGTTGAGGCGGTCCATTAGCTCGCCAATGTTTGGAAATTTTTTTAATATAACTAAGTAAATTTTTAAATTACTTATAAAGAGATAAAATAAAAACTAAGCTAATAGTTTTTTCATCATCATTTTATGTATATAAACATGTATTGATTTTAAAATTGTACTTAGTACATTTATTATCTTATTAAATAATAATTTAGTAACCACAATTTAAAATAGCTTGATTATAAAAATAGTATTAAATACCTTTTATTTTTAAAAAAATTATTAAACTTATTCACTTATATATTTAATGTATTTAACATTTTCAAAATGGATTTTATAGAAATTTAACAAAGTAAATGAACATATCGACATAAAAAATAATCTTTTTAATAAAAATAGCATTTCTTTAAGAATAATAATATACTCTAAACATACAATATTAAAGATATGAGGTATTAAAAACTATAAATTTTTTAAAAATAAAATTAATTTTAAATAAAGAATTATATCTTTTTAAATATAAAATTAAAATATATTTTATATTGATCTATGAAAATACATTTTTTTTAAATATTGAAAATATATAGAAATATTTTCATTCAAATTTTCCTTAATAAAGATACGATTTATTGGGAAATAAAGGTGATATTTTATGATTTGAATTCATTATAATAAAAAATTATTATAATTATATAAAATAACATAGTTTCATAAAATATTATATTTGAAAATTTCTTAGTTGGTTTTAAATTATAAAATGATCTATTTATTAAAATTTAATTTAAATAAAAATATGCTTAAATTCTTAGGATGTTAAAATTTTTATTGGAAATTTATTTGGATCATCATACTGATAAAAATGAGGCATATTATTAAACCAATCTTGGCATAACCTCTTATTTTAGTGTATGTAGATTAAGGATTTCACTTAGACGAGTAGTGTGTTCTTCTTGAGTAAGCAGTGAGTTCTCATTATTAGTTTGGTTGTAAACCTAGTGGTACTACCTGTCTGCTATAAATTTTAAATGATAAGAAATTCACTTATATTGAATTATATTACACTATAATATCTATGAGTTTCTACTCGTTGGATGTATCCCAACGAGGGTGGACAAATAAAAGCACTCATGTATTTTTTCTTAAGTGTTTCCATATTTGGTATTAGAGTTAGAGTTGGGTTTTTACTAATTGTGTAATAGGATCATTGAGAAATGATGTTTTAATATTTCATACCAAGATTCTCCCCTATCTTAATATATCATTCCTTGCATAGGACCAATAAGTTGTATTATAGTATAAGATTCAATTTAAATATTTTTTATCTCTTTTTAAGCAATGACAACAATATGAAATCATAGATAAATTCCAATATTTTATAGGAAAAATTTCCAGTTATGGATGAATTAGATGAAAAAATACTTTCAATGATTAGGCATGGATGTGTACATGTTTTTCTTCCATTGTATTATAGTAAATATTGAGGTGTTTCCATATCAAAAATAGACTATATGGAGTTATATTTTGACACAAAAGGAATCAATGTGTTATGGGATGGTTTTTATAACACAATCCACATTAATATGATGTTTTTTAAATACTCAAACACCATTTAGGAATAGTTTCTGAATATATATTAAGGTGATAAAAATTAAAATTAAGAAAAACTTATGGTTTTTTGAAACAAGTATGATGATATGATGATTCACACAAATGAATTTATTGATGCATTATTTGGTTGGGTGAATGTGGTTATGGAAAAAATGAATATATTCATAGAAACTCTTGAAGATGATAAAATTATGAAGTGTATGTTTTAAATATTATCACCTCACTTTAATTTGAATGAATAAATGACCAAGTAAAAGGATCCAAAGTAAATTTCCACGGATAGTGTTTATACCATTCTTATTTCATATGAGATAAGGACTAATGAATATGATCCACTATAAATGAGAAATCATGATAAGTAGATGTTGAATTAATTAATAAATTTTTGGTTGAATATAATCCTGAAGAAAATAAGGTTAATTAAATGAAAATAATACTTTCCTGAAACCTAAAAAGGTGGAAAATAAAATTCAAAGGGAAACTTCAACTCACATGTTTTCGATGCGGAAAGGTTGTTTATATCATTGCTAAGTGTTCCAAAAAGTTTCAAGATGATGTGGAAGATGATGCACCATTGAAGAAACCTTCCAAGGATGTTAAAGTAAATGGGTATATGAAGAAAATTTTAGTTAAGAAGGAAAAAATTTATTTCATAATAATATAACTTCTCGGAATAAAATAAAGTAAAGGAAACTAAGGATTACAAAGATGTTTGTGAGGAAGTCCCATTTGATATTACTGAAAAAGCATAAATTAGAGAGAAATGTGTTATAGATTAAGCTGAATTCAAGGGTATTGAACACCTCAAGGTGGATTTTGAGGCTGATCTTGATGAAATATAAATTTATAGAGATAAAAAATAAATCTAATGGTGTGGTATGTGATTCCAAGCTCTATATGGAGTAAAATGAAAAGGAAAAAGTTGATTTAAAGAATGATATTGAAAACTTTAAATTTGAGATGGTAAAAAACTCAGAGAAATATTTTGAGATCAAGTTTAATGAATAAGATCATGCTCAGATCATTGAAGGATCATCCAATATAGTGAAATAAAAACTCTACATAATTGAGGAGTATGAAAGAGTAGTATATGAAATGAGATGAAAGCTCAAGGATCAAGAAAAATCTTTGAATCTTGGGATAAAATATTGGAGTTTGATCATAATATATATGAAAAAAATAAAGGAGAATCATGAACATTCAACAAATAATTTTAAGGATTACCTATAATAAAAAAGGATTTACTGTGAAGGAAAATCAACCATGTGGTTTTATTGTAAATAAAATTCGATTGTGGTTTTACCACACCACGAACTAACACTCATTTAAGAAAGTTTGATTTGGGAGAAATAAAAAAGAATAATTTAGAATTATAAAATATACACATAAATAAACATTAAATTAGTTACTATTATTATGCAAAATATGAGGCATTTAAAAAATAAGTGTTATATAGTAAAGAGGTACTTCAAGAAAAAAGTGCATTGGATAGAGATGAGAATAAATCAATACTTGTAACACCCCAAGTAAATAATGAATATGAAATTTTCATATTTATCCATATTTGTGAATAAAATATTAATATGACTTTAAAGGGGACGCTATGCTCGATGGCGTACCCAACACGCAACAACGAGTTTCTTGGGAATCTTACGTTGCACTCTAATAATAAAATAATATTAATTCAAATGGTAGTTAACATGTAGCCGTTGTATTGGCAGGAATGGATAGAAATAACTAAATTATGATTATATATGTTTTTTAAATGTTTTTACATTTATCCAATAAAAGCTAAAGGCTTAAAATACGGAAAGAATTCAATTTTAGGCGTATATGCCTTAGTTTTCACTAAAGGTTCACTTATCGCCTTTTAATGGAGAACTGTCATTAAATATAGTTTTGTTCACTCTTAAACATTCTTTTGGACCAAATAAAACTCTTATTAAGAATCGGGGCATCAAATTTTACTTTGTGTAATTTTTTGGTATTTTTCCGATAAAGTTCATTTTTTAATGAATAGTGTAAAATGTTGTATTTTAATTCAAAACCTCTTTTTAATCTAATTTATTTATCTGATTAGATTATATTTTGAATTAGTTTTAAAGTGAAATTAGAAAATATTTTTACCATTAAATCCAATAGTGTTCGTTGGAATTAATTTCACTTTGAAATCAGACTTAAACTAGTGTCAATCTTTTGATACTTATTATTTTATAAAAACACGCTATTTGCTCTGACAGCGGGAATTAATTATTAAATTAATTAATGTGACTAATATGTTTTTAATTTTGTAAAACGGACTTCATTTTTGAATTCGGAATATCAAATATAGCTCAGGGTGAATTTTTGGGATTTTTCTGAAAAACTTCAATTTTTGATGAATAGTGAAACCACTGAGTGGTACTTATAAAAGCTGATTTTCCGTTTAAATGAAATTTTTCCATCATTGTGTTTTGAATTTCAAAAATCCGACATACATGGTTGTCATTAAGAAGTAAAATGTGGTTCAATGAGATTATAATATTTTTTTGGTGAATAGTAACTTATTAAGTTCTTAATCGCGATTAGAGGTAATTAGTGTAATTTAAGGTAAAAATGATATTATAAGAATGTGAAAACACCATGAAACTTGTCCTACACCTATTGGGTGAGTCATGGCCGACCAAGACAAGCCATGGGCCAACTTGGGGACCCCATGGAGACACTTTGGTTGGGAAATGACATAAATAACATTTTATTTAATGTAAAAGTAAAATTGACACAAACATGATATGTTTTACTAAAACAATTTTTAAGTTGGGTTATACAAGTCATATTTTTGATTATAAATATTCATTGGAAAGCTAAAAAGATTTCATACATCATAGTAGTTTTTTTATAATATTTAGACATTAAATAAATTAAATTATTTATGACATAATAATGATGCAGCGATGACATCATTATTTGATGATTTAAATAAAATGGAAAGATAATGTAAAATATATAAACTACACATGTCCAAAACTTATTGGATGAGTGTATTTCGAAGACTTATCACCTTATCCACGAATTATATCAATGTGGGACCTTTTGAAACCGAAACACATTTTCAAATAAAGTAATATTTCTTTACTTTCCAAAAGTTCCCCTCCTCTCCTCTTATAAAAGGCCCCCACCTCTACCTCATTTCACACACTCCTCATGCCTTTGGCTCGGCCAACCCCTGCCCACTTACTCTCTCCACATACCTCTCCTCATCCTAGAGTATTCACTTTGGGCAGAATCCTTTCAAAGGAAGCCTTTAGGCTCAAATCAAAAGGAGTTACACTTTTAAAGGTAATTCATTCTCTCATGTTCATTTGTTTTATTTTGCTTCTCCAACCCCATAAACTCTTTTTATTTATTTCTTTTGTAACAACACCAGTATCTTCAATATACTAGGATTTTTTTTATAAGATTTATTCGAGCTACACGCTCACACAACTACATCAAATGGTTAAAGAACATACGGTTTCTGTGGATGGTGAAATTCTGCCTCCTGAAACGATGATTGTTCAATACTCATTTAACACCTTAAAAGGTGGACAATATGATGTAACTATTTTTATATATGATATATGATATGTTTATGTTTTCCTTAAGCTTCTGTTTTTTTCATTTTTGGCATACCTTTATGGTTTCCATTATGGGTAAACGCGATATCTTCATTTAAGGAAGTGCGGACTACCGCCCCCTCAAAGTGATTTGATTCGTTAAATACCATATGTGGGATGTATAAAGGATGGAAATATGATATTATATATGATATTATACTGGAATTATAATATACCTTTATATAATTATTATTCCATTCTATAAAATACGAAATAGAAATGAAAGTAGCGTTCATGCGTACGTACGGCTTACCGTCTCCATGAACGGTGCATTTCATTTCTTACCTCTAAATGATTATGTAATGTTATAAATGAATGAATGTACTGGATATATATGACATATATGATATCTACATAATGAATACAATTCTGGATATAATAAACATTTGGCCACACGAACAACGTGTAATTGTAAGAAGTCCACTTTCGACTTAAGAACCAAATATCGGCAAAACAAATATTATTAACTTAAATGATTACATAATGTGTATGACATGGTAATAAGTGGTATAAAAGTAATAATGAACTTGAAAAAGGTTCTTAAGGAATTAGAAATTAACTCAAGTTTATTATTCAGGAGATTAAAGAACGATCGAGTCAAGTCAGACCCGAGGTAAGGGATCCTACTCCTCTCTTTCTTTTTAAGTACACACTTTTTATGTCATTCCTTTTAAAGCTCATATTTCTTGTTATTGGGATGATATTTTATATTAAACTTACTGTAATTTTTATGTTCATGTGATGAGAGACCCTATTCTCTCTCATCAATCCATTTTGGAAGTTTTGAGTGGCGTCGTTAGGCTGCCGAACTTTCGTAAGAGATCTAACCTCTCTCTTTCTTTTTAAGTACTCTCCTTTATGTCACTTATTTTAAGCTCCTCTTTGTAATGTTGGGGGATGTTCTTCTATATTACTCTTTCTGTACATTTTATTGTAATGTGATGAGATACCCTATTTGATCTCATCAATCCATATTCGGAAGTTTTATGTGGCGCCGTTAGGCTGCCGAGTTTTCGTAAGGGATTTTTCATCTCACTTTTATTCCCGTGAGATTTATGATACATTTGCCACAATTTCCTTTTATTGGTGTATGTACTGCCATTATTCTACTCTTTGTGTAATATACTTTCATTTATGAGTATTTACATCAATGATTTACTGTCCTTCTTTCATGGGGTGTATGTTTTGAAAGATACCCAAGTCGGTAAGGGAACCTTTCACCCTCCTTTTTTTAAAAGAATTCTTTTGTTGGGTCTTTTAATTTAAATGTTGTTATGTTGGGATATGTTCTCATATATCCTTATTGATGTAAATTTTATGTCCATGTGATGAGATACAATTTTTATCTCTCATCAACTCATTTTGATGTGATGCCGTTAGGCTGTCAAGGGATCTTTTTAACCCAATTTCGATTTCTTTGGGTTCAACATGTAGTCATTGAATATGTCATCCATTGAATATGTGTGAATGACCTTTTATTATTTTACACTTAATATCCACTTATATTGGGTGTATTTATATTTGTCACACATATTTTTGAGATTTATTTGTCCTTAATTTAAGGATACCTTCTTTATAAGGGATTTCATCACATTTGACATTTCTATTGAGGGTTCATTGTTATTATGCACCAATTCACTCTTATATGGTGTATATACTGTCCTTTGGAGTATTATATCATGAATCCATTTATTCTCATGATATTATAAATTTCTGACTAAATATTATTCCTCAATTATTGTATTCAAGTGTCACTAATTTTGGTAAAACCCCTTTAACCAAAATACCACTTTAAATGTTTTAATTATTTGTTCTTATTAATATCCATGTTTCCAAAATGGTTTTAAGGATTTATTTATATGGATATTAATGGTTTAAAATGTTAAAAGCTTCAAGGTGGTATGGGACACTTTGATTCAAGAATCTCTTTATTAAATGTTTTAAATGGTTTTGAAAATGGTTTTTAATGGATTCGTTATTTCAATATCCTAAAATGTTATATTGTGATTGAAATGTGGAAATGTTATGTTTTCTTTATTCATGTTTTATGTGATATGATTATGTTATGGTTCTTGGGCATTGTTATGAAGAACGGGTGGTTCCGTGATAAACTAAGGGCGGGTGAGCCCGATATAGCTCTCCAATGCATTGGGTAACGCAAAGGAGTGAAACGTTAAGGTTTCTCCGAAGAGATTTAGGGAATATACTGTGATGGGTATTCCAAACGTAACCAAGAGGATTACTCCCTACGTAAGAATGTTATGAATGCCTCAAGTTACCTTTATGTCTTATGTTTTCTACGATTTATTCATGATTTGATATGCCTATGTTTTATGGGTAAAGTGTGATTTCATTCTAATGTATATATGAACTCATGTTTCCTTTCCATATTTTTTATAACTCTTACTGAGCTTTTTATGCTCATCCCAAGTTTTTGAAATGTTTTTCACAGGTCAAGGGAAAGGTACATGATGTGATGATAGTGTCAAGGATGTGTCAAGAAAGAATCCGTGTTATAATGTTAAATATGATTCCGTTGATGGGAAGAATGAATGCTGTCTTTTATGTAACCACTTTGTTTAAATGTGGAATGTAATGCAAGTTTCGTGATATAATTCTCTAAAACTCTAAACCTGAAAAGATACTCAATGTGTAATCTTGTAATAACTCAAGATTAAGTAAGGTTTTAAGGCTGGGGCCTTATAGTTGGTATCAAAGGTCGGTTTAGATAACTTTAGAGGTTAGGGTATTCTTTAAGCATAAGTGACATTACCATAATGGTTAGGATTTCAGAAAGAGTCCTAGTTTTAGATAATGTGAATGAGTAAGTGTATCTTAGTGTTTACCTTCCTCATTAGTACATGATGGTTTTGTTGATATACTCACGCTGACATTTCTATTTTTAGTGAATGGATGGATCTAGCAGGCACCAAAGAGACAACAGGTTTGAAGGAAACTGTGGTGGTTCTCTGATTAAGATACTAGATAAAATGGAGGATTCAATGAGGAAACTCGTGGTTGTTCTAAACCAAATATCAAGGAGTCATGATCAACCACTTCAACCTTGGTGAGTTCTCTAATGCATCAGGTACGAGATGGCCAACTCGATGTGGAAATTCAGGTAATAATTATTAAGGTAACCATTAGGGTTTATATGATACTTAATTTTTAGGTAATTATGGGTTACTCTATGATATGATGGAAAATGAAAGGAATGAGATAAAATTGAGGTTAAAATATGTTATGATTATTTTTTAAGATTTACCTCATTTTGGGGAATGTTTTAAGAATTATATAGTTTTGAAAAAAGGACAACACGCAGACCGTTTGACAACCCGTCGCGTCGAACAAAGCTGTGGGAATCGAACCCACAACCAAAGTGCGACTTGTATTTATCGCCTACCACTGGACTACGTGAAGTCCCTGGTTAGTTTGACAGATTCATTCTAGTTATATGATTTTATGAATTAAGAGTAAGTTGATTTTGGGTTATTTATGAAAATGATTAACCTATCATGGAGGATATGTGATTAGGTTAATTAATTTTCAAAACGAGACTTTAGGAGCAACTGATATTGTTTGGAGATAAATGTTATGATTTATCTTGGAAGACTATGCGACTAAATCCTTCAAATATTTGGGTTTCAATCTTATATTGGTCTACTTTAAGGAATTTTTATGGACAAATTTGTTTATAGAATGGTCCTCGTTGAACTTTGGGTTTTGTTTGACAAATCTTGGAGGTTAAGAATAGATTTTCTTTTATAAAGGGTTATCCTTTTCTGGATTATCTGATCTTGTACTAACCTTATTGGTTTTGGTTTTGGTTAAAGTCTAATGACATGGGAAGTATATAGTTCTCTTTTGTGGATTAGGTGATTTTCTAAAAGTTGATTATAGTACTCTTAATGTGAACAAGTCTTCCTAAATACTCGCTTTCTGGAGAAAATATGAGTTTGTGTAAGGAATCTAATAAAGGTTGAAAGTCAATATGATAAGTGATTATGTTTCATTATGAATAAATTCCTCAATAAAAAGTAACTTAAAACAAAAATGTTGTCTATTAACTTTTCCTACTGGGGAATCGAAGACCGTTTAACCCATCACAAGTTTGTGATTTTCTCGTGGTTAACTTTCTCCTAAACATGTTTTCTATCACTCTCCATCAGAACATGACCCTTTTTTTTCCTCCATGTCCATATTTTCATACTTGGAATCCTAGTATGGGTTAACTCGGGTGACCTTTGTACTTATCTTTCTTTATTTTAAAGTTTTTGTTTTACCGACTTTTGTTCCGATGTGGGACTTTCAAGGATGTTTCCAAGCGCAATTTTAAAATTGCGAGGACGCAATTCCCAAAAGGGGGGAAGGATGTAACACCCCAGGTAAATAATGAATATGAAATTTTCATATTTATCCATATTTGTGAATAAAATATTAATATGACTTTAAAGGGGACGCTATGCTCGATGGCGTACCCAACACGCAACAACGAGTTTCTTGGGAATCTTACGTTGCACTCTAATAATAAAATAATATTAATTCAAATGGTAGTTAACATGTAGCCGTTGTATTGGCGGGAATGGATAGAAATAACTAAATTATGATTATATATGTTTTTTAAATGTTTTTACATTTATCCAATAAAAGCTAAAGGCTTAAAATACGGAAAGAATTCAATTTTAGGCGTATATGCCTTAGTTTTCACTAAAGGTTCACTTATCGCCTTTTAATGGAGAACTGTCATTAAATATAGTTTTGTTCACTCTTAAACATTCTTTTGGACCAAATAAAACTCTTATTAAGAATCGGGACATCAAATTTTACTTCGTGTAATTTTTTGGTATTTTTCCGATAAAGTTCATTTTTTAATGAATAGTGTAAAATGTTGTATTTTAATTCAAAACCTCTTTTTAATCTAATTTATTTATATGATTAGATTATATTTTGAATTAGTTTTAAAGTGAAATTAGAAAATATTTTTACCATTAAATCCAATAGTGGTCATTGGAATTAATTTCACTTTGAAATCAGACTTAAACTAGTGTCAATCTTTTGATACTTATTGTTTTATAAAAACATGCTATTTGCTTTGACAGCGGGAATTAATTATTAAATTAATTAATGTGACTAATATGTTTTGAATTTTGTAAAACGGACTTCATTTTTGAATTTGGAATATCAAATATAGCTCAGGGTGAATTTTTGAGATTTTTCTGAAAAACTTCAATTTTTGATGAATAGTGAAACCACTAAGTGGTACTTATAAAAGCTGATTTTCCGTTTAAATGAAATTTCGCCATCATTGTGTTTTGAATTTCAAAAATCCGACATACATGGTTGTCATTAAGAAGTAAAATGTGGTTCAATGAGATTATAATAATTTTTTGGTGAATAGTAACTTATTAAGTTCTTAATCGCGATTAGAGGTAATTAGTGTAATTTAAGGTAAAAATGATATTATAAGAATGTGAAAACACCATTAAACTTGTCCTAAACCTATTGGGTGAGTCATGGCCGACCAAGACAAGCCATGGGCCAACTTGGGGACCCCATGGAGACACTTTGGTTGGGAAATGACATAAATAACATTTTATTTAATGTAAAAGTAAAATTGACACAAACATGATATGTTTTACTAAAACAATTTTGACATTGGGTTATACAAGTCATATTTTTGATTATAAATATTCATTGGAAAGATAAAAAGATTTCCTACATCATAGTATTTTTTTTATAAAATTTAGACATTAAATAAATTAAATTATTTATGACATAATAATGATGCAGCGATGACATCATTATTTGACGATTTAAATAAAATGGAAAGATAATGTAAAATCTATAAACTACACATGTCCAAAACTTATTGGATGAGTGGATTTCGAAGCCTTATCACCTTATACACGGATTATATCAATGTGGGACCTTTTTAAACCGAAACACATTTTCAAATAAAGTAATATTTCTTTACTTTCCAAAAGTGCCCCTCCTCTCCTCTTATAAAAGGCCCCCACCTCTACCTCATTTCACACACTCCTAAAGCCTTTGGCTCGGCCAACCCCTTCCCAATTACTCTCTCCACATCCCTCTCCTCATCCTATAGTATTCCCTTTGGGAAGAATCCTTTCAAAGGAAGCCTTTAGGCTCAAATCAAAAAGAGTTACACTTTTAAAGGTAATTCATTCTCTCATGTTCATTTGTTTTATTTTGCTTCTCCAACCCCCTAAACTCTTTTTATTTATTTCTTTTGTAACAAAACCAGTATCTTCAATATACTAGGATGTTTTTATAATATTTATTCGAGCTAAAATCTCACACAACTACATCAAATGGTTAAAGAACATACAGTTTCCGTGGATGGCGAAATTCTGCCCCCCGAAACGATGATTGTTCAATACTCATTTAACACCATCAAAGGTGGCCATTATGATGTCACTATTTTTATATATGATATATGATATGTTTAGTTTTTCCTTAAGCTTTTGTTTTTTTCATTTTGGGCATACCTTTATGGTTTCCATTATGGGTAAACGCGATATCTTCATTTAAGGAAGTGCGGACTACCGCCCCCTCAAAGTGATTTGATTCGTTAAATACCATATGTGGGATGTATAAAGGATGGAAATATGATATTATATATGATATTATACTGGAATTATAATATAACTTTATATAATTATTATTCCATTCTATAAAATATGAAATAGAAATGAAAGTAGCGTTCATGCGTACGTACGGCTTACCGTCTCCATGAACGGTGCATTTCATTTCTTACCTCTAAATGATTATGTAATGTTATAAATGCATGAATGTACTGGATATATATGACATATATGATATCTACATAATGAATACAATTCTGGATATAATAAACATTTGGCCACACGAACAACGTGTAATTGTAAGAAGTCCACTTTTGACTTAAGAACCAAATATCGGCAAAACAAATATTATTAACTTAAATGATTACATAATGTGTATGACATGGTAATAAGTGGTATAAAAGTAAGAATTAACTTGAAAAAGGTTCTTAAGTAATTAGAAATTAACTCAAGTTTATTATTCAGGAGATTAAATAACGATCGAGTCAAGTCGGACCCGAGGTAAGGGATCCTACTTCTCTCTTTCTTTTTAAGTACACACTTTTTATGTCATTCCTTTTAAAGCTCATATTTCTTGTTATTGGGATGATATTTTATATTAAACTTACTGTAATTTTTATGTTCATGTGATGAGAGACCCTATTCTCTCTCATCAATCCATTTTGGAAGTTTTGAGTGGTGTCGTTAGGCTGCCGAACTTTCGTAAGAGATCTAACCTCTCTCTTTCTTTTTAAGTACTCTCCTTTATGTCACTTATTTTAAGCTCCTCTTTGTAATGTTGGGGGATGTTCTTCTATATTACTCTTGCTGTACATTTTATTGTAATGTGATGAGATACCCTATTTGATCTCATCAATCCATATTCGGAAGTTTTATGTGGCAGCGTTAGGCTACCGAGTTTTCGTAAGGGATTTTTCATCTCACTTTTATTCCCGTGAGATTTATGCTACATTTGCCACAATTTCCTTTGAGTGGTGTATGTAATGCCATTATTCTACTCTTTGTGTAATATACTTTCATTTATGAGTATTTACATCAATGATTTATTGTCCTTCTTTCATGGGGTGTATGTTTTGAAAGATACCCAAGTCGGTAAGGGAACCTTTCACCCTCCTTTTTTTAAAAGACTTCTTTTGTTGGGTCTTTTAATTTACATGTTGTTATGTTGGGATATGTTCTCATATATCCTTATTGATGTAAATTTTATGTCCATGTGATGAGATACAATTTTTATCTCTCATCAACTCATTTTGATGTGATGTCGTTAGGCTGTCAAGGGAACTTTTTAACCCAATTTCGATTTCTTTGGGTTCAACATGTAGTCATTGAATATGTCATCCATTGAATATGTGTGAATGACCTTTTATTATTTTACACTTAATATCCACTTATATTGGGTGTATTTATATTTGTCACACATATTTTTGATATTTATTTGTCCTTAATTTAAGGATACCTTCTTTATAAGGGATTTCATCACATTTGACATTTCTATTGAGGGTTCATTGTTGTTATGCACCAATTCACTCTTATATGGTGTATATACTGTCCTTTGGAGTATTATATCATGAATCCATTTATTCTCATGATATTATAAAGTTCTGACTAAATGTTATTCCTCAATTATTGTATTCAAGTGTCACTAATTTTGGTAAAACCCCTTTAACCAAAATATCACTTTAAATGTTTTAATTATTTGTTCTTATTAATATCCATGTTTTCAAAATGGTTTTAAGGATTTATTTATATGGATATTAATGGTTTAAAATGTTAAAAGCTTCAAGGTGGTATGGGACACTTTGATTGAAGAATCTCTTTATTAAATGTTTTAAATGGTTTTGAAAATGGTTTTTAATGGATTCGTTATTTCAATATCCTAAAATGTTATATTGTGATTGAAATGTGGAAATGTTATGTTTTCTTTATTCATGTTTTATGTGATATGATTATGTTATGGTTCTTGGGCATTGTTATGAATAACGGGTGGTTCCGTGATAAACTAAGGGCGGGTGAGCTCGATATAGCTCTCCAATGCATTGGGTAACGCTAAGGAGTGAAACGTTAAGGTTTCTCCGAAGAGATTTAGGGAATATACTGTGATGGGTATTCCAAACGTAACCAAGAGGGTTACTCCCTACGTAAGAATGTTATGAATGCCTCAAGTTACCTTTATGTCTTATGTTTTCTACGATTTATTCATGATTTGATATGCCTATGTTTTATGGGTAAAGTGTGATTTCATTCTAATGTATATATGAACTCATGTTTCCTTTCCATATTTTTTATAACTCTTACTGAGCTTTTTATGCTCATCCCAAGTTTTTGAAATGTTTTTCACAGGTCAAGGGAAAGGTACATGATGTGATGATAGTGTCAAGGATGTGTCAAGAAAGAATCCGTGTTATAATGTTAAATATGATTCCGTTGATGGGAAGAATGAATGCTGTCTTTTATGTAACCACTTTGTTTAAATGTGGAATGTAATGCAAGTTTCGTGATCTAATTCTCTAAAACTCTAAACCTGAAAAGATACTCAATGTGTAATCTTGTAATAACTCAAGATTAAGTAAGGTTTTAAGGCTGGGGCCTTATAATACTATTGGTATGTTTTTTATGGAAACTATTTTTAAGAATATTATAGACACAAATACATGAATTTATAATCAATTATATATAGGAATATGCCTTTTGATTCACAAATTGGTAGTATGTAACAATCCAATGAGTCATTGTGTAAGATAAAAACTGAAAATAGGTTTGTATATTTTCAAGGTAAAGATAATCCATAATATAAAAGAGAGGAAATTACATATTCACAAAAAATGTATGTGAAGAAATAATCTTCGGTCAAAAATAAAAGAGTATATTAGTATGTAGTCATATAAATATCTTTAAAATCCACAGACTGAACTAGTGTGTGGATTCTTAATAGTGGATTAATTTCCCACACAATGATAAATAATGATATTATCATGAGGATAAAATATATTAAGGTAGGAATTTTAAGGTTTAGTAATAATTATGGTCTCAATATTATTGGATCCATAAATTACAAAAATAAAAAAAATACATGAGGATAATAGATGTCTTGGTTTTTAGGGTCATAATTTACTCAACATAATTAAATTTTGAGACTTGGGGAATGAAATAAATTTCAACAAGAAGATTTGTAATATAAAGGGGAAGGATAATGATATTATGATGCAAGGAAAGTGTATAAAGCGGAATATCTCTCTCATTAGTGATGAAAAAAATACATGGTTTCTATCCAATGAATATAAAAACAAGTTTTGGCACAAATGACTTGACTACTTGAGCAAACAATCTTTGGAAGAATTGGTGAAAATGAAGTATTTCATGATATACCTAACCTCACATATGATCTTACCCAAACATGAGATTCTTTTCAAAAGGGAAAGACCATTTAGAAGGAATACATACCAAACTACAAGAAGGAAATATGGTTTCTGGAAATTGTGCATGTAACAACACAAGATTTTACTTTATAATTTTGTCTTTAAATGAACAATGTATTGATATATTCTTCCACACACAACACCAAATTAATGAAATAACCAACTAAAATAAACTGTGAAATATTAAAATTACATGAATAAAATTATCATTAGTTTATAAAAATATAATAGTTAATTAAAATAATTACATATTATTTATTTGATTAATATTTTAAAAAGGATTCCTTTCGAAGAACAACTAAATAAAGTTATTGTATTTTACCTTAATAAAATAAATTTACCATATTTAAAAGTTTTCTATAATAGGTAATATTTATATTTATAGACTAATATTTTAATGTTGACTTATTTATACATTTACATGAAATAATATTAAAAAGACATGAAGTATAAAAAAGGTCATTTTTTAATAAACATAGTTTTCTTTATATATTATATTTTCATTTAAAAGATAATTTGAAAATTTTAGATTTTTAATTTCAAAAAATTATTTTCATTTTTTCACTAATAAGGTCAATATTATCTTAGGATGCATTTTTGATTTTTTACGAAATAATTGTTTTTAGGTGAATAGTAAAAAATATATTGATTTTTCTAATACCTTCATTTTTAAGGATTAATATTTTTAGAAATTATATATATATATATATATAAATTAAAATAAATCATTCCAAAATACCATATTTAAATTATAAAACCCATATTTAATGCTTTGGAGGCTTAAGTACCATAATCATCATCATTTATTTATTTAAAAAAGAGATCAAAGTACAGAGAAAAGGGTAGCCTACTGACCTAGGCAGGACTAAAAAAATGGAGTCCGAGGATTAATTAATTTTTTATTCTAAAATTATTTTTATTCACTTATATTAACATTTATTTTTTATCTATTGTAGAAATTAAATCTAATAAATAGATTTAATATTTTAGATAAAAAAATTATTATTATTTTATATGGTAAATTTAAATTTTATGCATAAAATTATGATTATTAGGATTAATGTTAATTACTGCGATAATGATAAAACTGTTATTTTCAAAGAGTTGTTTTATTAGCACTGTGTATTTTTTATCTAATGACATTAAATAATACATTATCAAAAAGACTCCAATAATGTTTTTTAAACATATATAAAAATAAATCATTACTCCTTCAATTAGTCATCAATGTTAAATAATGTTAAAAACACTTAATGATTAAAATGTTTTTTTTCTAAAAAAAGCTATTTTTCAAAACATTATATGTTTTAATTTAGAATTTAATTTTATCATATTTATAAATTTAATTATATTAAATGGGGTCCAAATTCAGATTCATCATGTTGAATATTTTAAATTAAGCTCATCTTATATTTTTAATACTGAAATAATTACCATAGTTACATTTTAATCAAGATTAAGAAGAGTTAATATAGGTAAACTAATGTGGATCAATTTTACTAAACTAATTTTAATCATAAAATACTTACAATACATTTTTTTGTTATAAATTCATACCTACATGTCTCATTGAAATTTCCACACCTAAATTATCTAACTCATGAAATTTAATTCTTATCCCTTACCTAACACTCTTTTCCAAATATTTTCTCCTCATTTTCACCTATAATAGGATCTCATTTCCACCCACTCCAAGAAACAAAAATAGTTCAAAATTACCATGAAAATTGAAGAAATTTAATTCTTATATATCCCATCTATAATATTTTCATCCTACAGCCACAAAAAATTTCCACAAGTCCGTAATTTTTAAAGTATTATTTGATATAAGATCCAAATTATCAACAAGTATTACTTACCCTTTTACTTGCTTTCTTTATCATTCTCCTCCACCCACATCCAAACCATTCTAAAAATATGTATATAATGTGAAAAAAATAAATAATATACCATAATGTAATTATATTTATGGTATAAACATTATAAATTTCCATCCCATTCAATTGAAAAAAATGAAAATGTTGCTCATGCATGTGTGTGGACTACCACCTCCATGAATAACATGCTTCGTTTTTCATCACAACATTTCAAGGATATTTCTATAAATGGTCTTAGTGAATATATATGTTATTTATATCAAGTTTTATATTCTAGAGATATAAAATTTTAATTCTATATGTATTATTATAAATAATAGATCATTGTAAAATTAACCACCTAAAATGAATATACTAAGAGAAAAAAAGAATTCTTTATAAGTAACAACATATTTTTCAATTAAATTATTATTATAAATCTTAAAAATTATTATTAATAACCTTAATAACATATAAATAATTTAATTATACTTTTTTTATAATTATATTATAGAAAAATAATCCCTTCCATATCATTATTCACACATAGATTGTAACATGTCCTTATTGGGTCAGATTAACCATCTACATGAACAATGATATAAATTTTTATCAAGGATGGATTTTTAAACTTAATATTAAATATTAATAAGCAAATAAATATATTTTTTGGTTCCATAATGATAATTTAAACAATTAACTCCTTAATTAAGACAACACCATCCATTTGTTATAAATCACTGAAACGTTCTCATAATTGAATTCATCATTATGAATAATAGCTAAAATAATTATGAAATGAAATTATAAAATTATAAATAATTAAAAATAATAAATTATACTACCTTTAATTGTCAATAAATAATTATATTTGAGAAAATAATGTATAAAAATGCCATGATTATGAAACTAGTTCAAAATTATGATGATTACTCACACCCAATATTGGAAATAGATAATAACTAACTAATATACATGTGGAGAATAAATATAAATTAAGTGTAATGTCTAGGAAATTCCATGTAATTTTTTTTAATTATATGGGATTATTTTGAGACCAGACCCTTGGACAACACATGATTCTGAGGCCCGGTGATCCCAGAAAATATTTTTAAAATCTTTTTAAGTTTGTTTAAATAAACATGAGAGTGAGTTTTTCTAAATTTTAAATCGGTTATCGAATCAAAAATATGAGGTAACCATTGAACTCAGAATGTTGGAATTCTACTAGAAGGGACCTAACTTTGACCGGTGAGGGCCAACAGGAAATGTTAGTTTTCAAACTTTTCGGGATAAAAATATAAAATAACTTAAAATGTTATTTTTTTGTTTCCTTCACCATTAAGAGGTGACACATCCGTACTACATCACGAAGATGAGGTGATGACGAGCCACATTAAATATATCCCTTTTATGGGGTTTAACGCGCAACATAACAACCCATTAAATGAAGCCTAATAGATATGCTGTTTCATAAATGAAACAACGTAACAATGTGACGACACAGTGTAACAGAAATGATGTGAAGTGTTTTTATTTTATTGGGTTAACATGTTAGAGAAATGGGGATCAAAACATGAAACTCATATGATGAATATATGATGAGAATCCTCTCCAATTACGAATGAAAAATTCCGGCGAATCGCCAACAACATCAACACACATTGAAGAATGGGACCAGTGAGAGACAAATGCCAATGGAATCCCCGCGAATGGATCACTCCAATGATGAACCTCCTTCAGGTAGAGGTTTATTTTATTTTAATTCTTTTCCCCCATTATTCATTATAAAACAAAAAATGTATATCAACCCACAAATAGGTTGATCTGCGGATCAGTTGTTCTTACAGGAGGGTGCCTTTTCTTGGGGTTTTGTATCAGGATTAAATTTAGTTGATTGATAGAACTTCAATTATAAAACTTAGAATGTTTAAAATCTAATGTAGAGGGTGCAGACTGACACAAACAAAGACCGTGCCCCTCCGCCTTGTGAATTCTTCATCATAGAACCTTTGAAATGGTGGTAAGAAGGTTTTGAGGCCATAACAGGGAAGGCAGTAGACGATGAAAAGAACGGACCATCAGAGTGGACTTGGTGGTATGCAGAAGAGGCAGTTGGCGCACCTTTGGCCATAGGAAGGTGGCGGCACGCCATTATAGAGTGCTAGGGGAGGAATCATGGCCGGCTCATAATGCAGTGGTGCCGAAAGAGCCGCTGGCTGGCGGACGGATGTGGCCCGCACTGCGGCTCTTTCTGGCATGCGGTCCAGTGACCCCATGCAGGGGGGATCAAACACAATTGGCTTAGGCAGATGCAATTCACTAGAACCAGATGCCTCATTGAGCATCTAGGCTGGAGATGTCCAGCCCGATGGGCGGGCCGGACAGGGGCGCGAAAATCGGGCCTCTATGCAACCTTGGCTAGAAATAACGTCGGCCCACTTTAGTAGGCCAAGTTGAAAAATTAACACTGGGCTGCCAAACGGCCTAGGCTAGGAACAAATTGGCCTTCCAGTTGTGGGTTGGACCAGATGGGACTGGGTCACTAGGAAACCCAGTGGGCTGGACCCCTGGCCGAAACTGGCAGGGTCCAGCAAGGCCCAATGGGCCTGGCCCCTCGGCCAGGCCAGACCAAGCCAGTAGAGACCCAAAACAGGTCAGGTAGGGTTAGTCGAGCTAGGCCGGGTCATGCGGGACCCAAGACCTAGTTGGTCGGGTTGGTCGAACCGGGTCATACCAGTCCTAGATGCAATCTACCCCTGTTTATTAGAACACCAATATCTATCAAATCAGGCATTGGATTGATGAGTCATTTGTGGAATTAGAACCCTCGCGGTGAGGCAGATATTTTGGAATACTCTAAGGAGGATTTCATAGAAATTGGAATACGATTAATGGATCGAGGATAGGTTTCTTCTAGAATCAAGTTCACTACATGTGGAGATCCTATGGTTGACTGAGACCCAAAGACTACTGACAAGTGTCCATGTGTTGATTAGCTATGATGTCCCACTGGGAAGCGGATTTGTGTGACTCGACAGACCTATGGTGGTGAGAGACTCTATGTGACCTGACATACTCATGATACTCATCAGAAAGGAGTACCTCAGTACGATAGAAAAAGTGGGAAGCAACTATGTGTGAGCTGGTAGAACCATAATGGGGAGAGACTCTGTGTGACCTAGAATATCCACAATAATCATTAGGGATGAGTACCAAATCAGTCCAAGGCTAATGGGATGTGGCTCTGTGTGAACCAGAATGCACATAGTATCGATCATCTCTGTGTGACCCAGAATACCCATGGTACTCATCAGAGAGGAGTACCCTGCATCCCGAGGTGTTCAGTGATACAACTAATGGTCTTACCTTCTATACTCTAGATTATAACCTGGTGGGATAAAAGTACCATATGTATACTTTCCTTGTGGTATTTCCTTTGTGTTTCAGGGTCCCTACTAAGTACTCTATTAATCACCCCTATATGGGATTTTCCTGCATGTGTCATGTCTTGTGCAGATGAAAAGCGCCTAGATGGAGGACTTGGTGGCCTTGGATTAGGCAGGGTCTAGTGAGTTCAAGTAGGCGGGCCATACTTCTACAGCTTCTAGCAGTTACTCTACACTTACCATTAGATGATGTTTTTAGAGCATGAATTTCCCGAGATATTTTTACTTTCCTATTTTTAGTTTCACATTTGTTGGGTTTGTATTGTATCCCATTTGACTTACAACTTTTACCTTTACTCAGTGTTTTTTTTGTGAAATGCATTTTTCCTTTACAGTTTTTGGGACGTGGTTTTGTGTGTGTGTGCATACAGGAACTCAGGAAAATGATTCCCACTTACTGGTTGATGCCTTTGGCGTTAGTCACCAACCCTTGTCCTTTAGAAGGAGGGCTTGAGGGAGTCATGGAATGGGCCCTAGTGGACAGGTCGTGACAAAGTGGTATCATAGGTGGTCAGTTCTACCTCAAAGACCAAGAGTCTGTTGTTTTGTTTTTGGGAAATAGTGTTAAATGTTTCGAGTTCAACTTTTAGATTCAAGGATTCCAATGTTAGTGTGGAGACCAATGTTTCCATACACTAAGACCATGAATTCTATTTTTTTTGTCTCTATACATAAAACACTGGTTTCATGCATCATATAGGAATTGAGTGTTTCCTCATGTTTTTCTTGAATTAGAGTCATGTCAACATGTATAATCTATTGACCACGATTCATCTTGTTAGTTTTTAAGATGCCTCCATGTAGGTATCCATACAGGTTTCTAGGGCATGACCATGAGGATGGTCCACATAGTGATGAGGCTTTGGTACATGGACTGTTGCCTAAGATGGCACCATCGGTCAGTGTCCCAGATTTACCACCACCTATTGGTCAGTAGTTACTACCAATGCTACCGATAGAGGACACATGTATGCTCAATTATTTACACGATTTTCAGCGACAGAGACCCCTTAGGTTTCAAGGAAAGCCCGAATCATAGGCGGCTAAGTATTGGATTGAGGTAGTGACAAAGTTTTCCGTCTAGTCAGGGTAACATTAGATCAGATGGTATCCTGGCAATGATCCTTCTACATGGCTCAGCATGGAGATGACAAGGTTTAGATTACCCAATATTACAATGAGGTGAATTTTCCGTAGACAGATATTGAGAACCTCTCTCCAAGAAGGGAAATCTTGCAGCACATGACACACTTTCTTGGTGGATGGTGCATCCGATCACTCACCAGTTAGCTAGACTCACCCTCGGGGAGGTGTAAGAGAGGATTCTTTACTTTCCTGTAGTGGTGGAAGAGTATGAAGACATTTTCCAGAGAATGTTTTGAAGCTACCTACCCATAGGGAGGTATACTTATACATCGACCTATACCTTGATATGACACTGATATCCACACCAACATATCATGTGTCCCCTGCGGAGCTTTGTGAGTTGAGGGTACAACTAGAGGACTTGAAAGAGAATGGATTCATGAGGACCAAAATTTCATCGTGGACAACCCCAGTGTTGTTTACTAAGAAGGCAGAAAGAAGATTGAGGCTATGCATTGACTACTAGTTCTTGAAACAAGTGATCATGAAGAAAAAATATCCACTACAAAGAATTGATGACCTCTTCGACCAGCTGAAGGGAGAGAGGTGGTTCTCAAAGGTAGACTTCAAATCAGGCTATCACCAGCTTTGGGTATGGGATAAGTATGTACCGAAGACAACCTTTAGATGCTAGTGTAGCCATTATGAGTTCTTGGTGAATCCCTTCAGTGTGATCAATTCCCTAGTAGTGTTCATGGGACTCATGAACATGATATTCCATCCCTACCTCGATCGTTTCATGGTATTCTTCATTGATGACATCTTGGTGTACACGGTGTAAAAATAGGAGCACACTACACACATGAAAATAGTTCTCAACAAACTCTAGGAGAACTAGATTTATAGGAAGCTCTCAAAGTTCCAGTTTTGGATTTAGGAGGTCAACTTTCTGGGACACGTCATCTCAGAGGCTGGAGTTGTAGTGGATCTAGTGAAGATAGAGGCATTACTTTCTTGGGAGCCACCTAGAAGCATGAATGAGGTGAAAAGTTTCTTAGGTTTGTATAGATACTACCGAAGGTTCATACCTGACTTTTCCAGAGTACCAGAACTCTTATTGGCTTTGACATGGAAGGAAAAACCCTTTATGTGGACAGAGAAGTACCTGAAAAGTTTGAAGGAGCTGAGGCAGAGACTAACAAGTGTGCCCATCTTGAGACTACCATAGGAGGGCATTGGGTATGTAGTTTTCTACGACGCATCAAGGACCATACTGGGGTTGTGTCCTGATGTAGGAGTAAGTAGTGATTTCCTATAGTTTATGGAAATTGAGGTAGCATTAGCAGAACTATGTGACCCATAACCTAGAGTTAGCAGTAGTGGTATTTGTATTGAAGATGTGTAAGAACTACTTGATGGGTGAAAGTTTTACTATCTACTATGACCATAAATGTATTAGGTATATATTCTCAAAGAATTAATTTAACTGGAGGTAGAAGCTAGGGTTAGAGTTCCTCTAGGACTATGACTTCAAGATAGTGTATACTCATGGGAAGCGGAACGTGGTGGGAGACATGCTCAGTAGGAGATCGGGGTTGTAGCTGTTGAGTAAGGCAACAAAGAAGCTAGCTGTGATGAAGATAACCTTCATGGATAATGATGGATAAACTTAACTTCAGTCAATGAATATCACTCCCCCACTCTTACAACGAGTTTGGGAGGCACAACTTGTGGATGTTGAATGTGAGGCCCGATGTGATCAGTTATCCTCAGGATGGGCTCCTGATGGATTTTCGATAGGTGGGGAGCATGTCATCCTTTTCAGAGGGTGCATCCTAGTACCGGTGATGTTGCAGGAGGAGGTGTTGAGAGATTTCCATACATACCATTTTTTGGCACATCCAGGTGTGGCGAAGATATATCAGGACCTCTGACATCAGTACTGGTGGCTAGGGATGAAGAAAGCGGTGGTAGAGTTTGTTTCATGTTGCCTCACTTTTCAGTAGGTTAAGGAGAGTAGAATGTTCCAGTAGGGTTGGCCCAAGCACTTGGGTTACCATAATGGAGGTGGGATGGTATCTCTATGGACTTCCTGACAGTATTACCACACACATCCATAGTTCATGATTTCTATCTTGGTGATCATTGATCGAATCACGAAGGTGGATCACTTCCTACCCATCCGGGAGTAGGGGTCGATAGAGGGACTGGGAAACCTCTATGTCAAGGAGATAGTGTGGCTTTATGGGGTTCCTTTGAAGATAATCTCAAACCATGATGCTCGCTTCACATCCCGGCTATGGAAGGGATTACAGGAGGCATTTGGGACTTGGATGCTCTTATGCATAGCTTCTCACCCATAGACCGATGGTCGGATGTAGTGGACTATATAGACCTTGGAGGACATGCTTCGTGCTTGCGTACTTAATTTTGGTAATAGTTTGCAGGAACACTTACCACTGGTGGAGTTTTCATACAACAAAATCTATCACTACACTATTGGTATGACACCGTTCGAGGTTTGTACGTATGACCTTGTAGATCATTTCTATGATGAACAGATCCAGGGGAGTCCACACTCAGGGGTCTAGAGATGGAACATGATACCACTAAGAAGTTTTAGATCATCTACGAGTGGATGAGGACTACACCGAGGAGGAAAAAACCTTATGCTGATTGGAGATAGAGGCCCTTGGAGTTCTAGGAGGGAGACCATGTGTTCCTTCAGGTCTCACCCTGACGTGGATTGTAGAGATTTGGATGGGTTAACAAGTTGTCTCTGAAGTTCATCAGAACTTTCCAGGTTCTGAGAAGAGTTGTAAAGGTGGCATACCACATAGCTCTCCCCCCATAGATACACTGAGTGCATGATTTTTTCCACGTGTCGCAGCTAAGGAGGTACATGCGTTATCAATAACACATCATAGACAAGAGAAAGATGGCCATTGACGATGGGGTGATGTTTGTAGAGTTCCTGGTGAAGATAAAGGATCAATAGGAGCGGGTCCTTCATGGATGGTCGATTCCTCTAGTGCACGTTCAGTGGCAGAACAAGAATCTGCAAGATATCACATGAGAGTGTGAGGCTCAGATTCGTGCTTAGTACCCCCATTTGTTTGTTTGGAATTATCTTTTTTTACAGGATTGTGAATCCCTAAATGTGGGGGTAATGTAATTTTCTATAAATTCCATGTTTTTTTAATTATATGGGATTATTTTGATACTAGATAATTAGAAGACACCTAATTCTGAGGCCGAGTAAGCCCAAAATATATTTTTTACCTTTTTTTAAGTTTATTTAAATAAATGTGTGAGTGAGTTTTCATAACTTTTAAAATTGTGATAGGATAAAAAATATGAGGGTACTGTTGAACTAAGAACATCAGGATTCACCTAGAAAGGACCTAACTTCCACCGACAAGGGCTGACCAGAAAAGTTAGTTTTTTGGAATTTTTGGGAAACAAAATAAATTAAAAAGTTATTTTTTTCCATCACCATTGAGTGGCGACACATCCAAATTGTAGCGTGGTGACGAGGTGAAGACAAGTCACATTAAATAGATCCTTTTAATGGACTTTAATACACAGTGTAACGACCCATTAAATGAAGCATAACAGATACACTACTTCATAAATGAAACAACGTAATGACGTGACGATGTAGCATAACAAAAACAATGCGACATGTTTTAATTTTAATGGGTTAATGCATTAGTGAAATGGGGATAAAAAAATGGAACTCCTATTATGAATCTATGATGATAATCCTCTCCAATTATGAAAGACAAATGCTGGAAAATTTCCAGCGACATCGATGCACCCTGAAGAACTAGGCTATAGAGCAACAAATGCCAATAGAATCCACGTAAACGGATCACTCCAATGAAGAACCTCCTACATGTATGAATTTATTTGACTTTAATTCCTTTCCCTTTTATTCATTATAAAACAATGAACATGAATCAACCCATGATCAGGATGATCCGCAGATCGCTTGTTCCTGCAGGAGTGTTCTTTTTCATGGGGTTTTCTATCGAGATTAAATTTATTTGGTTAATAGAAATTCAATCCTAAAACTCCCCATGTTTAAAATCTAATTCATAGGGTACATACCAACATGAACAAGGCCCGAACCCCTCCGCCTTGTGTGTTATTTGTGGTAAAACCTTCGAAATGGTGGAAAGAAGGTTTGGGGGACTTAGCAGGGAAGGCAGTATGTAATGCCCTGACCCTAGAAGCCAAAATTTGGTGCATTATTACGAAACATTGGCATGATTACAAGGAATCAAGTCCCGAAGGACCGATGAGTTTATAAATCTTGTAAAATAGATTACATACAAGAAGTTTAACACTACAACTTGAAAAGAAAAAAATAGTAATTTATTCCATTAGAAACGTCCAGGCCGCCTAGATTATGCCTACAGGTCAGTCATAATATACATCTTCACATCTTGGGAAAATAAAACATAATAAAGGGGTGATCTCAGATGCTTATTAAGGGTAAATAATTTAGCAGAAGCTATAAATTTTTAAGGCAATATGTGAAATAAAAAAACAGCCTTTTAAACATAAACTTGAACATAATATGGAAAAAATCAATCAAACATTACCATATAAACATTCACATGGATATTATACTAGTAGAATAATCACATTTAATAACTAATTTCATAATGAGGGAATGTATAGTACTGAACTTTAATTTCTATGTCAAGGCCTCGTGTCAGGACCTAGGGGCTAACTGTAACTGGACCCCAACCCGAAGAGCCTCTATAACCAGACTCCAACCCAGAGAGCCTCTGTAACGGACTCAAACCTAGAGAGCCTCTGTAACCGGACTCCAACCCAGAGGGTCTGATGTAACCAGACCCCAACCCGGAGGGATTACTTTTACCAGTCCCCTACCTTGAATATACTAGTCTAACACATTCATCTTAAGAAGAGGTTGAAATATAACATAAACAATCGTATTAAAACTAGCATACGAAATGTAAATACTTTAACTATTAACCATGAATGGCATAAAAATAACTCATCCAAAGTAAAACATATAAAAAAACCATAGATACAATATGGAAGATTTTTATCATAATAAATCAACTTCAAACAAGTGTAAAATTTATCAAAGGATGTTGACGTAGATGAAATCAAAACTATTTGAGAGAAATATCTCTTTCTATTTTGAAATCATTTAAGAGTCACATAATTATAAATAAAACATTTATTTTGAAAATATTTTTATAAGATTTTAATGGAAGCTTTGACGATGTTATAACAATGAAAAATAGCTTCACCCATCATATAAGTTAAAAAAACATTTTTTTCTTAACTTTGTCGAAAAGGTTGTAAAGTACCTTGTTTGGAAAACGACAGAAAGATTCCTTTCAAAATATTTTATAAAGAGTAAAAAAAGGTTATAAAAGACTTTAAACCATAGTAAAAATGTTTTGAAATACATTTTTAGGAAATATGGATGTGGATGATAAAGAGGTCCCAGTAGATAATTATGTATAAACAACCTCAGATAATGAAGAGATTTTAGAATTAACCCTTACCAATTTGGTAACTTACGAAGCATACACCCCATGAAAGAATTATCTTATAATGTAGATTTAAATACACATAAATTAAATTTTATTACACAAAGAATACAATTATAGGTAGTAAATACACCGCACAAAAGGAAATAGTGTCAATATAGCATGAATCTCACAGGAAAAATGAGTGAGATGAAAACCCCTTACCCTGCACTTTCCTTTAGTCGAGGGTACATTTAACCTCATGTATAATGACCATTTCATGTTATTAGATTATACCAGAACCATATTCATATTTATTATTTCATACATGATTCATTTATGACTTTATACTACCCATTTAATAATTATTTTCATGTTAAATTAACATTTCGGGTAATAATCGCTTTCTTTATCATGCGTATTTTAACTTGTTATTCTTAACCGTATCATTTAGATCATGATTTAAATACTTCCAGAATATAAAACTTGATTCATATATCATATATATTTATAATATAAATATTTATAATAGATAGATATATGAAATGGAAAACACTGTTTATGGAGACGGTAGGCCGTACGTACGCATAAACGCTGTTTCTATTTTCATATTGTATTGAACGGAAGTATGTGAATAAGGTATATGTAAGTTCATAAATACATATAAACACACACACACACATATATATATATATATAAATATACATATCTACAGTAGCATTATTATATCATATATTGCATACTTATTAGTAATATATATTTTTATAATCATCGATGAATGGTGAATGTGGAAATGAATCTCATCGCGTCATGGAGACCGTAATCCGTACGTACGCACGAGCGACAATATCATTTCCTTAAAAGGGTGGAATTGGACGGTATATTAATTTTACAGAGACATTATCATGTTATTGTAATTATTTATATACATATTACTCATCATTATATCCATCCAAATAACATAGTGTTGAATAACAAATTACGCCACAACGTGGAGTCGATAAGCCATACGTACGAACACATGGTGACATTATCATTCATAGGATGGATAAAAAAATGAATATGGTTGTGAAATATTTATAATAACATAAAATTATATATAAATTACTGGAGTTATTATTTTGGTATGGTAATAACTAATAAAGATTATGTGGAATAAGAAAAGAACTTGAAAGAGGGTGGTGAAATCATTACCTCTTCTTCGAGTTCTTCCTTTTGATTTGATCAAAAGGGATCCTTAGGTTGGCTTTCTGACTAAAGGAAGGACTCTAGGATGAACCGAGGACAGTTTAGAGGGTATTTGGGTAGGGGTTGGCCGAGACAAAAGGCTTTGAATGTGTGACTTAGAGTGAAGGGGAAGTGCCCTTTTATAAGAGGGGTGAGGGGCACCATAGGAAAAGCTAGAAATATTATTTTATAATAAACTAATTTTCGGTTTCTAATAAATCAAAAATAAATTATTTAAAGGATAAGGTGGGTATGGGTCTAAAACCACTCAACCAATAGGTTTTAGATAGGTTTGGTCACTATATTAACTTTATCTTATATATTTAACTCTTAGTAAAATAGTTTGACATTTACCGTGTCTCTTTGTATTTTTTTATTATATGGTTAATAAACTTACTATAAACTCTCAAGAGAACTCCAAGTGGTTCATTAAAGATACAACTATAATTATATAAGTCGTTTGGACAAACCTTATATTTTTAGGAATATAATATCAATTAATAATATAATATTTGTTTTAAAAACTCTTTTATGTCAATTTTTACACTATTTGGTATTTTGTTTTTGATAAATTCATAACAACATTATTACTTCGAAAAAAACTCATCTAACCACCCCTAAAAAGTCATATTAACTTATAAAATTAGTTTAATTCACAAAAAGTATCAAATTACATTTATTTTAATATTTATAATATCAATTATTATAATATTTCATTAATTAGGCAATTACTGCATCATCATTGTGTCATAAATAAATTTAATTATTTAATTTATAAATATTATAGATAAAATAAAAATATGTAGGAAATATTTTTATATTTATAATTAATATATTTAGTCGAATTTATCTTATGTGTAACCCTATATTAAAAATGGTTTAGTTATTAAACTTTGAATTTAACACTTTTAACTATTCTTTGAATTAAATAATAATAAATGTCCTAATCTAATCCAAGTGGACCTAAAGGATCATATTATATTACTAAGGTGGTTTTTGGTCGAATTAAACTTATCAGACAGAATTAGGAAATGTGTTAGGGTAATAATAATATCATTTTTACCCTTAATTACCCTATTTACTTTTAACCGTGGTAAATAAAAGTAAAAAGTTATTATTCGTAAAAAAATATTTTAATCTTATTGAACCACATTTCACATACTGAAATCAACTTTGTCTCTTGTATTATTGAAATTAAACTTACATAAGCGGTAAAATTATGTTTTATGTAAATTTTCAAATGCTCCTAGGAGGTGGGTAAAAGACGGTAAAAAGTTCAATAATTTTTTTATATCCTAAATTATTATAAACTGACTCCAATGAATTACATTGAACTTATATAGGTATTATGTATCTATTTTGACCTAAAATAAATATAAATAAAATAAATAATTATTTAAATAAAAATTCGGTTTTAAACTTAAACTCAGTGTTTTTCACTATTAATCAAAAATGGAAAGTTTTCAGAAAAATACCAAAAATTCAACCTAAGATAATTTTGATATTTTTAATTCAAAAATTAATTCTATTTTACCAAATTGAAAATATAGAAGTTTCATTTATTAATTTAAAATTAATTCCCGTTTTCAAAACTGAAAAGCTTGTTTTTAAGAAATAATAACTAACAAAAGATTGATACTTGTTTATGTACAATTTTAAAGTGAAATTATTTCAAATGAATAACATTGGATCAAATGGTAAAAATATAATCTATTAATAATTCCAAAACATTAAAATGTATAATTTAACACTACCAATTATTTTGATTAAAAAAGTTATTTTCAGTTAAAATATAGTATTTTTCACTATTCACCAAAATATGAAAGTTATCAGAAAAACACCAAAAATTTATTGAAACTAAATTATTATGTCCAGATTCTAAATAAGAAGTGTATATTTTCAAATTGAATATATAAAAGTTTCAAATATTTGATTTAAAAATGGTTCTCCATTAAAAGATGATAAAATTGCATTTTTTTAAAAAAAACTTCTTTTATCTGAAAAAAAATGATTTTTTATTCATTATGTCTATGAAACTCATAATATGGATTCTAAAATTATAAGGACTATATAAAGTTCAAAATTTAGTTAATACTATTCATAACCTCTTTTGAACGGTTAGTTTGGTGTGTTGTGGGGCACTTGAACTCGGTGTTGCGTGTAGTGCAAGTTATTGAATTACTTTGAAGAAATAACGGACTATGACATCTTGGGGTGTTACATTCTTCCCTCCTTCAATAAATTGAGTCCTCACAATTTGAAATTGTTCTTCGAAAATAAAACTTTGAAAATAGGAAATACCTTTGTGGGAAAACCCAAATCAGAAATTGGGTTAATAAAATTTAGTCTTAATAAGGGAAAAGGGGAATGAAAAAGTCACCACCAAATTATGATATCGATTAGGAGAACATTGGTGGAAATTAGAGACACATAATTGGAGGAAAAACATTAATATTTATAGGGAGTGATTGAGGTCATCAGTCACAAAAAATTGTAGAATTGAGGGCCTTAAATACATGAATCTATGATGATTTAAAATATCATTGATTCAACAAAACATAAGGTATTAGGATAACACATTTTTAGTTTTAAGATCCCTTAACTGAAGTTTAAGAATTAATTTCTTCATAGAATAAGTGAAGAAAAAATATATACTTGACATGTAGAGTTCCATCCTTTAACTAATTTCTACCACAAACTCATCTTTCACTCTAAAAGATAATATAACTTAAAAAATATATTATATTTATCCTATTCGTATAGGGTTCCAAAAAAAAATGAATTCATAATTCATCTACCCGACCTTTTAAAAAAACTACATTATTCAATCTAGGACATCACGGGGGCCAGTGGTAGGTGATACACCCTTGTCACCCTTCGGTTGCAGGTTCAAGTCTCGCGACCTTACCAGACGCGATGGGTTGCCGCCCGACCTCTGAGTTGTCCTTTTTATGGAAATACAGAAATAATCTCAAACTAGACTTATCTAAAATACTTCTGTCTAAAATCACAATCCAAAATTTATAAAGAAGGTAAGCACAATGAAGATCCTTTTTTCCACGTAATAACATGTGAACAACTTCATCATGTATTATTTTAAAACACTACAACATCCTGAATTACCATAAAACCTTATTGATTAAATTCATGCTCCCTTATTCCTTATAGAATACTGGATATAATCCTTCTATCCAGAAATGTTGTAAACTCTAACAATGATGGAATATACAAATCATTAATCAGTTTCAATGTAGTCAAGAATATCCAATATAATTTATCCAAATCAATCATGTATTATTCCAAAATCACTACCTCAGTATTAAAACCCCATTATGGTTTATCATTCTCTCAACCATATATTTTCCAAAAATGTAACCTACTATTGAGTAAATTTTCTTGGTTCCACACAATCTCAAGGCCTTAATGAAATAGTTCTGCTGTACAATCCTTATATACTCTATAATTCTTATAACATGTATATCATTAATACAATACACAAATGACACAATACTTTAATAACAACTTAAGAAATCTAACAATTCCTCTTCCTCTTTGGTAATATCATAACATTATTATTATCCAATAACAACATTTGGGGTATACTATGATGATTTGGACATTTATTCGCGTAGTGTCCCAACTCCTTGTAGATGAAGCATTGTACATTTGAAACTTTTCTTTACCCTTGCAATCAGATACTTGGTGTCCTTTTTCTCCACACTAATAACAAACTCCCATTCCCTTCAAGCATTTACCAAGGTGATTCTTTCCACAATTATCACATATGGGAAAATTATTCTTTCCCCTCTTCCCTTTATCCATCTTTCTCTCCTCCAACCTTTTCTTCTCTTACATCCCTTCAAAGCCATAGGACTCAGAGAATTATTTACTTATCTTATTAACACATGATACCATTTCTTCAAAAATTGAGAATATATGGGAGACTATTTACCTTCTAAATGTTGGCTTAATACCATGAAAGATATGATCCTTATTTCTCTTTGGATCATATGTATTTCTGGAGTTCACATTCCTTCTACTGGGCGCCATTTCTATACAATAGCATATACTAGGTCAGTTTATTAATTGCAATGAATAATTCCAAACTTGTAAAATACCTAACGTAAATTGAGCAGCTTATGGATATAATCCATAATCATAAAAATATTTTCTTTGAGGAGGTATATAGTTTTAAATCTTTCAAAATGATTTGTAAAGAAAATGATAATTATCCTAAGCATATCCCCAGGGTGTGTCGTAACCAAGAGTGCAGCAAGGCCTATTTTCATGCACCAGTTCCCATTCGAGTCTAGATCAAAGTGGTGAAATCATTACCTATTCTTCAAGTTATCACTTTTGATTTGATCAAAGGGCTCCTTAGGTTGGATTTCTGACTAAAGGAATGACTCTAGGATGAAGGAATGACAATTTATAGGGTATTTGGGCAGGGTTTGGATGAGCCAAAAGGCTTTGAAGGTGTGAATTAGAGAGAAGGAGAAGTTCCCTTTTATAAGAGGGGTGAGGGGAACCTTAGGAAATGCTAGAAATATTATTTTATAATAAAATCATTTTCGGTTTCTAATTGCTAAAAAATAAATTATTTAAATTATAATGTGGGTATGGGTCTAAAACCACTCAACCAATAGGTTTTAGATAGGTTTGGTTCACTATATTAACCTTATCTTTTATATTTAACTCTTAGTTAAATAGTTTGACATTTACCATGTCTCATTGTAATTTTATATTATATGGTTAATAAACTAAATATAAACTTCTGAGAGAACCCCAAGTGATTCTATAATGATACAAATATCATTATATAAGTCGTTTGGATGAACCTTAGATTTTTAGGAATAGAATATCAATTAATAATATAATATTTGTTTTAAAAACTCTTTTATGTCAATTTTGACACTATTTGGTAATATGTTTTTTCTAAATTCATAACAAAATTATTAATTCAAAAAAAAATCATCTAAAAAACCCTAAAATGTCATATTAACCTATAAAATTAGTTTAATTCATAAAAAATCTCAAATTAAATTTATTTGGAAATTTATAATATCAATTATTTTAATATTTCATTAATTAAGTAATTACTGCATCGTCATTGTGTCATAAATAAATTTAATTATATAATATCTAAAAATTATAAATAAAATACCATTATGTAGGAAAATTTTGAGCTTTATAAGGAATATTTATAGTCTAATTTATCTAATGTGAAACTTTATATTAAAAATGGTTTAGTTATTAAATTTTGAATTTAACACTTTTAACTCTTCTTTGAATTAAATAATAATAAATGTCCTAATCTAATCCAAGTGGACCTAAAGGATCATATTTTATTCCTAAGGTCGTTTCTGGTCGAATTACACTTATCCAATAGAATTAGGATATGTGTTAGGGTAATAATAATATCATTTTTACCCTTAATTACCCTATTTACTTTTAACCGTGGTAAATAAAAGTAAAAAGTTACTATTCACCAAAAATTATTTTCATCTTATTGAACCACATTTTACTTACTGAAATCAACAATGTATCTTGGATTATTGAAATTCAACTCTCAGAAGTGGTGAAATTATGTTTTATATAAATTTTCAAATGCTCCTTGGAGGTGGGTAAAAGACAGTAAAAAGTTCAATAAACTTTTTATATATCTAAAATTATTATTAACTGAATCAAATGAATTAAATTTAACTTATATAGGTATTATGAATCTATTTTGACCTAAAATATATTTAAATAAAATAAATTATTATTTGAATAAAAATTCGGTTTTATACTATAACTGAGTGTTTTTTACTATTCATCAAAAATTGAATTTTTTCAGAAAAATACCAAAAATTCACCCTAACATAATTTTGATATTATGAATTCAAAAATTAAGACTATTTTACCAAATTCAAAACATATAAGTTTCATTTATTAATTTAAATTTAATTCCCATTGTCAAAACCAAAAAGCGTGTTTTTAAGAAATAATAACTAACACAAGATTGATACTTGTTTTTGTTCAATTTCAAAGTGAAATTATTACCAATGAATAAAATTGGATTAAATGGTAAAAATATAATCTATTTATACTTCCAAACCATTAAAATGTATAATTCAACACTACAAATTATTTTTATTAAAAAAGTTGTTTTCAGTTAAAATATAGTATGTTTCACTATTCACCCAAATATGAAAGTTTTTAGAAAAACGCCAAAAATTTATTGAATCAAAATTATTATGTCCCGATTCTAAATAATAAGTTTATTTTGTCAAATATAATATATAAAATTTTCAAATATTGGATTTAAAAAGGGTTCTCCATTAAAAGGCAGTAAAATTGCATTTTTTTTAAAATATACTTCTTTTATTTGAAAAAAATGAATTTGTTTTTTGATTATGTCTAAGAAACTCATAATATGGATTCTAAAATTCTAAGGATTATATAATGTTCAAAATTTAGTTAACAGTATTCATAACCTTTTTTGAACAGCTAGTCTGGTAAGTCGTGGGGCGCTTGAACTCGGGGTTTCCTGTAGTGCAAGTTAATGAATTATTTTGATGAAATAATGTACTATAAAATCTAGGGGTGTTACACGGCACCCCATAGAGGCTAGAGGTGCAGATGGCGTGAAGAACGAACCACCAAAGCACACCCGGTGGTCTGTGGAAGAGGCAGTTTGTGACGCCGATCACAGGCAAGTGGCTGCGTGCCACAACTGTGCGCTAGGGGAGATGTCGCAGCCGGATCGGGCCACAAAGATGAGGCAATAGACGCTGATATCAAGCCTATAGCTGGAGGAGGGATGCGGCCATCCGGCTGCATTCAGCAGAGCGGCCCGTAGATCTTGCTAGCACACAGTCTTATAACCACGTGTCGGGGAAGGGGGGTGGGGGTCAGATGTGGCTATCTTAGCTGGCCGTGGTGCGCTGGAACCGGATGCCCTGCTGGGCATCCTATATGGAGATGTTCGGCCCGTCGGGTAAGTAGAATCGGGGAATAAAAACTGGGCTGCTATAAAAATGAAGCCAGAACACTTCTGTGGGGCGGGACGGATGGGACCAGGTCACTGGGCGACCCAATGGGCTGGACCCCCGGTCAAACTGGGCCGGGTCTAGAAAGTCCCAATGGGCATGGCCGGGACAACCCCAAACCAGGTTGGGTTGGGTCAGTCGAACCGGCCTGGGTCATGTGGGACCCCTTAGCCAGGTTGGTCGGGTCGGCCCGACCGGGTCAGACCGAGCCTAGATGCAACTAGCCCATGTTTACTAGAATGCCAATATCTCTCTAATTGGACGTCCGATTGATAATCTGTTTGTGGATTTGGAACTCTCACGACGAGGTAGATCATTTGGAATACTCTAAAGAGAATTTCATGAAAGTTGGAATAAAAAATTGGCTTGAGGAGAGATTTCTCCCAGAATCAAGCACACTACGTGGGGAGATCCTAAGGCTGACTGAGACCCGAAGACTATTGACAAGAAAAAATATGTAGATCAGCTACGATGGCCTAGTGGGATGTGGATCTGTGTGACCTTGAATACCCACAGTGGTGAGTAGCTCTGTGTGACCCAGCTAACCCACAATACTCCTCGGGAAGTAGTACCTCAGTAAGATGGCCAAAGAGGGAAGCAGCTCTATGTGACCTAGAGGACCCACAATAGGGAGCAGCTCTGTGTTACCCAATATACCCACAGTACTCATCAAAGAAGTGTACCATAGCAGTCCAAGTCTAGTGGGAAGTGATTATGTGTGACTCAACAGACCCACGGTGGGGAGGGGATCTGTGTGACCTAGCATACCCATGACACTCATTAGGGAGGGGAACCCCATCATCCCAAGGTGTTTAGTGATACAAATGATGGTCTTGCTTTCTATACTATATATTATACCTGTGTTAGCTCACAATACCATGTGTATAATTTCTTTTTGGTATTTCCTTGGTGTTTTGGGGTCCCTACTGAGTACTATGTTACTCACCCTTATACGGTCTTCGGCCGCACATGTCGTGTCTTGTGAAGACGACCTACACCAAGACCGAAGACTTAGTGGATTAGGAAAAGGTGGGGTCCAGTGAGTTCAGGCAGGCGGGGCATACTTCTACAGCTTCCAGCATCTACTCTACACTTACCATCAGGTGGGGTTTTTAGTGGATGGCTTTCCTGGGATCCTTATACATTCCTATTTTCAGTTTGTCTTTTTTTGGGTTTGTATATTTTCCCATTTGACTTACAGCTTGTACCTTTAATCAGTGGTTGTTTAGTGGCTTTCATTTTTTACTTTCCAGTTTTTGGGATGTGTTTGTGTGTGCATGCATAAAGGTACTTAGGAAAATTCCTCCCACTTGTAGGTTGACGCCTTCGACGCTAGTCGCCAGCCCCTGACCTTTGGGAGGCAGGCTTGGGGGAGTCAAAACACGGGCCCCGGGGGACAGGTCATGACATGAAGATCATAAAAGGTTATTTATATGATTGTTTCTAAAATAGGTGATTTTGATATTTATTTTTGTTATACATAAGATTATTATGCATTTTACTAAGAGAGGAAACAAGGTAAGGGTTTCTTGTATCAAATTTTCACCTCTTAAGATATATTTCTCATTATACATCATATTTTTTTATATTGGCGAATCTACTACTCCATTAATATTTTTTATAATGATAGTATCATGATTCATGTTATTTAATGTTTTATTTCGAATTATATCCTTTAAGGGGGTTTAACTGGAAGGTTTTTAATGTTTTAAGGGATTATTTTATAAAATTAAAATTTATTAAGACATATTTGATATTACACACCATAATTTCTTTTTATGCTGTATTAAATTTTATATTTATTTAAATTATAATTAAAATATTCCATCTTATGATATTTGAATGTCAATTTAATGGTAAATTTCTCTCACGTTCTTTTTATTCTTATATTACCATTATCGTAAGAGTTTTTGTTTACTTAACACCCTTCATTGAGTTAAAATGTTTCATTTTAAAATTCTTTTTTATAAGATTGGTTTCTTTCATAATTGTAATATATCCTCCTATATGGTTTAAAATTAAATTTTAATTAAAATATTTTACTTGTATTGAATTTATTTCTCAAAATTATATCATTATTGAGAATAATTCCCATTTTGTTTAATGAAAATTTCCCCTCCTTTTCCATATTTTCATTTCCCACTAATATTATCCTTTATAATTTGAAATATAATTAGGTTTTACCTCATATGATCACCATATTTCAATTATATTCTTCTAGAAAAGGATATTTTGTTACTCTTTTTATGATGTGGGTTTTCAACAAAGATATTTCAAAATATTAGAATGGTTTTCCATCTTTTAAAAATCAAATGTTTTATTATCCACATAAAATTTATTTTAATAACCTTTATGTATTTTAAAGGATATATTAATGTAGTTTGTTTTCAAAGTTAAATGATTTAAATGTTTTCACTTCACCGTTAAGAAAATAACATTCTAAAGTGACTTGTAACATTTCCATTTTATGATCTTATTTTTTTTCTAAAGACTCTTTCTAAGATTTTATTTTGTGTAAACCCATATTTTAACTTCCTTTATCATTTTATAATAATTTTCCATCTAAATTTTCATGGTTTATAAAAAAATTATTTTTACCTTGGTTTTATAAAATATTTATTTAAAAATGGTTTCAAAAGATCAAGGATATTTCTTATTTTGAATGTAATTTTTCTAAAACTCTTAAAAATTATTTTTCATCAAATTTATTAATCTTTGACACATATTATTCTCAAGAAAATTATTTATTTAAATTATACCAGACACATTCTTTCTCTAGATAGATTATTTAATATCCTTCTCTTTTGAAGGAATTATCCATCACATATAATTTATTTCCTAATTTCCTTTGATGTATTACCGTGATTTTTATTCTAATATATTTCCTCTATGAATACCCGATTTTTGATTTATTTAATTTAAGGGTGTTTACCTAGATTACATAAATCTATTTATTGGGGAAATTATTGTCTTAATCATATACCCTTTATTTATATGGTGTAAATACTATATGATTTATTATCTTGATTGAAGGATATTTACCAAGAAAGTTACTAAATATATTTGGATACCCATTTCTTTTCTATGTGTTTATATTATTATGATTATTGAACATTTATTTATGTGATTAAATTTGGAAAGGATATGAAACCCATTTTATTTCAATGGGTTAAGTATTCTATAAAAAGTTAATTGCTTTTATTTTAATGTTTTATATAACCAATTTTATTTCTATGGGTTCTTTATGATATAATAAGTGAATTATTTTATAATGAAACTCATAAGTATGGGTGATTAAATATTTGGGTCCTAAATCTCACTCTAATTCATTAGTTAAAAGTTTATATCTCATAATATAGGTATTCATGAGTATATTTTAGTTTCTTTTAAGCCTAGGATCCTATTATGTGGCCTATAAAAGTAAATTTTACCTATGATAATGTTTTCACCATAGTTGAATGGTGTCACTGTTATATGTTTACACTCAAGAATATTTTTTTTTTCTCATGGATTAGGATTGTTGAATAATTTTCAACACTCTTTAGATTTATTTATTATGTTATTCCAAGAATTATTCCATGATTTATGAACAATGATTTTTTGGGTATATGTTTCTTATATATCTTGATTATACCCATATAGTAATATTATTCTCACATATGATATTTTATTTTTATTGCTTATATTTAACCTTACTAAGTGTTTGAGATTACCCTATTCTTATGTTTCCATTTTCGAGGTTATGAATATGAGTATAACATATAATTATTATAAAAGGGAGTCTAATGTGGATCAATTATAAATAAATGTTCACAAGTTTTGTAAAATAAGTTGCTTATGTAGCTAGTCCTCAAAGACACTAAACCTTATGTTCCTCGGATTGTGAAATATAATTTTTACCTTATGTCAATTTTGTAAAATAAATACATTTTTTTATTCGGTTTCTTTAGTTGGTATCCGAGTAGAGTTCATATATTTTTGAGGATTACTATATTTATTCTAGGGAATAGGATAAGAGAACATTAATGAAAACCCTAGGGATAAGTCTAACAGATGTGCTTAAGTATAGAATAACATCATATTTTTTATTAAATTTGAGATTGTGTGGCTCTATTAGAAATTAAATCCATTTATAGATAATACAATTGGATATGGGCTCTAAAACAAATGTAACAAGGGGTAATAACCCTGAAATAGGTAGATTGGATATTAATTAGATCGTCACCTAGTGCGTGAAAAAGAGGCATAACTACAAACTTGGTTTTCCACTCCTAGAGGATATGTTATGTTTAATTAACATTCTCTTTAATGAAACATTATAAAGGGTTTTAGAATGATTTTAACTAATTTTATTATAGAACCTAAGAAATAAAGGACCAAAAATAACCAAGGATTGAAGAAATAGAGTCCTCGGTTGAATTGAAAGTATTATATGTTATAAATAAAGGTTTCACATGGGAATAATTATTCAGATTTATGTTTTCATATTCATATTTTGGATATTATCATAAAAAAATTTGGTTTTAGTATTTGGTTGAAAGATGATCAAAAAATTAAGTTGAGAAAGGTTTGTATCTAGAAACCACTATGCTTTATAACCGAATAATAAATCCTACTTAAATGATTAAGAATCTTATTATATTTATTTTTTGTTGGAAAATGTGATTTTATTTGTCTTACCTAAAGTAGTGAGGTTGACATCTTAATAGAGATTAACTCTTGGTACTCTTAGCTATTTTAATTAGTGAGTGATATTTATCAATGATATTATAGTATAATCTGGATATTCTATGGATTATGTTATGAATGTAAGGATATTTATTTAATACTTTTATTTTAAATGTATCAATAACCTTGAAAATTTATTTTAAGATAAGGTTATATTGTTTTTGTATAATTTTTAGAGAACAGATGATTGAGGGATGGATTACTCTTAGGTTTTATATGTGATTGATGTTAATGTAATAAAGGATCGATTGATTTTGATAAAAGTGAGATAGACAGTATTGATATCCTTTGAATTATTTATTTAATTAATTAAAAATTGATCTATGATACTTTTTTTGTGAAGTTTATCTTATTTTCTAGATTATGATATATATATATATGATAGTGTGTGATTTTATGTACTAGACATTAATATCATTTGCGTGTCAAAAGTAGTTTTAATTTTTAGAATAATATATGTTTTTTTTTGTGGTTTAATTTCTTGGAGATTGAGATGGTTTTGGGAAAGCTATATTTTGGAGAATATATTATTAGGGTATATTTATACTTGAGTATATGATTTTATGAAAGATTAATATAATTTGGGGAAAGATAAATAACTTAATATAGCCTACGATATTAAGGTAGAAATCATATTGGAAGTAATATATCGAATGAAAAATATGTTAAGAATATCATCACATACTTCCATTAGTAATTAATAATAAAAATTTTAAGGACATAATTTATTTAAGGGCGTAGAATGTAACAACCCCAAATTTTACTATATAATTGTTTCCATTTAAATGAAAACCGTGTTTATAGATTATTCCATAAGAAACAAGGAACTAACACAAAACCCAAAAAAAATAACTGTGAAATATTAAAATTACATCAATAACATAATCATTAGTAGATAAAAATATAATTATTAATTAAAATAATAACATATTAATTATTTGATTAATATTTTAAAAATGATGCCTTTCGAAGACAAATTAATAAAAGATACCATGTTTTACAGTAATAAAATAAATTTGTCATCATTAAAAGTTTATTATAATTGGTAATATATATATTTATAAACTAATATTTCAATATTCAATAATTTACTAATTTAAATGAAATAATATTAAAAGAACTAGGATTTTAAAAATGTCATTTTTTAATAAAAATTGTTTTCTTTATATATTTTATATCCATTTAAAAGATTATTTATAAATTTTTGTTTTTTAATTTGAAAAAATTTACTTCATTTTTTAATTAATCATTTCAATATTATCTTAGTATTTTTTTTTGTATTTTTCTAATATAATTGATTTTTTGATGAATAGTGAAAAATATACCGATTTTACTAATACCATCATTTATATGACTTAAAAGATTTTGAAACCCTTTTTCTATAAAAAAATATATTTATAATTTAAAATAAACCATTCAAAAATACTATATTGAATTTATAAAACCCATATTTAATTTTTCTGGAAACTTAAGTAATTTCTTACTCTAAAAACTGTTTTTATTTACTTATATTATAAATTAGCTTTCATCACGTATAGAAATTAAAACTCAAAAAATGGATTTAATATTTTATATAAAACTTTTATTATTATTTAATAAGGTTAATTTCATGTTTAGGCATAAGAATATGATTACTAGGATTAAAGTTAATTGCCTCGATAATGATAAAACCATTATTTTCAAAGAATTGTTTTGTTAACATCATGTATTTTTTATCCAATTAAATACATTAATATATTCTCAAAAAATACTATAATATTATTTTTAGACGTATTTAAAAATAAATTAAAGTCATTTAATTTTAATCAATGTTAAATAATATTAAAACACTTAATGATCAAACCGACTTTTTCTACAATAACAATTTTCAACTCATTATAAGTTTTAAGTTAAAAATTATGTTTCTAATATTTAAAAATTATCTTATATTTAATGTTTTATAAATTATTGTTAATTATTTCTAAATTGTTAAGAAGTTTCATCTTATATTTTCAGTGATAAAATATTTACCATGGTCAAATTTTAATCAAGATTAATAAATGTTAAAGTGGATAATCTAAAGTGGTTCGAATTTTACTAAATATATTTGAGTCTTAGAACTTATTGAATACTTTTATTAGGATATAAAGTCATACCTACATGTATCATGAACATTTACCCATATAAATCTAATAAAATTCATGTAATTCCATTCTTATCCTTTACCTAACATTCTTTTCCAAATATTTTCCTTATTTTCACCTATAAGAAGAGATCACTTACACTAACTTCAAGATACAACTATAATTATAAATTACCATGAAAATAAACCAAATTTAATTATTTTATATCCCCTTTACTCGTTTTTATTCCTCTATACTCAACAAATTTCTTCAAGTCTTTCATTTCAAAAGGATACTTCACGAGAAGATCCAAATTCTCAAAGTATTACTTATAGATTTACTTCCATTCTTGATACTTCTAATCCAAGCTCCTATAAACCATTATAACCATATTTATATAATGAAATTGTTATAAATAATATACTGAAATTTTATTTTATTTATGGTATAATCATTATATCTTCCCCTCCCACTAAATTGAAAAAATGAAAAAGTTGCTCATGTGTGTATACGGACTACCGCCTCCATGAAATACACAGTTTGTTTTTAATCACAACATTTCATTTATGAATAGAGAAATAGATTTAGTGAATATATAATTTATTTATATCATGATTCATATTCTTTAAATATAAATATTTTATTTTATAAGTAATATTGGTAATAAGTGGTCACTGTAAAACTAACTGCTTAAAATAAACATACCAAAAGGAAAAATAGTTTATTTTTAAATAATAAAATCATTTTTGTTTAAATTATTATTATAAATATTAAAAATTATGATTCATAACCTTAATAAAATCTAAATAATTTAATTATACTTTTTTATAATTATATTATAACAAAATAATCTCTTCCATAGCCATACTCACACATAGATTGTAGTATGTCCTTATTGGGTTGGTTTAATCACCCACATGAACATTACAATAAATTTATATCAAGGATGTATTTGAAAAATTAATATCAGATACTAATAAGTATATAATTATAATTTTTTGGTTCTTTAATGATAATATTAGTATTTAACTCATTAATTAAGACAACCTAATCTATTCGTTATAAATTACTGAAATAATCTCATCACCGACTTTATTATCACAAATAATAACTAAAATACTTATGAAATTAAATTATAAAATTTTAAAAATATTCAAAATAATAAATTAAAATAACTTTTAGGATCTATTAATGATGAAATTTGGTAAAATAATGAATAGAAACACCATTATTATAAAATTAGTTCAAAATGATCAAGATTACTCACACTCGATAATGGAAATTGAAAAAAAACTAACTAATTTAAATGAAAATATTAATTATAAATGAAGTTTATAAAAGATTATGTATATGGAAATAGTGTTGAAATATTTTATTAAAATATTTATTTTTGTTATACAGGATCTTATAGAGAATTTGACTAAGTGTTGAAACAAGATAATGGTTTCCTGTCTCAAATTTTTACCTCTTGAGACATATTTGTTTTTACCCACTATGTTTTATTTTTAGAAAGGTATCTAATTTACCTTTAATATTTTTATCATTATCATATCATTATTCATGATATTTAATGTTTTATTTGTAATAATGTCTTTAAAAGGGTTTTGACTCAAAAGTTTCTAAGGTTTTAAGGATTTATTTATCTCAAATTTAAATATCTTGAGACATGTATGATACAAAAAACATAAATTATTTTTATGGTGTATTCAATACCCTAATGAATATAATTATTATTAATATATTTCATATAATGATATTTTAGTGTCCATTTAATGGTAACTCTCTCATGTTCTTTTGATTCATATATTACCATTACCCTAAGGGTTATTGTTAACTCAACTCCCTTTATTGAGTTAAAATGATTCTATTTAAACATATTTCTTAAAATATTGTTTTATTCCACAATAATATTTTATTTAATGGAAATTTATCTTATTATATGGTGTAAATTGACCTTTTAATTGAAATATCTTACCTTGATAAAATTTCGTTCTCAAAATTATATCATTGTTGAGAATAATTCCCATCCTCTTTAATGAAGGTTTTACCTCTATGTCCATATTTTAATTTTCCTATAATATTCTCATTTATATTTGGAAAATAATTTAGGGTAATATCATGTTTCCTCCATATTTTAATTCTCATATTTTTTTAAAAAGGAACTTTTTTACACTTTTTATGATGTAGGTTTTTAATAAATATTTTTCAAAATATTATAATGGTTTTAGAGCCTTTTAAAATGATTTTTATCTTCTAAACTACATTTTTTTTATAAAATTTATGTATTTTCAAGGATATATTAATAGATTTTATTTTTTAAAGGTAAATGTTTTCAATTTTTTTACTTCACCTTTTAGAAAATAACTTTTTATGTGACCTGTAACTTCATTTTTTATGATAATGTTAAAAATGTTTTCTGAAGGATATTTTTATGTTTTTATTCTATGTGAACTCATCCTTCAACCACCTATGAATTTTTATATTAAAATTTCTTACATTTTTAATGGTTTATAAAAGAAATTAAATTCTCTTTGTTTTATAAAATATTTCTTTACTTTTTTTTTCAAAAGATCAAGGTTATTTCTTATTTCCAATTTTTTTTTAAAACTCTTAAAAGTGATTTTCATATAAGTCATAATAATTTTCCACATATTATTATTGATTAAGGAAATTTTTCAATTGAAACTATACAACATGTTTATTTTTATGGATTAAGTAATATCCTTTTTCTTTTAGACGAATGATCTATCACTACCTTTGTCATTACTAATTGTCTTCGGTGTAAAACTGTATTTTTTCTACCAATGTATTTCCTCTATGAATACCATATTTTTGAATTCCTCGATTTAAGGGTGTTCACTAGGATTCCATACATATATTTATAGATGAAATTATTACCTTTAATGTATAAACATTATCTATATGGTGTCAAAACCATGTGATTTATTATCTTGATTTAAGTGTGTTTACCATAAAAGTTATTGAATATATTTGGGTACCAATTTATTTTCCATGGGTTTATCTTATAATTATTATTTATGTTTTCTTTGTGTTATTTCATATATAAAATATATGAAACCCATTTTTATCCATGGGTTATTTATTTTGTAAAAAATGAATTAATTTTAATTTAACATTTTATAAATCCCATTTTATTTCCATGGGTTCTATATATTGTGATAAGTGAATGATTTTCAAGTTGAACTCATAAGTGTGGATAAATCATGAGTTGGGTACCATATAACCTCAAATTTATCTATTAAAAGTTTACATCTCTTGATATAGGTATTTATGAGTATATTTTAGTTGTTAGAGATACTGGAACTGATGGAGAGGCCCATGAAAGTATTGTTTCCCTATTCTATTATTTGTGCCACAGTAAAAAGATGTCACAAGGTTTGTGGAAAAATTATAGAGAAATGTTTATAAGGGTTATAAAATAAGTTTCTTTGTAACTAGTCCTCAAAGATACTAATCCTTCAATTAATGGAATTTTGAGATTATTTTTATGATATATAATGTTTTTCTTATAAAAATTCTATAAAATAAATACATTTTAAGTCTAATATTCATTAGTTGGTATCAGGTTATGGTTTGGTTATTTTTGAGGATTAATGTAGTTATTTAAGTGAATAAGTTAAGACAAACTTAGATAAAACCGTATTGATAATTATAAGGTATAAGTATAAGTATAAGATAACATCATGAAATTTTTGTAAAGTAGAGATTGTGTGTTTCTTATAGAATTTAAACCCCTATCTAGATACTATAAGAGAATACAGAATATGACATATATATAGTTAGGGGTAAGAACCCTAAAAAGTGTGGATTGGGATTTAAATCAATCATCACCTGGTGAATGAAAAAGGGTTCTAAATGGACACATAGTTTCAAACTCGTAAAGGATATGCTATGGTTAATTCACATTCTCTTTAATGAAACACTATAAAGGATTGGAATATGATATTAACTAATTTGTTTAGAGAACCTAATAGAAAAATGGCCATGAATTACTAAGTGTTGAAAAAATGGAGTCATAGGTTGAACCTAAAGTATTATAAATTAAGGTGTCATATGGGAATGCATCATAAAATTTATGTTTTCTTATTTATATTTTGGATATTATCATAAAAAAATTAGTTTTAAGTATTTGGTTAAAATAGGATCATGAAAATGAAGTTAAGAAAGGTATGTATCTTAAAACCAATATGTCTTATAACTGAATAATGAAGCATACTTAAATGGTTGGGAATATTAATATATGCCTATTATTATAGAAAATGTGAGTTTACTAGTATTACTTAAGTTAATGAAGTTGATATATTAATAGAATTTAAATATTGATAATATATATTTTCATTATTGAGTGACATTTTTTCTATGATATTTTGGTATATTCTGAAATTTATAAGGATTATGTGAAACATCCAAGGATAATTATTTAGTGGTTTTTACTTAAAGGTTTTGAAACATTTATTAATTGCTACCAATAACCTTGAAAATTGATTTTATGATAAATTTATTTTTTTATCACTATTGGAGAACACATGATTGAGGGATAGATAACACCTAGGTTTAATATGTGATTGATTTTAAGGTAATAAAATGAGGATTGATTTTGAGAAAAGTGATATAAATATTATTAATATCCATACAATTGATTATTAATTTAATGAAAAATGTGATTCATAATATTTCTGATGATTTTTATCTCATTTCTGGGATTATGATATATATGTTGGCTAGTGTAAGATTTTATAATCTAGCAATTAATACCATTTAAGGGTTAAATACAATTTTAATTTTTGGAATAATATATGTTTTAACTATGGGTTAATTTCAAGGAGAATCAAATGGTTTTTGAAAAGGTATATTTTATATAATGTATGATTAGGGTATATATACACTTGATTATATTATTATATGATAGATTGATGTAGTTTAAGGAAAGATAAGTAAATTAATATAGCCTAAGAGAGTAGGGTAGATGTCATATTTGAAGTTATATTCTGAATGATAAATATGTTAAGAATACCCTCACTTACTTTCACCAAGGAGTAATAATTTAAATTATGAGGACATAATTTATTTAAGGGGGTAGAATGTAAGAACTCGAGATTTTACTATATTTTGTTTCCTTTTAATGAACACCATGTTGATAGATTATTCCACATGCAACACCAAATTAATGTTACACCCGACTAAAATAAACTATGATATATTAAAATTACTATAGGAATATAATCATTAGTATACACAATGACAAAAATCAATTAAAACAATTACATTTTATTTCTTTGATTAATATTTTAAAAAAGGAAACTTTATGAAAAACCAGCTAAAAAAGAAGTTTTATTTTACCTTAATAAAATGAATTGATTATAGTAAATTTTTTATTATAACATGTAATATTTATATTCATAAACTAATATGTCAATATTGAATTATTTAAAAAATTAAATGAAATAAAATTAAAAACATATGAAGTTTAAAATGATCATTTTTTAAATAAATATTCTATTTTTATTTAAAACTAATTTATAAATCTTATATTTTTAATTTATAAAAATTAACTTAATTTTTTGGATTAATCATATCAATATTATCTTAAGATTATTTTTTGTTATTTTTCTAAAATAATTTATTTTTAGGGAAATAATGAAAAATATAAATATTTTTCCAATACCGTCATTTTTATGAATTATTTTTTTGATTTTATTGAATAAAAAATATATATTTATAAAGTAAAATAGATCATTTAAAAATACTATATTGAATTTACAAAACATATGTTTAATGTTTTGGAAACATAAGTAATTTTTTACTTTAAAATTATTTTTATTTTCTTATATTAAAAATTATATTTTATCAATTATAGAAATTAAATATGAAAAAATTCATTTCACATTTTATATCAACATGTTAATAATATGTAATATATTTAATTTGTTTTTCAGGCACAAAATTATGATTACTGGGATTAAGTTAATTACCGCAATAATGATAAAACTGTTATTTTCAAAGAATTGTTTTGTTAATTTTTTTTAATTTTTATCTAATTAAATAAATAAATATTTTCTAAAAAATACACTAATATTATGTTTAAACAAATATAAAAATAATTTAACGCTCATTTAGTTGGTAATAAATGTTAAATAATATTAAGAACACTTAATGATTAAAATAAATTTATCTAAAATAACAGTTTTTAACACATTATATGTTTTAATTTAAAATTTAATTTTCTCATATTTATAAATTGAAATAGATTTAATTGAATCCAAACTCAAATTCATTCCATCATAATTTGGAAATAAGGTTCATCTGATATTTTTAGTGATTAAATAATTAGCATTGTTAAATTTTAATCAAGATTAATAAGGGTTAAATTTGGTAATCTAATGTGGATAAACTTTTACTAAATAAATTTGACACTTATACTTTATATAATAACTTTTTTAGTTTATAATTTCATACATAAATATCGCATAAAAACTTCACCCCATAACTTGTAGGTTTTGGGCGTAGTAGAAGAGTGGGAGGGATAATGCCCAACTTTGATTTTTTTTATAATCAATGAACAATTCCGGATTTATACGATGATGAATGCTATGATTCATAGAATTGAATCAAAGAAATAGGAAAAAGAAATAGAAACCCAGAACCAAGAGAGAGGATCAACATATTTTTTATAATTAATTTAAGTAAATAAAAATTACCTCCAAGGTGATTCTTTATTCGTTGATGCGTGTGTCCACAAATCTACTGGTGTACCATCATTGTATTTTATAGATCAAAGGTAGATATCCTATAGTGGTGATCCAAATGTGTTCCATGTATATCTGTACATCGTTAAAGGATTCTTCGGGTGATAGTATGAAATATCCTTACGCTTGAGATGTCATCCTTCAATCTCATTGAGAACCGCTTCCAAAGTAGTCTCCTTTATCTGGTGGAGGAAGATCTCCCTCATTATTGAGACAATTATTGGAGAGAAATGAACTCTCTAGACTTGATATATTTTCTATAATTCTTTTTTCACAACACAATAGGTGTCGCTTGGCTTGCCCTTGGAAAATGAGAGAATAATATAACTGGGCATTTATTTAACTAGGGTAATAATAAATAATTTTCACAAGTGCCTTTAATTATTTCATTAATCCTAGAAACACCTCCATGTCAAATAATAACAAAAATATTATTACTTTATGACATGTGCTTAACTTGTGAGTTATTATTAAATATTATATAATCAAATAACATTCAATGTTATTATTTATCACTGGACCATTAAACTTAGTCTGCCAATCCTCCACAATATTTATTAATTATTATGCTCAAAATATTTTCTCTCGAATAACTAGTGACAAAATAAATGAAACCAGGAATGAATGAATAATTATTAAAATAATACCGAGAATAATATTTATCCAACTTATTAAATATTAAATTATTTAACTGAGATACTGGATACACTTAGTGTGTGACCCTCTAGGCCTCTTTCTCAGTGTAATTAGGCAAACCATCCTAAAGTCCAAGGTTTGCGTTTAGAAACATGCCAAGGAACCTATAGAGAAAAGAGTTAATTCCATAATGGAATGTCACCTCATACAAATGATTAATGTGTAATATAATACCTTTATCACAATATCTATAATATAGTAGGTTTCATGCTACTTCCATTAACCTATATGCTCGATGTCTCTTTCTTTGACTTTATAGAAATAGAACATGCTTATAGAACACCGTGACCATGGATTTGTTTAGGCTACTTCGTTTCCATCATAGGGCCTGAGATATTAACTTATGTTAGTGAATATAAGGGATAAATCCTTTCTTTCATTATTCATTAATTCAATATTACTCGTGACACGCACAATGTATCCTACCTCATCATTAAAATCTATTGTCAAGGTTTTCCTCAATACATTTAAGTGCTAAAATCTTAATATCCATTAATAATAATATTAAATTCCAAGGACCAATACACACATCCATAGATAGGAACATCCAAAGACATATATAAATTTGGATTTCCTATTGGTGGGTCTTGTTATCAAAATATCCTCCTAAATATTACCAAGGAGGTACACCATGAGAAGGTGCCTCAAAGTCCTATGAGTCTCTAATCCCGATAGATAGTATCATTTGTGTCCCAAAAATGATATCATCTAGATATAGAACATATATTCAAGAATAGTGTCATATCACTTCTGAGTTCTCATCATAGTAGGGATCCACTATGACATTTTAGTGCGATAGTTACTCTTAAGACATTATCACATACAATGTTACGTAGAATAAAAATCATGACATGATAATGAATTTATTAATATTAAAAACAATGAATATAATTTATCATAAAGTTCAAAAGAAGTTTCTTATAGGGAACCAACTCCAACAGACTCCAACTTTCACTAGAGCTAACTGATAATGACCTTTAGTCCGCTAGCTCTGACATGTTACTCATGCTTTTACTGAGATAGGACTTTAGTCAAGGGGTCTACCATGTTCTCTTACATGGATACTCTGATCACTGAAACATAATCCCTTTAATAAAAATTTCTCAAGAGGTAATGCTTCCAAAGTATGTGATTTTTCCATTGATGTAACCTTAGATATTTTGTATGATCCACCGATACAGTATTATCAAAATACAATGTGATAGGGTCTTTAGTGCTAGGTACCACATCAAGATCCAGGAAAAGGTGTTGAATCCAGATGGATTACATGGCTATATCAGAAGCCACTATGTACTCAGACTCCACTATAGAATTATCTAAAACTGTATTCTTTGAACTCTTCTAGATCACAACTCCTCTGTTGAGAGAGAAAATATATATTGATTGCGACCTCAGATCATTCTAATCTATCTAAAAACCAGTATCAACATACCCTCTAATGACAATCTCCTAGTCTCCCCATACACCAGTAACATATCCTTAGTTATTCTCAAATACTTAAGGATATTCTTAACCATAGTCTAATACTGTTCTCCTAGATCTTCTTGATATCTTCCTACTATGATCAATTCATAGGAAATATAAAGTCAGTACATAACATGACATATATGATTGATCCTATCACCGAAGCGTATGATATCTTAATCATTCTATATTTATCCTATTGTGTTTAGGGACACATTTTCTTAGAAAGATGTAAACCATGTGACACTAGAACTAATCCCCTCTAGGATTTTTCCATACTAAATCTCTTTAGTATCTGGTCAATATATGTATTTTAGATTAGTCCAAGCATCCTTTTGGATCTATCAAAAATGATATTGATCCCTAGAATATAGGCTGCTTCACTTAAGTCATTCCTAGTGAAGAAGTTATTCAACAAGTCCTTAACAGATTATAATACTGATATGTTGTTCCCAATAAGTAATATGTCATTAGATATACTACTAGGATAAAAACTGCATTCCCACTAAACATTTTTTAAACAGGTGGATCACATTCATTTTTAATGACACCAAATTCTTTTATGGATTCACCAAATTGAATGTTCCATGACCTAGATGCTTGTTTCAATCTTTAAGTGGATCTTCACAACTTAAAAATCCTTTTGGTATCCCCTGGTGTCACAAACCCTTCTGGTTGTGTTATATAAACATCTTCCTGAAGGTTCCCATTAAGGAATATAGTTTTGAAATACATCTACCAAATATCATAGTCATGGTGAGGTTCTATGAAAAATATGATTCTGGTGGATTTAAACATGGAAACTAGAAAAAAGGTTTTATCATATTCAATTCTTTGAAATTGTTTAAAACCTTTAGCCACTAGCCTTGATTTATAGGTACTCCACCTTCCATGTCCATTTTTCTCTTGAATACCCATTTACACCCAATAGGTTTTATATCAGTTGGCGCATCAACTAGAACCCAAACATGGTTCTAATATATGGAATTAATCTCATAATTCATAGATTCAAGCCATCTTGAAGCTTCTAAGATCTGTACTGCCTCCTTGTAGGAGCGAGGTTCATCATTGTCTGACAATAATGAATCATCATCCTCAGATACTAGAAAACAACATCTCTATATTTATCTTTTCTCACGTACACTCCTATGCAGTACTTGTGTTTTAGGAACTACTTCTTCCAGGGGGACCTGTGGAACTTTTTCATGTACCAAATCATATGTATCTTAAGCATCAACTTCATCAAAGTCAATCTTGCTCCCGCTATCCTTTTTTAGGATGTTCCCCCTCTCAAGAAAGATGAATTGTCTAGAAACAACCACTTTCTTGTATGAGGGGTTGTATAGGTAGTATACCATTTTTTCCATAGGATATAATATAAAGATACACTTCGTTCCCTAAGGTGCTAGTTTGTTTCTCAATAAAGCCTTAACAAATTCCTCACATCCCTATACACATGTATGCAATAAAATGGCTTTCTTTCAACTCCATTGCTCAAAGGTAATTCCATTTTCCACTTTAATTGGTACTCAATTTAATGTGTATATCGTAGTTTTTAATGCGTATCCCCAAAAGGATAATGGAATATATGCATGAATCATCATCGATCTTACCATGTACAATAAGGTATGGTTCCTCCTTTCACTAACACTATTCCAATGTGGTGTATAAGTTGGAGTGAGTTGAGATAGAATCCCGAACCACTGTAACAATTCAATGAACTCTTGGTTAAGATATTCTCCACCTCAATCCAATATAAAAAATCTTTATCTCCTTACCAATCTGATTATCTACTTCATTCTTGAATTCCTTGAATTTCTCAAAGGACTCTGACTTATACCTCATCAAGTAAATATAGCCATATCAACTCAATTAATCAGTAAAAGTTATGAAGTAAGAATATACACCTCTAGCCTCTACTATAAATGGTCCATACACATCGGTGTATACTAATCCTAGAAGTTCTAAGGACCTTTCACCCAATCTACCAAATGGAGGTTTAGTCATTTCCCTTGTAAACAAGCATGAAATCTATCAAGTGGTTTTAGCTCATAAGAGTCTAAATAGACATCTTGATAGAGATTTATCAAACGCTTCTTGTTTACATGATCAAGACAGTGATTCCACAACTGGGTGTTATATGAGTCATGTGAATATGATTTGTTATCGATTATCAACACTTGGTTTTCATAATTTAACAAATACAAACCATTGTTTAAATGCGCCATACCATAACATATGTTGTCCTTATAAAAGAAAAAAAATAATTCTAAACTTAAAAATAAACACATCTATATCTAAACATGATAAATAAATTATGTTTTTGGTAATGGTAGGTACATAATAATGATCATGAAAAATCAATATCATTTCCATTTTAAATGAAAGGTGGTAGTCACCTCTGGAAAGAGTAGCCAGCCTCGCACCATTGACAGCTCGCAGATCCACCTATCCTCGAAATTATTTTCCAAAATCTACTTGGTTCCAGTATTTTAATAAAAATGTGATCACCACAAGCTGTATCTAATACCTAATGTGTAGAAATTAAAATACTGTGCTTTATAATGAACACACATTTGGAATCCCCTTTACTTTGGGTGTAGTTCCTCTTCCAGTGTCCTGACTTTCTAGATACAAAATATACTGCCTCCTTTTCCTTGCCCTACCTTTGGATCTTCTTTTTCTTAGTCAAATGGTGCTTAGGGGATTTAGACTATTTATAATTATTAGGCCCATTTTCCCTCTCCTTCCTCTTTTTATTCACCATAAGTACTATGGGTTTGTCACGCCCCATGTATTTATCCACTTAGATAATCAAGGTCAGAAGTTCTGATAGACTCTTCTCATTATTGCTTATTTTATAACTCACAATAAAACTAGAGAAGGTCTTGGGAAGTTATGAAAGTATGAGATCTATAAGCAAATAATTCAGGAATTTAATCCTTAAGATGTCCAGATGCTCAATGTAGCTGATAATCTTGACTACATGAGGCCCAGCTGGCGCAGACTCTACAAGCTTATCCACGAACAAAGTGTTGAAGATATCATACTTCACTTGTCTATCCATCTATTGATATAGATCTTGAAGGTGAGATATCATTCTATAAGCATCCATTTTTTCATGTTGATTCAAGATCTCATGGGACATGGATGATATCATTAAGTATTGAACATCTATATCATCATTCAAATGTTTCTCATACAGAGAGAGCTCTTTATTATTCACCTTATTTCCAGGCACCACTTGTAAAGGTTCTTCCAGCACATATAGTTTTATTTCATGATGAAGGATGAACCGTATGCACCTTTTGCACTCCTTAAAATTAGTGTTAGTGAGAATATTTTCCTTCTAGAGTATGGATCACAATGATATGTCTGATTTTATTTTTGATGATTTTTTCTAAAAATATGATGAGAATAATTTTAGTACATTATCTGAAAAAATTTAGACAAATGAATGAATATTATATTTATTAGTCTCCCTCTATTTTATTGAAACCTAATATCCCTCACCATTGGATTCAGAATATCCAATTTCTTGGTCATTCAAGTGGAAATGATCCATATTCCCCTTCTCATTACCCCAACTTTGATTGGTCAAGCAACTTGAAAGGTTTTAAGTAGTCATTACAAATTCCAATTACATTAACTCAATGTTCCTTGATCCATTGAGTGGACTCTCCAATACTAAAATCATTAATTTAGATTTCCTCATCCTTTGCCTCTTATTTACATTAATTTCTGCTTTGGCATTCAACCCTTGATGTCAACCAAGTTAAGTCAACCAAAAACCTCAAATTAGAATTCCTCAATAATTCAAGGAGCTGCAACTTTGTCTAGTCAAGAACTTTGAACTATGGTTCGATTCTAACCAAAGTAATGGAAGGCTATACCATCATAATATTTTATTGAGGGATTTTATCCTTTATACGCAAATTTCAAATTATTATCTTTTCACATACTTTTTAATATTAAGTGGGATTACTTAAGTGATTAACCATGTCATTAGATAATATTTAGGCATATGAAAGTTTATTTTTGTTCCATATTTTCATGATTGTTAATTCATTAATTATGTGACTGAGACACAACATTCATAATAAAATAACCATAAAACTGAAAAAATTAAAATAAAGGGTATGATCATGAGATTGTTCTAATGGTTAGTTTATCTAGTGTTTGATAATCTCACCACTGACCTAGGGGAGAAACACCATAAACTATTTAAGGTTCATGTTTACAGATTTCCACCTATTCATTTTTGTATCTCTTTGGATTTGTTTCACCTCAACTCCTAACATGAACTACCACCACTAGCTTGTGAGATCTATCCATTACATATGATTTTACTCACACACAGGTGAGGTATAAAAGGGGGTTTATATAAAAGAAACCACAGGCACACATTCACTACATATTAATGAGGAGAGAATGAATGCAGACCAACAATTTAATTTAATAGTAAATTAAAAGGAAAACAATCACATAAAAATGTTTGGTCAAGCTCATGATCACCCACAAGCATGCAAAAAATTACTCATTTAATAAAATTAACAATCAATTCTTTAAAAATTTTTATTTAAGATAAATAGTGCTTGAATGGATTAATTATTATCTTTAATTAATCAATCCTTTTATTTTAATCCGTTTCAAAATTTCCGTGAGATTACCATCCATTTTAATTTTAAACAAATTAACCAAATTCATTTAAAATTTATCTTGTATATAACTTGTAATTTGGAGTCAATATGATGAATACCCATCCATTATGTAGATATTAATTAAGCATTTAAATATTTATGTATATTAAAACCAATCACATGGAGTGTTCTTTCTTTACGACCAAACACAAGTAAATTTCTCAAGGTTTATATAATAAAATAAATAAATTTTAAAATATGTGTATTAAGGGAAAAGTACACGACATGTATATATGATCTACATAGAGTGTACTGCCTTCACCATTTATCTGATGTACAAGCCTAGGGACTTGGTGTGTGAGTCATACTTCAAAAATCTCAGAGTACACAACATGTCTAGTGGGATACACACCGTATTGACTCCATGTTACACAGTCACCGGTCAGCTAAGCTATGTATGGGATACATGGCCCAACCCTGACCCAAATGTGACTACATAACGTGTCCAGTTGGCCACATGGAATGTAGCCTAGTGACCATTCTCGAGTCTGTACCAATCAACATGCAGTGTAAGAATTAACTACACCATGTGTCATTAATGCACAGAGGTTGAGTAATTTCTGAACTACTTCTGATGCATTGAACACAACTACACAACGTGTAATTCTGATTACGAGGTGTCTAGTGCTGTGTTACCTATACAGTATCCTTGGAATCTACAGATGAGATCTTAAATATAATTTTAATAATAAAATTAATTATTTCTTTTAGATGTACGAGAAATGATAGTTGAAGAAATAGATCTCTTCATTCAGATTAAAAAGGAATTATTAAACTTGAATTAAAAAAATAAATTATAAATTCTCAAATCACCAATGATTATTAAATAATTATAAAAAATAATATGCCCACTCTTACACCACTTGTAGGTTCCGAGTGTAGTAGAAGAACGGGAGGGACGATTCCCAACTTTGATTTTTTCCATATTCAATAAACAATCTGGGATCAATGCAATGATGAATGTCATGATTCAAAGAAACCAAGATATATGATCAATACATTTTGTTTGTAACTAATTTAATTAAATAAGAATTACCTCCAAGGTGTTTCTTTCTTCGTCGATGCGTTCAACCATAGATCTACAGGTGCACCGTTGTTACGTTGTAGAGATCAAGGTTAATCACCTATAGCATTCATTTACACATATTCCACGTATCTATATACGTCACTAGATGAGTCTATAGGTGCTAGCATGAAATATCCTTATGCTTGCGATGTCTTCCTTCGATCGACTTGAGAACCACTTCCAAAGTGTTCTCCTTGATCAAGTAGAGGAGGTTATCTCTTGTTCTTGAGAGAGTTCTTGGAGATAAATGAACTCTCTTGGCTTGATATCTTTTATCCAATTATTTATGCACAACACAATAGGCATATCTTGGATTTCCCTTGGAAAATGAGAAATTAATATAACTGGGAATTTATTTCACTAAGTTAATAATAAATTTTTTTCAAAAGTTCCTTTAATTATTTCATTAATCCTAGAAAAACCCCCATGTCCAATAATAAGAGAAAAATTCTTATTTCCTAACATGAATTTAACTTGTGAGTAATTATTAAATATTATTTAATCAAATAATATTCAATATTATTATTTCTCAATGGACTATTAAAATTTAAACTCCAATCCTCCTTAATATTTATTAATTATTCTGCTCACAATATATTCTCATGAATTAATAGTGATGGAATAAATGCAATCAGGCATGAATGAATAATTATTAAAACATGATTAGGAATAATATTTTTTCAACTTGTTAAATAAAAAATTATTTAACTGAGATACTGGATACACTTAGTGTGTGACCCTTAGGCCTCTTTCTCAGTGGCATTAGGTGAACCTACCTAAAGTTTGAGGTTAGCATCTAGAAACACACCAAGGTACCCGTAGAGAAATAAGTTAATGCCATAATTAAATGTCACCTAATATGAATTCTTATCATATAATATAATTCCTTTATCACAATATCTCTAATTGAATAGGTTTCATGAAAGTGCCATCAACCTATATGCTCGATATCTCTTTATCTGACTTTTTGAAAATAGAACTAGCCTATAGAATTCAATGGACATGGATTTATTTAGGCTATATAATTTCCATAAAGGGCCTGAGATATTAACTTCTGTTAGTGAATAGATGGTATAAATAATTTCTCACATTATTCATTAATGAAATATTATTCATGATGCACCCAACGTATCCTACCTCACCTTGAACATCTGTCATCATGGTTTTCCTCAATACATATAAGTGTGTGAATCATAATATCCATTAATAATAAAATTAAAGTATAAGGACCAATAAAAACGTCCGTATATAGGATCATCCAATGACACATAGAAATGAAGATTTCCTATTGGCAGTTTTTGTTCTCATAATATCCTCCTAGGCAATACCAAGGGTGTATACTATGAGAAGGTGCCTCAAAGTCCTATGAGTCTCCACCACTAATAGCTTGTATCATCAATGTTCCTCAAATGATATAATCTAACCATAGAACATATATTCAATAACAGTTTCATATAAATTTTGGGTTCTCATTATAGCATAGATCCTCTATGACATTTTAGTGTGGCACTTACTCTTAGGATATTATCACATACAATATTACGTAGAAGAAAAATTATGACGTGATAAGGAATTTGTTAATATTCAAAACCATGAATATAAGTAATCATAAAGTACAAAAGAAGTTGGTTCTAGGGACCCAAATTTAACATAAATTACCTAACTATCATGCAATTCAATTCGTATTCCTTACCTAACATCCTTTTCTAAAGGGTTTTCTATCATTTTCACCTATAAAAGGAGATAACTTACAACCACTTCAAGTCATACCACTAGTTCAAAATTACCATAAAAATATTCCCAATTCACTTCCTCTATATCCCATATAAATGATTGGTATCCTATATCATGAACCTTCCTAGATACCAAGATACCCTAATAACCAAAATGTTCCTAACATAGACCGAAGGGCATTCCCCATCCCCATGTATTTGAAATTAACACATGGAATAATACAAGATAAAATGTGAATAGTTTGTCCATATAAACAGTGTAATAAATAGTTAAAATTATGTATTCTCAAAATAAAGATCCACTTTGAGAACTTTATCTGAAGAAAAATAGGTAAACAAACCAGAATTACATCATCAAAGTACTAGAAAATATGATAAAACACCCAGCTTTCAAGGGACATATCAACTCAAGCCCAAATATTAGGTGAAACTGTCACCTCAAAGTGGTTCTTTCCCCTTTCTCAAACCTAGAAGGAGGAAATCTACAAACACCCAAAGGCACATGTAGAGTATGAGATAGAATCCTAGTAGTGTCTCACCAACGTTTCCATAATAAGATACCACAATTAATTAACCAAGTAAATATTTTAATTTTAAATAAAAAGGCATGGTAGTTCCAAATAATATTTAAAAAAATAATGCTTTAAATTTAAATTGATGGAAATAATTTAAATAAATATATTAATAATCATTTTATATAAAAGATTTTATATAAAATTCATAATGAATGTGTGAAAAAATTTACAAGGAATGGAATATATATTAAAACATTAACAATGAGAAACATGATCATATTCAAAGAGGTATGATAGTTCTAGGTTAAGGGATACCCACACACTTGAATAAGTGATCATGGAAATATGTGTACACACATCCCTTATACACTTGTCAAAGAGGACTCATCACCATCCCATCAGGGATGTGACCTGATGCATATGTTTTGTTATATTTGTAAAGCATCAATAGAGTACTATCATTAATAACTCACTAACTACATAGGATTGCATGTTCTCTAAAAACAATCAATAATGGAAAATTTATTTTAAAACTGTTCAAAAAACAATTAATCCATTTTCATCCATGTCAATATGCTAATTTAATTTTAAAAACCAAACCTTATTTTTAATCAAATAATTTATTTTTCCAAGATAAAACCACCAAGTTTATATCCAAACAATTTAGGATATTTTTTCTCAAATAAAAATTTGAAATAAAAATCACAAATAAATTTTGAAATTTAAATTCCATAATTCAATTTGTACAATTTTCTATCAAATTCCACAAACACACACCAATTCATTGGAATAGGGGGGAGGGTCCCATTTCATTCCAAATAAAATTAAAATCCAAAATTTACAATAAATTATGTTTTCAAAAAAAAATTGAAATAAGTTTAATTTAAATAAAGCAATTTAGGGTTAAATAACTTGGCCAATCTTAAATGGAACCACCTACCACAAGATCATGGGATCATGAATCACAAATCCCTAAACATTAAACTACAATGAAGTATGTCATCAATGAATATCCAAGAATGCAACCTAGATTAAAGATCTAAAATAACTAGGATTATATCCTCGAACAACACAAAGATCTAACAAACCCTACGGGGGAGAGAAGGAGAGAGCGAGAAACTAGGAACGAGGAATGGATTCTTACCGAGAAAGGACCAAACGAAAATTTCAACACATTAATTCAATTCAGAAGGGGTTTAAAGGAGCCAAAATATACCTTTGAGAGCCTCAAAGACTGAGGAAATCATTCTAGGTTGAGTTAGGACTGAGTGAGGGATAAAGGGGGGATGGATCTGAAAATTTTAATGAATTTTTGGAATAATAAAAAGGTATGTTCATGGTTCGCTGGGTAGGGCCACATGATTTGTCAATCTTTGTGAACTAACTTCATGTCCATACTAGTGAGGTTACATTATTTCTACTTGGTGGGTATATGGGTTTTCTAGTCATGTCCCAACCATGAAAACCCTCACTGCCTGAGTTTGCACGGTTTGAACTAGGAGGGCACCCAATTTTGGGAAAACCATGTGCCAACCATGCATAGACCAACAGACATTCAAAATATCCCAAATTTCACTCGAAGCACCCCTAAATGAAACCAAACCAAAAAATGATCAAAATATGGGTAGAGGAGTACCTGAAAATAGTAATAGGATGTTGAAACCTCCCCACTTTAGAAACTTTCTATCCCTAGAAATCCTATTAAAAATATTCCATGTCAAAAAGATGAGGCTAATGCTCTCTCATCAGTGTCTCTATCTGACAATTCTCATGAAAATCATAACCATGATTCTATAGAACTTAAACCAAAGGTATAGTACACTCATGGAGTACATTGGTTTCAAAATCACCTATCCTAAATAGATTTTCATTCATGGATAAATCAGTCTTGAAATCAAGATCACTCCAGCTCAAAACATGAGATGGATCAGAAAGATACCTCCTTAGCTAAGATACATGGGACACATTTGTAGGACACCGAGACACCCTGAGAGGGGAGGGGTGAATCAGGGTGTCAACTTTTTCTTTTAATGTTATGGATCTTGTTACCACATTGGTAGAAACTTGTTAAACCTGTATGATGGATATGAATAGAAAGCAAGAATTCACATGAAGAGAGACGACACATGGATTTTTACTTGGTTCACCACTAAGGGCTACATACAAGGAGAATACACCGACAAGTTGTCGGTCGTACCAAGTTCCACTAATCTTCACTAGCTGTGGATTACAAAGGTTCGGTAACAGTCACTCTATCCCAGGATCACTGCCTTTACAAAAGTTCAGGGATAGATCACTGCGTCCCTCGGGTCAGTCCTGTTGACTCTCCCTGGCTCACTGACTTTGGTGAAGTCTCATTCAGTTTATAGATGTGAAGGTCTCTTCATCATTGCAAGAGAATTTATCCTATGTTGTGTGTAGATGCTCCGTTAAAGTCCAAATTTCACTCGTAGACTAATATCACTTTGCACCGAAGATATCGGGAAATCTTCCAGCTTTCATGCAGCTCCAAAAATACCGGAGTACTCTAACATCTCCTGGTGCGCTTCTCCAAGACCGATGCGCAAGTGTACATAATGGCGTGCAAGACATTTGCGCGGTAAAAAATCAGCGCACAGGTGACACCAACCCACTTGTGCGTCGCTGACTCTTTCAATTCTAAACTTGCGTGGTGCTGTGCCTTTAACTCCCAACCCCCCTTGGTCGCGCAACCCACAACCGGCGCGCAACCTCTACTTGCGCAACCCAAATACCACTTGCGCGACTCAACCACTTGCGCGACGAGAGCTCAAAAAATATCTAAGTCTTGAATTAAATTAGAAATGATGAGGGGTAGTCCTCTATTTATAGGAAAAATAGACCCCCTACGCGGTGGCACGCAAGTATCCTCTCGGCGCACAGGTTCCGACGCACAGCTCATCTCCCCTAACCTCTGTCGCACAACTCACTTGCGTGACCCAACCAACACTTGCACAACCCTTATCCATTTGTCATTTTTCCACTTTCTGATATTGAAAAACTCTTGGTGTGAAAGTTCCCTCTCATTAAATTACACGACGCGCAAGTCTCTTTTCCAAAAAAACTTTTCTCCATTTGTTGATTTTCAGGCCCAAAAATTTGGCAAACACTGGGAAACTGTCCCACCTTCAATACCGTTGTATGCTTAAACTATATGACCACTTTGATGGTACTCATTCTGAACTTCCACTGAGGATTGTCAAAAAACACACACCATACTCCAATTCATGCATAGAAGACCATGGTTCCAACAATCTCCCCCTTTGGGTTTGTTGGCAATCAGAAAATAAATTCAATAGATTCCCATCCATGTGCAAACCCAAAACGCAAGAAACAACTCGACCAACACTCAAAGTCTATGTGAGAAATGCTCAGTGTAGAAAACAAGAGAGAAAGCATGAATTGGGTTCCAATGTTGTGGAATTCTCAATGACACCCAAGAAGCATTAAATGACTGACATATTCCTTCTCATCATTCTCATCATATCACTGACAATGAATTTGAATCATATCACCGAATCATTACATGCCTAATCATGCCTGAATTTATTCCTTTCTCCCCCATTGACAATAAACCCAAATATTGGTAATTTTTTCAATGTTCAGCTCAAACCATACTCCCCCTGGATAGTATCTCCCCCACAAACCTGCATCACATCCATAAAAAGATAAAAACAGTTATCATAATCAGGGAGAGGGGTATTTTGAAACCTCCTTATGCACTGTGAGATGGATGAACACTGAGGTTCAACCGATGCTTCTCAAACATAGCCACTGATAGTGGCTTGGTCAGGATATCAGCCACTTGCTCATCAGTTCCCACATGATCTATTCTAATCACCTCTTGTCCAACTTTTTCTTTGATAAAGTGATACCTGATTTCAATATGTTTCGTTTGAGAATACTGAACAAGATTCTTTGTAAGATCAATTGCACTCTTGTTATCACATAAAATCACCATTGGTCACTTTAACTCATCACCAATATCTGTTAATTGTTGCTTCGTCCATAGAAGTTGTGTACATGCCTTTGTGACAGATATATACTCAGCTTCAGAAGTACTAAGTGAAGTACTTTCTTGTTTCTTGCTCAACCAGCCAACACATTTCTGCCCAATATAGAAGGAAACACCACTAGTGGACTTTCTGTATACTACATCACCATCCCAGTTAGCATCAGAAAACGCTGATAATTCACTGTCCCTGCCTGCATCAAAATATAACCCAAATTTGTGTGTACCTTGAATGTACCTCATGATTCTTTTGACTGCCGCCTTATATTCCTCCTTTGGATTACTCTGAAAGTAGGCCACAAGACATGTGGAAAAGGCAATATCGGGCCGTGTCGCTCTCAGGTACAGTAGGCTCCCAATGATCCTCCTATACATGGTGGGATCTACAGAGGTCCCATCCTCATGCTTTCTAAGTTTAGTTCCAACTGCAATTGGAGTTGACATTGGTTTGAAGTCTTGTATATGAAACTTCATCAACATCTCTCTTGTATACTTTTACTGAGAAATGAAAGTGTAATCCTTATTTTGAATCACCTGTGTCCCCAAGAAATATGTGAGCTCTCAAATCATAGAAATTTCAAATTCTGATTTCATGTGATGGGAAAATTCATCCATGGATTTCTGCTTATAACCACCAAAGATGATATCATCAACATAGACTAGAACCATGAATGGATCTTTTGGAGAATTTTTCACATATAAATTGTGATACACTCCTCCTCTTTTGAACTCCATCTTCTTGAGATACACGTCCACGTGGGAATACCATGCTCGTGGTGCCTGCTTCAAACCATATAGGACTTTCTTTAGTTTACAGACCTTTGTCTCATCAGTACGAAGAACAAAACCCCCTGGTTGTTCAATGTAGACTTCTTCTTCGAGTACACCATTCAAGAATGCTGTCTTTACATCCATTTGATATAATTTATATCCTTTTTTGATTGCCATGGAAAGGAAAAGTCTGAATGACTCCAGTCTAGCCACTGGAGCAAAGGTTTCTTCAACATAAACCCTTCAATATGGGAATATCCCTTACATACCAGTCGAGCCTTGTTTCTAATAAAACTTCCATGCTCATCAAAGTTATTATTGAAGATCCATTTCGTACCAATAACATTGTGACCTTCAGTTCTATGGACAAGATCCCATTTCTGATTCTTGTCAATCTGATCTATCTCTTCATTCATGAATTTCACCCAAGATTCATCCATTGCAGCTTCTTTGAATGAGGATGGCTCCACAATTGATAGAAATGTAGATTGCGTGTTATTAATCATCCTACTTGTTTGAGTGGGTGCACTCCTGTCTCTAATTATGTTAGATGGATCAATCTCAGCTCTACAATTTCTTTTATGTAGTTCAGTTGCATTCTCTCTAGCTACAGTTTCTTCTTCTTCAGATTCTTCTTTTGAGTCAACATCATGATGTGACTACTGAATGTTTTGTACAGCTTCCTCTATTTCTGTATTTGTATTTCCTCCACGTTCACTTTCTTCTTCACTGTCTATCACATCGGTATATGAATTCCTTGAAGCATTTGTGGTTTTCTATTCAATTATCTTAACATCACTGCTTACATAAATCCTTCCTAGTCGCTTGTTGAAACACTTGTAGGCTTTGCTGTTCATTGGATATCCGAGAAAAGTTCCTTCATTATCATTGTCACCAAACTTCCCTTAATTTCCTTCTTTGTTCCAGATGAAACTTTTGCTTCCGAAAACTCAAAAGTAATTTAACTAAGGATTCCTTCCATGAAACAATTCATATGGTGTCTTCGTTTCTCCCATATAAAGACCTGTTCGATTATAAATGTGAACTGAAGCTTCAACAGCTTCCTTCCAGTAATGGCAAGAGATAACACTCTCAATCAGCATAGTCCTGGCCATATTGTTAACCCATTGATTTTTGCGCTCAACAACTCCATTTTGCTGTGGAGTTCTCACGGAAGCTACCTCATATAGTATCCCATGCTTCTACAGGTAGTTTTTAAATTCAATGGACTTGTATTCCCCTCCATTTTCTGATCGCAACACTTTGATTGTTCATCCAGTATCATTCTCGGCGATATGACGTTACGTATTCATGTAGTCAAGCACTTGTCATTTCCTATGTATAACCATTACACATGCCATTCTATAGTAATCTTCTATGAAAAGGATGAAGTACCTTTCTCCATGAGTTCCAGAAACATTTATCAAGCCACAAACGTCTGTATGAATTAGATCAAGAAGATGAGATGCCCTTTTCTTCTTTGGCCGATATGAACTGCAGACAAGCTTTCCACTAATGCAAGCATCATAAGATTTTTCACGCTCACGCTTCAGGTTAGGAATGTCCATGACAATCCTCAATTTTGATACTTTCTCCATGTCTTGTTGATTGATGTGACCCAGTCTCCTATGCCACAAATTGTTTTCTTCTTCAACAGTCATGTAGCAAACATTTTCATTACTATCAACCTGATACAAGTTGCCTTCTATTCTGCATCCTTTCATAAGTGAATTTCTTGTCCTTCCCTTGATAGTGCAGCCATTCTGATTAAAAGTAACAATAAGTCCTAAGTCACAGAGTTGACTCACGCTGAGTAGATTATGATGTAGGCCATCTACGTAAAGGACTTCAGTCTTCTTTATCTCTCCATTAGCTAATTCAGTACTTCCACTAACTTTTATTTTCAGAGCTCCATCATTACCAAATCAAACTGTTCCATCAACCTTCCTTTTGATATCTGTTAACAGGCCAGCATTACCTATCATATGGGGTGGACAACCACTATCCATAATCCAAGTACTGTTTCTTTTTGTAGCTTTTAGGGCCACCTCTACAAGGTTGGATTTATCAATTTTCTTCCTTTCTTTCCATGAGATATTGGAATTAGTATAGAGTATTGATGGCCTTTAAATTATCTCATCTTTGTACATTGGTTCTTCATAGTTGAAGTCTTCTTCGAGATAAGAAAACCTGTTTGAAAGAGATACACTATCTTGTCGATGAGATATGACTTTTCTTGAATTCCGGTATGAGGTGTCCATGTCCCTTATCTTCCTGCAATTAACAACCTTATGACCAAAGTTAGAGTAATGAAAGCAGTATCCATAGAAACTATTTCTTCTATAAGATGGAGGATATGAAGTCAGTATCCTTTTTTGATGCCTCAGATCTTCCCCATTCAGGTAGCTCCTTGCCTCTTCGCAATATGACATGGTATGGCCAAGATAGCCACAGAACTGACACTTCATGGGAGGAAATGTCTTCTCACTTGAATTTCTCCACATAATTTCTTCCTTGGGATAATAGTTGGACTGTCTGTCATTTCTAAATGTTTTAGGATAATTTTCAATTCTCCTTTTAGCTTGGATTGAGGGTTTCTTTTTCATCACTTCAAGCAATGTTTCAACATGTCCAGCTTTCATCTTGTCTTTCCTTTGTCTCTCTTTACTTCCAACAGTTGATGTCACAGCTTCAGAGACTATTCCACTATTTCCCATGAAAGCGGGTCTTTGATCACTCAAAATTTTTCCAACCCCATCTGAACCACTCTTGGATCTTACTAGTAATTTAGAAAATGAGAATCTTACAAACTGTATTTTCTTATTTGATTCTTTTGAGATTGATTCAGTCTCAAGTTTACTCCTAAGAGTGACAACTTCTTCCTCAAGACCCTCAATAGTCTTGGATTTTTCATCAAGTCTGGAGGTGAGGTCATTGATGACCTTTTCCTGCTCTTCAATTCTCAGCTTCATATCCAATACATCATCGTTTCTTTCAAGATGTTTAGAATCTACTATCACAAATTCTTCCAGTCGTTCAATTTTAGCTTCAAGTTGATCAACATATTCAGTAGATTCTTATACCATTGACTTCCACTTATTGCAACTCTTACATTTAATCTTAAGCTTTCTAATAGCATCCTTAAGTTGAAACACAGGATTTACACTAGTTTTTAACTGATTTTCTCCACTAGGTATCTTCTGATTTTTCAAAAATGGCTAGCATGGAAGCATGTTTCTTAGTTTTAAATTCTAGTTCTTCTTCATCATAGAATTCATTATCATATTCTTCCTCTTCATAGACAAAAATCTTCTTCAGAACTATCTTTCTATATTTGAAGTCTCCTTTCTTAAAAAACCTTTTCTAAGTCTTCTCAACTTTTTCAGCATCACTATCATCATCATCAATCCTTCTTAAGCACTGCAAAGCAATGTTCCTGTTTTTTCCACAACGAAAGCAAGATAGAGGTAACTTCTATTTAAATTTTCCTTTTCCCTTCTGTAACTTCATGGAAATGAGAGAAATAATTTCTTTTTCCTCTTCGTCTTCACCACTACTATCTTTTGATATTTTCAGTTTCTCCATGGATTTAAATGCCATTTCCTTGCTTACTCTTGTAGTAGCATCTTCTGGTTTGACCCTCATTTCATATTCCACAAAGATGCTCAATAGATCATCCAATGAATGTTTGGAAAGATCTCTTTCCTCAAGGGCTGACACCTTTGCATTGTACAGGGGTGGTAGTCTTCTCAGTATTTTCTTCATAATGTCAATGTCTCTGATTTCTTCTCCTAGGCCCTGAATTTCTCCAACCACTTTAGTAATTTGATTGAAGGAGTATGCATTCTCATCAGGATGCATCTTTAGATCATAGAACCTATTATGTAGCACTTATAGTTTCTCCTCCTTCACTTTTCTGTCTCCTTCATAAATATTTTCAAGTTTATCCCACATGGACTTAGCAGAGGTGCAACTCATAACTTTTATGTAGACCTGATCAGAAAGTGATGCGATGAGAGCATTCTGTGATTTAGCATCTGCATCAAGAATTTTCCTATCTGTATCAGTCATATCCAGCCCTGTTGGATCAGAAACCTTAATACCTTACATAGTGGAAAATAGAACTTCCATTCCAAGGAATCTTAGATGAGATCTCATTCTGTTCTTCCAGATCTGGATATTACTTCCATCGAAGAGAGTGACTCCCCTGACATTGACTGCATTATCCATTTCTTGATGATGTGTTCCATAGTCTTAGAGACTCTCTTCATTGTGGGGATACCTTTATTGATTGGTAATTCTCTAAAGAGGGTATTCTATGCTACCATAATCTCTTTTTTGTGTTTTCAGCAGCAAGGAAATATGTTATGGGGGATTTCCATAATTCCCAGTGGGATGTGCACCCAAGAAATACTATGATGTTATATAACACACACCAATTGTTTTGGGGGATAATTATGAGATGAGGCATTGTTGATTTTGTCTCTCATTGTTATATGTTCCAACAGGTTAAGGTTGAGCACCAAAGAACATTGGGTTTTCATTATCCACTTATAGTCCCTACTTAGAAGTGGGATAAGATCTCTATATACTTTGTGGTTGGGTTTCCACATACCCATATAAATAAGAATATTATATGGATTATGATCAACATGATAACTAAATTGAATCACCTTATAGCCATTCATGATACAACCATAGTTTAGGTGTTGGGAAATCACTATGTGAAAGAGATTGTTTGTTTTCACATAGTTCCTTTTTCTATAGTTTATGATAGGGATCCTTGGTTCACTTATCTATTTTAGAGGGGCCTTCAATAGGCACCAGAATATCACATCCATTTGAGTATGACATACCTTACGTAGTCATATTTTCAGATAGAAGGAGATATAAAAATTCCTAAAGATATGCTTCATGCTCGTGTCCTAGACTTTGGTGGAGCTTGGAATGATCACTTGGGGATAGTCAAATTTTCTTAAAACAATAGTTACCAGTTCGAGATAAGAATGGATCCTTTTGAGGTATTGTATTTCCAGCGTTAAAAATATCCATTATATTGGTTGGATATTGTTAAAAGTTCCTTGGTTGGACCGATCTTGGTCTAAGAGATAAAAGAAAAGATTTAGTTGATTGGTCAGAGTATGTTTATGAATCAGATATGGTATAAGTCTTATGTTGTTCATCATCATAGACCTTTGGAATTATAAATTGGGGACCATGTGTTCTTTAAGGTTTCACCTCGGTTAGGTTATCAATGGCTTGAGAGGATATGGAAACTTGCTCCTCATTTTTTGGGACCTTATAAGTTTATTGAGAAGGTGGGGAAAGTTGTGTATCATTTAGCACTTCCACCACATATGATGTCGATACATAATGTGTTCCATGTATCATAACTAAGAATGTATATATATGATGCATTTAAAGTTATGATCTGGTGTGATCTTGAAGTTGAACCGAATTTATTTGTGACTGAATGAACAATAAAGATAGTTGATTTTGAAACCAAGTTACTTTGTGGGGGTTGGGGGGGGCATGATTAATTTATTTTGAGTGCTATGAAATTATTTTTCTAATAATCATAAGATGTGGGAGAGGGATGAATTGATGAGAGAGCAATGAACTTATCTTTTTGGCATTGAAGCTTCATTGTTGGCTTTCTCGTGAAAAAAATTTCCTTTGGTGGGGAGGTTGTAACATCTTGTTATGGTCTTTTTGTATTCCTAAAACCATATTTTTAATTATGATTTGGTTAGGTCTCATTTGGGGTTGTTTGGGTTAAAATTTTATGAGTTTTTAGATTTTTGGGCTAGTGCATGTTTGGCACACAGTTTTTGAAAATTTTGCTCCCTCTCAGAGAAAATCGTGCAACCCAAGGTAGTGAGATTTTGCATGATTTCACATGGTTAGTCAACCCATGTTACCTATTAAGAGAAACCATGTAGTACATTTAAAATAGACACATGTCTAGGTTGTATGTTTTGGTTTAACTGTGCAGGTCTGCCCAGCAAACCATGCGTACAAGTTTTCAATTAATCATAATTTTTGATTAAAAATTCCCAAACCCCCCTTTTAGGCCATCGATGGACCGGTATGACATATAAATTATTTATACCATCCTTGGAGCTCCCATGAAATGTTATTGGCCCCTCATATTCCTCACAGAATTTATTCGAAGCTATAGGAACATCGTTTGATCTTCTCCCAGTTAGTTTCCTCACCCCGTTCTCATTCTCCTATGATTTCTCTTATCCTCCCAAGGGTTCCGTGGATCCCCATCTTGATTTGTGGATATAATAACCATTTTTTAGATATTAACCTATGTTTTATCCTTGTTTATTGGATTATGTGATCATATTTATTCGTTGAAAAATCCCGATTAAGGTTTGGCGTTGCGAGTGTCGTGGATCCTATGGTAGGTGGTTCCATCATGATTCCCAATTTATGTTAACCATAAATTGATTTATTTAATTTCAATTGTTTGAATTAAATAATTTTTTTTTGATTTTAATTAAATGGGTTTCAATTGGTTTTTTGGAAAAAACCAATTCCATAGAGTTTGGGTTTTAGAAAAAATGGATTTTTGGCATGAAATTGGAAAAACCCAAATTCTATTGAACTGGGGAATGTTTAAGGAAATTTGAGAAAAGTTAAATTTTTTAATATAAATTTTAAATTTGATGGAAACCATTTGAATTAAAATTTTGAATTTAGTTGTGTAATTAGATTTGAGTATTTTTAAAAAAAAATCCCAATTCTATTGAATTGGGGATTTATTGTGAAATCAATGGAATTTTGTGAAAAAATTAAATTATTGAATTTAATTGTGAATTGATTTTAAATTATTATATTGTGAAAATGGATTAAAATGGTTTTGATAGAAACCTTAGGGTTTTATCATAAAAAATGCATGTTTTTTATTAGAAACCCATGTTATGATTTTTAAATAGAAATTGGCATATTTGAAATAGAGAATAGGATTAATTTTATTTTAAGGTTGCTTGAAATAAATTTCCCATAATTTTTTTTACTAGATAACATTCAAGAATTAAGTAGTTAGTGAGTTATTTGGATGAAAATTTACGCTTTACAAAATTAAAAAAAATAAATTCAACATGTCACATCCCTTAGGTGATGGTGATGAGTTATATCTGTCCTGAGTTCAAAGGGTAGTATGTACATATTTCCATGTTACATTGAGTGTGGAGTCCCTATAGCATGGAAATATCCTAACTTCTTAGAAATCAGACCATTTTCTCATTTTTTTGTATTTTCAATGAATATATTAAATTATTGTAAACTATTTTACATGACTTCTAATTTATATAAAATGTTTTATATAAAAGTGTTTATTTAAGACATTTGTAAAAAGTTCTATTTATTTAGAAATATTTCATAAATTGAAAAGTAAAGACTTTTATTAATGTGTTTCCATATTTTGAAATGTAAAACATGAATTTTATTAATTATGCTTATGAAATTCGAACCTGTTTATTTTAAATTGAATGAACTTTCTTTGGTTAATTTAATATTGGCATCTGTTATGGAATCCTTAGTGAGACCCTACAGGGATTTTTAGATCACACCCTTCCTGTGCCTTCTGGTGTTTGCAGATTATCTCCTTCCAAGTTCAAGTAGGGGAAAAAACAACTTTTAGGTGTTCCTAACTGTTGATTCATGGACTTGGTGAGTTTCATTCATTGGGACTTGGGTATTTTTTCTAGTTTTATGGTACTGGGTTGTAGTACTTTTGCTCTTTTATGCCTTTTTGATTTCTAGTTTGTGTTTCCCTGTGGAGTTTCTTTTTCATGCATACTTCCTTGTTTATTTTATTTTCACAATGTTTGTCGAAATTTTTGCCACTTTAATTCTTGTATGATGATAGGTGCTAGTCACCGACCCATGGGAATCGGGAATTCCATTAGGGCCATGTTAGGACTAGCTCTATTATCGATTTACCGGGGTACCTGGGATGGTTCGTGACATGGTTCATCAACAGATTCATCCTGGATCTGATTCAAAAATCTTCTCAGAGGAAAGATGATACAAAACATCAACATAAAGCATTTAGGACATCATATTAACACTAAAATAGAGAAAAAATAGAAATTAATACCAACACATAAGAACAAAAGATTTAGATTTCAATCTATCCAAATAAAAAGTAGGGTAAAGGCAAGAACTAATACTCAAGATGTCTTTCCCAAACCACCCCTTGTGACTTAAGCCTCATTGCGGTTAGAGATGACCATTCAATCAATCACAAATACCTCCTAAGTCCTGACAATATTACTTAACTACATACTAAAATCAAGATAAGATGCTTATCCTACAGATCTGACACCTCTTTGTTACAAACTAGCCGAAATACCTTAGTACCCTGATAACTGAGTCAGTCCTAACATATCCCGAAGGGATTTCTCTATCCCTATGTGTTGGTTAGTTATACATGGAATCATACAAGATAAACCAGGAATGGTTTTTTCACATAAATAATTAAAGAAATAGTTACAAGCTAGTATGATCAAAAGAAAACTCCACTGGGAGAACTAAAACAGAAGTCAAATAGGTAAACAAACCCAAATTACACAGTCAATGTAAAATAATGTAGTATAAACAACCCAAGTCTCAATAAACACAACATCTCAATCCCAAAGATCAAAAACAACTAACACCTCTAAGTGGTGTTTTCCCCATAATCAAACTTGGTAGGAGGAAATATTCAAATTTGCAAAGGCACTGATAGGGTGTGAGCTAAAATCCTAGTAGGGGCTCACCAAGGATTCCATAATAAGATTACACAATTAATTAACCAATTTAAGCTTTCAGTTTTATATAAAACAGGAATGTAATTTCAAAATCATATTTAAAAAAAATCATGATTTACATTTTAATTGATGGAAATACTTTAAACAAATGGATTAATAAAAATTTAATATAAAATAGTTTATATAAAATTCATAAGGCAGGTGTAAAATAGTTTACAAATAATGGTATATATATCAAAACATTAACATTTAAAAAAATGTCCATCTTCCAATAGGTATGATAGTTCCAGGTTATGGGATCCTTAAACACTCAAACAAGTGATCACTATAATATTTGTACACATATCCCTAAGACCCTGGTCAAAGAGGAATAATCACCATCTTGTTGGGGATGTGACCTGCTACAATGTTTTATTAGAGTTATAAAGCATGAATAGAGTGTTGTCCTTGATAACTCACTAAATACATAGTCTTGAATGTTTTCTAATAAAAGTCAATAATGGGAATTGTTTTTAAAACTATTCAAAATAAAATTAACCCAATTTTATTCATTTCCGTAGGCCAATTTCCATTAGAAAACTAAACCATGTTTTTAATCAAACCATGCATTTTTACAGGAAAAAACCACCAGGTTTCTATCAAAACAACTTAAACCATTTTTCTAAAATAAATATTTGAAATAAATTTCAAAAATAAATTTCACAATTCAATTTTACAATTAAAATTCCATAATTTAATTTCCACTATTTTCCATCAAATTACGCAAACACACCCCAATTAATTAGAATTGGGGGTCTTCCTCTATTTCATGCCAAATAAAATTCAAATCCCTATTTTAAAACTAATTTTATTTTCACAATATAATTGAAATCAATTAAATTTAAATCAAATAATTTAGGTTTAAATAAATTGGAAAATCTTAAATGGAACCACCAACCTTAGGATCATGGGATCACAAATCACAAATCCCTAACTAGGAAACTCCAACACAGAACGTCAGAAATAAAGATCCAAGAATCCAACTGAGATTCAAGATCTAAAACAATTGGGGTTATATCCTGTAACAATACAAATATATAATAAACCTTAGGGAGGAGATAAGGATAGAGTGGGAGAGATGTAATGAGTAAGGAATTCTTTTTGGTAAAGGATCAAACAATGGCCACCATGATTTGATTAACTTCATAAGGTGTATTTAGGAGCCAAAATGGGTCCCTGAGAGTATCCAAAACCTAGGAAATAATTCTAGGTCGAGTTGGGGCCGATTGGGGGACAAAAATTGGATTTTGTGAATTTTTAATTAATTTTCAGGATAATAAAAATGATTAAACATGGTTAGCTGGGACGGGCCACATAGTTTTTAAAACCATGAACCCTAAAAATTCACCCCAACTAGAGGGGTTTCACAATTTCTCCTTGGTGGGTGCATGATTTTTCAAACCGTATTCCAACCATGCAAACTTTAAATTGCTTAATTTTAATGGTTTTCACTAGCAGAGTGCACAGTTTGGGAAAACCGTACTTTAACTGCGGACAACCCAAGACCACATTAAAATTTCCAAATTTTCACCTGAAGAACCCCTAAACAAAACCAAAACAAATCATGATAAAAAAGGGTTGAGGAGTAACTAAAAATAGTAATAGTATTTTACACTCTATCCTCAATAAATTGACTCAAGTTATTCATTTCCAAAGGATTATTTAACAGAAGATCAAAATTCCCAACGTAAGTATTACTTGAACTTTTACTTCATTTCCTTATCCTTCTCATTGAACCTCATCATAACCATTATAACCATATGTATATTATTAAATTAGTATAAATAATATACTAAAATGTTATTATATTTATGGTATAACCATTATATGTTCTCCTCCCATAAATTCTAGAAAATGATAACATTGCTGATGCGTATGTGAAGACCACCACCACCATGGAAGTTACATTTTGTTTTTCATCACCAAATTTCATGTATGGTTTTAAAAATGGGTTTAGTGAAAATATATGTTATTTATATCATTATATACATTCTTTAAATTTAAATTAGTATTTCTATAATAATATTAGCAGTAAGTTATCATTGTAAAACTAACCTCCCGAAATGAACATACCAAGAGGATAAATGATTTATTAATTAGCGATGACTGCTTTTTCATTTACCTTATTTTCTTAAAACTTAAAAAATTATGATTAATAAACTTAATAGAATCTAAATAATGTCATTATACTTTTGTGATAATGATATTATAATAAATAAATCTATTCTATATCTATACTCACTCATAGATTATAGTATGTCCTTGTGGGGTTTTTTTAACCACCTTCATAGAAAATGATATAAATTTCTATCAAATAAGGATTTGGAAACTTAATATTGGATATTAATAAGTAAATAATTATTTTATTTGTTCTATAATTTTAATACAACAATTTAAGTCATTAATTTGGAAAACACCATCCATTCGTTATAAGTTACCGAAACAAGATCATCACCAACTTTGTTTCCCCATAAAATAACTAAAATAATTATGAAATGGATTCATAACATTAAAAATAATTAAAAAACATAAATTACATTATCTTTAATGATCTTTAAATGATAAAATTTGGGATAATAATTAATAACAATAGTAGTATTACAAAACTAATTAAAAATTACCATAATTTCTCACACCCGATATTGGAAATTGAAAAAAACTAACTAATATACATAAATAGAATAATTATAAATGAAGATTATAAAATTATATATATATAAAAATGGTTTTAAAATATATTATTTATATATTTATGTTTTTATATAGGATCTCAGTGTTATTTCGATTAAACAGGGAAACAAGGGTTGAGTTTCTTGTCTCAAATTTTGACCTCTTGAGGCATATTTGTTATTATAAACCATATTTTATTTGGAATGGTGTATCTATTTAACCTTTATTTTTTTATCATGATAGAATCTTAATTCAGGGTATTTAATGTTTTATTTGGAATCATATCCATCAAGGGGTATTGAATCAAAAGTTTCTATGTTTGTAAGTTGTTATTTGCCTCGAATTTAAATTTTTTGAGACATGTATGATACTTCACACCATATTTTATTTTATGTTGAATTAAATACCCTATTTCCTTTATATATAATATATACCTTTCATCTCATGACATTTTTAGGTCAATTTATTGGTATTACTCTCTCATGTTCTTTTTATTATTATGTTACCATCACCATAAGGGTTTCTGTTAACTCAACTCCCTTCATAGAATTAAAATGATTATTTTTTTAACTTATTTATTCCAAGATTGGTTTATCCAACCATAATAATTTATTTAATGTAACATTATCTTCCTCTATGGGTAAAATGACCATTTAATTCAAATATTTTACCTTGATAAAATTTATTTCCCAAAAGTATATCATTGTTGAGAATAATTCACATCCTCTTTAATGATGGTTTTCCATCCTTCACCATATTTTACTTTACCAATAATTTTATCCTTTATAACTAAAAAAATAAATATGGTTTATCTCAAGTGGCATCCAAATTTAACTTCTCCACTTTTAATAAAAGGATTATTTGTTAACCTTTTAATGATATGGGGTTTTAGTAAATATATTTCAAAATATTTGAAAGGTTTTCCACCCTTTCAAAATCAAATGTTTTATATTCCACGCCAAGTTTCCATTGATAAAATTTATATATATATTTTTTGGAATTTATTAATGGATTTTGTTTTTCAAATGTAAATTGGTTCACTTCACTTTTTATAAAATAACCTTTGAATGTGACCCGTAACTTTTCCTTTTTATGATAATGTTACAAATGTGTTATAAAGACTGTTTTTTATTTTTTATTCTATGTAAACATATATTTTCCCTGAATTTTTTTTATTAAAATATTTACCTATATTTTATCATGGTTTCTAAAAGAATTTTTTTTCTAGTTTTATAAAATTTTTCCTTAAAAATTATTTCAAAATATCAAAGATATTTCTTATTTACAAAGTTATTTTCCTAAAAATCATAAAAAGTGTTTTTCATCAAAGTAATTTTCTTTTGGAACATATTATTCTTATTCAAGGAAATTATTCAAATGATACCATCAAATTTTTTTCTTTAGATGGATTATTTAATATCCTTCTCTTTTTGAGGAATGATCCACCACTACCTTTGTCATTCCTAATCACCTTCTATGTATAACCATAATATTTCTTCTAATACCTTTACTCTATGAATAACCTATTTTTGATTTCTTTGATTGAATAGTGTTTACCTAGATATCATACATTAATTGATTGGGAAAATTATTTTCTTAACTATATCCCCTTCATCTATATAGTGTAAAAAACATATGATTTGTTATTTTGAATAGGGGTGATTACCGAGAAAGTTACTAAATATATTTGGATACCCATTTATTTTCCATAGGTTTATCTTATTATGATTATTGATTATTTCTTTAAATGGTTCCATTTATAAATGATATGAAACCCATTTTATTTCCATGAGTTATTTATACAAAAAATGTTGAATTATTTTTATTTCCATGTTTTATGAAACCCATTTTATTTCCATGGGTTCTTTATAACGTGATAAGTGAATGAATTTCTAGTGGAACTCAGAAGTATAAATGAATGATGAGTGGGGTCCTATATCTCCCTCTAATTAATTGGTTAAAATTTTATTTCTCATGAGATAGGTATTCACGAGTACAGTTTTATTTCTCCTAAGAATGGGCATTGAGGATGTGGTGCATGAAAGTAATGTTTCCCTATGATAATGTTTGTTCTATAGTTTAAATATGTCATAGTTTTTTGCTTATTATCAGGACTATGTTATGATCTCATGGATCATGTTTATTGATTCATGTTTCAACAATATTTTTACTTATTTATTATCTTATTCCAATCCTTATTCCATGATTTATAAACTATGATTTTTTTGGCATACAATTCTTATGTATATTTTTATATCCATATGGTTATATTATGCTCACTTATGATCTTTGAATAATATTTCTTATATTTACCCTTACTAAGAATTTGAGCTCAGCCCTTCCTTATATTTCCATTTCATGAGGTTATGAAGTTGAGTATAATATATAATAAGTATAAAAGGAATTATATTATGACTCAATTATGTAGAAATTTTCACACGGGTTGTAAAATAGGTTTCTTATGTAGCTAATCCTCAAAGAAACTAAAACTTATATTCATGGGATTATAAGATTATTTTTGTGAGATGTTGTGTCTACCTTATAGAAATATTGTAAAATAAAGATGTTTTAAACCAGTTTTCTTCAGTTAGAATTAGAGTATCGTTTAGTTAAATTAAAGGATTAGGGTAGTTAATTTAAGGAATAGAATGTGGTAGCTTTAGTGAAAACATCAGGGATAATTCTAAGGGATAAGTTTAATTACAGTATAACATCCTAAAATTTTGGTAAAGTATAGATTTTATGGTTATCATAGAAATTACAGCCTTTCTATATATTACAAGTGGATACATGGTTTAGATTAGATGTACCTAGGGTAATAAACCTGAAAAGTGTGGATTTAATATTAACTTGATAATCACCTAGTTTATGAAAAAGATGCATAACTGCACACCTGGTTTGACAAACCTATAATATCTTACATGGTTAATTGAAATTATGTTTAATTAACCATTTTTAAGTATTTTAGAACAATGTTAACCAATTTGGTCAGAGAACCTAATTGAAAAATAACTATAGATAAATAGGGATTGAAAAAACATCGTCATTTGTTAAACTGAAAGTATTATATGTTATAAATATAATTTCCACAGGGGAAGAAATATTTAGATTGATGTATTCATATTCATATTTTAGATGTTATCTTAACAATTTTGTCTTTAGTATTTGGTTGAAATAGGGTCATGAAAATAAATGTGAGAATGGTGTGTATCAAGAAACCACTATGTCTTATAACCGAATAACAAAGAATAATTAAATGAATGACAATCATAGTATGTTATTTTTATGATAGAAAATGTAATTTTCTTAGACTTACCTTAGGTAGTGAGGTCTATATCTTAATATAAATTAAATCTTGATACACTTAGCTATTTTAATTAGCGAGTTATATTTATCGATGATATTCGGGTCTTTTCTAAAGGTTATGAGGGTTTTACAAAACCTATAAATATATTTCTTTATTAGTTTTGTTTAAAAGTTTTGGAAACATATATTAAATGCTAACAATAGCATTGGAAATTGATTTTAGGAAAAGATTATATTTTGTGGGATACCTATTGGAGAACACATGATTGAGGGATGAATAAATATTAGGTTCATTATATTATTAACGTTGATGTTCTAAAGGGTCTATTGATTTCAAGAAAATTGATTTATATAGTATTGATTGCCTTGGTATTGATTATTTTTTTAATCAAAAATTGATCTGTGATATTTTTGGTGAAGTTTATCTCTTTTTTGGGATTATGATATATATCAACTAATATGTGATTTTATAACCTAGTGATTAATACTGTTTAAGGGTTACAAATAGTGTTAATTTATAGATAAATATATGATTTCTACATGGTTTAATGTCTTGGAGATTCATATGGGTTTGGGAAATGATTATTTTGTAGAACAAATGATTAGATTATATACATACTTTAGTATATGATTACATGAATGGTTAATGTTGTTTGAGGAAAGATTAGTAACTTCATATAACCTAAGAGAGTAAGTTAGATTTCGTATTAGAATTTATATCTAGAAGGATAAATCTATTAATAATACCCTCACCTAGTTTTATCAGCAAGTAATAATTAAAATTGCGAGGAGTCAATTTATTTAAGGGGTATAATCCAATGATCGAAAACTTTACTATATATTTTTTCTTTTAAATGAATACCATGTTGATAAATTGTTCGACACACAACACCAAACTAAGAAAACACCCAACTAAAATGAACCAAAAAGTATTAAAAATACATAAATAATATAATCATTATTACATAAAAAGATAATAATTAATTAAAATAATTACATATTATTTCTTTGATTAATACTTTTAAAAGGATTCCTTTAGAAGAAAAAATTTAAAATGCTACTGTATTTTACCTTAATAAAAAAAATTTATCATAGTTAAAAGTTTATTATAATTGGTAACATTTATATTTATAAACTAATATTTCAATATTAATTTATTTTTAAATTTAACTGAAATATGATTAAAAACACATGAAGTTTAAAAAATCACTTTTTAATAAAAGTAGTTTACTTTATATATTTTATTTTCACATAAAATATAAATTCTAAATTTTATATTTTCAATTTTAAGAAATTAACTTCATTTTCAGATTAAAAATTTCAATATTATCCTATAATGAATTTTTAAATTTTTTCTAAAATAATTCATTTTTAGGTGAGTATTGAAAAATATACTTATTTTGATAATAACATAATTTTTATGACTTAATTTTTTTGAATTTTTTTCTATAAAAAATATATATTTATAAATTAAAATTATTCTTTAAAAATAATATATTGAACTTATAAAACTGATATTTATCAATTTAGAAACTTATGTAAATGTTTTCTCTAAAAAATATTTCTATTCAATTATATTAAATATTAGTTTTCATCATTTATGTAAATTCAATGGAAAAAAATGGATTTCATATTTTAAATTAGAATTTTAATATTATTTATTAGTTTTATTTCATTTTGAGGAATAAAAGTATTATGGATTAGATTAAAGTTAATTACTGTGATAATGATAAAATTTTTATTTTTGAAGAATCATTTTATAAATAGTGTGTAATTTGATCTTGTAAAATAAATTAATAAATTATCAAAAAACAATATATTATGATTTTAAAACATATATAAATAAATTAAAACTCTTTTAATGGGTACCCAATTTTAAATAATATTAAGAATACATAATGATTAAAATGGAATTTCTAGCAAAATAAATTTTCAACACATTATATGTTTTAATTTAAAAGATAATTTTATAATATTTATAAATTTAATTTGGTTAAATTAAGTCCATATTAAAATTCATTATGTAAAATGTTTGTAATATGATTAATTTTTTATTTTTAGTGATAAAATAATTACCACAATTAAATTTTTATCAAGATAAGATGGTGTTAAAGTGGGTAATCAAATGTAGATAGAATTTTACTTAATAAATTTGAATCTTAGACCTTCTGAATACATTTTTTGGTTATAAAATTATAACAACATGTCTTATCAGTATTTCCCCGCCCAACCCACCTTACTCTCATGAAATTTTATTCTTATCCCATACCTAACATTCTTTTCCAATGACTTGTCCCTCACTTTAACCTATAAAAGGAGTTAACTTCCACCCACTAAAATCCACACCTATAGTTTTAAATTAAAATGAATCAATACCCAATTTACCGTTTATATATCTCTTTTACACTTTTTTTATCCTCTATCCTTAACAAAGTACCTCAAGTTATTAATTTCCAAAGGATACTTTCAGAGAATATCTAAATTCTCAACACAAGTATTACTTACTGTTTTACTTAATTTCTTTATACTTATCATTAAAACTCCTCCAAAACATTATTAAAATATGTATATAATTAAATAAATATAAATAATATACTAAAATAATATTATATTTAAGGTATAACTATTCTCTATTTCTCTCCCAATTCAATCAAAAAAATGAAAACGTTGTTCATGCGTGTGTGCAGACTACCACCTCCATTAATGGAACATTTCTTTTTTCATGATGAAATTAAAAGTATAGTTATAGAAATGGTTTTAGTGAATTTTTTTTATATCATGATTTATATTTTCTAAATATAAATAAGGCATTATATACGTAATATTATCATTAAGTTATCATTGTAAAACTAACCACCTAAAACGAACTTACAAAGATGAAAAGTGATTTATTTATAAGTGAAAACTTTTTTTCATTTAACTTATTCTTATAACTCTTAAAAATTATGATTAATTACCTCAATAACTTATAAATAATTTCATTATAATTTTCTAATAATGATATTATATCAAAAGAATCCATTTCATATCCATACTCATAGATAGATTTTATCACATCCTTATGGAGTCAATTTAACTACCCATATGAAAAATGATGTAAAATTCTATCAAGGATAGATTTGGGAACTTAATATTAGATATTAATAACTAAATAATTATTTTTTGGTTCTGTAATGGAAATATAAACATTTTACTCATTAATAAAGACAACACCATCCTTTCGTTATAAATTATAAAACAAGCTCATCACCAACATTGTCATCAGGAATAATAAATAAAATACTTATGAAAAGTAATTATGATATTATAAATAATTAAAAAAATCAATTCTATTGAATTTTATTATCTGATAATTATGAAATTTCATAGAAGAATAAATAACAATAATGCTATTATGAAACTAGTTTAAAATGATCGAGATTACTCACATATCATATTGGAAATAGATAATAAATAACAAATATATATGTAAAGAATATATACAAATGAACTTTATAAAAGGTTATATATATGAAAATTGTTTTTAAATAGGTTATTATGTTTTTTATGTTTTTTATACAGGAACTTAGAGTGCATTCGACTAAGCGGAGAAACACAGTAAGGGTTTTTTGTCTCAAAGTTTCACCTCTTAAGACATATTTATTATTACAAACCATGATTTAATTGGAATGATGTATCTACTAACCCTTTAATTTTTTTATCATTATTATATAATTATTCTTGTAATTTAATGTTTCATTTTGACTCGTATCCTTTAAGGGGTTTTAACTTGAAAGTTTCTTAGACTATAAGGTTTATGTGTCTCAAATTTAATTTACTTGAGATATGTTTGATATTGTGTGCAAAAACTTATTGTTATGGTATATTAACTAACATATTTCACTAAATTATAATTAATAAATTTTATCTAATTATATTTGAATATCAAATTAATGGTAACCCTGTCTCATGTTCTTTTGATTGTTATGTTACCATTATTTTAAGAGTTTTTGTTAACACAACTACATTTTTTGATTTAAAATGATTCCTTTTATACCTATTTCTTACATTATTGGTTTCTTCTACCACAATATTTTATTTAATGTTAATCTATCTTACTCACTAGTGTAAAATTATCTTTTAATTTAAATATTTTACATTGATAAAATTTCTTTCTAAAAATTATATCATTGTTGAGAATAATTACCATCCCCTTCAATGAAGGGTTTCCCTCCTTTTCTATATTTTCCTTTCAAAATATTGTTACAATTTATAATTGGATAAATAATTGGGGGTTATATCTTGTGATATCCATGTTTAAATTATCCTATTTTAAGAAAATGAATTTTTTTACTCTTTTTATGATGTGGATTTAGAATAAAGATATTTCAAAATATTATAAATACTTTCCATAATTTTAAAATAAAATGTTTTATCTTACCATAAAAATTTCTTTTGATTAAATTTATAGATTTTAAAGGATCTATTATTTTATTTTATTTTTAGAAAATTTAATGTTTTCAAGGTTTTTACTTCACCTTTTTAAAAATAACTTTTTAAAGTTACTTGTAACTTCAATTATTTACGATAATGTATAAAATTTATTCCAAGGACTCCTTTTAAGTTTTTATTCCATGTGAACAAATATTACTTCTACCTTTATCATTTAGATCAAAATATCCCCCTACATTTTCATGGTTTATAAAATACATTATTTCTCTTAGTTTTTTAAAACATTTATTAAAAAATTATTTTAAAAGATCAATGATATTTATTATTTCCAAAATTATTTCTCTAAAACTCCTATTTTTTTCTATCTAAGTCACTATTCTTTGATGAATACTGTTATTGATTGAGGAAATTATTTAAATGATACCATGAAACTTCTTTCTCTTTATGGTTTATATGACATCCTTCTCTTTTTGAGGAATGATCCATTAGTGAATTTGTCTTTCCTAATCATCTTAAGTGTATAAAAATAATTTATATTCTGATTAATTTCCTATATAAATACCCTATTTTTGATTTCTTTGACTGAAGAGTGTTAAACTATATTATAAACATAAATTTATTTGGGAAATTAATATATTAACAATACACCCTTTATTTATACAGTGTAAATACCATATGATTTTTTTTCTTGATTGAAGGGTATTTACCTAGAAAGTGACTAAATATATTTGAATACCCATTTACTTTACATGGGTTTATCTTATTATGATTATTAATTATATAAATATTTTATTCCATTTGTAAAGGATATGAATACCATTGTATCTCCATGGGTTATTTATGATATAAAAATTGAATAATTTTTATTTCAAAATTTTATGAATCCTATTTTATTTTCACTGGTTCTTTATAGTGTGATACGTGAATGATTTTCAAGTGGAACTCATAGGTATGGATGAATGACGGGTGTGACCATACATCTCCCTCTAATTCATTGGTTAAATATCTATATCTCTTAAGATAAGTATTCATGAGTACATTTTAGTTACTCATTATCATGAGCACTGATGGTGTGGCTCATTAATGTAATATTTATCCCATTATAATATTTATGCCACCACTAAAATATGTCAAAGTTTTAGTCTTATTCTCATTACTATGTTAGGACCTCATTACTCATGTTTATTGACCCATGTTTATACACTCTTTTTATTTATGTTTTTTATACCAATCCTTATTCCATGATTTATGATCTATTATTTGTTGGGTACATATATCTTATTTATCTTAATTATACTCATATAATCATCTTATAATCACTTATGATCAATGATTTTTATCAATTAGGTCTACCCTTATTGGGCATTTGATCTATCCCCTTTCTTATGTTTCTATTTACCCAGATTATGAATATGATTATAAAATATAATAAGTATAGAAAGGAGTTTAGTGTGGATCAATTATGTAGAAATGTTCACAAGGGTTGTAAAATAATTTAGTTATGTAGCTAGTACTAAAAGTCACTAAACATTACTTTGTTGGTATTGTGAGATTATTTTTGTGAGATGTATTTCTTATCTTATGTAAATTTTGTAAAATAAATACATTTATATACTAGGCCTATTTTATTCTTGTTGGTGTTTGTGGTCTGATATCTCAAAGAGCTATTGATGGAAATATGAACTACATACGATTCATTGATGACTATAGTATAATTTAATGGTTTATGGTGATCACTTAAAAATATATGGTGTTAATTACCTAACATGTTATTAAATATTGGAAGGTAATATTCTTATATAAAAATATTGAAATCCTAGAACAATATTGGCATAAAGTTCACCAATATCCAAGAAGAGGATTATCTCGAGAATCATGAGATATAAAGTCATGTTTCACTCATAAAGAATCCTAAAAAAATGGAATAGTTGATAGGATGAACCTAAATATAAATAATATAGGTCAAATTATTATTATTGAATAGGACCCACTAGAAAAGTTTCGAAAGGAAGTAGTCACGACATTAGTATATATCACTAATAGAGCCTTGTTATATTTGGGTTAGGATAATATTACATTAAATAAAATGTATAGGGAGAATATAAAGTTAATATTATTCTGTGAATTTGGAAGAAAATATTTTATTCCCAACACATATAAGAACCAACAAATTATGAACCTCATAGTGATGAAGGAATTTTTCTTATGCACTCTTCAAAGATAATGTCATAAAAAAGTTTCAAAAAATGAATTGAAAAAATTATTAAAATTAAATATGATAATATTATATAAAATTTTTATATTTTTTAATAAATTTATGAGTAGATTCTATAAGAAATATTTTTTTAAATTGAGTAACTTAGAGGGAACATAAGGGGATGATGCTAATTTTAAAAAAGAAACTAACAGTGAGGAAGTTGAAACAATATATTCAACTACAAGGTCATGTGTTTGTGGATGCTCATTTAATGAACATTGGAAGTGTAATAAACCCATGAAACACCTGATATATCTTTAATAGATTCAACATGAAAGAATATTAATAATGTAAAATATGATATACCTTTATTGTAATGTATTGCATATTTTAATTTTTTTATGGTAAGATTGATGGATATCGATAAATAGATAACCAAAAGGATCTTGAATCAATAGGTGGTACACTATCCATAAGGATCCTTGTTAATAACAAAGGGATCCGAAAATACTAAATGGGTGCTAACACCTTTTTACAATGAAAAAAAATATTGATTTGAAAATGAAGATTGTATAAACTAATCATACAATCATACTGGGTTATCTATATTAGAGGGATCACATCCCTTTTATAGAATCTATTTATTTAATAAATATATTCATAAAATTGGATAATTTGTTACCATATCATGGAAGAAAATCAATTATTTCACATTGAATAGTAACAACTCATTAAAACATTTTAAATGAGTGTTTCATGTATGAACGACAAAAAATGAATCAATACCATTGATTCATAATAGAGAAAACCAAGAAAAAATGATGTGGTAGTTCCATGAAATCTAAAAAAAATACCATAATACATTTAGATACTACAATTTCAAGATATGAAACTAATTCATCAGACATTACGTAGGTGGAAACATATTCTTAAGATTCTTCTTAAGGCTAAGGTAAGTGAAAATGTATCCTCAAGACTAAGATTCATCATATGAAAATAATTGGATATGAAATATGGGATATCATATAATATGATATCCCTTTTTAGTGAATTTACAATAATATCCCACTTTAACTAAAATCCATAACAACTTTATGAAGATCTCCATGAATCCATCTTAAACTATTTTAGATACAATTTATAAAAATCTCATTATTTTGGAAGAAACACTTTGTCCAAAACTTAATTCTTATGTAAAGTATTAACTATGAGACCTTAAAGAACTTATTATCATTAAAAAAAACATGATATAGAAATTATATATATATATAAGTATAGAGTGACATCTAGTGAATCATCAATGTTGATAAATCCACTTAGGGGTCTTGTGTGATCCTATAAAACATACTCATATCTTCATATGAACATGTAAACCACAATATATATCATATATATCATATTTATACCTATATACTCTATTTTTTAATGATATCGAGTGACCACTAGGAACGTAACATGCCAATATAGTATAGTCCATCTCATACATTCATGATTTTCAATAATATATTAACCAGATCAATGAATACATAACATTTTATTTATCTAGTAGATTATAACATCACATATCCCTCATAAAAGTATCTAGTAACGTCATATCTGAATCAACTATGAATGGACATTAATTTCCTTAGTCTAATAAATTAAGGGTTCAGATGTCTTTTCTAATCATACTATTGAAACAAATCCCATATTGGTTGAACCTGAACTGATGACATGATCAAAAACTTACCCAACCTCCCTTTCATTAGATAACCCCAAAATCTTTCACAAGAATGGTATCAAAGTATGAAGTATTTCATAATAGGTATCAAACTAACCATAGGTAATGAGTATTTATAATAATCATACACCCCTTAATATATAGATGACTGTATGAAAATCCATGAGATATACTTTGGTATGTTAGTCCAAGTAATAAGCCTCAAATTATGAACTCAAGGGTCTATTCTTTGTATCTTAAATCCAAATTTTTTATTGAGTAAAATATTCAACTCATGCTAACATTAAAATATCATCACAAACCATAATACTCTATGATAATCATCTTTTAGGGAAAAATTGAAGTCATAATTTGAAGGGATATTATCATTCCACTATTCATATAAAATAAATTATAGTACACATGAATGAATGATAAACAAATATTACCATTTATTATAAAATCATGATAAATTTATAACCATTATAATAAATCTCTTATGTTTCACATACAAAAAGATCTAACTTGAAACTCATTTTGTTTTTGTGTCAATGTATTCGTCAAGGTATCCACTACATTTTCCTTTGTATCTACCCAAAAGATCCTTACATCACACCTCTAACTGATATCTCACATGATATGGCATTTTTGAAGGATTGTTTTGGTCATTCGATGAAACCAAGATTCCTTGGACTAAAAAATGGTTATATTGTTGTCAAATTAAAGATCTATTTCTCCATCAATGATTAGAGTCATCCAAATTTAAGAAATAAACTTCTTGATCCAAACAGATTCCTTCACAGCATCTGATACAATGATGTACTCTTCCTCTATTTTTGAGTCTACCATGGTAGATTGATTTAGAACTATTATAAATAATAACTCCACCATTCACTAAAAAAAGAAACAAAAATTAAATATCATGTCATCTTTATCATATTAGAAGTCAGCATTAGTGTAAACCTTTACACAAAGGTCATGCTCTCCTCTAAATATCACAAATATATCCTTAGTCCTTCTTAAATACTTAAGGATGTTATTAAAAAAATCTAGTGACTCTAACTAGGATTAGAAAAAATATATACTACTTATTATAATATCATATATTATTTTAGGTTGAGTAAAAAGCATGACATACTTGATCGATCCTATGGTAGACATATGGGGAATTCTATCTATCCTATAACTCTTTAGAAGGATTTTAAATATTTCTAAGAATCATACCATGAAACATTGGTAAATACCCCTTTTTATAGTTATCCATGTTAAACTTCTAAATAAATTTTCCAATGTATGTTTCCTAATTTATTCCAAGAAACCTATTAGATGTATCTCTATAAAAATTCAAATTCAATATGTAGGCTACATCAACCATGTATTTTATAGTGAATCACTTACCCAACCACATCTTTAATGAGTGTAAAGTATGGATGTAATTTTTGATAAACAAAATGTAATATATATAAAATATAAAAATAATACAACAATAAAACTAATCTTCTTATATACACAATAATAAACCATGTTCTTGATGAAACAAAACTCACTGATCACATCATCAAACCAGATATTCTAACTCCGAGAAGCTTTGTTTAGTGCATAAATGGACTATTAAAACTTATATACCTCATCAGACCCATTTAGAACTTCAAAAAAATCAGATTATATCATATAAACTTACTTGACTAAATTCTAATTAAGTAAATTGGTTTGGAAATCTATTTAATATATCTCATAATTAAAATGGGATACTATGGAAAGAAATATCTGAATGAAATTCATCATCACAACAGGTGAATGGGTTTCTTAATAGTCAATACCATGATTTTTTGGTAACCCTTTTACACCAAGAGTGGTTTATTGTTAGAAAATATACTATCTATTTTATATTTATTATAAATAACCCACTTACACTATATGGGTTTCACCCCTTCAATTGGATGCACCATGTTCCAAAATTGGTGAACGTAGATGAAACCCATTTTAGATTCCATGGATTTTATCCATTTATTTGAATCATAACTCTTAATGTACTCTTTTATGATGTAGGTTCAATTCCTATGAATAATAAATTATTATCATTTAAAAAAAATCCATATTTATCGTTCTCATGAAAATCCCACCTGTCCTTTGAGGTTCTTATACAATATGAGTAAGTTATTACTCCACAACACTTTGTGGAATTTGACCAATTTACATATTATGATCACTTCTTATTCATTGTTTTTGTATTTATACAATTTCAACTTTCCTCCCACAAACTACTTTAATTATGTGATCCTTTTAAATAAAAACATCACGTCAAGCCACAAACACTTTGTGCTCAGTAAGATCACAAAAGTAATATCCCCGTACCTATTTGGGACAAAAAAAATAATTTTATGATTTAATGATGAGCTTATAAAAATAAAAATATTATGCATATGATTTAAAACACTAAATCCTAATAAAATAAATATTAGGATGTTTCCCATTCCAGATCTCATATAGTTTATTTATGGCTACTTTAAATGGAATGTGGTTAAGTATGTGTACAACAATATCTAGAGCATAACCCCAGAATAAAATAGTAATGTCACACTGAATCATCTTCCATCCAATCATGTCCATTAGGGTATTATTACTCATTTTTAATACACTATTACACTATGGTGTTCTAGGAAGAGTATGTTGGGTAATAATTCCATAATCTCTTAGATTATTAGTGACTTCTTGGATTATGTATTCACTACCCCAATCTTATTATAGAATCTTATTAATTTTTCCCTGTTGATTATATAATTTTTTGAAACTATTTTATCTTTTTAAAAGCTTTATAGTATTTTATCATTTAAAAAACATAACTATTACAACTAAAGTAATCTATAAAAGTAAAGAAGTACCTAAAACCACTAATTTCTTGTACACTGATTTATACACAAACATCAATATGTATGAGGTCCAAAAAGCCACAAGTCATTTAAGCTTTTCCACTAAGAGGTTATTTATCCATCTCCTAATAACAAAGAATTTCATGTATCCAATGACTTGTAATTGAATAAGACCAATGATCCATCTCTATAGATTCTTTGGATTCATTTTTCATTTATTAGTCTAAGGTAACAATGCCAGAGGTATATAGGATTTAAATCGAACTTTAACTTCTTATTATAAATGTTATAAAAATATTATCTTTATCTAGAATGTATAAACTCTTTACCATATTCCCAATTCCATAAAAAAATCATTCTTATATTTAGAAAAAAACATTTTCTTATTAATTAATGATAATACCATATTGTCTAAATAAGATACAAAAATGATATTTTTTTATAGTGGGAATATAATAATAGTTCTCCAATTCCAAAGGTAATCCATTATATAGACTTAGATAATAAGTGCCAATTTTTAATATAGTAACTCTTGATCTATTTCCTAAAAAAATATCTAATTCTCCCTTCATAAATACCCTCTTATCACTGAGTATGTGTTTATCAATAGAAATGTGTAACTCATACCCAATATTCAATATCTAGGAGTTAGGGTTGTAGAAATTTATTTCTATAACATTCACATTCAAATGATCAGAATGGTTCTTTTTTAGAACACTTCCCAATATTGGATACCAATTTATTACTTTTTTATAGATCATACCTATAATATATCTAAATATTATTAACATAATATGTGATACAATCTACAACAAAGACATATCTTTGGGTGAGTATCATGTTTTATATCTTTTCATTAGGGAATTTTAATTAAAGTAATCCCTCTAAAAATGATGACCCTATACATTATATTCATTTAGTGATCCAAGATACATATTTCATCATGACTTAAATCAAGTATCATGTAAATAATCCATGTCAGACCTGGTAGAAAACTATTGTTAATCATATCATATATGATTTTTAGATAGCTAAGTGGATTAATATTTATCCAAATACATCACAAGGATTCACATAACTCAATTCCTATGGTAACCTAATGGTTAGGGTTTCCCAGATAAGTGTAACCTAAATAAAACTCCAAGAACAAGGCACCTAATGTTTAGGGTCACCCTATTACTTTCTTACCTTAATCAAGATAATTCATGGACACCTAATGGTTTAAGTCACCCATACTAAATGATTGAGGTCTAGAAAAGTTCCACTTTAGAAGAAATATCATAATTTGTATCTGAAAGCGTGGCCGATTGTCTCCTATCGACCGGTCAAGGTTCCAATGCTCTGCTAATGTGTATAGCAGCACTCGGGTCGAATCCTCGACGTTGATACTTTTTAGTAGTTGATTGTTTTTAGTTGATTGTATTTTGATTGGGGAGTTTGTTTTCAGAGATTAAATGAAGTGATTAATGATTGGTGTTTGATTTAACAATTTGATAAAGATTGGGGTGAGTTTATTTTTTTGGGAGTTAATCTTGTGATATCCTTGAGGTTTGCTTTATATTGCATTTATATTAACACCCACTTCACAAGATAAAGTTGATCGGAATTCCTATGTTTTAAGGCTTTAATCCAAGCCTTAACTTAACATAGGGTTCTAATATCAATCCGAGATAGTTGATGGTAGTGTATTTGTGGTTCCAATAATCCATGGAAACCACACGTTAAATAAAACAGGTCATTAATCCATGACATGTTATGTCCAACATAAACAATGTTAAATTAAAGAATACTCATCAAGAAAAAGCTCTCAATTGCTTAAAATATCTAAATAATGACTCACCCTAATGGGAGATTTACTCATCCATTTAAATGATTAGTATTCTGGTTATAATTATTATGATTATAAATTAATAAGATAAGAAAAAATAAAGGGAAAAGAAAAGAGTGGTGCGTCGAACACACACACAAACAATGATGATAATTGAAAATGAAATTTAGATTGAATGAGAAAGCAAAATAAGGGAAAGAGATTCAACTATATTTAAACTATTTTAATAATATTAATATTAAACTACAAAATTTTGATGAGAATAAGATATATTGAAGAAGAAACTTGCATTAAAACATAATTACAAAAAAAAAACACTTACACGATTACAAACGAAGAACAACACAAAAGTAAATGAAAGAAAGAAAGAAGAAATGATTTATAAAGTAAAAACATGAGTATGGAAGATCCTCCCAAGCATTTTTTAGAGCCTTTTTCATTCCAACCTATCATACTTTTCTCTTAAATGACAAACCTTTTGAGAGGAGAGAAATGGATGTATTTATAGCCCAATGTTTTGGGCTGTTTTCATTCCAAAACTACCCCTCCACTTGAATTGCCACATTGATAAATTAGGAAGCCAAATCTCTAAATTTGATATTTTTAAAAGTTTTATATAAATATAACCTCTTTCTACTATGAACATTTGGTGGCCATTGGACTTAAGGATCCAAAGTTAGGGTGGTTAGAATAAACAATTTTAATCCGTCCATTTCAATACATACTTTTTGAAGTCCAAAATGTGAATGGGTTATTGAATAGGAATATGCCTTAAAATATTAATTCTTAATTAAATAAAGTATTCCTCCTATATCTCTTCTTTCACACTGTAAAATATCAGTTTGATTTTATTATTACATCATGAGATATTTCATGAATAGTGTACGAATTTTAATATCCATCCAGAATGGTGGAATGAGTTTAAATGAATCAGTTTTCCATGTTGTATTTGGATTTGGGCCTTTAAATTTTTATCCAAGACTACTTAAATTGTCCCCCAAACATTTTAGAATAATTAAATAATTTTCAATTCTAGATTGATCCTAGTAATTCAATCTTCATGGATGGGCCAGTTTTTTCACAGATTCTGTGCGCCTTATTATGTGGTCTATATGACCCTTCAAATGGAAGAATAGTCCAATGATTCCCTCTAATGATATATGGGAAATTTAATAATAAATCCTAAAAAAAAGAACCACACAATGTGGTTCAGTAGGGTGAGAGTTATAAATAAAATAGTAAACTGACTCAATTGGACTACTTCTAAAAATGCTCAAAAATTATACTTACTATTAAAACATTAATATTTCACACAAATTAGGCACATTTCATATAAAATAAGTAAAGGGAGTATATAACAAGTCATTAAAATATTAATAACATCAACTCACCCACACTTAGTCTTGTGCATGTCCTCATGCGCAACAAATAAAAAACATGAAAAAATCATTTTCACTCAGCAACAAATATTAAAATTGTGTTTTCCTCAATTAGGGGAGGTTTTCACAATATCACTCATCCATATTTAATTCCACCACAAGTTGTTATAGAAACAATGTTCAAAAAACAATTCATTTTTTCATGCTCAAATTTAGAAATGTAAAATAGTGGCACACAAAACTTACTCCCCTCAAGATGATAAAATTAATTTTTGGAGCTTCATTAATTCACCAACCAAAAGTGAAAATTTTAGAGTCTGTAAGAGATATCAGCTTCCACTACCTATCCAAATGTGCTCAAAAATCAAGAGGTATTTTTAGGAGTTTTTGTGTGGCTATGGGACAGTAGGAAGATGATATCCAAAAGATAGGAAAAAGGGGGTAAAACACCAACATAGAAAAATAAATGCACATTTTTTTTGAAATTAAACATGGAAAGAAATGAAAACACATATTTTCAAGGGAATGATTGTGTGAGGAAATACCCAAGAGAGGAAGAAAATTTTAATGGGATAAGAAGATGAAATATTTACAAAACACAAAACTTCTCCCAATGACATAAGAGTTCATCATTTTTCTTTCTTTTTTCTGTATTTTTTTCGTAAGTTAAACTTGAAATAGATCACACACTCATCTCCAAACCCATGAATTATCTCCTAAAGAGACTATTTGTGATAGTTATAACAAGATCAAAGGTTGAGAAAGAGTGATTTTTGACCTACCCAAGACACAACCCATTTTTTTGTTCTTTTTTTTTATTTTTGTTTAATTTTTTGTTTAATTTGTTTTAAAAACTTGTCAATAACATTTACAAAATTATGTAAATAAAAGTACATTACATTCCCCAAAACTCACTGAATTACAACCTCTCCCCCACACTAAAATGGATTCTTTCCCTTAAGTGTATGATAACATGGTGAAATCAACAATGGGAACCCAAAATGAAATCCATTCCCCCCACACTGAAATTTCAAAAAATTATGCATTGAAAATCCATGTTGATATTGGGTGGGAAAAGGTATTGGGATTTTAATGTGGATAACAAAGAAAAGGTTTTCATAGGCTCTAAGGGGATTTCAAAATGAGGATTAATGTATGGTTAATGAGAGGCTATTTGGGTAGTATAATTCTCATAGGGTTTAGAAATGACTCTATCATATTAATACACACCAATGTTGGAAATTAAGCTTGAAGGTCCACAAACTCAAGACTCACAAATTGGGGTCAAAACACACATTTTGAAAAGATGGCCATAGGTAGCATTGGCATGAAAGAAAACGTTTTTCCTTACAGGTGGGGAAAAGCATTTTCCAAATCAATAATTGAGCATTCAAAATGTATTATTCTTGAAACAAAAGTATTTATCCATAGTCATGATAAAAATAAAAAAAATTAGATGAAAACATGTCTTTTTAACTCACTAAAATGGTTGGACAAAATTTAAAAATCTGAAGGTGAGTAATCATGACTTTTCTTTTCATATTGTTGCTAAATTATTATTAATATTATTTTTTGTTTTTTTAGGTTTTATTAGTTTTTTATATAGACACACCTACAAAAAAAGAAAGAGTAAATAAAAAAAGTGATGAGGAAAGTGCTAAAAAAATGGGAATTATGGAGGAAAAATAATAAAGAGAGAGAGATAGAGAGATAAAAGAGGAGTTAAAGTGAAAGAGGTGCCCATGGTTTGGATTTGGTGGGTTTCCATCTTTATCGAGTGTTGGGTAGACTACAGAAGTTTGGGATTTAATGGATATAGATGTGGTTCCAGGATTGTGTGTCCTCTCATGGTGATGCTTTAACTGAAGTCCATTAACTGTGAATATCCTTTTTGAAGAGGGGTCTTGGACTTGCACTACACCAAATTGGTAAGCATTAGTAATAAAAAAGGACCTTCCCATCACGAATTAACTTACCTGGGTGAAGTATAAATTGAGAGTTGAAAAGCATTACCTTTTCAAATTCATGAAATAACTTTCTCAGGATGTGTTTTTCATGGAGTTCCTTAGCCTTTTCTTTGTACAGATTGGAATTCTCATAAGAATCAATTCGAGGTTCCTCTAATTCAGCCAATTGAAATTTTATTTCTTCACCAGATTTTTCAAAATCAAAATTACAAGTTTTCACAGCCCAAAATGACTTATGTTGGATTTCAACTGGTAAATGTCATACTTTACCAAAAACTATCCTAAAATGAGACAACCAATGCGTGTTTTACAGGTAGTTTGATAAGATCAAAGTGCATCACCATGTCTTTCAGACCAGTCTTTTCTAGTAGGCTTAACAATTATCTCAAGACCTTTTTTGACATCTCTATTAGAAAGTTTAGGCATTCCATTTGCTTGGGGGTGATTTGCTGTTTATGTTTTATGTACAACACCATTATTTTTAGAAAGGTATTCCATGGTTTTATTACAAAAATGGGTTATTAGGTCACTTATCAAGGCACGTGGTGTGCCAAATAAGTGGAAGATGTGTGTCTTTAGGAACTCACTATCAGTATTTGAATAATCCTTTCTAGTGGGTTTAGCCTCAACCCACCTAGAAACATAATCTTATACAAGAAGAATGTATGCGAATCCATTATAAGGGGCAAATGGTCCCATTAAATCGATGCCCCAAACATAGAATATTTCACTGAAAATTAAAGGCCTTTGGGGCATTTCATTTCTCTTTGAAATTTTACCAAACTATTGTCAAGTGGGACATGATTGACAGAACTCATGCGAGTCCTTGAAGAGTTAAGGCCAGAAGAATCCAGAGTCTAGGACCTTTTGGGAGGTCCTTTGTGGTCCAAAGTGGCCACCTCAAGGAAGTGAGTGACCGAATTCTAAGATAGAGGAATGTTCATCTTTGTCAACACATCTACTAATTACCACGTCTGCTCTAGTTTTCCACAGTTTATTTTCTTCCCAAAAATAGTGTTTTGAATCACTTTTCAATTTCATTTTTTTTTCTTTTAAAAAAATTTCAGGAAAAACACCAGAAACCAAGTAATTTACAATTGGGGCATACTATGGTATTTTTTTAGTGATAGATGAAAGGTGATTAGTTGGAAATTCTAGATCAGTTATTTTAGAATGAGAAGAATTACAAATTATACTCAAGTGATCAGCCATAGGGTTTTCTTTTCCTGGTCTATATTTGATTTGAAGGTCAAAATCTTGTAGAATTAGGATCCATATTATTATCCTCGATTTGGAATCACTTTTCTTGAGTATGAACATTATAGCAGAATGGTCTGTGAAGATAATGATTTTGGCACCTAAGAGATAGGGCCAGAATTTATCTAAGGCAAAAACCACTGCTAAAAGTTCTTTTTCAGTCACAGTGTAGTGAGATTGAGTTTCATCCAATGTTTTTGAGGCATAATAGATGACATGAGGAATTTTTTCTCTTCTTTGACCAAGAACAACCCCAACAGCTCTATCAGAAGCATCACACATCAACTCAAAGGGTAAGGACCAATCTAGGAGTTGGATTATTGGGGCATATGTAAGAGAAGTTTTTAGTTCAATGAAGGCTATCTTTCAAACCTCATCAAAATGGAAAGTGAAATAATTTTGGAGAAACCATCTGAGTGGGAGGAAAATCCTACAGAAGTTATGGATGAATCGTTGATAGAAACCAACATGGCCAAGGAATGAATGGATGTCTCGAACAGATGTGGGTTTAGGAAGTGATTGGATCACTTCAATTTTGGCAGGATCAACATCAATACCATCTTTTGAAACTATGTGCCCTAGAATAGTCCCATTTTCAACCATGAAGTGACATTTTTCAAAATTTAACACAATGTTACACTTTACACACTTTTGGAGGACTAGATAGAGTGAATTCAAACTAGTTTCAAATGACTCACCACTAATGGTAAAGTCATCCATGAATATTTCAATGCAGTGTTCAATAAATTCAGAAAAGATACTCATCATACTCCTTTGGAATGTTGTAGGAGCATTGAAATGGCCAAAAGGAATTCTCCTATATGTATATGTTCCAAAGGGGCATGTGAAAGTAGTCTTTTCTTGGTCCTGAGGTGTGATTGGGATTTGGAAATAGCCGGTGTATCCATCTATAAAGCAATAGTGTGACTTTCCGGCTAAAAATTCTAGCATTTGATCAAGGAATGGAAGAGGGTAGTGATATTTTCTTGTTTCAACATTCAATTTCATTTAGTCTATGCACACACTCCATTTTTTCTTCACTCGAGTTGTGACTACCTCCCCATGTTCATTTCTGAAAACAATTATCCCAACTTTCTTAGGTACAAATTGAATTGGAGTAACCCATTCACTATCAAAAATTGGGTGGATAATACTAGCTTGAATAATCTTGGTAATCTCTTCCCTAACTACCTCAAGGATGAGTGGATTGAGTCTTCTTTGTGGCTGTCTAATTGGTTTGGATGATTCCTCAAGATGTATATGATGTATGTAGAGAGCAGGGTTGATTCCTAGTATGTCTTCTAGGGTCCACCCTAAGGCCTTTTTGTTTTCCTCTAACACTTGAAAAATTTTAGACTCCCCAGTTTTGGTAAGTGAAGTAGAGATAATGACTGGATAAGAGTGATCATGGAAAAGAAATACATAATTTTGGTGTTCAGTAAGAGGTTTTAGATCAGTATCATCTCTCATTTGTGGGTTATACAAATCAGGAATGGAGGAAGGGACTTTAGTTGCTTCAGATTCATTTTCCTTAATATTGTCCAAGGTGGAGCAGTAGAGATCAGAGTTGACGTGGGATTCAAAAGAGTTTTCAAGATCCTCCAGATTGATGGAGTCTATGAATGAGAGGTCAACATCAACATCACCCTTTATAACATGGTTAATCATGGTAAATATTTTACAAGATCCTCTCTCTTCAGAACGGGATGAACATGATGGAATGGGGTTCAATTGAATCTCATAATTTTCCTCAGAAGCATGGATTGAGAATGCAGAGTGATCCTCATATGGGTATCACATGGCTTGGAAAATGTTGACCTTGACCAGTTGGTCACCAAATTCCATGGATAAGATGCCTGAATGAACATGAATCTTGGTTCCAGTAGTCATGAGGAATGGTCTTCCTAGAATTAAGGGATATCGAGAATAGTTCATCTCACCTTCCATGTCAAGGACATATAAATCAGTAGGGAAGATGAGATCATTCACACGAACAAGGACATCCTTGATTATACTCTCAGGACTAGAAGTGCTTCGATTGGATAACTAAATGACAATACCCATTGGATGTAAGGGAACTAGAACAAGTTTGGAGAAGATGTATTTGGGCATGATATTAATTGAGGCTCCTAGGTCTTTGAGTTCATCATCAAAGTTGGAACTTCCAATTTGGCATGGAACCGTAAAGGTCCCTGGATCTTTGCAATTTATGAGAATAGACTACTGGGTGGAAACATTTTTTAAGGTCCTAAGTGGTCTCTTGAAAGTGCACAATTCTTTAAGAAAATTAGCATACATAGGGATATGTTTTATGGCATCTAAGAGGGGAATGTTGACTTCAACATGTCAAAACATGTCAAGCATTTCAGGATTGGGTTCAAAGGACTTTTTTGGTTTAGAAATAGCTTGAGGAAAAGACATTGGATTCCTAAGTGGAATGGAAGGAGGTGAGGGAATGTCTTTAGATTCCTTTTCATGTTTCTTTTTCTTTTCATTTTCTAGGTCAACATTAAAAGGGGGGTTGGGGTACTTATCTTGAGGCATATCAATTTGGTTTCCCGATCTAAGTGCAATTGCACTTACATTACCCTTGGGGCTGGGTAATGGTTGATCTGGGAGTTGAGAGGAATTTTATTTTTGTCGATGGCTCGGGTGGGATGTAAGTTGACCAATTTGTGTTTCAATGTTTTTGAGGCTAGAATGGGTGAAGGAGGCAATATATTCAACTACACTTTCCCATGGTTTCTTGGAAGAAGAGGGTTGTCCTGAATTGGGATTGCCTTGATTTTGGTTCTTGGGAAAGTGATTGTATTGGGTTGGGAATTGGAAAGGATCACTAGGATAGTGGAATCTAGGAGGAGGAATAGAAGGATTGATCCATTGAGTTTGAAGAACAAAAGGGTGTGGTTGTTGGAATTTACCAACACATTGACCATTTTGGAATTGGTTTGGGTTTTGAAGATGGAATTGAGGGGGATGAGAAATTGGATTACCATATCTCAAGTTAGGGTTTTATATAGAAGAGAAGGTCTCAAAATGGTGTTGGTTGGAGTTTCTAACAAACTGACCTGATTGTTGAGGGTTGGGGTTCCACTGAGCATATGCTGCATTGAGCTCCATTAGTCCAGATGAATCAGATATATCATCTTGATGTTTTGGACAAGTTTCTATTGGATGAGCTGGTGAGTTTTAGATTCCACAGTTTTTGACAGGTCTAGGAAAATTGATTGTGGAGAAGATGAGGTTGGGGATTTGGTAGCCACAATTAGATGTCGCACAAGACCTGTAAGTTCAGTCATCCACTCTGTCAACTTGTTCTTCTCTATGGATTGATTATATTAGACTTGTTTTACTTGAGCATGTGCTCGAGTATGGAATTGTTGTGTGTTCGCATCCATATTGTTTATGAGATCTCTTGTATATGTAGAAGTTTTATCAACAAGAGCACTATCACTTGCGACATTAATGAGAGTTCTCTCCATATCCAATAACCTCACATAGAAGTATTGGATCAAGAGTTGGTCAGGGATTTGGTGGTGTTGGTAGGCTGCAACAAGCTTTTTGAACCTCTCCCAGTACTAATGGAGTGTTTCATTTGAGAATTGATAGATACCACTTATTTTCTTTTGGATAGAAGCAGTATGATAAGGAGGAAAGAATATCTCTAAGAATAGTCACTTCATGTCATTCCATGTGGTTATGGAACGAAGAGGGAGGTATTAAAGCCATGACTTTGCGGAGTCAGCTAGGGATAAATGGAATGCTCTAAGTTTTATTTGTTCCTCAGAAACCCCTTGAGGCTTCATGGTAGAGAATACCACTTGGAACTCTTTAAGGTGGATATGTAGATCCTCACTGGGTAGCCCATGGAAATGAGGAAGAAGATGAATCAAACCCGATTTGAGTTTGAATTCAGCTTCTATTTTTGGATATTGAATAATAAGAGGTTTGTAATTCATATCAAGGGAAGCAAGTTATTTAAGTTTTTGTTCCCTAGGATTGGCCATTTCTAATTCAACTAGTTAGACACAGATAGGCTGTTGAATGAGTTGATTATCTCTTATGTTCCTCCTAAGTTGGTGAAGTGTTCGCTCAATTTTAGGTTCAAACAAATCCAAGGGATCGTTTGGGAGGCTACAGGGCATTTAGAGAGATGTTAGAAGAAAGAGGAATATGTGTTTTTATTTGTGTTTCTTTTTCAGTTTATGATTTTTAAGAGAAGGCGGGTTTATCTTCGTGGGTTTTTCAATTTTTTTAAATTCCATTTTTGGGTGTTTTTACAATAACTAGAAACTAATGAATACATAAAGAACCATTTATAGAAATGACGAAATTTTAAAGCATGTCCGATTGTCACCTATCAACCGGTCAAGGTTCCTGTGCTCTGCTAACCTGTATAACAACACTCAGGTCGAATCCTTGGTAATGATACTTTTTAATAGTAGATTGTTTTTAGTTGATCTTATTTTGATTTGGGGGTTTTTTTGCAGAGCTTAAATGAAGTGATTAATTATTGGTGTTTTATTTAAAAATTTGATAAAGATTGGGGTGATTTCATTTTTAGGGAGTTAATCTTGTGATATCCTTGAGCTTTTCTTTATATTGCATTTAAATTAACACCCACTTCACAAGATAACATTGATTGGAATTTCTAAGTGTCAAGACTTTAATCAAAGCCTTAACTTAACTTAGGGTTCTAATCTCAATCATTGCTTATTAATGGTAGTGTATTTATGGTTCCAATAATCCATGGAAACCACACGTTAAACAAAACAAGTCATTAATCCACGACATGTTATTCCCAACATACACAATGTTAAATTAAAGAATACTCATAGATTGAAAGCTCTCAATTGTTTAACATCTATAAATAATGACTCACCCCAATGGGAGATTTACTCATCCATTGAAATGATTATTAATCCAGTTATAATTATTAAGGTGATAAATTAAGAAGATAAGAAAAAGAAAGGGATAAGAAAAGAGTGGTGCGTCGAACACAGACACAAACGATGATGATAATTGTGAAGGAAATTTATATTGAATGAGAAAGAAAAATAAGGGAAGGGGATTTAACTATATTTAAACTATTTTAAGAAAATTAATATTAAACTAAATAATGTGGATGAGAATAAGAGATATTGAATAAGAAACTTGAATTAAAACAAAATTACAAAAAAACAAACACTTACACGATTACAAACGAAGAACAACACTTAAGTAAATGAAAGAAAGCAAGGAGGAATGGTTTGTCAAGTAAAAACTTGAGTATTTGAGATTCTTAAAATAAATTTTTAGAGCCTTGGTAATGCCAAACTATCCTCCTTTTCCAAGAAATTCCAACCCTTTGAGAGGAGATGTGGTGATGTATTTATAGCCCAATGTTGTGTGATGTTTGCATTCCAAAACTGAACCTCCATTTGCATCACCACTTTGATAAATTAGACAACCGAATATTGAGATACGATATGCTTAAAAGTTTTATATAAATATATCCTCTATCTACTCTGAAAATTTTGTTGCCATTGGACATAAGGATCCAAATTTATGGCAGTTGGATTAAATAATTTTAATCTGTCCATTTCAATACAAACTTTTTGAAGACCAAAATGTGAATGGGTTTTTGAATAGGACGATGCCTTAAAATCTGAATTATTTTTCCAGAAAAGTCTACCAACTATATCTCCACTTTCACACTGAAAAATATCATCTTGATTTGATGATTAAATAATGAGTTATGTCATAAATTGTGTCCGAAGTTTAATTCCCGGCCCGAATGGTGGGTTGAGTTTAAATGAATTAGTTGGGCGCCTTGTATTTAAATTTGGGTCTTGAAATTTTTATCCAAGACTCATTACATTGTACCCAGAACATTGTATAATAATTAATGAATTTTAACTTCTGGATTGATCCCAGGAATTCAATCTTCACTGATGGTCCAGTTTCTTCACAGATTCTATGGGCCTTATCGTGTGGTCCATATGACCCTTCAAATGGCAGAATTGTCCAATGATTCCTTCTAGTGATATGTGGGAAATGGAATAAGGAATCCTAAAAAATAATAACCACATAATTTGGATTAGTAGGGTGAGTGTTATAAATAAAATAGTAAACTAACTCAATTGGACTACTTCTAAAAATGCTCAAAAATTATACTTAGTATTAAAGCATTAATATTTCACACAAATTAGGCACATTTCATATAAAATAAGTAAATGGATTATATAATAAGTCATGAAAATATTAATAAAATCAGTATCTGAGATTTTTTATTTTAAAAAGTTTCACTAATTTAATTTACATCACATTATAATTAAATACACAACTGTTGTATCATATGAAATTTTTATTATTTCATTTTTTATTCATTTGTGTATGAATTCCTATTACAATTTAGTTTTGGAATCCCTATTCCACCCACTAAATTAAGAAGATAAAACCATATTAATGTGTAACTGTTTATACAACCCAAAACTTGTCTTACTCACCTAGATATAGAAGACAAAAATATTCATACACATCTGAATACATCCTACGAATACGTTACATGAACTCTCCATATAAATATTTAGAAACATATGAGATTTATAATTTACACATGAGTAAGCCCAAATCCACAGATAGCCAACCCATGACTTTCAACAATTAGGAAAAAGACTTTAGGATAGTGGGAATTATGACCTAAAGTCCCTCTACCTAGAGATACTTTTATCAAGGGAGAATCAAATTCATAATAATTTTAAATACTAATATGCACAAACTATATTTAACAATTAAATTCAAGTGAATAAATTTAATTGTAAACTGAGGTCAAGGTAGGTGAAAAGTAAATCTTTTATTTTCATACCTAGAATATAATTCAAGGATATAGAATTTTATAAGAAGCATTTTTTAGATAAATTAAGCACAAACAATATTTTTATTTCATAAAAATTTTATAAACATTAATATTTTAAAGGAATATACAAAAAATAACACATTATTTATTTACCAGAATATGATATACAAACATGAACTTTTCATATTTAATTTAGGCATGAAAGATATAATTTTATAATAACCAACACTTATTATTTATAATAATTTTATAAACCACAAGTAAATTTATCAAAATATTACATTTATAACATTTTGACCTATATTGTATTTTATGACTGATAATTGGAATTATTTTTCATAAATTATGATTGATATAAAAAAACCACTTATATCAATAATATATTATGATATAATCCAATTGAAATTTATATTTGATATCACCGCTTATTATTAGTGATTTTATAAGGCTCCAATAATATTAATGATATCATTCATTTTGTAAATATTTTACAATGTTTTATTTTGTAAATTTTTTATGATTAATTGTATTTTAATATATAATATATCATATCCTATATAATAGTTCAATTTTTTAGGATTCCATTATGTCATACCTTATGAAATAAGATATCCGTTCACTATTAATAAAAAATAGAAGCATTTCACTGTATTATATTTTATAATATGGCTTAAAACACATTACAATAGTAATGTTCTTGAAATAAATAATATATTAACAAGTTTATACATTGAAGAAAAATGATTTTATACCATTTATGGTGGTTCTACCACCTTCCCTCATATGAAGATGTCTAACATGACATCTATATACACCAATCAAATCACTCCATTACCCCAATACATGGGCTATATAACTCTTTGAATCAATAATAGATCCCCTAGATAGAGAGGGGCACTTCATCATTGCTCATGTTTGAGATTTACTAGGAATCAAATAAACCTTTATCCTCATATTTCATACCACTCATGAGTTTTAGATGTTCATCTAATGAACGTTGGTAGTGGAAGAAGCCCATGAAATGAATAATCTATATTTAATAGATTTAATAGGTATGAATAAGAAGAATATAAAACAGAATGTAATTTCATTATAGTGTATTATATATTTTACATTTTGACATAATAATATTTATGGATTTCAATAATTCCACAACCAAAAGGATATTACCTCCATGGGTGGTACACCGAATGTGATGATTGTTGTTCATAAAAAGATAACCATAAACCACAAAAGGGTGATTCTAGAATAAATAGAGTATCAGATATGATTACATACATCAGGGTTCATCTCTATGGGAGGGATCATATACCTTTTATAAACTATATTTATTTAATTTAGATATTCATAATACTAGATCATCATTTTCCATCTCATGGAACCTGATGTGTTACTACCCATTATAGAGTTACAACTCATTTGAACTTGTTAAATGAGTTTATCATACATGAATTCCCATAAATGAATCAATTTATATGATATTTCTATGCCCTATAATTCAAAATACCATTATATATTATGATAACATAATGTTAAGATATGTATCTCATGAATTTGATATTGCACAGATCAAAACATACAATTAGGATCCCTCTTAAGGATTTGTTAAGTGACAACATATCCTCAAGCTTGAGATGTATCATATATAAATAATTATCTATAATATATGGGATATAATGTGATATTATATTCTATTTTATTGCACTTCTAACATAAGGATGTCAAGAAGTAGGGAATAAATTGAAAAAAAACATTTTTAATGACTATAATACTCTAGTAAATATTATAATAATGAAGTATCCATATCAAACATTATTTTTATCACAAGTAGAGCCTTATTATTTTGATGAGTCAGCTAATGATGAGAGTTGGATGAAGGCCATGAATGAAGATCCTAAAAAATTGGGAATAATAAAATTTTTCATGGTTGAAGGATAAGAATGTTATCAGAACCAAGTGAGTTTTTTGTAATAAGTTGAATGAATAAGAAAAAGTGATTTAAAACAAATCATGACTCATGTGTAAATGTTACTCCCAAATTAAAGGTATTGACATGGAAGAGATGTTTTATCTTGTTTATATATTGGAAATTATATATTTGTTTTTTTACCATAGTATGTAAAAATAAGTTCAAGGTTTTCGAAATGTATGTCAAATATATGTTTTTTAATAGAATCCTTGAAGAAGAAGTCTAAATTGAATAATATGTTATATTTTTCATTCATGAATATAAGTAAAAGGGTGTTACTTAATTAATATACTTTATAGAATGAAGTAAGAAAAACGTGTGTGGTATTCTAGGATTGAACAATAATTGAGAAGTCTTGATTTTTATATCCAAATACCATTCTTGAACTTGTAAAATAACCCCTTATAATGAACTGAGAACCATTAAAAGAAAACAACCCTGAAAAAAACACCAACCAAAACAAAAAATCTCAAGAAAACATAAACTAGGTCCTCCAAGAAGAGGCCCATATAAGGATAAATTCATAGTATTTTAGACTATTATGTAGTGATTCAAACTAACATACACACTAGAAACAACTATTAATATGTATAACTGATTATTCGTGCAAGTAGTTTCAATTAGAGATACACTAATACAGTCTACATAAAACTATTGTAACCCTTCAACAACACCTGTTTCGGAAACCCAAATCAACCGTTTGAATCTTACATGAATTAGTTACTTCAATAAACCATTTGTGACCCACATGAACAAAAATTAAAATAAAAAAACTTGAATGGAATGTTAAATGATTTCTAATATACTGGAGTTGATTATAATCTCTATGAAAAGAATAATAATGATTAATGGGTGATATTTTTGATATGTATAGATAGAATAGTCTTTATAATAATTTTTACAAAGTCATCAAATGAAATAGAGAATGGAGGATCAAAGTGGAACCCCAAGTGACTCTCCAAATGGATACCTCACAAAACCTAATTTTTATAGAGATTAGAGATGAATTGCATCTGGTTCGCTAGATCTAGTTATACGTTGTGTCCTCCTTCGATCCAGAATGGGAATGATCCTTTGAAAGAATCATTCCTAAAGTAGAGAATAAAAACCTCCCTAAAGTTGATTCAAATCGATACCTTTAATAAAAAAAAAGGAATATCTTTCTTAGAATCACTTAAAGGCTGCAATCTACAAAAAATGATCACATCATAGACCCCCCCATTCAAAAAATCGGAAGATGTTGGATTCTCTATTGATTCAAACCTTGATGCCCTACGACAAAGACAAACTATGTGTAAGTACTCTATATTGGGGTCTATTACTTATCTAAAGGGATAAAAACCCTATTCTTCTCCTAATATCAAACCCCTAATTTCTCATTGTTGGAGAAAATCCAATTAGAAACTAGTTCCAATTGAAAAGGGGTATTATCACATTATACTCAACTCCCAAGAGGATTTATATTTGATATGGAAAATGGGTAACCTCCAGCTGTATCCTAGTTTCATTTAATTATCTAAGTGGGATATAGATTTTAATCATCACACAGATAAGAATTATATGGCACAAATTTGGATCAGATTACATGGGCTAAATTAGATTTTCTAGAATCCAGATATCCTAAATGATATAACCTCTGGTATTGGTGTCCCATTGAAGATTTATCAATGTGCAATTAATGGATATCCATGACTTTATGAAAGAGTCATAGTAGAGGATAATTTAGTATCAAAATTACCAGATTTGTTAGTTTCATTGATAAGGAGTATCGAATGAATGTTAGAGTGGAGTTAGAGCATAAGCCTCCTTTTTGTGAATTATTCATGATTATTGGAACTCAATCTCCAACTACTGAGTGGATCCAAAACAAGTTCTACCACCCAATGAAAAGGAATGGAAGGAGGAAAAAAGTCACTGAAAAGGTAAGGGCCCTACAATGGATACGGTTGAGCAATCCAAGAAGAAAAATGAGAAATGGGTGAAAAAGAATGGTGATCCAATATCTTCAAAGGATGCCCATATAAAATTTTGGGCTGATTTGGCTGAAGAGGAACAAAGTGACATTGACGACCATGCTATTACTGATGAAATTTTTGAATATATCAAAGAAATTTTCAAACAATCATAGCATGATCTCATAGAATAAGATTTAAAAACTGGTAAAGAGACTATAGTTGTGGACCACAATGCAGTGTAAGACACCAATATAGAAAGTCTTCATCACACTTAACTGCACAATACCACTATAAAGGGGGATGTAGAAGGGGTAAAATAAACTGTGAAGACAAACCTAATGAAATGGACATTGAATTTCCACCATATCACTGGAATGCTGAAGGAAGATTCACCATTGATGACATACCTAATCATTTACAGACTATAATAGGTCAGAATGTCATCTCAGTTGAAGAATCAAAATCCAGCAAGGAAAGTGTAGTTATCGATCCTAGTACTTTGCAAAAAACTAATTTGGGCAGACCATATTCAATACCAATTATTAATACCTCTACATAGGAAGCTATATATGGGGATACACTACCCTCTGACAAGCCTAAAGTGATGGTCATTTATGGTCCACCTCAACAAAATAATTTTGAAGGAAAGGGAACTACTGATGAAAACATTAAGCACTTACAATCTGATATAAAGAAGACTACAAAAGTGGTTGACACCGAAAAAACTAATGTAATGAAAGATAACAATATGAATGATCAACTTCAATTGGGATTCACTATTTCTGATGGGAAAACTATTAATTCAACATCTATAGGATTTAACAACATGAAACAGAGCAGTGAAAAAGAAAAAAGGACTCCCATGGACTCTAAGATAGGTAAATATGAAACCTTTACCTCTCATAACTCTTCTTTGAACAAGCATGAAAAAGAATACTCTATCTCAAGTACAAATATTTCCAATGCAACCAGGAAATCAACAAGAAAGAAGAGCTCTAGAGGCAAAAAAGGGGGTTCCAACCCCAAACATAGGTCCAAATGAATATTTTATTTTAGAATTGTTAGGGTATTGAAAACACTGACACCATAAACACTTTAAAAAGATTTATTTACACTCATAAACCCAAAATATTTTTTATTTATGATCCCAAAATTAACTTTTCTTCTAATATTATTGGTTTAGATCATTTTGGTTATTCCTTTATTCGTGATACTACTAATAACTCTTTAACATAATCTTTATGGTTATTTTCCCACTCATCTAAAAATAATGTTAGTTTTTATAGAACTAACGACCAATCTATCACTTGTGAATTAACCTATCAAAACAATCATATTTTTTCACTTTTATTTATGCCAAAAATAGGTATCAATATAGGATAAGTATATGGAATAACTTTTCTCCTCTAAAAAACATAATTCATGATCCTTGGATCATCACCAGAGAATTTAATGCCATCCTTGGGCCTAGTGAAAAGATGGGTCTTTCCCATTCCAATATCTTTTCTAGGGAATTTAGATTATGTATTTAAGATAACAATATTATTGATATCAACCTACTAGGGGGCAAATATACCTGGTATAGAAGACATTGCAATAGGGTAGTGTCTAGTAAACTTGAAAGAGCTTTCTCCAACTTTCAAGCCCTTGATAAGTGGAATTCCATTTCTAGCATTACCCATCCTATATTGAACATAGAACATCATCTGATTTTAGTAATCCTCAATACTAGAAGTTCCATACCTATCCTCCCTTTTAGATTTAATAATTCCTAGAACTCTATTATTGAATGTGATAACATTGTCAAAGATGCTTGGAACTCCATAAATTTTGGCAATGAAAACATCGCCAATATCATGAAAATAAAATTATTAAAACAAAAACTTAAGGGATGGTGCAAAGAAAAAACCAACCAAATTTATAATGAAATCACCTCTCTAGAATAAAATCTCATCCAAATTTATATTTCCTCTATTAATACAGATTTAACTTTTTATCCTCAGTATGAAATTAATATCTCTACCAAACTTAACTATCTTCTCTCTTTAAAAGATAATCTTCAAAAATATTCCTTCAAGATAAAGTGGTTTGAAGATGGTGATATGGACACAAAGTTTTATAATGATCTTAAAAGAACTAGAAAATCCTATAGGCCCCTAACCTTTCTTGAAGATGGGGATACTATAATTGACAATGAAGTGGTTCTAAATAACCATACTGTCTAATATTTTGACAATATTTTTAATGGTACTGACCCAAATAAAGACTTATTTCTGGATGTAATTCCTAACATGGTTAGAAACAATGATAATATTTCCTTGACAAGTGTCACCCTTGACCATGAAATAAAAGATATTGTCTTTATCTTGGAGCCTGATAGTCCTCATAGGCTTGATGGTTTTACTATCTCAATTTTCTAGCACTATTGGGATGCATTTAATATGGATGTTTACAATATGGTTAAATATTTATTTTCTAATGTCATATTTCTCCATAGCATTAATGCCCAATTACTCTCTCTAATTCCCAAAGTGAAAAATGCCTCTAAAATTTACCTCTTCAAACCTATTTCCCTTATAAACACACTCTACAAAATCATCTCCAAACTGATAGCTAATAGACTTTCCCTAATTTCCAATAACCAGTATTGATTTTTCAAGGGAAGAAACATCCAGGATTTCATGTGTCCTTCCTCTAAGTGTAATAATATCTTAATGAAATATAGTAGGGGAGGTATCATTTCTATTAAACTTGGTATTAAGAAATATTTTGACACTATGGAATTATTAGTAAGGCCCTCAACAACTTTGGTTTCAATGACAAGTTTCTCAACAACATCAAAACCCTATTTAATTCTTCTCACATTTTTTGTTTTAATCAATAGCTCACCAAAAGGTTATTTCAATTGAAAAAAATGTGTTAGGAAAGGTCACCCGCACTCTGAAATCCTTTTCTCCATTGTAGAGGACTACCTAAGCAGACTTATCACACAAATGGTAAATCAAGGTAACATAGAGACCAGTATTGCCTCTAAAAACATAAATGTTCCCTCTCACCATTTGTATGGGAATGAAGTCATTTTATTTTTATAGGGTGACATAAGAAATATTCAACACATTAAATCTTCCCTCACACACTATGAAGATATGTCTGGTTAATCCATGAAATCGAACAAATATTTCATTTTCTTTGGAAAAATATTTCCTATAGGTATAAAAATTAGCACTATGAATGACCTTGGTATTAAATAAGGATTATTCACCTTTATATATCTTGGGCTCCCTAACTTCTAGGGAAAGCCTAAAGAAAACTAATTTTCCAATATCATTGATCAAATAAAAAATTAGCTCTCCGATTGGAAAGGAAAATCTCTATATATGGTCAGAAGAATTTTTATTTTCAAATATACTATTGTTTTTAAATGATTTATTCCATGATAGTTTATAAAAAGACCATTGGTTTGATTAAAAATCTTAGTTTAAGTATCAAAAAAATTGTTTGGAGTGGAATAATTTTTGAAAGAAAGCTAGTCATGGTTCATTGGACAAATTTTCGTAAGCCTTTAGCCAATGGTGGAATAGGTATTAAAAACCTAAATCTTTTTAATGATGCCCTACTGGCTAGAATCACTTAAAACCTATTAAATAACAAATCAATGGCTTTTAATTTCTATAGAGTTAGGTTTCTACACAAATGGAAAAAAGAAATTTTCTCTTTATGGACTCCTCTACCTAGACTTATATAAAAAAGTCCTTTAACAAAATTATGTTTTATTCTAGGTGGCTAGTTAATAAAGAATCTTATCTGATGTTTTTGATGGACAACTGGAATGGTTTTCCTATTATCTCTATGGATAATCCTATTCAATTACCTATTGATACTAGTATTTCTATAAATGATTATTTTCATTCTCTATACTTGGATTTACCCAATGATTTTAACACTATAATTAATAATTATCCTTTTGTTAAAAATGATGAATTTTTAGTTTGGGATCCTGAAAAAATGGAATTTTGGACTCCAAAAATTTCTACAATTATAATTTGATTGATAAAAATTAGGATTTTTCTTGGTAATGAACTATGATAATCCATGGTCTACACCCTTTAGGTTCACCCTTGTTTTTAGAATAACCCACAATAATGTCCCCACTTATTTCTATCTTCAATTATTTGGGATCTAGTTTTGCTCAAAATGTTGTCTCTACAACCAATATAGGGAGGATTCAAATCATCCATTTTTATCTTGTGAAAACTTCCACTGCTCTATGGAAATACATTTTTGACATTTTTAATCTTATATGGACAAGATTAGACTCTATTCGGTTGCATCACTAATGATGGAATACTCTGGATGTTTCTTAACATATCAGATAGCTCTTTATAGATACTCTATCCAAGCTGATACACATAGTTTGGTATGATAGAAACTCTATTTTTCATTGTAACGCCCCAACCCTAGTTACCCAGATTCAGTTTATTATTAAATAACATTGGAATGATCACAAAATATCAAGTCTTGAAATACCGATTAGTTTAGTAGCCTTGGAAATACAAGATACATTCATAAGTTTTAAATTACATTATAAAATGAAAAACTACAACAACATAGTCTCCATAGGCCACACTCATATCCCTTATACTATCCCTACAAGTTAGTCATAATATACTTCTTCACATCCAGATAAAAATAAAACATATAAAGGGGTGAGATCATATGCTCAGTAAGGATAACAATATAACGGAAACTTTAATAAATAAGTATAAACATTTAAGGCAATGTATAATACTAAAACAAAAGAATTTTAAACTTGAACTTTCTTATATTATGAAAAATATAAAATCAAATAATTACATTTACTTATTGAAATAAATATTCTTGTAGTCTAATAATCACATGCAATATCAATAGCCAATTTCATAATGATATAATGCATAATGCCAGAATTCATAACCACATAGTCAAGGTCTTGTGCCAAGAATACAAATAAGATTTCATCAGGGCCTTGTGCCAAGACACTAGTTTGTCTCACGAGACCTACCGATGCATCGAGGATCTATAACGGGCTCCACCCGTCACTTACTAAGTCCAATGCATTCCTCATATGAAAAGGTTTAAACATAACATAAACATTAATATTAAAACCAACATTAGAAATGTCAATACTTTATCTATAAACTATGAATGGTGTAAAATTAAAACATCCATATTAAAAAATTATCACAAAACCTTCAATACAATATGGATGTTTTGTATCATAATAAATCAACTTCAAATAAGCTTAAAATCCATCAAAGGATGTTCAGATAGATGAAATCAAAACTTTTTTTAGAGAAATATCTCTTTCTATTTTTATGTCATTTAAAAGTCATATAATTATAAAAGAAAACATTTATTTTGGTAATATTATTATAAGCTTTTAAAGGAATATTTGACGATGTTATAATGGTGGAAAATATCCGCACCCGCCGTATAAGTTAAAAAAACATTCTTACCTTAATTTTGTGGAAAAGGTCATAAAGTACCTTGTTTGGAAAAGGAAGGCAAGATTAATTTAAAAAACATATAATGCCAAATAAGGGTATAAATGACTTTAATCCATTGTATATTAAAGAGTAAAAATATTTTGAAATACATTTTTATGAAACACATATGTGGATGATAAAGAGGTCCCAGTAGATACTCACGTATAAAACAACCTCAGATAATAAATAGATTGTGAAATTAACCCTTACATTGAAATTTTCCTTGGTCGAGGGTAGGTTAAAATCCTGTATAATGGTGAAATAATTTTTATTAAATTATACAAGAACCATATAAATTAATATGATATCATATGTGATCTTCTAATATGGCTTTGTTAATGATATTTCAGTAGTATCAACATTTTGGGTGTTAACTGATTCATTTTCCTTTATAAGATTTGTTACGCAAGCAATGTTTTTTATGGATAGGATGTATCTTATTCATATTCAGAATGATATTAAGTCTTTAAAAATCATTTTTAAACTTAAAATGAAAATTAGTCTTGAATGGATACGATGGGGAATGAATCTCATCGCGTTCATAGAGACAGTAATCTGTACGTACGCACGAGCGACAATATCATTATTTTGATATTAAAATCATATATAATTGGATGTTATATCATATATAAATAATTATTACCATGTTATATTTATTTTTTACATAATTTATACTCATTATTATACCCATCCAAATGATGAAGTGATTGAATAACAAACTAGACCACGACGTGGAGACAGTAATCCATACGTATGCACACATGGTGACTTTTTCATTTATAGGATGTATAGAATAATGAATATGGTTGTAAAATTTTTATAATAAAATAAAAATATTTATAAAATACTGGATTTATTATTTTACAATGGAAACAACAATTAAAGAGGATGTGGAAGAAGAAAAGAACTTGAAAGAGGTGATGAAATATTTGCCTCTTCTTCGGGTTTTCCTTTTGATTTGATCAAAAGGGATCTTTAGGTTGGATTTCTGACCAAAATAAGGCCTCTAGGATTATTTTAGGACATTTTATAGGATATTTGGGAAGGGTTTGGCCAATAAAAATGGCTTTGAAGGTGTGAATTTGTGAGAAGGGGAAGTGCCCTTTTAAAAGAGGGGTGAGGGGCACCTTAGGAAAAGATTGAAATATTATTTTATAATAAAATCATTTTCAGTTTCTAATGGGTAAAAAATGATTTATTTAGAGGATAAGGATGGTATGGGTAGAAAAACACTTATAAATAGGCTTTAGATAGGATTGGGTCACTATATTAACCTTATCTTTTAGATTTAACTCTTAGTTATATAGTTTGACATTTACCATGTCTCTTTTTATTTTTATATTATATGGTTAATAAACGTACTATAAACTTCCAAGAGAACCCCAAGTGGTTAATTAATAACATATATAATATTATTTAATCCATTTGGAAAAATATTATATTTTTAGGAATATAATATCAATTAATAATATAATATTTGTTTTAAAAACTCTTTTATGTCAATTTTGACAGTATTTGGTATTTTGTTTTTGTTAAATTCATAACAGCATTATTACTTCAAAAAAAATTCATTTAATCAACCATAACTTGTCTTATTAACCAATAAAATTCGTGAAATTCATTAAAAATCTCAAATTATATTTATTTGTATATTTATAATATCAATTATTTTAATCTTTCATTAATTATGTAATTACGGCTTCATCATTGTGTCAAAAATGAATTAAATTATTTAATGTCTAAAAATTATAAATAAAATACCATTATTTAGGAATTTTTTTTATATTTATAATGAATATTTATAGTTTAATTTATCTTCTTTATAACCCTATATTAAAAATGGTTTATTTATTAAACTTTTATTTTTTCTCTTTTAACTCTTCTTTAAATAAAATAATGATAAATGTCCTAATCAAATCCATGTGGACCAAATAGGGTCATATTTTATTCCTCAGGTTGTTTTTGGTCAAATTACACTTATCCAATAGAATTAGGACATGTGTTAGGGTAATTATGATATCATTTTTACCCTTAATTTCCCTATTTTCTTTTAACTGTGGTAAATAAATGTCAAAAGTTACTATTCACCAAAAATTATTTTCATCTTATTGAACCAAATTTTACTTACAGATATTAACCATGTCTCTCGGATTTTTGAAATTTAACTCATATAAGCGGTAAAATTAAGTTTTATACAAATTTGCAAATGCTGCTAGGAGGTAGATAAAAGACGGTAATAAGTTCGATAAAATTTTATATATCTAAACTTATTATTCAAGGAATCCAATGAATTATGTGGAACATATATAGGTATTATGTATTTATTTTGACCTAAAATAAAATAAAATAAAATAAATAATTATTTAAATAAAAATTCGGTTTTAACCAATAACGGAGTGTTTTTTCACTATTCATCAAATATTGAATGTTTTCAGAAAAATACCAAAAATTCACCCTAAGATAAATTCGATATTCCAAATCCAAAAATGAAGTCCATTTTGAATGATAAAATTTATAAAATTTCAAAAAGTGGGTATTACTATTCATAATGACTAGTTTCATTGGTCGTGGTGTGTTAAAACTCCAAGTTGCGTACAATGCAAGCTATAACATTATTCAAAGGGACACGTAACGTGGAAGATTGGAGAGTCACATTCTCCCCTAAAAATAATTTCATCCTCAAAATTTCTAGAATATTACTACATAAAAAGATTCAGGTGATTCTTCATCATAAGTTCCTCAGGTTCCCATGTTGCCTCTTCCATCTTATGGTTTCTCCATAGAAATTTTACCAGATGAGTCACCCGGTTTCTCAACACTTGTTCTTTAGTATCAAAAATTCTGGTAGGCTCTTCACAATAAGACAGATCGGGTTCCAATTCAATTTCCTCATAGGTGAGTACATGCATTGGGCCAGGCATGTATTTTTTCAACAGTGATACATAGAACACATCGTGAACTTTAGAGAGACTTGGTGACATTTCCAAATGGTAAGCCACAACCCCAATTCGTTCTAGAATTTCAAAAGGTCCGATGTACCTAGGACTTAATTAACCCTTCTTACTGAAACGTATAACACCCTTCCATGGAGATAACTTCAAGAAAAAACAGTCTCCTACTTGAAATTCCAAATCCTTCCTTCGGTTATTGGCATAACTCTTTTGCGTACTTTGGGATACTTTGATGTGGGTTTGGATAACCTTAACCTTTTCCATTGTTTCATCAATAAGTTCTGTGCCTACACGTTTTCTTTCACCAACATCATCCCAACAGGTTGGTGTGCGACATCTCTTTCCATATAACGCTTCAAATGGTTCCATCTGAATACTTGAATGGAATCTATTGTTATAGGAAAATTCTACCAGAGTTAAATATTGACCTCACATACCTTGAAAATAAAGTGAGAAAGATCTCAACATGTCTTCAAAGGTTTTAATTGTCCACTCTGATTTTCCATCAGTTTGAGGGTGGTAGGTAGTGCTCAAACGAAGTTCAGTATCCTGGGATTTCTGAAGAATTTTCTAGAATCTTGATGTTAAACGGGGATCACAGTCAGAAACAATCGATAAGGGTACTCCTTTAAGTCTTAAAACTTCATTAATATATAGTCATTCTAGATGTTCAAGAGGTAAATCTTCTCTTATAGTAAGAAAATGTGCTGACTTGGTAAGACGATCAACAATGACCCATATTGCATCATTCCTTCTAGGAGTCTTTGGTAGTCCCATGACAAAGTCCATCATAATATTATCCCATTTCCACTCAGGTATGGGAAGAGGTTGCATGAATCCTCCTGGCTGTTTCCTTCCAACTTGTTCTTATTGAAAAACCATAAATATTGACACCAAATCAGAAATCTCGCTCTTCATGTTGTCCCACCAAAAATGTTCCTTCAAATGTCTATACATCTTAGTGCTATAAGTGTGTATAGAGAAATTGGAGCTATGAGCCTCATCTAACAATTCACTTTTCAGATCAGGTATATCAAGAACAAAAAGTCTCCTCCCAAATTTCAAAATCATGTCTTCATATATAAATTCGATCAATATCCCATTGTTCACAGCAGTAATCTTCTTTTGAAACTCCTCATCATTATCCTGAGAACTTTTTATCCTTTCTAGTAAAGATGGTTTGGAAACCATTTGAAAAAGCATTGATGTTTCACCTTCCATGGTTTTTACCATATCCATATTTACTAGATCCATGTATATAGGATCCTTTTCAACTCTCATCTTGTTCAAAACTCAATGATCCTTTCTTCTCAAAGAATTTTCCACCTTATTTTTCTTCCTCGGGTGGTAGTGTATAGTGCAGTCATAATCCTTGAGTAGTTCAAGCAATCTCCTTTTCCCCATGTTGAGTTTTTTCTGTGAGAAAATATACTTCAAACTCTTGTGATCGATATATATCTCACATTTTTTCACCATAGAGATAATGTCTCCATATATTCAAAGAAAATATTACAACTGATAACTCAAGATCATGAGTAGGATAGTTTTGCTCATGAAATTTTAGCTATCGTGATGCATATGCAATAACCCTATCATTCTGCATAAAGACACAACCAAGTATTTTCTTTGATGCATCACTATAAATAACAAACCCATCATTCCCTGATGGTAGAGTCAAGATAAGAGCATTGACTAATCTTCTCTTCAATTCTTCAAAACATTCTTCACACTCTTTTGTCCAAAAAAATTTAACCACTTTACGTGTGAGCTTGATTAATGGGTTATCCAATCGTGCAAAATTCTGGACAAAAAACCGATAATAACCTGCTAAACCAATAAAACCGTCTACCTCTGTTATACTCGTTGGTGATGGACATTATTGTATTGCCTTGGTCTTTGAAGGATCAACAGAGATTCCATCCTTAGAGAAAATATGGCCAAGAAAATAAATCTCTTGAAACCAGAATTCAAACTTGCTAAACTTCCCATATATTTCATTTCTTTTGAGGGTTTTTAGAATGGTGTGAAAGTTATTTTCATGATCTTCATATATTATAGAGTATACCAAGATATCATCAATAAATACCACTGAAAATTCATCAAGATATTCCTTGAAAACTCTATTCATTAGATCCTTGAAAACAGAGGGTGCAATTGTCCTCTCAAAAGGCATTACTATAAACTCGTAATGCCTATGCCTGGTTTGAAATGATGTTTTAGGAATGTCTTACTTCTTCACACAAAATTGATGATATCCAGATCGTAGTTCAATCAATGAAAAATATTGATCTCCATGAAGTTTTTCGAATAAATAATCAATGCGAGTTATGGGATACTTGTAATTTATTGTTATAACATTGATCTCCCTGTAGTCAATGCACAACCTCATAGATCCATCTTTCTTTAAAACAAAAAGGACAGGGGATCCCCATGGAGAAACACTAGGGTGAATAAATCCCTTATTACTAAATTTCTTAAGTTGTTTCTTTAGTTCCACTAATTCCATAATGGTCATTCTATAAGGGGTCTTTGATATGGGCCTTAGACCAAGAATTAAATCAATGGAGAACCCAATTTCTTGTTCTGGAGGATGTCCAGGTAAATCCTCTGGAAAAACATCAACATATTCTTGCACAATAGGTACAACCTCTATTTGAACATTCATTTACTCACCCATAGTTATTTTATTATATTCCTCCCCGATAATTGAATTTAGTTGAGCTACTGGGGGTGGATCTAGATAAGAATCAGATGGTGACGTTTCTACTCTAAAGATAAGGTACTCCTTATCATCATAAAAAATTATAACCTCCTTATTCTTACAATATATTTTTGCATCATGGTCTGAATGACAATCCATACCAAGGATTATATCATATTAAATCATGGTTATGGAGATGATATCAGTAGATAAATAACATTTATATTCCTTAATGGGAACTGATTCACAAAATTTTGTTGCAATGATACTTCCCTTAGCAGTTTTTAATGAAAAATCCCTTGTTAAATCAAATTGGAAATTTCTAATTTTCCTAGAAAAATGGGAAGATATGAAACAATGCGATGATCCATAATCAAATAAAGTATTTTATAAACTTAAGTAATCTATTAAATTACCTACCACCACATATTTCGGAGCTTTAACCTCAACAGTAGTGATAGCATAATCTTGGCCTTGATCTCTTGGCCTTTTCTGAGGTAAGATTCCTTGGCGCTTAGGACATTCATTTGCATAATGCCTCATTTCTCTACAATTGTATCATTCAACATTGACAAACTATTTCTTCCCCTTGAAATCACGAGCTTGGTGGCCTTTTTCACCACTCTTGTAACAGACTCCCAATCCCTTCAGGAAAGTACTGGGGTGTTTCTTCCCACATTTACAGCAGGATGGATATTCAACTTTTCCCCTCTTCCCCTTATTTCCATTTCCAGATTGTTCAGTAGATCACTTTTTCTCTTTCTTTTCTTTAAAGTTGTAAGACTTAGAGAATTCCTTTTTTGTATTTATAGCACATGAGACAATACCTTCGTACGATGAGAAGGATTGTGAGAATAATTCATGATGGAGAAATGGTTTTAAACCATCAAATAAATGATCAATCTTACTTCTTGGGTTACGTATATAATCTAAGGCATGCCTTTCTAACCTTGTAAAGTTAGCATCATACTGCAACATTCTCATCCACTTTTTTCCTCAGACCCAGAAATTGTCTCTCTATATCCGCTCAATGGTCACGAGGAAAGTATTTTTCTAAGAAAATATCTTTAAACTCCTTCCATTACATATTTGATACTTTATCATCTTTATTTGTGTTTTGAATCAATGACCACCATTGATCTGCTTCTCCCGTGAGGTGATAAACTGCCATGACAACTTTTTCCCTTTCGCTACTCCCCAAAGTGTGAAATATTTTCTCTAATGAATTTATCAATTTCTCAGCTACTAATGGATTTGTAATCCCATTTAATATTGGTAGTTTTTTCCTCATGAAGCGGTCTAACCTTGATCCTTCACATTGTGGATCAGGGTGCTCTATACGAGTATGGTTATTATTCATAACCTGAGTGAGTTGTCCCAGTATGGGGACAACCTGATCAGCACCAGTTGCTTCACCAGCTCCACTATAATTATCTTGAGTAAGAGGAAAATTCCTACATGGATTACGTGCATTGATACAGTTTCCATTACTTCTACTAGGCTCTATTTCTAAACAATGGAAAACACTAGATTAGTTTATGAATCGCAATACATAATTCCAATCTTGTAAAAAACTTAACATAAATTGAACAGTTTATAGATATAATCCATAATCATAAAAATGTTTTCTTTGAAGAAGTATATACTCATAAACCCTTCATAATGGTTAGTAAAGAAAATTAGAATTATCCTAAGCATATCTCCCAGGAGTGTCATAACCAAGAGGGCAATAAAGACCATTGTCGTGCACCAGTTCCTGTTCGAGTCTAGATCAAAGCAGTGTTTTTGTTTTTTAACCCTAAGTACATCTGTGCTAGAGCCGCCTCTACATACTCGTATCCATACAGGGATGAATTTCATGGAAAATACAAAAAATCTCTACATTACCAAAATTCTAGGAAGTTATTCTATACTAATCCTCAAAGTCTATCTTAGGGTAATGTGCTTTAATCAGAGTTTATCTAATTCTAGTTTCCAAGGTTTATACTAAACTTCCTCTGATACCAACTATAACGGCATGAACATAGTTACCCAGAGTCGATACATTATTACATAACATTAGCATGATCACAAAAGATCAAGTCTCAAAAGACCGATTAGTTTAGTAGCCTTGGAAATACTAGATACATTCATAAGTTTTACATTACATTATAAAATGAAAAAATATAACAATATATTCTCCATAGGAAACACTCATATCCCTTAGAATATCCATGTAGGTCTGTCATTATATACTTCTTCACATCCTGGAAAAAATAAAACATATAAAGGGGTGAGCTCAGATGCTCAGTAAGGATAACCATATAGTGAAAACTTTCATAAATAAGAATAAAAATTTAAGGAAATGTATAAGACTAAAACAAAAGAATTTTAAAATGAAATTCATCATAGTATGGAAAAGATAAAATCAAATAATTCCATTTAATTATTCACATGGATATTCTACTAGTCGAATAATCACATGCAATATTAATAGCCACTTTCATAATGATGGAATGCATAATGCTAGATTTCATAACCACATAGTCAAGGCCTTGTGCCAAGCCTACAAATAAGATTTTGTCAAGGCCTTGTGCCAATACACTATTTTGTATCATGAGACCTACCGATGCATCAAGGAGCTATAGAGGGCTCCACCCGTCACTCACTAAGTCCAATTCATTCCTCACATGAAAATGTTTAAACATAACATAAACATTCGTATTAAAACTAGCATACGAAATGTAAATATTTTATCCATAAACCATGAATGGTGTAAAAATAACACATTCATAGTTAAACATATTAAAAAACCTTAAATACAATATAGAAGTTTTTTATCATAATAAATCAACTTCCAATAATCTTAAAATCCATCAAAGGATTTTGACTTAGAGGAAATCAATTTTTTTAGAGAAATATCTATTTCTATTTTGAAATAATTTAAAAGTCATATAATAATAAAAGAAAACATTTATTTTAAAAATATTCTTATAATATTGTACGGTAAGCTTTGATGATGTTATAATGGTAGAAAATAGTCGCACCCACTTTATAAGTTAAAAAAATGTTTACCTTAATTTTGTAGAAAAGGTCATAAAGTACCTTGTTTGGAAAATGACAGAAAGATTCATTTAAAAAAATATAAGGTCAAATAAGGGTATAAATTAATTTATCCAATTTTTATTAAATAGTAATTTTTTTTGAAATACATTTTTAAGAAACATAGATGTGGATGATAAAGAGGTCCTAGTAGATACTCACGTATAAACCAATCTTGGATAAAAAAGAGATTGTGAAATTAACCCTTACCTTGTAATTTTCCTTGGAAGAGGGTAGGTTAACCTCCTGTATAATGGTTAAATAACCATTATTAAATTTTTAAAGAACCATATACATTAATATGATATCATATATGATATTCTAATATTGATTTGTTAATGATATTTCTGTAGTATCATCGTTTCGGGTGTTAACTGATTTGTTTTCCTTTATAGGCTTTGTTATGTAAGTAATTTTTTATGGATAGGATGCATCTTATTAATATTAAGAATTATATCAAGTCTTTAAAAATTATTTTTAATCATTAAATGAAAATTATTCTTGAATGGATACGATGGGGAATGAATCTCATCGCATTCGTGGAGACGATAATCCGTTTGTACGCACAAGCAACAATATCATTGTTTTGATATTAAACTCGTATATAATTGGATGGTATCTCATATATAAAGAATCATTATCATTTTATATTTATTATTTACATCATTTATACTCATTATTATACCAATACAAATTATGAAGTGATTGCATAACAAACTACACCACGACGTGGAGACGGTAATCCGTACGTATGCACGTATGGTGACTTTGTCATTTATAGGTTGAATAGAATAATGAATATGGTTGTAATATTTTTATAATAACATCACAATATATATAAGAGACTGGATTTATTATTTTAGAATGGAAGCAACAAAGAAATATGAAGTTGAAGAAGAAAAGAATTTGATAGAGGTGATGAAATATTTACCTCTTCTTCGGGTTCTTCCTTTTGATTTGATCAAAAGGGCTCCTTAAGTTGGCTTTATGATCAAAAGAATGCGTATAGGATTAATGGAGGAAAGTTGAGAGGATATTTGGGCATGTTTTGGCTGAGCCAAATGGATTTGAAGCTGTGAATTTGAGATAAGGGGAAGTTCCCTTTTATAAGAGGGGTGAGGGGCACCTTAGGAAAAGATTGAAATATTATTTTATAATAAAATAATTTTCGGTATATAATGGCTCCAAAATGATTTATTTAGAGGATAAGGTTGGGATGGGTCTAAAACCACACAACCAATAGGTTTTATACATGTTTGGGTAACTATATTAACCTTATCTTTTATATTTTACTCTTAGTTAAATAGTTTGACATTTACCATGTCTCTTTGTATTTTTATATTATATGCTTAATAAACATACTATAAACTTCCAAGAGAACATAAAGTGGTTCATTAATGAAATATATAATATTATTTAATCCCTTAGGCCGAAACTTATATTTTTAGGAATAGAATATCACTTAATAATATAATATTTGTTTTAAAAACTCTTTTATGTCAATTTTGACACTTTTTGGTATTTTGTTTTTGTTATATTTATAACAACATTATTACTTCAAAAAAAATTCATTTAATCAACCCTAACATATATTATTAACCTATAAAATTAGTTTAATTCATTAAAAGTTTCAAATTAGATTTATTTTGATATTCATAATATCAATTATTTTAATCTTTCATTAATATGGTAATTACTGCACCATCATTATGTCATAAATAAATTAAATTATTTAATGTCTAAAAATTATAAATAAAATACCATTATTTATGAAATTTTGTTATCTTTATAATTAATATTTATAGTCGAATTTATATTTTATATAACCCTATATTAAAAATGGTTTAGTTATTAAACATGTATTTTAACTCTTTTAACTCTTCTTTAAATAAAATAATAATAAATGTCCTAATCTTATCCAGGTGGACCAAAGGGGGTCATATTTTTTTCCTATGGTTTTTTTGGTCGAATTACACTTATAAAATAGAATTAGTACATGTGTTAGGGTAATTATGATACCGTTTTCATCCTTTATTACCCTATTTACTTTTAACCGTGGTAAATAAAAGTCAAATGTTACTATTCACCAAAAATTATTTTAATCTTATCGAACCACATATTAATTATTGATATTAACTGTGTCTCCCATATTTTTTAAATTAAACTCATAGAAGTGGTAAGAAATTTTTATACAAATTTGAAAATGCTCTAAAGTGGTGGATAAAAGACAATAAAAAGTTTGATAAACTTTTATACATCTAAACTTATTATAAAATGAATCCAATGAATTAAGTTGAACATATATAGGTATTATATATCTATTTTGACATAAAATAAATTAAAATAAAATAACTAATTATTTAAATAAAAATTTTGTTTTAACTAATAAAACAATGTTTTTTCACTATTCATCAAAAATTGAAAGTTTTCAGAAAAATACAAAAAATTCACCCTAAGCTAAATTCAATATTTTGAATCCAAAAATGAAGTCCATGTTGAAAGATAAAATTTATAAAATTTTAAAAAGTGGGTATTATTATTCACAATGACTAGTTTGATTGGTCGTGGTGTGTTAAAACTCCAAGTTGCGTACAATACAAGCTATTGCATTATTCAAAGGGAAACATACCATGGAAGATTGTGGTGTTATATTCATCATAATAATACTTTCAATTTTCATACTGATTAGGTGAAAATATTCACTGTGATCAAAGAAGCTGGTATGATGCAAACTAGTACCTGCCACAAATCCATCAAAGATCTTATTGTTCTTAGTCAGTTTTTAATACAACTAAGGTATAACCAACCAAAAGGTTTATTGGAAGTCTTATGGAAATCATTTTTTCCTGAATGGACCAAGACCAATGTAGACGGTTCCTCAAAGGCCAATACAGGCCCCTCGGGTTGTGGAGTGGCGTGCAGAGATCACAATGGTCAGGTCCTTGGATACTATTATGGTACTTGTTGCTTTTCCTCATCTTTATAAGTATAAATTTATAGAATCATTATTTTGGTTGATATTATTAAACAAATAGGTTGAAAAAACATTTGGATTGAAAGAGAATCCACCACCATCATGCTAGCTCTCTCGAATGACTTGGTGCACCTCACCTGGCATCTCATTGTGAAATGGAATGAATGAATCCAACACCTTTCCAAGACCAGTCATTTAATCACTCATTCTTATCACAAGTTAAATGCAGTGGTGGATGGTATTTACAACAAAGGAGTAGACAACGACGAAACGTGGTTGAACAAACACCCACTTGATCTTATTTCTTTGTATGAAAAAGATTGTAATAAAATTCCCACTTTCAAACTTTTGTAACTATATTTCATTTTTTATACATTATTTTGTGCTTTGGTCTTTTGACCAAGGTATCACCATTTCAGAAAAAAAATCTTTATAGCATCAAATGGGGCTCAAATCATGAATTTTTATGAATTCATGAGGAGATAGTTCAAAATATTATATATTGGTGAATTGATATTTTCATTGGTTTTTATAAGTGATATATAAAAGGAATTTTACTTTTATTTCTTAAACTAAGTAAGACAAATAGATACTAAAACTATTTTTAATGAAGGATAAAAAACTTTTAAAACATTAGTTTCTAACCTAATAACGTTTTCAAGAGAAGAAAATCTAAAATAAGTTAATGTTATGGTGTACTATAAAATCTTTGGGAGCCTAGTTTATTTAAAAACTTCATAACCTAATATTGTGTTTAATAATTATAAAATTTAATGGAATCAATGTTACCCCATTGAAACCCATATTCTAGTTGTGAAAATATGCTTTAGTATATCAAAGGCATGATGTATTTCAAATTATTTTATACTAAAACATCACAATAAAAGTTATTATGATATACTGATATAAATTGTGATAGTTTAGAGAATGATATGAAATATAAATTTATTGGTTTATTATATCTTGGTGACTTATATGTTTTTTATTATCAAGAAAAAAGATTGTATCTCATTATACACTATATAATATGGATACATAGGGGCTACTCAATATTCCACAAAACTCTTATAGATGAAACACCGACTTGAAGGTACTAGTGTCAAAATAATCTATACTATTAAAATCATGTATGATAACTCAAATATTATTAAAATTATAAAAAATCAGGGTCATAATTTTAGGAAAATTTATATATTCATCAAATATCATTTTATCAAGGAATCATTTGATCAAGGTTTGGTGATATTAGAGTATGTACCCACTTAAAGTAAAATTTCATATATTATAATGAAGTCACAACGTTTTTAGAATCATATATTAGATTTTATATTTCATATACCTATATTTAATTTAATGTTTTGAAAAAATAACCCACACTATTCTAATGTGATTGTTTCTCCATGATTAGTGCTCAATATATTATATTCAATGAGTGGTTCATGTAAAGGTATGTTTCTTCCTTAGGCATTTTATAAATGAGTTAATAATTATTCCTTATAACCTTCAAGGAAGTAATATTTGGGTTAATTTATAAAGAAGTATATATATATATAGGATTATATATTATTGAGGATGAGATATTATCTAGAAAGGATGATAAATTTCACTCTAAAAATGTTGAAAAATGGGGAAACTTTTCTTAGAGAAGGATTAGAGGAGAGAAATGTTGGAATGGTGGATCCCAATTCCTTAGATGAAGTCGATCCAAATACTAATGGTCTATACTATACACCATTAAAAGAAGATTTATGTACTATAGTATTTATTATTGGTGACACTAATAATAAATACTATTGGAGAGTGGACTTCGACTTGGTTTCTATAGTAGAATGGACTTTATTTAAAAGGGTACTATAGCTCTATAGACTTTACTACCACCATTACTATAGAACAATAGACAAACTATGAAGAATTTTTAATATATAAATGTGATTTATTGTAGCACATAATTTCATTATGAGTTCAATCTAAGCTAGTGTATGTATTCTGAGAGTGTTGATCGCACCGCGATTACCTATTCATTTTCACCCTTGCACCACTATGTTAAACTGATTTTGTATTTTAAATTCCACATTTAATAAAAAAGTTAATTCATGTTTGATTCAATTATATTTTATTTATCACTATTAAAATGGGAAATTTTACTTGTTTTGATAATTATATTGTAGGTGGAGGTGATTTATAGGGCTCATGACAAAGTTAAATAAAAATGGGTCAAACTGCGTTGGACCCAAGCACACCGGTGGACTCAAAAACACATTGATACTAAAACGTGAATCCAAATGGGGTGAGATTTTGTGGAATGGTCCAAAACTCAATGGGATATATTTAATATGAAGAGTCCCAAACCCCATTCATCCATTACTGGGACCATTAGAACTGATCTGTCTAGGGGATCGAATATGCACAAAGTCAAAAAGTGGTTTCTATATTTAGTCCATATATTTGGATGTTACTGTTAAAATGGGTTCAAAATTGTAGTTAAGATACTATGTTTGTGGGGATATAACATTTAATTTTTTTAAAAGTAAGATAAGACTATATGGCCATTGAAAATCATGGGCCAAGTGGTTTCTCGAAACTAGGGTACCCGAAAAACCCTTCTACATTTCCTATAAATTGGATCCTTGGGCACCCCATTTCCAAGTTTGAACAGGAAGCAAAGCTATGGTATTTTGAAGACCCAAAGGATTCCTCTCAAAATAAAAGAAGTTATGGATGCCCCTATCTTCATAGTGGGATCAAGGATGAAGGTGAAGTTCCACTCGAGCCTCCTCCTCCTCTCGATGGTGAGATGAACAATGTATGATCATTTTGAGGGAGATACACATGATTGGGAGGGAGTTTTGACACTTTTTCTTCTACTATTTTTTGAAAAATTTTGTGTTATATATTTCAGTTATGTTTAATATTTATTTTATTATCCTCTGAATAAATTTATTTAGTTATAATTAATTGAATTTTATTTATCTCAACACCGATTAGGTTGAGATTTCAAGTGGAGATCCTGGGTTGTTCTAATTAGACAACAGAAGAATCCATATTTGTCACACAAAACCATGAGATTTCATTATGATTTGGTATACCTTGTTCTATGATTGATGTCCAAAACATAACATTATGATTACTGTTTCAAGGGTTTCTTATTTGTGCATCGTTTTAAGATACAAGAGGGGAATCACGATCATGACAACCCTTAACCAAAGAATTACATTAAACCTTATAAAATTTTCACAAAAACAAACTATCCAATATGTTTATTAACTTGAAATGACCTACGTATCTCATAATTATTAATACACCACATTTATTTATCAACTATTAAACTATTTAATTTATTTTATTTTCTTAAAACTGTTTTCCAAACCACCCCCTTTTAGTACTTTTTATTAAAAAAACATACTCTAAAACTATCAATGATTCTTGAGAGACAACCTGCGGTTTTTAATAGACTATAAATCACCTTTAAAAACAGAATAAATTTAGTGTGTCACAACAACACATTCAATTTTTTGCACCATTTCTGGGGAGTATGTTTTTTAGTGTGCGTGTTTTATAAAAATATTGTTAATTTTGTCACTATTTCTTTACTTATTTCTGTCCTTCAATTTTTAGTTTATTTATAAAATATTCCTCACGGGTAGTTTTTGTGCATGAAACATTCTAATCTAGATGATTTACCACCTTTTGAAACTGAACTAAAGAGGATCATACTCCATCAATACCATGACACCCAATAAAACCCTTTGAATGAGTACAAATCACATCTTGAAAGTCTTCTAAATCCCTATTATTCTTCTTTAACCAACACAAAAAATGAAAAAAACTTACAATTTTTTTTGAAAATAATAGAAAACTAAAAGAACTAATCTCACCCAGTGTTTATATTTAAAAAACATATATTCAAATGCAAGGAGAGGCACCCAATTTTGAACTTAAATCCTGTGTAATTAATTTATTACCAAGATTACATGGAATCACTGGAGAAGACCCACATAAGAATTTAAAATAATTTCACATAGTGTTTTTAACCTTAAAATCAACTAATGTTGATTAAGAATATGTAAATATTAAGGAATTCTGTTTTTCATTAGAAGATACTAAAAAATCTTGGATATATTATGTTAATTCCCCAATTAGAGGTTGAACGAACATGAAACAACTTTTCTTGAAAAATACTTTCCATCCTCTAGAACTGCAAAAATAAGTAAATAAATATGTGATATGAGTCAATCTTAATGGGAAACACTTCATGAATACTAGGAAATATTTAAAAGTGTTTTTTTAGGTTCCCCACACCACCAAATAAGTGATAAACTTTTAATTTAATATTTTTATGAAGTTTTAATTCCTATTGATTGAAATATGATTGATTATACTGTAGGTGGTGCAATAGTTGATAAGACCCCAATTTCTATAAGAGACCTAATTGAGAACATGGTGCAGAATACTCAACAATTCAATTCATGGTCCAGTGTACCCATTCGAGGTGTCCTTGAGGTGAAATATACCGAATTCAAGAAGAAGGTGGACATGATGTTCAAAGAGATAAGTACCCTTCTTTGAAAACTTTCTCTTTCCAAATGTAAATCCCAATATAGTCCTCCCATTCACTTTGGAATATTTTCTTCTGAAACCCACTATTCTGACCAATTCCCTCAATTTAAAGAAACATCTAAGAGTTGTGATACAATCTTCCCAGGATGCCATTTTAACCAACCCTTTAGGAAAGAACCTTACCATCTATCCAAACATGGGTGGAAAGACTACCACAACTATAGAAAAGGGTGTATTCAAACCAGCCTCAACAACTATGGAACCAACTGTGGAAGAGTAGTCATCTACCACCACCTGTAAATCATGTACCATAACAGAGGCCCTTCCAAAAAATACCTTCCAAAACTTGAGCATAACCTAGAAGACATGATGAATCAAATGGATTCCAATAATCTCTAATTCCAAAAAACCACCTAAGATGCCGTATAAGACCTAAAAACCCAATTAGACAAACTAGCCAACTTGTTTGGGGAAATCTGAATTCATGGGATGGGTAAACTACCATATCAACCATTAGTAAACCCTAGATATAGGGGAAATGTTAGTTCCATAACCCTTCTGAGAGGAAAAGAACATAAAATCCAAATCCATTCTCTATTAAGTTCATCCCCTCCTAAGTAAACCACTATCCCAACCCTAGTAAATGCTCCAAATGAGGTTAGACCTTGTCCTACGTGAATCCCTTCCAAAGGAAAGAGTGTTCTTGTTAATGATTCACCTAGAATAACCATTTATCTTGCATTTATAAAAATGGGCACACAAAATAGGAAACAAAAGGAAACTAAACTTGATAGGAAAATTTTGGAAACTTTTAAAAAAGTACAAGTTAGCATCCCTTTGAATGATTTTGTGAAGACAATTCTACGTCATTCCAAGGTTTTGAAGGAGATTTGTACACACCGAAGGTGATTTTGAGGTGATGAGAAGGTGATATTAGGGAGGAACATCTCAGAATTGATATATCCATGACATCCAATGAAATCAAATGATCGTGGAATATTCTCGATTCAATTGGGGATTATTCCTTTTCTAATGCTATAATTGATTTGTGTGATTCCATAAATGTGATGCCTCACTCCATTTACTCTTCATTACAGGTAGAGTAATTGAATCCAAAAGGAATTTTTGATTAATTAGCTAACTGGAGTACTGCAGACCCCTCTGGTGTGTTAGAGTATGTTCTTGTCCGGGTGAAAATTTTATGTTTTCCTGCTAATTTTTATTTGCGTAAAATAGAATATGATGGGATGAATGGCCACACATCAATTTCATTGGGGATACCATTCCTAAAAACTACCAAATACATAATTAATGACTACAATGGTACATTATATATAGAGTTTGGTGGTGATATTTTCTATTTCAACATCCTTGATTCCATGAAGCACCCCTTAGAAGAACATTCCACTCTATATATTAAATCTATAGATATACACCCTTCCACTGAAAAAAATTCTATTCATTTCCATGATCCCATTTATGAGTTTTCTTTATTATTTGAAATTCTAAGAAATTATTCATGTATAAAATGTTGTATCGGTCTAGAAAAATGTCATGCATATTTGTTAATTGATAATTTCTTCAACACAGAGGATCACATGACTAGTGATGACACTTCTAATCTTGTAAAATCTCATTCCTCATCTAAGGATGATGTCGTTTAGTATTTATATGAGATTAATGACCTCTCAATTTCACACACACTCCCATCAATAAAAAATCCACCTAAATTCGAAATAAAACAACTTCCTCATGATTTAAAATATTCCCATCTTTAGAATGGAAACAAGTTGTCTATCAACATTGTTAGTTTACCCCCTCATGAGCATGAATTATGAATGATTGAACTTTTTAGGGAGTATAAAAAATAATTATGATGGAAACTTATGGAAATTCTTGGTATTATCCCATAAATTTTCACACATCATATATTGTTAAATGGTTAGGCTAAACCATTGAGGTAGTCATAATGTCGACTAAACCCAAACCTCCAAGATGTTGTTAAAAAGGAGGTAATTTTTTTTGATGTTGGAATCATTTTACCCATATCTAACATCCAATAGTTCAATATGGTTTAATTAGTTCCTAAAAAAACTGGTCTAATGGTAATTAAATATGAAAACAATGAATTGGTTCCAAATCGTGCACAGAATAGTTGTTGTGTCTGTATAGACGATCACTTACTAAACTAATACACTAATAAGTAACATTTACCATTTCCTATCATTGACCAAATTATTGAGTGGATAGTAGTGAAGTTCCATTTCTATTTTCTTGATGGGTATTATGGATACTTTCAGATCAATATTTCCCTTGAGGATCAAGAAAAGGCAACCTTTACTTGCCCCTTTAGAACATTTTCAAAGAGAAGGATTCCATTTGATCTGTGTAATGCTCTGAGTACTTTCTATTGATGAATGGTTAGTATTTTTTTTGGATTACCTTGATAATTTAATGGAATTATTATTGTATTATTTCACTGTGTATGGATCCTATTTTGATGGATGTTTGAGTAGTTTTGGTTCCGTTCCATGTCGATGTATTTAAAATAGTCTTGTAATAAATTATGAGAAATTCCATTTCATGGTTCGAAAAGGAATAGTGTTGGGACATGTAATTTATAGAGATGGTATCCAAATTTATAAATTGAATTTTTATGTTATTTCTTCCCTACCATTATCCAAAAATGTAAGGGATATGAGGTCCTTCCAAGGTCATGCTAGATTTTACCGTCATTTCATTCACGATTTTAGTAAGATTGCACTCCTCCTATCTCGATTGATCCAAAAGGGAAAAAAATTGTTTTTGATAAAGAATGAGAGGATGATTTTAATAAATTGAAATGGAGCCTGAAATCATCCCTTATAATCCAACCTCATCGGTGGGATTTACCATTTTAGCTCATACATGACTCCTGTAACTATAGAGTTGGGGAAGTCTTATCACAAAGGGTCAACTGAGATCCACTTGTCATTTTCTATGTATCACGTACACTAGACCCTACCCAAGAAAACTACACGTCATCTAAAAAATAATTCCATTCTATTATGTATTAATTTGATAAATTTCAGTCATACCTTTTATGGTTTAAAGACATTGTGTTCTCAGACCATGAAACACTTCAGTATCTCCCTAAGAAATCGGAAGACAAACCACGTCTCATTCATTGGATTCTCCTAAATCAGGAAATTAATTTAGAAATTAAGGATAAAAAAGGAGATGAGAATGTGGTGGTTGACTATATCAATATGATCCTCCAATCCTAAGACATTAACGCATCCCCCTATATTATAATAAATGACATGTTTCCGAATGATAAGCTATACCGAGTACAAGATTCCATACCTTGGTATGTTGAAATAGTAAATTATTTGGTAGTATATTTCATTCCTACTAATTTCAATAAAAAGATGTCTTAACATCTAAAACATGAGACCCGTTGGTATATTTGGGATGACCCCTACCTTTGGCAGACATATATTGATCAAGTCCTCTGAAATTGTGTTCCTGATGGTGAATTTCAGTTTGTCCTTTGGTTATGATACACTATTTCTTATGTGGTCCACTTTGGTTCCCAATGGACATCTCTAAATGTAACACCCGAGACTTTTATGTTATATAAATCATCAAAGGAATCTTTTTCTACACAACACTTGCTTGGCTTGCTTTACACGCAATCGCGACCTTCCTCGATAGCTTGCGTCGTACGCAATACCGAGTTTCACTAAACAACAATATGCTATTAAAACTAGCCGTTATGAATAGTAATAACCACTTTTTGAAATTTTATAAATTTTATTTTTCAAAATGGACTTCATTTTTGGACTTAGAATATCTAAATTAGCCTAGGGTGAAATTTTGGTATTTTTCTGAAAACTTTCAATTTTTGATGAATAGTGAAACCACTAAGTGGTAGGTTAAAAACTGAATTTTGCATAAAACATAATTTTACCGCTTCTGTGAATGGAATTTCGAAAATCCGAGAGACACGGTTAATATCAAGGACTAAAATGTGGTTCAATGAGATGAAAATAATTTTTTTGGTGAATAGTAACTTTTTACTATTTTTACCACGGTTAATAGTAAATAGGGTAACTAAGGGTAAATATGATATTAATATTACCCTAACACATGTCCTAATTCTATTGGACAAGTGTAATTCGACCAAAAACAAACTTAGGAATAAAATATGACCATTTAGGCCCACTTGGATTAGATTAGGACATTTATTATTAATTTATTTAAAGAAAGGTTAAAATAGTTAAAATCAAAGTTTAATAAGTAAATCATTTTTAATATAGGGTTATACATAAGATAAATTCGATTTTAAATATTCATTAGAAAGATAAAAAGATTTCCTACATGATGGTATTTTATTTGTAATTTTTAGACATCAAATAATTTAATTTATTTATGACACAAAGATGATGCAGTAATTATCTTATTAATGAAATATTGACAAAATTGATAATATAAATACCAAAATAAATGTAATTTGAGACTTTTTATGAATTACACTAATTTTCTAGGTTACTATGATATATTATTGTTGATTTAATCAACTTGGTTCGAACATATAATTCTATTATGACTTTCACAAAAATCATATATCAAATAGTGTCAAAATTGACACAAAATAGTTTTTAAATGAAATATTATATTATTAATTGTTATTTTATTCCTAAAAATCTAAGGTTCGGCCAAATGACTTAGATAAGGATATATATATTAATAATAAACAATTTGGGGTTCGTTTGGCATGTTATAGTAAGTGTATTAACCATATAGTGAAAGAAAACAAAAAGACACGGTAAAAGTTAAATTAATTAACTTAGAGTTAAATCTAATTGATAAGGTTAAAATAATACCCTAAACTTGTCTAAATCCTATTGGTTGATAGGATTTCGACCCATCCCCACTTTATCTTCGAAATAAGACCCTTTGGAACCATTATAAACCGATTTTGACTTTAATATAAAATAATATTTTGAGATATTCCTAAGGTGCCCCTCTCCTCCCTTATAAAAGGGCACCTCCTCCCCCTCCTCCTCACACCAAATTGAGCACTCAAGCTCGGCCAACCCCTGACATTTTCTCCTCTACACTTCCCTATAATAATCCTAGAGGTCCTGGTCTTCTCCAAAGACCAATCTTAGTTCCTTAAGTGGAGGATTCAAAGAGGCGTTCCAAAGAAGAGGTAATATCCATTACCGATCTTTTCAATTTCTCTCTTCTTCAACTTCTTCTTCTTTAGTTGTTTCATGATAAAGTAATAACATCAGTATTAATTACATACTGATATGTTATTATAAATATGAAACAACCCTAATTCACCTTCTATCCATCCTACGGAAAAATGAAATCACCGCGCGTGCGTACGTACGGAATACCGTCTCCACGCCGTGGTGTAATCTATTTTCCACCATCACCTTACAAGGATGGGTATAATGGTGTAATGAGTAACTATATATGATTATTATGAAGTAATATTGATACTGAAATAATATATATATATATACTCCAATACAATTCCACGATCATAGGAACGATATCATCACTCGTGCGTACGTACGGAATACCGTCTCCACGATGTGATGCGACTCGTTCTACATGATCTTCATTTCATAATGATTATATAAATGAATTGAATGAATGAATATGGTATATACTACACTAATACCATTCTGGAAATGAATTATCTATAACCTAAAGATAATAATAAGAATTTATTCGACAAAACACGCATAAGAACAAAAAGTTATAAAGACCCGAGTAACAAGTAACAATGAAATATTACTAACAAGAAGCTAATAATATGACCATATATGATATCATATCAATATGTATGATTCTGGAATAATTCAATAACATTATTTAAACCATTATACAGGAGCTTCGGACACGTACAAAGCAAATCGGACCTAAGGTAAGGGAAATATCACAATCTCATTTTTATCCGAGATTGTTTATTCGTAAGTATTTACTGGGGTGTATTTTATCATCCACATCCATGTTCCCTCAATATGTAATATTGTTTCCATCCACTTGAAATAGTTTAAATCCAATTTTACCCTTAGGTGAGTTTTTGGTAAAGAATATGAAAGGAATCTTTTGTCGTTTTTCCGTACGAGGTACTTTTTGACTTTTCCGACAAAAGTACGAAGAATGTTTTTTTTAACTTATACGGCATGAATGGATTTTTAAAACATTACTTCAAAGAAGCTTCCTTTACAAGTTTTCAAGTTTATTTTTAATCAACTTCTTTTATTTTAAAGTTGCATGACATGTTATGAAAGGAAAAATGTTTTTGAAGAAGAAAGGATATTTTCCTCAAGAATTCAATTCAAGTGTTTTATCAAAATTATTTTCCATATAAGATAATAAAGGGTTCTGTTTCTATCCATATTTTTACATTGGTTTGACTATGTTGTGATGGAATTATGTTTATGAATTCCTTTATCAAATATGAATTGATTTATGATGTCATGATGTTTCAAGAATCCCATTTTTGTTATATGTGTTATGCGATGATGTATGTTTTATGATTATGTGGCACACATAAGAAAGGATTCATTATAAGATGGGTGGGACCTATATCTCCCTCCAATGCATTGGGTAATGATTTTATATCTCATGAGATAGACATGGCTGGAACGGAAGGTTATTTCGGTTCAGTGATACAGGACTGAAACGAGGAGTGAACTCGGTTCAGAAAGGGACTTTGTCCACTAAGATAGTCTTGGCAATGAGTCATGACTAACAAGAAATGATTTCCATGATTATGTGTGCATGCCACAAAGTTTCAAGTTTAATGTTATGATTATGGGGATCTCATTTTCACTTCTATGATTTATTCCATGTTAAGATATTATGATCTCTTTTGCAGGTTTTGATAAAGATATGATATGATTTTTATTTCCTTTATTTTCCCTTGATGAGCATTTGAGCTCACCCTTTTATGTTTTCTTTTCCCCAGGTCAGGAAGATGGATATTAAGTAGAATATGCTAAAAGGGACCCTAGATATGATGAAATAAATGGGAGACACTGTAGAAGATTTATGAACCAGTTGTTTATGTTTCCCAGTTTCTAAAGACACTATACCTATACGGTCCTTTGTGGTTTTGTCATATGTTGTAATAAGTGTGATTAAATTTTGAATTAGTAACAATGTATGTACAGTATGGGTCGTTATACTCAAGGTCCTTGATTTTGGTATCTTTTGGCCAACACTTTTTCAGGATTCACATGATTTCTGTAAATATTATCCTCACTGTCCAAGAATGGGGAATGTCTCTAAAAGAAATGAAATGACACAAACCCTTGATCTTCCATGAAATTTTAGAAGTTTGGGGAATTGAATTTATGGGACCATTACCCAATTCATTTGGTAACCTTTAAATTATTTTTGAAGTAGATTATGTTTCAAAATGGGTAGAGGCACGAGCTATATGGACTGATGATTCTAAGGTAGTTGTGGAATTTTTGAGAAACCAAATTTCTTATAGGTTTGGATTACCTCAGTTTATCATCAGTGACCAGGGTTCTCATTTCTGCAACCAAAAAATGAAATAACTTTTGCATAGGTATGGGGTCGGGCAATGATTATCTACTACATATCACCCACAGACCAATGGTAAAGTCGAGGTGTCGAATAGATAGGAAAAAGAAATTCTTGAAAAAAATAGTTCAACCCAACATAAACGATTAGAGTCTTAGACTCGATGATTAATTATGGGCTTAACACACTGACTTTAAAACTCCCATTAGAATGTCATATTATAAGCTTATGTTTGGAAAGAGTTGTTATATCCTAGTTGAGGTAGATCACCAGGCCTACTAGGCAATTAAATAATGAAATTCTAGTCCTTCTAGTGTAGGTTCTCAAAGGAAGTTATAGATTCAGGAGCTATAAAAAATGAAAAGAGATTCATTTGGTAACCCCCTAATTTATAAGGAGTGAACCAAGGCTAACCACAACTGGATCATCCTTCATAATCAAGTCCACATTGGGTAAAAGGTCCTCCATTACAATGAAATTCTGAAGTTACATTCAGGTAAGTTTTATTCCTACTGGTTTGGACCATACAATATTTTTATTTTTTATCCATTTGGTGTTGTTCATGTACAAAATGAAGAAATATAGAAAACCTTATCTTTCAATGGGTAGAAGCTAAAGAACATTCATGAAGCCATTAAAGAGTCCCTGATGGAGGAACTCTATGTTCAAGAAGAAATTTTTGAATAACCCTCACTAGGTTTTATCCTTCCTTATGACATTCTCTTTTATTACATTGAGGACATGTCCCACTTTAGGTGTGGGGGGATGGGTATACGCTTGGGTTAGTTTTAAATCTTCATCATCTTTCTTTATTTTTCTCGTTTTCTCTTACTATATAATATTTTAACTTCACCTCTAATTTACCCCTTCACTTTTGTGACAAAATTTTAATTTTTGATGCCCACTTTATCATGAAAAAATGGGTCTTTCTTAATCATGGAAGTTATTGAAAATGCATGGGGAATTTCTCTATTTCATGTTGTTTTAATATTTAAAAAAAGAAAAAAAAATTGTTTCAAGGATGGAATGTGTGTTTTATCATGAATTTAACAATGAAGTGTGAAAATTCTTGAATTTTGGTTGTTCTTCAATGACATAAATGGTTTTATTACTTTGATAACTTTTCGAAGAATGATACCTGTTATGTGAGTGGTTTATGGGAAAATTATATCACTTAATATCTCCACAAATATTTACACCCAACCGTGAATTGTTGTTTTCTTACTCAATAGATGGTAAATATAAGTTAGATTAATATTAATCTTCTTTAAAAAATGGTTATTCTATATGTTTATTCCTTATCCAATATTTTTCATTACTGTACCAGATTGACCTATACATGTGTACCTGTTGTCTGACTATTGTACACCGTAAAATAAATATATAAAAAAACTAAAAAAATAAGGGTTGTGTCTAAGTAAGGTAAAAAACCACCCACCCTTCCTTGACCTTCGACCTTATTATAACTATTATAATTAGTGTTGTGAGGAGATTGTACAAGGGTTGAGAGAAGAGTGCGAGATTTTTTCCTTGTGAAACCTAAAAAAACAATAATAATATTATTATTAATAAACGAGGGGAGTGATGAAATGTAAAAAATAGGGGGATATATAGGTCAAGAGATTAAGTTTTGAATTTTGGGAATTCTTAATTGAGTGGGTCATGAAAATTTATTTCAAAGAATGTAGGGATGGTTTTGTGGACATAGTCATTTAAGCAGTGAAATTTTCGAATAGCCTATATTTACTAGATAGAAAGTGGAAATAATTGCATGGAATGGTTTTAATGCACACACATGGGGAATTAGTGACATGGTCAACTTGTGAATTATTTCTCATATTGGTATCATGCATCTCTTACAATTTCATTCTGATACAATTTATGAGACATCTTTTCCCATTATCATTGAGAATAACAACTTGGTGTGAATTTTTATTTGATCACATTTCTATCACATTTTTAATTTTATTTTAATGTTAAATATTCATGAGGTTTTAATTATCTCCAGGCATAATTTTTGAAAATGTGTCTTTTCCAAAGAGTGAAAATGTTTAGGTGTGGGGGTGTGATCGCACCACGATTCACTATTCATTTTTACCCTTTCACCTCTATGTTAAAATGATTTTGTATATTAAATTACACATTTAATAACAAATTTTACTTCATTTTTAATTCAATTATATTGTATTTATCGCTGTTAAAAAGGGAAATGTTACCTGTTTTGATAATAATATTGTAGGTGGAGGTTATTTGGAGGGTTTAGGATGAAGTTCGAGAAAAATGGGCCAAACTATGTAGGATCCAAGCACACTAGTGGACTCAAAAGAATATTTATACTATAACATGCATCCAAATTTGATGAGCATTTTTAGAATGGTCTAAAATTAAATTTTATACATTTTATATTAAGACACTCAATCCCCATTTTCCCATTAAGGTTCCCATACGAAATGATTTTTCTAGGGGATCGAATATGCTCAAAGTCAAAATGTGGTTTATGTATTTATTCCATATCAATGGATGTGATTGTACAAATGGTTTAATTTTTTTTGTGAACATAGTTAGAACATGGATATATAACTTTTTATTTTTTTTCAAAAGCGAGATAAGACTATCTAGACAGCAAAACCCATGGTCCATGTGGTTTCTTGAAATCAGGGTTCCCAAAAACCACACACCACATTTTTTATAAATTGGAACCTTGGGAACCCAAATTTAAAGTTACGCCAGAAGGTAAAGCCCTCGTATTTTAGAGACCAAAAGGAGTCCACTCCTCATTCAAGAAGTTCTGGAGGCCCCTATCTTTATAGGCGGATCAAGGATTAAGGTGAAGTTCTAACCAAGCCTGCTCCTCCTCTTGATGGTGAGCTAAACATTGGACAATCATTTTGAGAGAGATACAATTAATTTGGAGGGAGTTTATACAATTTTTATTCTACTAGTTTTATGTAATTTATGTGTTAAAATTTTTAATTATGTCTAATATTTATCATCTTCACCTCTGAAAACATTTATTTTGTTATAATTAAGTGAAAAACGTTTTATATCAACATTGATTGAGTTGATATTTCAAGTGGGGATATTGGGTTTTTCCTATTGGATAACACAATAATCCTTCTTTATCACACACAATAATAATATTTAAGTATGATTTGGTATCCATTTTTCTATGCTTTAGGTCCTAACCTTGTCATCATGACTGTTGTGTCAAGGGATTCTTCTTTGTGCATTGTTTTAAGAGGCAAGAGGGGAATCATGATCTTAAAAACCCTAAACCAAAGAATTATATTAAAACATATAAAATTTTCAGAATAATGAACTATCCAATATGTTTAGTGAAATTTAAATGAAATTATTCTCTCATAATTCTTAAACCCACACATTTATTTATCAACTATTAAACTCTTTAAATAAATTTATTTTCTTAAGATTGTTTTTTAAACCACCCCGTTTATAGTACTTTTTATTAAAAACAAATACTCTAAACCTATCAACGCTCATTGATATATGACTTAGGGTCTACCCTAGAATATAAATAAACTTTAATAACATAATAAATTATACATTTCATGAAAATTAATCCAATAATTCCTTGTATGTTTTCTCCCAGATATATTGAATTAGTTTTTCCTCTCTATAGTATAGGGATTATTCCAAAACCACATAAATATTGTGGTATTATTATTTTTATTAATTATTTTTTCTATAATTTTCTATTCTTCTTGAATTGATTATGATTGACTCTCTTAATGATTCCATACTGGGAATATGAAAATTTAATCTGAGGGAGATTACTGATTACTAATCAAAAAAATAATTGGTGTAAGAAGATTTTATAATACAATATAATGAAAAGTGGTATTAAGAGAAAGGGTGAAGTGATGAGTGGTTTAAAATAATTAGGTTAAATAATTATTTAATTGATGATTAGTTTATTTAAATCTTATTTCTCACAATGTGAATGAATCATGTGCTCTTAGAGTGAATAATAAGCGAATCACTGATTACACTATTTGGAGTATATGTATGGGAGCAGGAATATGGTATTTAAAATAATGAATTTTTTTGAGTATTTTCAAAAAACCTAAAGAGTAATATTTTTATAAAAAATACTTATAATCAATTTTAGGTTGTGTTTGTTGATAAATTTTTAGAGAAATTATCTAAAAGTCATGATTTATTATTCAATATCATTGATGGAAATATTGAAGGAATTTTGAATTTAATTAAGTTTAAACATGGTTGGATAACCATGAAAATTTTGTGGTTAATAGATTTTATGTCATAGTGATACCCATGGTTGATGAAAAAATAAGATTTTTGATAAATTACTCATGGTTATCCTATAAAACATAAAATCATGGAAGCTATTTTGGGTTATGTCATAAAGGATCTTGTGGTGTATTTTCATGTTATTTGAATTGTGAATGAAAATGAGATGCATATGGAAAAAATGGGTGTGGTGCATGTTGTCGTCTAGAAAATATGAAATCAAGCTATGGTTTAAGTAATTTTACTCATCATGTTTTTGGGAATAATTTTACAAAATCCATGTGTTCCATTGGGAAACAAAAATCTATCAAGGATATAGTAAGGTGTTAAGGAAAATAATGCGTAGATAATAAATACAAGAGCTTCAATGGTTATTTAATATAGATAAGTATATTGGATTAAATTATTCTATACTTTACTTGACACCATACCATAGTGGTGTTCATATATAAAATTTTAAAATATAGAAATAGTGAGTATTTTGGAAGATAAGAAGAAATAAAGGTCATGGTTTTTAGATTCAATGAATTGAAAAAATAAGACCACTATATGATGAATGTTCATTATTCCATGGTTGGAAAATTATTGGAGAGGTCTCTTAGTCCAAAATTTTATCTTTTAAGGGGATATTTTGATATCCAAATGGGTATATTTTAACTCAAATTTTAGAGACTTATTTGGGTGATTTATCCCAAAAAACTCGAAGGTGATTAAAGGATTTAATGATAGGAAACATGAAAAATTTATCTTAATTTAGAGAAATATATTTTCTTATAGTTAAGGATAATTAATGAAATAAAATATTTACAAAATAGATATTTTTGGAAATAGGGGGACCAATTTGAAGAGATAGACTATTCTATGAGGACACTATTGTTGGATATTCATGGAGATCATTGTATTGATAAAGATGTATCACATTGCTACACTAATATAAGTTTAATATAATTTTTTTGGTTTATGGATATCACAGTATTTATTTGGAGTAGTAGTGATTTATTCTTGATTGAGGAGAGTAAAAAGTTCTCATTCTTATTTTGGTTGCAAACATAAAGGGATAGAAATTCATGTATAAATTTTTAAAGACAATTATTGAACATATATTTAATTTTGGTACATCAACACATCATCAAGTGCATGCTCCTTAGATGTATCCCAATAAGGGAGAACAAAATAAAATCACTTATTATTTTATTTTCTTTATCACTTCTATATTCACCATGAGAGTGAGAAAGAGTTGAATTTTAACTAACTCTAAAACATGATCATTTGGATGGGATGTTTTAATTTTTTATACCCTAATTCAACCCCATATCAAATCATATTTAATTTCTAGAGCCTATTAGTAACCAGTGTGATGGTATTTACAATGAAAAAATATCAGTTTGTCATAGATATCCTCCTTATAACGAAATATTAAGAAATTATGGAAGCCCTCCCCATGGTACTCATCATTGATGTACTCACCAAGATGTAACATCTGACTAACATAGAGGCCCTCCATATTCCAACAATGAAGAATCGTGTGGCTAAACATGTTCTTCACGTTACAATAATAAATAATTTCATAACCATAGAGGTTATCCCTATAGTACCCAACATGGAGGTCATCCCTATAAAAATTAAGAATCTGAAAACTATGGAGATCCTCCCTATGGTACCTTCCATAACTATCCAAACCATGATGAAATATCAAACCACTACATAGTTCTTCCCCATGTCGATAATAAAGCATTCAACAAAAACGAAGGATATCCCCATAGTAACACCCACTGATGTCCTCCCCAAAATGAAATATCCAACTACCATAGAGGTCCTCCCCATGTTAATAATTAATAATATAGTGACCATGGAGACCCTCCCCATAGTACCCAATGTATATTTCCTCTCCATAATGAAATATATAACAACTATGAAGTCCCTTCCTATGGAAATGAATAATCCAATAATTATAGAGGTTGTTCCCATGGAACCCATCATGAAGGTCATCCCTATCGAAAAAATATATGTCAAAGCTATGTTTTTAAATACAATAAAGAATCAAGCATCCTAAAGGTCCTCCTTATAATATCAAGAATTATGGTCTTTCTTGTGATAAAATATAAATGTGGCATAAATTTCTTACCAGTGCAGACAATAAAGAAGTAAATAACCATAGAGTTCCTCCTCATGGTTTCTACCATGAAGTTCTACCTCACGATGAAATAAAAAATTACAATGAAATTACTCCCCAGGATAAAATAACCACATAGTCACCCACAAGTCATGAAATTATATTAAAATATGAGATATCTATATCACACACTAAACTATTAGTTGATAATTATTTATTTTAGTCACTAAATGCATAGAGAAAAATTTACTTATCAACACCACTATTAAATCATATGAATTTGGAAAAAATTAAAGAGTCTTTAGATAAGATAAACCCACTTGACTAAGAATATATGAAATGACCCTTATGGTTAGAAAAATTTTATAAGGCATTAATTAGAAAGGAATTTGATTCCAATCATACATGGGAGGAACTAGATGGAGACACCATTCTAGTTATGTATTTTCCTTTCACCACCTCTCAGTGATTATTCCCAAGTTCATTAAGAATGATTATATACCATGTTTTGAAATAGTTTTTTGGTTAAATTTTGTTGGTTTAAATATAAGAATATGTCTTATACTAGATATATTGACCATCTCAAGGAATTTGATTATAAATGTCTCGAAGTTGATCTCACCACCCTTCCAATAACAGGGAACCCTAAATCTGGAAAACAATAATAGAGCCTCCAACACTCTTACTTGAATAGACTTAAGGTGGTTCTCTAAATAATTATTGCATATTCTCCCCATGTAAATATTAGAGGTTATAAAGTGTTCGAGGTTTTAGAGATCTTCCCTCTCATTTATCAAAAAGATAAATATTTCACGGTGGATGGAAAATTAATCTGTGTAGATAATTCCTCAAATCCATGTTTTGGAAATAATAGTCAGTTGGCTCGATGATACTGTAATATATCTAGAGAATAGAAGTGGATTACTCAAAGTGATTGAGTAGTCGACACAATCCTTCATCAAGATTCTAATAAATTTTAATAGATATTTAAAATGATATGGTCACAACCCATAAATGTGAATCCATCACTGGTTGTGGGTAACACTCAACCAACATCACTAAAAGATACACCACATCAAGAAATTTTCAAAACTTGATCTTTAAAAGAAAGAAAATATACTAATGTATCTGTAATTTCATAAGTGTATCCACATCCCTTAGGATGGGACAATTTTTAACACCACATCATTTATCAATAAAAAAAGATACCTCAATCACTACTTCCCCTCCTTCGAGTAAGTTGGTGTTCATCAAGATTGGTGTAGATCCACAAACATATAGTGGGATAAACCTTCTACTTGGTCCATGATTAGTTTTAATTAGGGGAAATTTAATCTGAATTACTTGGCATGAAGAATATCCTATGTTGTATTGATAATATAATAATAATATAAATATATATCATACGAGAAAAAAATCCATAATTAAATCTAATGGGCCATCATATGAGACTAATTTTGATTATACCCTAAATGGATACTCTAAATCTGATGAGGCCCAACACTTTATAGATATATATGAGGACTAGTTTCTTATAAGATTCATCTCAATACAAATTATTTTTATGTCCCTACCAATGTTTTTATAATGTGATACTAATATTGAGCAAGATCCAAAGGAGTAATATGTCAATAATTTAGCTAATATAGAGATACATGAATAATGATTACTTACCGGACACTAAAGATAGACCAAATCATTATGGTCCCCACTAGATATACCTTTTCATGTGCTTTTCATGTCATTGAAAAATGTAAGGGTATTACAATATCATGTTCTTATCAATCACCATAAACATTTTCGAAATCTATGTAGAGGAAACAATTACCTAGTTAAAAGAAAAATTTTAAAATTTTTTGTAAAATAATATTGAGTTTCCTAGTGGAAATAAAATCATTGAGAATGTTTTATAAGTTGAGACCATACCTATAGTGGATAATAATTCTTGGTTAAAAGTTGTTCTTCTATCCACAAAGGTAAAATGGATCAATTTAGTTGATCTGAGATAACAACCGCCTATTTGGTTAATTTCATTACCAATAGTTTACTAAAAGTTTCCAATATTGGGATGAATTCAATATCATTATCAACTGAGTAAGATGGGAGACTCTTCAACATAAATAATTACATAACAATTAGAAATTTTTTATGCCATTACTGCTTGAATAAAGGAAATCGAATCTTGACATGCACTGGTATAACCGAAAAAGAAACCATACCCTCAGTGGGTGGACTTGAGCACTCAACCACCAAAATTTGTAAATCCAATGTTTTCATCATTAAATTACATAAGAGACTCAAATTAACATCTCAATAAATTTTCTTCCTGATGTTGTTGAGAAACCTATAGTTAATTTTACTATCATTGAGCCCTCTCATCATAATAATTTATTTCTTATTGAAACACCACCTCTTATCATAATCGATGTCCACTTGAATCACCCTCTCCACTATTATGTCAACATCTTATTGGGAGGTGTTAATCATCAAGGCCTCTTCCAACATTTCTTCCACAAAGTGCATAATTATATCCCTTTACCTTCTATTTTTTGAAAAAGGTCTATAAAACTCTGTGTTTTCTCTTGTTATATAACCTTGTATCCATGGGATTGGGAAAATAGGAGTAATCCTTACTCCTTTTTGATTTCTTCCCTTGGGTAAGGATACAACTCCCTATATCATGACTTCCTTTTTCCCTTTCATTCTCCTAGGGATATGAACTTTTCTACTATATCTCTCCTATGCATTATCTCATGAGAAAAAAACCAGAACATCCATCATCTGTCACTAACCCATAAGCTTCCTTCTCTTCATTGGGATGTTCCACCTATATAGAATCACCTTGATCTAAACACTACCCCTCAATTTGCATCCCTTCAAAGAGATTTCCAAGATTTATATTGTTCCCACCCCCTGTTCAACTATTATTCCCTTCATTGTATGAATATTGTAGCATGGAGGACCATCTTGGGGAGTTTCATGGACAACTATATCATCATATAAATGAGAATATAGATGATTTTGTTGTTATACGTGGCCTTGAGTTCCCCCTTAGAACTCCCTAAACCAGTGTGTTCCTAAATCGAAAGAATAAAAGTACCCAAATCCTGCTTCATACAGTCAAATATGTCCATTCTCTTCAGCCTAGGATCCATGATTTTAACTTCATTCTAGATAATATCTAGAAGTTCCTATCCAATACCTCTCAATCGCTCCTTGGGGATCATGGGAATTGGCACAAAATGTGCGGGGGGGGGGGGGGGGGAATCTCCCCATGTAAACATTAGAGGTTATAAAGAGTTCAAGGTTTTAGAGTTCTTCCCTCTCATTTATAAAAAGATCAATATTTCAAGGTGGATTGAAAATTCATCAGTGTAGATAATTCCTCAAATCCAAGTTTTGGAAATAATTTTTATTTGGCTCGATGATATTGTAATATATCTAGAAAATAGAAGAGGATTACTCAATGGGATTGAGTAGTTGACACACACCTTCATCATGATTCTAAGAAATTTTAATAGACATTTAAAATGAGATGGTCACAACCCATAAATGTGAATCCATCACTTGTTGTGGGTAACACTCAAACAACATCCCTAAAAGATACTCCACATCAAGAACTTGTCAAAAAATGATCCTTAAAAGAAAGAAAAGATAAAAATGTATCTGTAATTTCATAAGTGTATCCCCATCCTTTGGGATGGGGTGATTTTTACCACCAAGTCATTGATCAATAAAAAAAGATACATCAATCAGTAATTCCCATCCTTCGAGTAAGTTAGTGTTCCTCAAGATTGGTGTAGCCCCACAAACATATAGTGGTATAACCCTTCCACTTGGTCCATGTTTAGTTTTAATTAGGTTAAATTTAATCTGAATTACTTGGAATGAAGAATATCCTATGTTGTATTGATAATAAAATAATTATAATATAAAATGATATAATAAGGGCAAAAAAATCCATAAGTAACTCTAATGGGTCATCATATGAGACAAATTTTGATTATACCCTCAATGGATACTCTAAATATGATGAGGCCCAACACTTTATAGATATACATGAGGACTAGTTTTCTGTAATATTCATTTCAATACACCTTATTTTTGTTTCCCTACCAATGTTTTTATAATGTGATACTGATAATGAGAAAGATACAAAGGAGTAATATGTCAATAATTTAGCTAATATAGAGATATGTGAAGAAGGATTACTTACCTAACACTAAAGACATACCAAATCATCATGGTCCCTACCAGATCTACCTTTTTTAGGTTCTTTTCATGTCATTGAAAAATGTAAGTGTATTACTATATCCTGTTCTTATAAATAACCATAACCATTTTGGAAATCTATGTAGAGGAAACAATTACCTAGTTAAAAGATAAATTTAAACAACTTTAGTAAATTAATATTGAGTTTCTTAGTAGAAATCAAATCATTGAGAATGTTTTTTAAGTTGATACCATACCTAAAGTGGATAATAATGCTTGGATAAAAGTGGTTGTTCCATCCATGAAGGTAAAATGAAGCAATTTAGCTGATCTGAGATAATAACCGCCTATTTTTTTAATTTCATTACCAATAGTTTACTAAAAGTTTCCCATATTGGGATTAATTCAATCTCATTATCAAATGAGTCATATTGGACACACTTCAACATAAATAATTACCTAACAAGAAGAAATCTTTTATTCCACTACTGCTTTAATAAAGGAAATCCAATCTTGACATGTACTGGTATAACCGAAAAAGAAACCATACCCTCAGTGGGTGGACTTGACCACTCAACCACCAAACTTTTTAAATAAATTCTTTCATCATTAAATTACATAAGAGACCCAAAGTAACATCTCATTAAATTTTCTTCCTGATGTAGTATGATTTTAGGAACCTTTAAATAATAGCAGGTGATTAAGCTCAAATGTGTTATACATACATTATAAGGACTTGCATATATCTTGTATAATAACTTAGTAGCTGATTCTAGAACTAGTTAAATAAATCTACCCAAAACAATTATTTAACAATATAGATATATAATAAAGAAAAAAATTATTCATGTCCTCTCCAATTATAATAAATTTTAAAATGAAATATTTTTTTTATTTCACTATTTGATATAAGAGTTTGATTTATTCCAATGAGATAAAATTCCCTAAAGGAAATTATTGGAGACATGTGTGATAATGTTTAAAGATAATCTCTACACATTTATATCCCCATAGAAATATCTTAGTGGAATTTGAGAATTTATTTGAATATTTCAATGACTAGTGTACATCATTTTTTAACTAAAAATACATATCAATAAGAACCAACCTACCAAACAAATAAGTCGGTAAAAGTAGACACAACCACATCTCTCTAAAAATATTGGTGAAATTAACCCTAACCTCTAAGACAATCAAGATCAATACAGTGCAACCCCTAGGTCTCAAAAGTAACTATGAGCAAGGGACCATATAAACACACAAACATGAACAAGGAGAAAAAACCTTGATTTCATGAATAAAAAAAATAAAATACATTTTGTACAAAATGATTAAGTTATGGAGTATTTAATTTCTAACCTATATATTAATTTTATCAAGCTACCACAGGTTAGGAAAGATAATTAAGAAATGATCGGTTATCACCCTAGTTAATTCCATTATCATCACAAACCATGAAACAAAAATTAGGATTGTTTTTCATTGAAAAATATCTTTTATTTATAGTGGATGAGGGCCAAGTTGTACCAGACCATCCCAAGGAACATGTGAATTATATTACAAATTACTTTCTTGATGAAAAAAGAGAATTGATAAAATCCCTAAATATAAGTGCACATAAATTTAGTGGTTTTTTGGATTGAAATATAGTGAATCATGAACATTTTATTATCAATGATTGGCAGAATAAGAAATTCATGAATCCAATTACATCTGTAGTGTAAGTTGTGGAACCCTTTACTTAAAATACTTATAAAAGATAGTGTAGTCAATGAAAATTTTGAATAGATAATAAATTCTAAGACCTATGGGTTCCTAAATTAGTATAAAATATTATAGATTGTATACCCCCATCATTGGGAAGATGAGTACCACCCCACTAAATAGAATCTTTCCCAAATGAAGAGTACTTATTTACCTTTATAAATGTCATTAAACTAATGGAAAAGTGTACTAAGAAGGATTATATTTATAAAATGATATTTTTTTAGTAATTCTAAATATAAGTATATAGTGTAGAGGAAGAAACACCCATAACACAACATGAATCTAAGTAATAATTCCAGAATATATTGGACATGCTTTCAAAAATGAAAGAAAAATGATTCAATGAGCTCAATAGGATAGCAAGTATAATCCAAGACCCATCAAATTTCACACTACTATTATTTTACTTGTAGATTGATTAGTTAAAATATATTCACCTAATACAACATGAACACAGTGGGGTTTGTTAACCTTAAACTATAATCAATAAGAGTTGAATGAAATAAATTTTTGAAGATATTATATTTGAGTCCACCTTAACCCTATATTTCTCAAGATCATGAATAAGAACATAGTATGAAACATAGAAATTTGGATCAAAAATAGCACATGTTAATGAATATATCCATTTTTATATCAATGATTTCATTCCTAAAGGCCTATTTTTATCCAAAAAACTCACGTAATCCCTTATAAAAAATTTTCTAAACCCTTTGAATTTCGAGATGAAAGTGGTTTTTATTGATACATATCATGCTGAGACTAGATCTGCCAAATTTCATATATCCTTCACCTTTATCGAATGAGACTTGAAAATTTCCATTAAAGGGAACATCATGACCTTAAACATGACAAATAAGATCAACGATATCAATATTTATCGAGCCCTAGTTGATAATGGTTTTGGGATCTACTTTATTTTTGATCAGACTCTCCATGACTTGGGATACTAGGAAGCTAATTTATATCCTTTTAATTTAATGATTCATGGCTATGAAAAGAGTGAATATAAAACCTTAATAGATATTAAATTTAAAAATTAATTTTGGGATCATGTGTTTTACTTTGAGTTTATAGTGTTTTATTAAGACATCTCCTTCAATGTTATGATAGGAATCCTATGACATCATATATATGAAACAATACCCTCATTATAAAATCAATTTAATAAGTATTCCATAAATGTATCTATATGCATGATTTATGGAGATATTTTTCTTTTTTACTCATGAAAGGATAAATACACTCATGTAAGATACTACAAGATAGAAGGGAAGAATCAATAAATAAAAAAGAAAAAAATGAGTGAGCCCCAAATGGATTGATGGATTCTTATAATAGTCTTTAAAATAATGTGAATATGAGTTTCATACTTCCTATTCATTATATTAAAGAAACAAATCCAGAATTTGGAAATAACCTTATCATTTACACTAAAGGGAATGATCCTTATAATAAATTTTTATTTTGTGAAGACAAGCATACAGATTCCTTGAACCATACCCATCTGTAGAAGGAAGAAATAATATCCATATGAAATATATATCTATTGATCCTTTGTTGGAGTATATATATAATAATGGTGGGTTGATTGAATATATCCATTAAATTTTTATGGAATAAGTGTCTACCACCTGTAAAAAACAGAAGACTTAGGAACCTATATCAACCTTCACAAGGTATCAGTAGGGTTCACATAATTTAAATATATATTTATGTGTATGATCCCAAAAAAGATGATAAAATTATCATGAGATCATATGAGGCTCAAGAGGTTTATTCATCCACCACTCTAGGTTTTGATGAACAAGATCTCAATGATTATCCACTTTCCTTTAAAGAAGGAATCTCTAAAACTATTGAAGTTACCAATTAAATGAATTTAGGCACTAATGAAGACCTACAAACTTTACTAATTAGTTCATTTATGATTCCTAACCTAAAAGAGTAATATATTTCCCTATTTAAATAAAACCATGGCTTCTCACATAGTGTTACATAGAATTTACCAGGTTAGATCCTTAAGCAATCAATCATCCCTTGGTTCTACCTAGTAACTACCACGGTTATGAAGAAATGACGTGAATGATGTATCCATCTCATAGTTCCATGGTATAAATTGAAGTGGATAAGACAATTAAGGCTTGATTTATCCATAAGGTTTTATACCCCATGTGGTTTCCCAATATTGTCCATGTTAAGAATAATAACTGGTCAATAATTTTTTTTATTGACTTATAATACCTTAATCATTATTTTAAAAATTATTATTTTCCGGTATTAATGAAAATATTATAGTCTTGATGAAATTTACATTTTTCAAGATTTTATATTCATAGATGGGTATTTCAGCTACAAAATAAATATAAATAACCATTAAATATGAGGAGTCCACCACCTTTAGAGATCCCTAAAGTGTGTATTTCTATTAAGTGATTCCCTTTGATTTGAATAATTTTGGATATACATATCAAAGGGATATGCACCATATTTTCTCTTATAGGTACAATTATGGATTTTTTATGGATTATATGGTTATAAAATCACTCTAATGTCTAGAGCACTTTTCTGACCTTTAGGTTTTGTTTTCTAAACTTTAGTCACATAATCTAAAGATGAACCCACTAATGTTTTCATTCAAAGATACTTTTCAAAAATTTATTTGAATCATGGTTTGTCATTGAGGCACAGATAGAGAACCTTAAAAAAACAAGAAGATACTTGATATCCACTCTCTCTAGAATCATTAATAATTATGAGGAGTTTATTATAACTCACTTATAAAAAATGTTTCACTGTAAGACTTACTATAAAATGTTTAACATGCATGAAGTTGATGAAAAAGGGTATAACTTATTAGTGGGTCCAGGATTATCAAAGCACATTTAAAAGCCTTAAACAATATTTTCCACATCCCTCTATGATATTTGTCCCATTCTATATGTGGTAGATTTATAATATCCCTTGGAACCCTTTTTGTTGAAAAAATGATATAAGGATAATAGCCTATATTACCTTAACTGAACAATGTTGGAAGTTGTGAGAAAGTATACCCTTATTGAGTAAAATTTCCTCAACATATAATTTGTTATACAAAATCTACTTCATTACACAAAAATCCATCAGGATAACTTATTTCCCCACATGATCCTTTGGAATACATCCTTGGGTTCCCTATATTTACTAGGAAATTATCAATATGGATCATAATACTTCAAGAATTTGACATCAAGTTTATTTTATAGAAAGAAACCAAAGAACATGCATTTTTAGACATTATAAAAATACACCCTACCCTAGAGAAATTACCTTAGATATATAGATCTTTGATCAAGAAATTTTCTTTTTCAATGAAACTTCTCAAAAATTGGATATATTATTTGAAAAAACATTTGAAACCTATACAAGAAAGGGATAAAGGTTCTAAAACATAACTGAGTTATTTTGGAAGTAATATTTATGCCTATAATAAAAGAACTCTTACTATAATCTTTCATCCGTTTAAAAAATTCACAAATAATGAGGTATAATACTAAGACCATATAATAGGCCCAAATATGTCCTTGAAATTACACATAACTCCACTAAATATCAATGGTGATTTGGAATTGGAGACCAAATAGACTAATGAGTAATATACTATTAAGAAATAGTAATTTACACCCTTTCTTGACTATAAGAAAGAGATAATGTTGAACTGTTCCATTGATCTAGTTCTCTCTTACATCATATACTAGTATAATGCTCAAGAAGACATGTTAGATAACTTGTATACTATACTTTAAAACCTAGATCCATATGCGATGATCATTTACATTTCATATTAGTGAGTGGTAATTTATTTCATTAGAAAGGAAGTAAAAGAGATTAATGGTATTGATATAACCTTATCTTGTGTTTGGAACTCATCCCCAAAAATTGATCAAGTAATCAGTTTGATTTCACCAATAGTTTATTATCTCCAAAATTGAGTTTTACCCCCCAAGACCAAACTAAGAAAGAACATATTCGATGATGGGAAACAAATTTCTTCCTTTGCGATGTCCCAAACTCTTAGAAAATAAGGCTTTGGTGTGGTCCTTATGAGATGAATTGAGAGATAATAGACCCTCATAAATATAAAATAAGTCCATACTAGAACATGTAGTGAACACCATATAGGGAACGATATTTCTCACCAAATTAAGAGACTTAGGTACTTTTATCCCTTAATAATGCATGATTACATATAGTCAAAATTATGTTTCATGCATACCAGGTGCACACTAAGTTCATTTATCAACCCCTAGAGTCCCCACATGATATAAAATACTATTGGACATTTTTTATTTGATGAATAGATTCCATGACCCCTTACCCTACAACTATAATTTGATAGTTTAAATTCATCATCTCTATGACTTATTTCATTCCAAATGTAAGGAAGTTGAACCCTTGGAGGATATCAAAAAAAAATAATTGACTAATTATAGAAAATACAATATCACAACTAGATTTATTATTCCCCATAATATCCTCATGGGTAATTGTAATTTTTTTATATTTGAAAAGAAAAATTTATATTTGAAATAAAAAATCCAATCCAATCATTCTTCATACTATCACATAAATACAAATAGATAGATATATGTATTTAATAGTTATTTATAAAATATCCTATATGTGATTGTGGATAATGTTAAAAAATATAGTCCTGATAAAATCCTAAATGATTTTTGGGCCCATTACACCACTATGCATACACTTAAATAAGAAACCCCATACCCACTAGTGTATATGATTGAATCAATATTTCCTATTGAGGATTAGTTAAATTTTCCCTAAATATCCATTTATGAATAATTAACTAAAGATTACTGGTATCAATTCTGGTTGGATGAGTTATAAGATCTTAATGAGAAAATGACATGATTATAACATAACATTGAGGTTCACCAAAATCATGTGGCCTGAGCATTAAATAAGAAGGATTACATATACCTATTTTTTCATGGTTAGTTGGTACAAGAATTAAAAAAATGATGATAATAGAAAACCCTACCCCTGTCAAAAAAATTAGAACCAAAATGGGAAGGACCTTACATTATACAAAATTTCTACTCTAATAGAGTATATTCCAAGATCACCTTATGGAGATCATATCACACCTCCAATTTATGAAATATTCCTCAAGGAATAATTAAAATAATTATTTATATCAGTTTTAGATGTCCTTATTTTAATATCCTTTACTCGATCACTAACCATCAAATCAATATGAAAAACCACATAACCTCTTTACACCTCCTCGTTTTCCAGAGGCTGCCAACTTGTAGTGGGAGTTTGATGGTACCTTCTGGGGTTACTATAACCCCAATATTAAAAGGAAATAGTATATTAATAATTGAATTTAAACAAAATAGATAAATAGAAGAGTTAAAGAATAGGTTTACAATAAAAATTATGACATGATAAATATAATTCCCATATAATAACAAATGAAACTCATGTAGGTAGGTAGTCATACATTAAGAAGGATCAACCAATGGGTCAATCATACATAATATAAGAATAATATAAAAATAAAAATAAAAGGGAGGATTGAACTATAAAATACCATCCTAGTATGATCCAAATTTTCACATGAGTTGGCCCACCACATAGCCTGAAGTGCATTCCAAATTTCCATGGGCTGGAAATAAGCATCGAGCATAACCAACTATCACTTTGGAATGATTTTCTATAAGTAAACCATAATGAACCATCCATAAAATGGGATGGACACAATAATATCATCAACGTTCACAAAACAATTAGAACATCCATATAAACACAGTATAAGATAAAATGACACCATAAACAATAAAGAATAATATATACAAAACATGCCATAACAAGACATACATGGTATCTCAAGTCAAAACCAAAAACCGAAAAGAAAGGGTACAATTAAAAAAATGTCCCAAGTACATAAAAATGAATAAAAAATACCAAAAATTACTCCACATGATCCCATACCTATGAGACCACATATCCTCTAAAAAACATTGGATGATGATAATGAAGAATAACCACCCTAGAATATAGTTCCCTTTCCCTTCCCTATGTCATATAAAATGAAACCTACAAACAACCAAATGCCCAAGAAGGGTGTGAGGAATGAATCCAAGTAGGATAAAACCATTAAACTATTTAATTATTTTACCCATGAAAAACAATAAACTAGTTTGAAAACATTTCCAAAATTAATCCACTATGAAAACATACTATATTTAAACATACCTTTGAAATACCTTTGGTTTTACATTAAAAAAATCAATTTTACAAACCAATTTCCAATGTGGCTCAAATAGATAAATGTAGCCACATGAAATGAAATTATCAACATCATGAAAAAAGAATAATCATGGGTGAGTATAACAATACAAGATTTTCAAACATAGATATTACATTTTTAGATGAATATTCATTAAATTACACAAACAAATTACCTAGGACTATAATAGTTTACTACCACTGGAAAATGGAACACATTATTATAATTTGATGAAAGCTATTTAGCATCTCCTATAAAGATATTCCCCTTTAGTACTCATACTAAAAATATTTATCTATAACCTCGGGAAAGGAAACATAAAAAAGGGTGAGCTCAAAATCTCAGTAAGGGTAAACAAGGAAGATATATAAGCATAACATAAACATAAGTGTATGATAAAATAATAATAACATTTGAATATCATAACCATCATGTAAATGATTATATACATGAGTCATGGAATAAATATTTGTATTTCATAAGACAAGAATCACAAGGGAGTCAAAATCATAAACCATGAAATCATAATATATAAATAAGACTTAGATATTTGTTAGACACATAAACATGTAATATCATTCCCTATAAGTAGAGGATAATTTACATAACATTTAATGGATTTTAATAGGGACTATACCCTCTGGGAGGGACATACCACCATCCCCTATTATAGTCTTTTTCTTATATGAGACTGGGTTTCCTCTTCTTCATAAAGAAGATCAAGACCGCTGACTTGTTTTCCATTATTATCTCATGAGATATAAATATTTACCCAATTAATTAGGAGGATAAATATTCCCCACTTTTCACATAATTAAAACCACACATATGTGTGACATAATAACATATATCATATCAGAACCTATAAAAAATGGGGTCCATAAACATTTCATCATAATATAACTCATGGGAAAGAAAACAAATTCATAAGTACCAATCCATCATAAACATAAAACATTCATAGAAAGTATAATAGTGGTATAATTATATCATATACCTAGTAAAACATAATAAAAATCAAATAATATTGTTTTGTATGGAAAATTATTTTGAAATATCATTTGAAATAATTCTTGAGGAAAACATCCTTTCTGATTTGAAAAGTACTTTTTAAATCATAAAATTTTTGAAAACATGTTTCCTTGAAAATAACCTTGAAAAATTATAAAATAATATGTTAAAACCATTTTAAATATATTTTAAATACTTTTCCTTGAAAATGAATATAAGATCATATAAAACACTATTAAAACATTTTAAAAAAAAATTTATTCTCAAGGAACACAGATTTCTGGACGAACAGAGAATAACATTACATAAAACTAATAATATAATGAAAATAAGAATATTCATGTCAAAACATGTCAAATTAAATTATATAAACCACATAAAATAATATATGTTCATAACATAAAATGTGTCTCAAAGACGGCAAATTGAGACAAAATTACCTTACTGATTTGGTAACATTTGAACTATAAACCCCATGAAAGAGAGACAATAAAATAGATATTTAAATACCAATCAATATTAAGGATTAATATCATATATTAAATTCATTTATATTATATAAACCACACAAAATAAATGAGTTATGAATATGATATAATTCTCACAAAAGTAAAAGTTAGACAAGAAATCCCCTTACCTTATGTATTAACTTCCTTTGTAAACATTAAAACCTATTTTATAATAAATATACATTTATTATAAATCAATAAAATAACCATATTAATATATATAATACCAGATATTTTTTACTTATAACTTTATGTTACACGTTTATTACCAATCCCATGCTAAAGTTATGTTTCAGGTAATAACCACTTTGTTTTCCGTACATGTTTTGACTTGTTATTCTTGGTCCTCTTACTTAGATCATTATTCCATATTCTTATGAATTATAAAAAATATATAAATATCATATATATATATATTAAGTATCTCTTTATTTAAGGTTATTAATAAAATTTATAAGTAGAAAATAAAATATATCGTTTATGGAGACAGTATACCGTATGTACATATGAACACACTTTTCATTTTATTTTCATATTAAAAGAAATAAATGTATATGATATATTATAAATTTATAATAATTTTTATGTTATATAAATCATATATATTTATAAAATTAATCCTTATTACCATCCGTGTGAAATATAGATGAAGAATGAATCACATCGCATCATGGAGATGGTAAGCCATACGTACACACGATCGACATTATAATTTACAAAAAAAGATTACATGGTAAAAAGGTAAACAAGATATTATCATTATAGAAGTATAATTATATAATAAATATCCAATGTAAACATTAAACCCATCATAATTAATTTTTATAAAATATGGTGATGGAAAATTAATTGTATCATTACGTGGAGACGGTAAGCCGTACGTACGCAGGAATGAGGTTTCACTTATTGTTCGATGAGAACGAGGATGTATAATGGTGTGTTCATAATTATAATAAATTTTCATAATATTTATTATTTTGAAGTAATTATTTTATTATATATATATATATATATATATAATATATCTATAATAGGTATGGAAGAGTATAAAAAGAGAGTGATCAGTTAGAGCGATTAACTCTTCTTCGAAATGACTCCTTTAGATATCCTGTAAAGGACATTAGAGTTCATCTTTTAGGCATTATAGAACCTCAATAATGTTTATAATTAATTTTAGAATATATTTTGGTAGATTTTGGTTGAGAAATAATGCATAATCTGGTGAAATGATATGAGGGAGGAGGTGTCCTTTTATAATGAAGGTGAGGGTCACTTTTTTTAATTTCTCCAAAATATTAATTTATAATAAATCAAATCTCAATAAAAATACCTCTAAATGAAAAGTTATTAGAGGATAATATTGAATAGGGTTGTAATACTATCGAATAGTAAGTTTTATATTTTTTTGGTGTATGTGTAAACTTATCATTTTGATTAACCCCTAGTTAACCTATTTTAATTTTAACTATGGTAATAAGATTTTCAATATAAAAAGGTAGATATTTTTACATATAAGGTTTAAAATGAACCATAAATGATCCATTTGTTATTTTTTATACCATAATTCATCCCATTTGTAATTATTTAAGGTTTTTATGATTTTTTTAACTAATTTAATAAAATATTGTTTTCATAAAATATCATTAGTGTCAATTTTGACACTATTCATGACATTGACATCATGAAAATAAATACAGCATGAAAAATTCAAAAAAATTCATTTAATATACCCTTAATATGTCATATTAACTTATAAAATTAGGTTATATCCATAATTAATTCAAATATATTCCCCTTTAATGTTTTTAATATCACTCAGTTGAGTTTTTCATTAATTGAAGAACTATTGCATCATGATTGTTTAATTATTTATAGAAATTATTTCTTCATTAAAAATTATTAATAAAATTATATTATTTATAAAATAATTTTATATTTCATTATACTATATAGTCAAGCATATCTTCTATTTAACCCCATATTAAAAATATTGCACTTATTAAAAGTAAGAGTGTGATATTTTATCACTCTGTTTGATTTTAATAATATCCAAGCCATTTTCATGGAAAAGTGTCCATTAAATTATCAAATTTACATAATTAAGTGATTATGGTTGAATTAAATTCATACAATAATTTTTGGGAAAGTGTTAGGGTGGTTTAATGATAATATAATATAATTATTACACTTAATTACTTGATTTACTTTTAACCGTGGTAACAAAAATTTACTAAAGTTACTATTAATATTCTCAAAAAATAAAAGGAACCAATTTACTAAATTTTAATTTATTATTAAAAATATTAAAACCACTTTTAAAAATTAAATTCACATAATATTCATAAACTAATTTAAAATCAACCCCACAGATGGGATGAAACAACGAGTTTTTAAAGTAAAAATGTTCAAAAGTACAAAGTGTTTATTATATCTAATTTCAATGTGAAATCGATTTTAATGAACTAAATTGTCTTAAATTATATAAAATTTATTTAATTATACTTTTAAAACAATAAAAATAAATAAATTTAACACCATAAATTATTTAAATGAAGAAATTATTTTCAATTAAAATTCATTATTTCCACTATTCATCAAAACATGAAATTCTTAGAAAGATATCAAAAAATCAACAAAAGTAAATTTTTTATTTTCCAATTTCAAAGAAGAAGTTTATTTTTTAAAATATAATTTATAAAAATTTCAAAGACTATATTTAAAAAGAGTGTTCCATTAAAAGGTGCGAAAATTGCCTTTTTAGAAAAATACATCTTTTATGCATAAAATTGAATATGTTATTATTATCATGTATAGAAAACACAAACGATGGATATTTAACACTATATTGAATATATATTTCATTAATATATTCTAAAAAGAGTTATTTCTTATTTATTGGTATGAAACACACCTAGGAATATTAAAATAGTTTTTTAGAAAACCATTTCCTTTTATTTTTAAAAGAGTTTTATTTTCATTTATATTCATCTAGTCACCAAATAATTAATTATAGATAAATTTACGAGACATATTTTTATAATTTAGTTAATCATGTTCATATATTCCATTCTAAAAACTAGGTTATAATTTTCTTTTTTAATTAATTACAATACTAAAGAAATGTTTTATGGAAAATCAGTGTTGAGTATGAGGCAAGTTAAGCTGGTGTTATGTGCAATATAAAAAATTAATGAAATTTTAATTTATTAAAAATAATGTTCTTAAAAACTCAAGGTGTTACATTATACCCCCTTAAATTTAATTTCGCCCTAAAAATTCATCACTCTAATACAAATAAATGAAGATACCTCTACCTCATCATATCCTCGTGTTCCCATGCATCTTATTCAAATTGGAGGGTTATCTAAAAAACATTAACCTAGTAATTGGAATTATTTTTGACAACATTATATCTACAGTCAAGAAATTATACTGGATTACCTTCATAATAAATAAATTATTCAAGTGGTATGACCTATGAATTTAGTACATGTGAATGATTAGATATGTACTTACTCAAGGAAGATACATGGAAAAAACAAGAAATTGAGAGAGATTTTATGGATGGTTCAATTTATAATCTACCGTTCCGATATGATCACAAATATAAAAACAAAATCATATCCTCACAATATAAAATTTCACTAAGAAAATCAAAGATTGATGCTTGAGAAATCCTTTGTGGAAACCCACATCGTAAAAAGGGTCAATAAAACTTCCTCTTAAAAATGGGAAAGTAAAAGGTGAAGATTACTACATAACTAAGATTTCAATTAGAAGAACATTAGAAGAAAGTTTAATGATGGAAATGGAAGAAAACTAAAACTATCATGTTCTTATGGAGAGTGATAGAGAAAATATCCATTACAATTTTAATCATCACAGAATGATAAATATGTGATTATCTAAGGGACTATATGATTTATCGAAAATAAAAGTAATAGAATACCATTTTTGTTTCAAGATACAATTCATAAATTTGATATTTTTTCATAAGAAGATATACTTACTTGATTTTATTCAATTTTGTAAGCACTATCTTAAACATCAGTTGTGACTTGATTAATTTACACTTTATCTCTGATTCCAATAAATGAGGTTGAAATTGCAATGCCTAAATAACTATTGGATCATAAGACCCATAATTGGATGAAAGATTATTATTTATATATCCAGTTATCATAGAATAATTGTTATTATAGGTTATCGAATTTTTATAAATATTCACATGGTGAAGTAACACATTAATCTCTAAATCCTCATCCAAATTTCAACTTACAAAATTTCATAAATGGATACCCTTATATACCTTCCAAAAGATTAAAATCAAAATAATTTTTAATAAGGTTACTAAATTTTAAAAATAAACTTATCAATAATCCATAAGAAAAATTGATGTAGATTTTAATTGTCACATACTAAACATTTGAAAACCATCATCATGTATTCTATTGAATCATGGTAATTACCTGAAAAACCATATTGAATACACACATGATTCTTCATTCCTTATATAAACACATTTATTATAAAAAATTCCCTTATAATATTGGGTTTATTCTTGTACTGATAGAATATTTGATTTCATTATTCCAAGATTGAAGTAGATTATCACAAGCTTTTTCACTAATTAGATTAATATTAATATTTTCATAGGGCTTATTCATTCAAAATCAAACATGAAATTACTATAAAAGGAGAGGAGTATAATTAATTACTAATTATAATTGTTCACTTTATCCATTATGATAGCATAATATTGTATTTTTTACTTTATCTTAAGAGGTTCTTGTGTCTTATTATCCACATTAGTCCTTGTATTATCGAACTTGTTAGTATAACACCCAAACTCCTTGAAATTTAAACATAGAATTTCAAAAGGTGAACTATTTTAAGATTTCCCTTTTTCCCACCACTTTATAAGTAAAACTCCCGATGAACTTATTTTCCACACATAAAACATTTTACAGCACCATAAAGGAAATTTCCTCCATGTTATCTTCCACACTTTGAGCATAAAATAAATATAATATTATTTTATCCATATTTTTTAGATGTTCCATTGAATTCTATCTTTATTTTCTTATCATAACCCTACGATAGATGGAAAAATTCAATCACCCTTTTTTTAAGAAGAATATGAGGAAATTACTTACTGAAAAATAAGTTCTTAAACTCCTCCCAATCCATGGATTCAATTTTATTATATTTACTCATATTCTTGATAAATTTACACCACTGTATATCTTCACCTTCCATGCGATAATTTCCCAACTTAACTTTTTTACATTCAGAACAATGGAGAATGAAAAATATATTTTCAGTGCTATAGATCTATTTCTCATCAACTAATAGATCAGTTTTTCCACTAAAAGGAGGTGGTTGTTTCCTTAATTAGGATTAAATAAAATGTTGTTCCCTCCTTTGTTAATTTTGAATTTCACCATGATTCATTGATTGATAAGGTTTTGTGGTCATAGCAACATGGGTTTTCATTCTATCTTCTATAGCATTCAGTTTCTCAGGAGGGCCATCAATGCAAGGTCCTTTTCATTCCTTATTAACTTGGTTAATTTTGGTTCTATCTATTAACTAAAACTATAAATCATAACATGAGAAACACTAATCATAGTCATAAAACCAAATAATCAAGAAAAATTTCTTATGAAATTTCAGTCTATGAAACCTTAGGTTTAATCCTAGGTTTTTCATGATCACTACCAAAATTCTAGGATTGTAAACTATACTTAGTCTTTTACTTATGTATCTTACTAATATTTTTCTCAACCTAGTTTCCAATGTTTGACTAAATTTTTTATCTGATATCAACTTTAATGAATCAGGATTTTTATACATGGGAATTACATAATTTTAGATGAATATTCATTACATTACACAAACACATGCTTGAGTATTTTAATATTTTAGTGCATTTTTAAAATCGGACCATATTCTTCTAATTTGGTGAAAGATCTTCAATATCTCCCATAAAGATCTTCCCCTTTAGTACCCCCACTTAAAACCATTCTTTATAACCTAGGGAAAGGAAACATAAGAAATGGTGATCTCAAATGCTCTATAATGGTAAACAAGGGAGATGTGTAAGAATTACATTAATATTAGTGTATGATAACATAAGAATAATATTTTAAGATGATACCCTTAAAATCAATGATTATATACTTGAGTCATAGCATAAATATTGGCAGTTCATAAGAGATGAATCCCAAGGGAGTAAAAAGCATAAACCATGAAATCATGACATTATAATAAGACATGGAATTATGGAAGACACATAAACATGTAAAATTATTCCCTATAAGTCAAGGTGAACTATAAAAACATATCAAGGAACTTCATGGGGACTACAACTACTGGTTGGGACATACCACCATCCATAGTCGTAGTCCTTTCCTTATAAGGGATCGAGTTTTTCCTTCTTCCCAAGTGAATCAATCCCACTAACTGGTTTCCCTTCATTATCACTTGAGATATAAATATTTACCCAATTAATTATAGGGATATATAGGTCCCACACTTCCCATAATTAAATCTATACATATTTTTTCCATAATAATCAAAATAGTATCGAAACCCATAAAAATGGGTTTCATAAACATTTCATCATAACATTACTCATATAAAAGAAAAAAAATTCATAAGTACCAATCAATTATAAATATAACCCATTAATAGAAATAATAATAATGGTATAATTGGATTATATCCCTAGTAAAACAAAAGAAACATAAAATAATGTTTTCTTAGATGGGAAATGATTTTGAAATATCATTTAAAATAATTCTTGAGGAAAATATCCTTTCCTCTTTGAAAAAATATTTTTAAATCACAACACATTTAGGACACCTTTTTCATTTAAAATAACCTTGAAAACCTATAGAGGAATATTTTAAAACTATTTTAAAAATCTCTGAAATATTCTTCCCTTAAAATTCATATAAGATCATGTAAAATACTTTTAAAACATTTTTAGAAAAGTTTGTTTTGAAGGGACACAGATTTACGACCGAATAGAGAATAAAATTATATAAAAATTATAATAACATGAAAATAATGAGATTCATGATACAAAATTTAAAGGGTTAGTATATACACCTAATAAAATAATATATGTGCATAACAAAACATGTGTCTCAAAGAAGGGAAACTGAGACAAAATTAGCTTACTGATTTGGTAACTTTTGAACTGTAAACCCCATTAAAGAGAGATCATAAAATGTATATGTAAATACCCATAATGTTTAAGGATAAATATCATAGATTACATTCATGGTTATTATATACACCTCAAAAAAAAATGAGTGGTGAATATGGCACAAGTCTCACAGAAATAAAAGTGAGATTATAAATCCCCTTACGTTAAGTGTTGACTTTCTTCGTACATGTTAAAACCACATGTATAATAAATGTAAGTTCATTATGAATCTACCATAGAACCATATTAATATATATAATACCATATATTTTTTACTTATGACTTTATATTACTCTTTTATTTACAATTTAATGTTAAATTTTTATTTCGAGTAATAACCGCTTTGTTTTTCGTACATGTTTTGACATGTTATACTTGGTCCTCTTAATTAGATCCTTATTTAATCTTCTAAAAAATGATAAATATGATATAAATATCACACACACATACACATATATATTACCTATTTATTTATGGTGGTTTATAAAATTTAGAGGTAGAAAATAAAATACATCGTTCATATAGATAGTTGGTCGTACGAACGCATGAACGCTGTTTTCATTTTATTGTAATATTTTAAGAAATTAATGTACATGATATTATATCATTACATAATAATTTTTATTATATATATATATATATTCATAAAATTCATCCTTATTACCATCCATGTGAAATATATATGATGAACAACTCAAATCACAACATGGATATAGTAGGCTATATGTACACATGAGTGGCGTTATAATTTTCCAAAATATTATATAGTAAAAAGGTAAAGATGATATTATCATTATAGAAGTATAATTATATCTTAAATATCATTTTTATATTTTAAAACCCCAATAATTCCTGTTTATAAAAGATGGTGATGGAAAATGAATTGTATCACTACATGGATATGATAATCCATATATACACACGAGCGATACTTTCAGTCCTTATTCGATGGGAAAGAGGCTTTATAATGGTGTTTTCATAATAATAATAACATTTCAACATATTCAGGATTCTTTAGTAATTTTTTATGATCTATGTATCCTCTAAAGACATCAAAATTTGGTCTTTTAGGAATAAAAACACTTCTAGAATGTGGTTAGGGAAGTGGAAAAGATAATTTGGTAGAGGTTGGTTGAGAAATAAGGATCAATTTGGTGAAATGATATGAGGGAGTATGTTTCCTTTTATAATGAAGGCGAGGGTCACTTTTGGAATTTCTCAAAATATTAATTTATAATAAATTAAATCTCAATACAAATACCTCCAAATGGAAAAATATATGAAGATAATGTGGTATAGGGTGGTAATACCATCAAAAAATATACTTTATACAAATTTTGGTGTAATTTTAAACCTTATCATTTTGATTAAACCTTAGTTAACCTATTTTAATTTAACTATGGTAACAACATTTAAATATAAAAGGTGGATATTTTTACTTATAAGGGGTAAATTGAAACATAAATCTTCAATTTGGAATATTTAAACCATAATTCATCCCTTTTGTGCTTATTTAATATTTTTATGATTTTTAACTATTTTAATAAAATATTATTTTCATAAAATAGAATTACTATCAATTTCGAAAATATTCATTACATTGACATTAATAAAATCAATAAAATAAGATAACTTTAAAAAAATTCATTTAATATACCCCTAATGCACCATATTAACCTATAAAATTCATATAGAACATTAAGTAATTCATATATAATCCCTTTTAATGTTTTTAATATCACTTAATTGAGTTTTTCATTAATTCAATAATCATTGCATAATCATTATGTAATTATTTATGATAGTTATTGTTTCACTAAAAACAAAAAAAAATATTCCATTATGCAAAAAAAAACATTTATATATCAAAATAATATATATGGATGAGAATATATTCTATTTAAACCCATATTAAAAATATTATACTTATTAAAAGTAAGAGTGTGACATTTTGTAACTCTCTTTGATTATAATATTATCCAAGTCATCTTAATGGACATGTATCTATTAAATTATTAAATTTCTAGCCTTATGTGTTTATTTTAGAATTACCTTCATCGAATAATTTTTGGGAAAGTGTTAGGGTAGTTTTCTAATAATTATAAATTATTTTTACCCTTAATTATCTGATTTACTTTTAACTGTGGTTACAAAAATTTACCAAACATACTATTAATATTTTTAAAAAAATAAAATAGACCTATTTTCTAAATTTTTACCTTTGGATTCCAAATAGGGATTCCATTTTTCAAAATTAAATTCACATAATATGTGGAAATTAATTGAATATTAATCCCAAGAAGGGTCGAAATAGTGGGTTTTTAATGTAAAAAAGCTTCACAAGTTTGAAATGTTTATTATATCTATCTTTAATGAGAAATTCATTCCAAAAAAATAAATTGGATTAAATGATATAATTTTTTTTTAATAATACTTTAAAACCAATCAAAAATATAATTTAACACTATATATTATTTAGATAAAAAAACTATTTTCAATTAAAATTCATTACTTTCCACTATTAAAAAAACATGAAAATTATCAGAAAAATTTTAAATGTTAAAACAAATTAAATTTTGATATTACTTTTTCAAAGAAGAAGTTTATTTTTTCAAATATAGTTTACCAATGTTTCAAAAACTATATTTAAAACAAGTGTTCCATAAAAATGTGACAAAACTGTCTTTTAAGGAAATACATCTTTTATTTATAAAATTGGATATATTATTTATATCACAGCTAGGAAAAACATAATATGAATGATAAAAATGAGATTGAATATATATTTCATTAATATAATCTAACAAGAGTGATTTTATTATTTATTGGTGTAAAACACACCTATTTATATTTAAATAGTTTTTTTTAGAAAATCATTTCCTTTTATTTTAAAAAGGGTTTTGTTTTCATTTATATTTAATTGGTCACCAAACAGATAATTATATATTCATGTATGAACCATATTTTTATAATTCAGTTAATCCAATTCATATCATCCATTCTAATAACTAGATTATAATTTTATTTTTAAATAATTATAATAATAAAATGATGTTTCATAGAAACTGAGTGTTTTGTGTAACACAAGTTGTGCTGGTGTTTCATGAAATGAAAGACACCAAAGAAAATTTTAATTATTTGAAAAAAGGATCATTAAAACTAAATGTTTTATTGTGAGAATAACATTAACAAAAAGTAAGCACATCAATTTAAAATGGGCATAATATCTCATCACATCAAAATGGAACTAATCAAAAGGATAAATCATATAAAAAACCTTAATGAGTAATTTTCACATAGGAATATAACAATGAGTCATAATCTGAGTGTGTAAACAAGTATGTTATCTAGATAAGAAAAATAAATGCTCTCATGGTATTTCCTGGGCCGAACATAGAATCTCTCATAGCCTCCCTACCGGGAGGCTGTCATGGTCCCTTGGAAACCAAATTGGAGGTTTGTACGATCCTCTATCCAATGGATCATATTGACACTCATACAAAATAATATAGAAGCTTTCATGGTATTACCTCCAAAGGATTATAAGGCCCCTTAAACAAAACCCTCTCCTACAACATAGTTAAACCATGTGATACTCTATGACAACACATTCACAAGAATGTTTCCATATCAATAACGCTACAACCCAAGCTATTTAATAAAAAAAAACATTCCCATATCTTATCCAAAAACCATTCCATAGGTAATTTTTTTTAAAATCACTTTAGAATTCCTTTGATACCAATAAAAACCTTTTGATCCATTTTATCAAACACTTTTCATTCTTACAAGCCACACCCATTTATAAAACTCCCTTTAAACACCCAAATATCCAAGTCAATCCATGAAACACATAAAACATGGAATAAAATTCCATAACAAATAATTTAAATGAAAATACACAAAACAAAAAGTAAAGGTGATTCATAATTTAAAGATAATCCATGGAAAATACCCTTAAATTGATCCACCTAGTATATATTTGGTGCAATGTTCATTTCCCTTGATGATGTCCACCAGGAAGAGGATGAACAAGACATCACACTCCTAAGACACAAGAAATTAAACAAAAAAACACCATTAAATACCCAATATTATGCTAAAAACCACCACTAGGGTTCCAAATATCCATGAAAATAGAGGAATAAGGGTAATAAGGGGGAGAGGCGAAGAAATATCAAAGAAACCATCTTACATATAACCAAAATATCAAGATTCCCAAGAGAAATCACCACTAAAGAGAGGGGATAACTCCACGACAAAGAGGATTTACATGTATTGGGGGAGGAAAATGTTCCCCCAAAGTATAAAGACCCAATAAGGGGGTTTTTGTAAAATTAAAATTTTTAAGTGAGATGGTCAGGGATGCATGGTTTGGACGCATGGTTAGGAAAACCACATGCCAACCGTGGGGCTGCTATTATCCACCTAAAACGGCCACATAGTTTTACATGGGTTGTGCATGGTTTGAAAAACCATAATCAAACCATGAAAACCCCTCTTTCAAAACATGTAACACACTCACATCATCAGTCACATGGTTTAACAGACTTTTCTCTAACCATAAGTCTGGTCTGTTTTTTCCCAAAAACCTCATTTCCAACCCTCGAATCCCGATAACTCCATGAATGGAAAAAATGGGAAATAAAACTAAAAAAAAAACATACCAGTGACCTAAGAAGTGTCACATGACCACTATCTTTAAAACTTCCCAAAAACTATCTCACTAACCCTACTGATCTCTCTTAGATGAGCAACCCATACTCCAGCCATATCCTAAACCTACAGCCAACATAATGTCTGCACATGCATCAAAGTGTTTGTATGTGGTGCATAGATAGAACTCTAAAAGGAACCAAAAAATAGTCTGGATAATAAAAACCAGATTATATAATCATGATTAAATTGAATGAAATATAAGTTGAAATGAAACTCATACATATACCTTTCAAGCTAGGGGAACAGAACTGTCAAATCATACCTACCTTTAAGAGTTCTAGAATATGTATGAACATATAATCATAAGAAAACCAAACAGATAGTATTACCCCATGTCTTTAATGATATTATCCCTGAATTAATCTCAATGTCTACTTATAATAATAGAAGAAAAATTTTAAAGGCTTACCATGTCTACACTGATCTTAGTGAAAATACATCTTGACCTCTACTCAGAATAATATAATAAAAATGGGAAAGGAGTCCCATGTGTATATCAATCTTATCCAAAAGGAACATCGAACCCTAATTAGAATAAAGTAATACAAATGGGAAAGGTGCCCCATATCTAAACTTATCTTAGGCCAAAGGCATATCGACCCACACTCAGAATGATATAAGATAAATGAGAATTTTATCCCAGGTATATAATAATCTTCACCCAAAGGCATATAAAACCCTACTCAGAATAATATAAGGTAAATTGGAAACGTATCCCATTTCTATATAGATCTTATCCCTAAGGCATCTCAACCCTATATCCGAATAATATAATGAAAATAAAAAAGGCATCCCATGTCTATACTGATCTCATCCCAAATGCATATCAATCCCTTTTCAAAATAATATAAGTCAAATGAAAAAGGTATCCCATGTATACATTAATATAAAAAAGGAATATTGACCCCTATATAGAATAATATAATAAAAATGGGAAATATGAATCATATATACACTAATATTATCCAGAAAGAATCTCAACACCTCAATATTAACACCTCAAGGTATATTCAGATAACAATTTTATATAACAACTAACAAAAAAAGTTTGGAATAATGTCCTATATGTTTCAATGTAAATGTTAATATTTTCAAAACACAAAAACGGTTTTTATAATCTAAATATAAGGTAAAATTTACCAAAAATCATTCAAATCTATGGAGAGAGGAATCTCATACCGTATACATGTTAAACAAGCCAAAGAGGAAATTTAAAAACCCATAAGTCCATTATAAATCCAAATATAGGATAAAATACCATTTACATTAACATAACCTTATTAAAGGAGTAATATGAGAACCTTTTAAATTCCATTATGACATAACATGACCAAGGATTCTTCATGTGGGTTCTTATTTCCATGTGACTTGAAACTTTCCCCATGTGAAATGACCATCGATGGGTATGTTTTCAATAATAAGGTTTATATAGACCTATCATGATCAAGATAATCCAAATTGATTTTCCACGAGGAAATGAATCCACCTTCTTCTCTATTTCAAGTCATCCTTACATTACTATCCAAGATCATACCTAGTAAAACTAATCTGATATCATTCCATAGGATTACCCTAGGTAATCACTCTAGGTGAGTGTAATTTACCAACATAGACCTCTCAAAGTGAATTGAGACTTAACCCAATTATAAACATCGTCTTTGGATATAATATCATTTTAATGATGGATTTGATATAGGAAATATAGCCCTAAAGAACTATGTATTTAATATGATGTACTAGAGGGATCATCATAAGCAAGCAAGATCCTCTAACATTATGATCGGTCATCAGTATAAATAGACAGTACAATATAAAAAAGTGATGTAATTTCATGTCTCTAAACAAAAAGGAAAAGGAATGGGGAAACATGCACACATATATAAATGTATATTAAAAGGAACAAAAAGACCAAAATACTATCTCTAGATAGAATCATGATTCATGGATCGGTCCTATAATCCCCAAATTCCATGATAAAATCAATTACACATCAATAATTTGGTACATTCCCTTATACATACCCACAAACATTAAGTCTTTCCATGTACCAAACGGTTTTCCAAACAGGGTGTGAGATATAATCAACAGGCCACCAAATAATGCTATCTCTAAAAATCTATTTTGTGAACATAAATGTATAATTTTGTTGGTATAAAAATAATCAACAATGTACAATGAATAAAGCAACAACAATGTCTGACTGGGCTCATTATGGGATGCCAATTAGACCACAAATTCTTCAGACTAAGCCAAAAACCTCTCTCCACCCCTACCACCATGTATATGTATACATATGTAAGAAAATAATATGAAAAGTTATACATGCACCGATATGGACCTATGGATTAGTTCCCATGTCTCCACATAGTATATCAACATTTCATGAGTCTCAAATATATAAACAGAGCATCATAATAAAGATAATATAATAAAAGTTTCTGAAGTGAGACTAGGGCAGTCATGGCCTTAGGGGTTGTGCCAACTCAAAGTAATAACTCATACAGTTTATCTATTAGGGTATGAGTGTTATCCAAGGGGTAAACCCAAGTAATTCTACTATAAAAGAGTCTAACAAAGTCTTTGGATCTCATCCATGAAATTACAGTCTAATCATGACTTGTCCCAATGGGATGAGACCATAGTGCTACATGTCCGTAGATGTCAAGATGAATCCAAGGACTGTATACAAGGAATTCAAATACCTGAATGATAAACAAGTGAATCATTGGTATAACATTGACAAATTCACATAATAAGAAAATTAATGGATTTTGGGGTGGGTATCTCTCAAGATAATCAAATCAATGAATTGAAGTGGTGTCCTCTAAGTGCTCAAGGCCTTCCCTCAAGAATCCAAGCCAACCTCAAGTCTAACCACTCCCATAACATGAAAATATCCATAATAAAGACACAATGTATGCAGATATGAAGTATAACATTGTCCATGTAATAATCATGACAATTTAATAATTCTATTTAATCCATTTCATTACCATTTATTTATCGATGACAAGGTTTAGGGTCCATAATAATAGGCACCAAATATATGAGTATGAAGTTTGAAAATGGTATTGTAATAGTCTGGGTTGTATGTAATGTTTGAAGCCTACGGAAAATGAATTCCTCTAAGGCCTACGGGCCATGTATTACTTATGCCTACAGGCCTTTTAAGGGTTCCACCTCACCCCTTGAAAGGTGGATTATTAGAAATCAATAAAAAAATGAAGGCCTTCGGGCCATTGGATGGATAAGGTTTAAGGGTTGACGTGTAACATTGGTAGTGAGAAAAGAATTTTAATTCACCAAGTCCATTTATAAATTTAATTTTTAATTCAATAATCTTGGTAAGTGTCTTATATATGACACACCACTATAATTTATAGAACTTCATTAATGATATAAAATTTTAGAAGTAAAACCAAACAAAATGATTGGTGTATAGGAACATAGAAGGGGTGGATCACATTGAGGTTGAAGACCTCCAACATTATTTGGGTTCTAAAAGATTCATTAGATTCCAAAATAGGGAAACCAGTTCAAGGAAAACAATTTTAGGAAAAATTCTCACTGAAACCGACATTCAACATAATGATAAAAAATATGAACATCAATACCATGATGGAAAATTCATAGACCACCTAACTTTTTCCTATGGAGGGAAAATCATCTAGTATAGGCCTTTCGTTTGGTCCATATTAGATGAAAATGGAAGAATAGAAAAATTCCCTAAAAATAGGGCATATGATCTCACACCGAAATAACACTGAAGAAAAAAAGATAAATGAAGGTAGGAAACAGATTAAATATTTTACCAGTGGAAATACAATGCAATAGATGACACTTGAGTCAGAGTCTTAATGGAGAAGAACCATAATAACATAAGAGGTATCCCTAGAGGAGTTCCTATAATGGTCTACTGCTCTGAAGAAGGAGGGGTTCTGTAAATTGAATGGGCTCTTCTTGTTTTTGAAAACAAATCCAAGACATATTTAGGACATGAATATTTTTCACATCATTAAATGATCATGGTTTTCCCCATGAATAACCAATTCACTCTGCGTAATTGGTCTGGTAAGATAAATTCATGTTGTGAATCAAATTAATATCATGAATGGGTTCTATATCTAGGATTCATCCCTCTTCTACATTATTCCCATACCCAAACCAAACATCCTAAAGGCGCAATTTATAGTTCTATACCAAAAAGATAAAATTAATGAGGGTTTATCCAAAATTTAAAATATTCATATCTCATATAAAGAATACACAATCTTACATCCTCCCCATATTAGGAAAAATTGTCCTTGAGTTGGTCTTCTGAGGTTTGTAAGGCATAATCTAAGAACAAATCTGGCCACTGAGAACATATATTGGCCTCTCTCTCTCACTCAAATCTCATCATGAACTCTACCGTGTTTCCATAGCATCTGTACCAGAGGGACGGAAATGACTCATAGAGCCTTTATGATCAAGTACATGATACATATAGGATGATCCTAAAAAGACACATCTTACTCTAAATTAAATTTATCAGGAGAAAATATATTATATAGATATGATTTGTACTTACGATTCTAGGAAACATGGAAGATGTCGTGCATAGCCCGACACCTCTGTGGTAACTGCAACCAATTGGCTACTGGTCTGACTCTCTTCACACCCTTAAAAGGTTTGATAAACCAAGGTGATAACTTTCTATACTATATAAACCATTGATTCCCCATTCTAGTCAAAACTTGCATGAATACTCAATTCCTAACCTTGAACTCTAGAGTTTGCCGATGAATATCAGTGTATTAATTCTTCCAGTACTAGTTCATAGCCATTTGTTTCCAAATTAGCTGAACCTACTTTGATGTCTTTTGAACAGGAGGAGTTCTAAGTAGTGATGCCTTCGCTACCTCTAACCAACACAGAGGTGACTAGAATAACCTACCATATAAGGCCACATAAGGATCCATCTATATAATCACCTAAAATATTTTATTATAGTTGAAATCGAATAAGAGTATATGTTTCTCCCAAGAACCTCCAAAATAAAGGATGCATGCAGTAAGCATGTCCCCTAAAACTCTTATCATCTACTCGGACTACCCATCGATTTGAGGGTGTTATGTTGTACTCAAAATTACTTGTTTACCCAACACCCTCTATAATCCTTTCCATAAATAAGAAGAAAATTGTGTATACCTATCCAATAAAATAGTCCATGCGACCCCATGAAGTCAGATAATCTTCTAGACATAGAGCCTTCCAAAATCATCCCCCAAAAGGTCTCCTTAAAAGTTAAAAATTGAGAGACCTTCATGAGCCCATCAAAGATCGCCAATACCATGTCATTTTCTTGAGGGTATCTCGGTAATATAGTTAAAAATTATATGGTGATGTCATACCATTTCCACTAAAGAACGGAAAATGGCTGCAAAATCTCTTATGATTTTTGTTGTTCCAATTTCACATACTAATAGGTGAAACGCCTAATAACAAAGTTAGGTATCCCCATTTTCATCATCAAACACAATTTTTTGCAGTTTAAGTCATGATATATCTTTGTAATACCAGTATTTACTACTTTATTAGAAGCATGAGACACGCATAAATTCCTCCCAGATTTCTTTAGGAACCCAGATGTGTCCATGAATGTGCAATACCTCATCCTCATCAATGATCCATCCTAACATAAGGATGTCGCCCAAGAAACTCTCAATTAGGATTAGGCCTTGAGGATCTGATAACCAACTCATCTTCACTCTCTCCATAAGTGAAGAGGTTACTAATAAATATAAAAGTAACAGATTCTCATGATGGTGTTATACCTCTAAATTAATCTTAGAGAATATAGTCGTTAGGTTTCACTCATTACTAGCCTCCTACACTAGTTGTGTCTAAGTCACCCATCTCATGGAGAATACTATAGTATTTCCCTTTCCAAAAATATAAGAAAGCTCAAAATAAAATGAAAATAGGTATTCAACCACATCCTCTATCAGAGATTTATTTCACATTGGATAAAGATATATTTTAAGATTTTGTGGTCCATAAACACCAATAAATGCTCAAAGTAAATAATGACTCAAAAAATTCAACCCATGAACCACAACTTCATAATATATACCCTGAGTCAGATAATTCCTCTCATGTAGTCTCAACTGACAAGACCCATATTACATGACTCAATCTGTTTACATCATAACTACTCCTATCCCAATACCTCACACATCACAATAAACTGTATATCTTCTTCCTGGATCTAGAAAAATTAGATTCAATGCGGAATTCAGTCTCCCTTTCAGCTCCTGAAAGGATGTCTCATAGGATTCTATCCATAGTGATTTCACACTCTTATTAGTCAATCTCATAATAGGTGCTTATAAGCATGAAAAGTGCTGAATAATATGCCCAAAATAACCATATATACCCAAGAAACCCTATCTATCAAAAATATTATTGGGTTTCTCCCAATAAACCTTGACACTCACCTTCTCTAGGTCAACATACTCGCCTGCATCTGAAATAATATAACCCAAGAAGTGAACTTTATCAATCCAAAAGTAGAATTTGGTGATATTAGAGTATAACTGGTGATATATTATTATATACATTATGATATTAATATGTTCAACATAGTCATGTATAGTGTGAGAATACACTATGATATATTCCGTGAAGTCTTCCCAAATGAATCTAGATATAGGTATAAAACCTGATTTATATAAGTTATAAATATATATGGTTCTTTCTTGAGACTGAACGACCTAACTAGATGATCATAAAGAACATACCTACTATGAAATTCTGTATGAGTTATGATTTAAGGTATAACTCAAACTTGACGATATTCTGACCTCAAATCAATTTTTGATAATACTCTCAATCCTCAGAGCTGGTCAAAGATATTGTCTATACAAGGAAATTGATGTCAGTTCTTGACCATAAGTTAGTTCAACTAATAGTAATCCATGAACAGATTGAGGGTACTATCTTCCTTTTTGTAAAAAATAATAGTTACAACCCACAACAAAGTTCCAATTCATATAAAACACTAAGCTTCCAAGTCCTCTAGCTACCTCTTGATATCCTAAATCTTAGTAGAAGTTATCCTGTATGGAGGAATGGATACTGGTGCTAATCCTGTAACAAGATCTATAACAAACTCTACCTCTATCATAGGAGGTAGACTAGAAAATTCATCAGGTAATACATCCCTCAAATGATCTACTATATGAGGGAATTCTATCTGATGTATTCTTAGATACTCCATATAAAGGATAATAATCTAGGTTGTCACTCCACCCAGACCATGATGCTCTGGTCTAGATCTAATTGCATTGAAATACCATTCACCCCTATGAAGATAAATATCATCCCCTGGTGATGTAAATGATACCCCATGAAAATATAATCCCACATAAGTGTGATATAGGACTAATAAGTCCATTTTGAGAATTATATCAAAGCCTTTCATCTCAAGGATGAAGAGGTCCCATAAGAAACAGTAGCTGCATACCTCAAGGGGGTATTCCTTGAACAGGAACAAACTCTACGATCGAATTCCCAATAAATTATCATGTATCATCACACCATATAAATAATTAATATCAATCCTAAGGCTTTCTATAGTAATCAAGAAGACGAAAGAATGTGAAGTGTCTATTTTAAAATAGTAGATACTAAAGTAGAGTCTACCAAGATTGTAAGTCTAACTATATATGGTATGAGACCCTGATCTATGGGTATAGTATGCACTAAAGACATCTGGCATACTCCACTACCCCGAGCTACAACATGACTATGCATAGTGGGTATGATCATCTGGAACTGTGTATCATGAGTTTGGCCTCCTCGACCATATCTACTTCCTCAAATTGTATGACTAGTGGTAGTCCAACTTTTATCCTGACATGGAGTTACTGATCCTAATCTAGAAGGGGGAGATGGTACGGATCCTCCCCCACTAGGAACTAATGGGAATTTATAACAGAATATCTAAATATTCCCATTATACCACATGATCGATAATCAATGAGGTCTTCTTCAAACTAATGTTTTACATGATTGGGACTACTACACTGATGGCATATCACTGAGCTACCTGAATGGGTACTATGACTTCCACTACTTTGATGAGAATCCTTCATATGACATATCCTTCCGCTAGAAGAACTATGTCCCTATCTCGGTGATGAACCAATGCACCCAAAACCATATAATTCCCTCAAATTATTCTTAGTAATAATGGATTGTTTTATAATTACCAAGATATTAGTTATGAATAAAACATATACATGGGACCATATAGTGCACCTAAGCCCATCCTCAAAACATCTCGCTCTCGAATACTCATTAGCAGTGAAAGAAGGTAAAGAACATTGAAGCTCAGTAAATGAATTTTATAATACATAACTAATAGGGATAATTTATCTAGATGAAATAACTCCCTAGATCTATCAGCTCTCAGAATATTTGGAGAGAAATAATCAAAGATTCAAGACTTAAAATCTCTCCAGACCATACCTTGATACTATTCTCCCTATGTAATAATGTCCCACCAATTCTTGGAAGAACCATGAATCATTTAAGTAGTGATCTTGAACCTAATCTATGGAGTCGCCTCCAAATGCTCAAAGATAGACAGAATATCCTCTAGACATGTATCAACGGCCTATGAACTACAGTCCCCTAAAAACATGGGTGGATGTTGTTGCCAAAACTCTCATGTCAGCTCTTACATAGTAGGGGAAGGCCGTGGAGATTTCTTAATAATCTACATAATTCTAAGGAAACCATCATGAAACTAGGAATCAACTCCCATGTCAACTATAATAAGAGGTTCCATAGGTGGACCTACTGATGGGTTGGGTACCACTACCACAAGCGCATGATTGTCACCACCTTCCTAGCGCTCAACCCAATGCCATTGTTGAGGAATATTTCTTCAATTTCCATAAAATTACATCAGAACACAATTTGGTATGGACAAGGATCACATATAGAGAATTATGACATAAAAAATCCAATGAATTCATATAAGCCACACCCCTATGCCTACTCGTAATGCAAGGCCTAGGCATTATATAAGAAAATTATAATAAGCTATAGATACTACCTACCGCCCACTACTAAGGTCAATTTTATGTCATTTTATCTTTTTTTATATCAGGGTTATAGTATGTAGTGTTTCATTGGAAGGTTTTATAGGAACACTCCCATTAAATTGAAAATGGAAGCACTATTTAATGGAAACCATTTCAATTTACATTTAAAACTTAACAGTTCTCAAATATGTCATTATGTATATCCATTTATATATAATAAGGTCCAGTTAAATGTGTTTATCATTCCCAAGTAATAAATTACTATTCTTTATGAATTGAAAATTGTACTACATGTAACCATAACCAGGATTTCAAGATGGTTCAATTAGATGGATCACTATTTTCAATTTATTGGGGCACACACACTCTTTAAATTAAAATTGGAATACATATAATTACAACAAACTAAAATTTCAGATCATGTAACTGACGATTCATGTATAAAACCCAATATAACTATCTAATTAAGGTTTCAACATCACACTCTATGAGAAAAACCATTTATGTTGATGAAAAAACCTTAATTCTTCCAATTATTTACCCTTTCATGAAATGTTAACACAATCTCAAATATAACTATCAAGGAACAAGAAAATTTAAAAAAAATGCACTTAGTAAGTAAATGTGTTATGGAATAATGCATGACATATATATCCTCACATGCTTATATTCATTCAAGAAATGCTACCTCCTTAGCATACGAGGGCAAGGGTAAAAATAGATTTTACAATAATAAGGAAAACAATAATCCATCTGTGTCACTAAATAGTGAAATCAGTACAACCACAGTAGGAATAATATAGAAACATAAATCCCATTCATAGAAATTTGTCTTTTTTACCATACATGGTTAAGATACTACCATGAACAGGGTCATTAACAAATTCCAAAACATCTTAGTCTCCTGTCTAATAACCAAAACAGTAAGATAAAAGGAAAAAAACTCTTTGTAAGAATTCAGTTTTCACTCAGGTATTGATCCTTTAAATTTCGGCCTAATTATTTATTTTTGACCTAATATGGATTCCTAATGAGTTAGATGAGGTATTATGGGTGTCTTAAGCTTGTCCGGAGCCCGAAACCCATCTTTTTGGGAAACCAACCCTTTTTCATGGTTGGTGCATGGTTGACGTATAGTTTTTCCAACCATGTGGGTGGTCTATTTTTAAGAAAAACCATATCGCACGGTTGGAACATGACCATGTAGTATAACTGTTTGAGTGACCCTTCTTCCCAGTAACCCACGCATGGTTTTTTCATATTTTTTCAAACTATGTGGACAAACCTTGCACATGATAATTTCTGGTTAATTTTATTATTTTTCCCTTAATGATATTATTAAGACTCCTCCTTCCTCATAATCTGAGTTTATGAAGGATTAACAAATATTCCTTCACTTTTGGATCTCTCTGGAGGACTAAAATAGGGATTGTAAGATATCCTTCATCCGAGATCTGATCGAGATTCCATTCATTACGTTGGATGCACAACGTTAAGTACTTGAAACCTTTTTAGTCATTCTTCTCCTCCCTTTATCTCACCTTATTTATCAAGGTGTGATAATTTTCCCTTTATCTCAAATATAATCAATTATAAGATAAATTATATGCCGATATCATAGTATAAGTTTTGTACAACCCTAAGATGGGTGGTCTATAACTCATCCCTCAAGTTCGTTAATTTTGGAATTGTCATGTGGGGCCAACTGATTTCATCGGGTGCTGTTTGTTGAATTTACATGTCATTATTATAATCATTAGAACTGTATTATTATTCTATTTCCGTATATGTGATTATTTATTGGTGGTTACACCCACAACTCCATCTATCCCGTGAAGGATGTTATTTCGTAATTGAGTTTTAAGTGTTTTGACACTTTTGAGCCATTGTTCAAATGTGCTCGTGCTTGACCACAATAATGGTAGGACTACTTATCATAAATGGTTATAGTATCATGTAATGGTGAATGGAAAGTACCATGTTACTTCCACTTGACCCACCTACGGTATGTGCATCAAATTGAATATTAAATGTGAAAGGGAAATTGGAAAGTATACGAAGTATATGACTTGACCATATTAAATGTGAATGAAATCTAGGTTGCTTGTCCATATAATCCCATATAAAATTAAATTAAGTTAGTTTAATGAACCTTAATTATTGAATATGTTTTAAATGAAAATTCAAAGGTTTCATGCTACTTGACCTTATCACACTAACGAAAGGAACGGTTTGAACCAAATGGACTTATTGATTAATTATGAATTGATTAAAAGGTTGAATGCTACTTGATCTTATCACACTAATGAAAGGAAATTATTTAACCTAAATAAATATTACATGAATTCATAACTAAATAGGAGTGTTCTGAATAAAGATCACCCTAGATTCTTATTAGGGAATTCCATGAGCACTCAAGAACCACATTCGGCTTCAATGATACAACTTTCTTAGGTTGAGACCCACCTAGATCATAATCCTTGTCTATTTTTGGATTCATAGTATGAAACCATAGTATCCATCATATATTATTACAGGATTCCATGGATACACTCCTTGGATCCAACATTGACAAGTAGGTGCCATGGTTACAGCCCATAGGGCCCTGACTCTACTTAGCCCTATTTTACCATGGACGATCACCTTGGATTCGATAGGAATCTTGTTTTGGAATTCCTTGGAATATTATCCTTAGATTAAACTCTTACCGTTATCCAATATACATTTATTACTGAGTCGGTGACCCTTGAGGTCACTATTTCCTTGGTTATTACCTTGAAACTTCATCATTAAATTTCATTACTGGTTGCTTTGTCACAACATGGAACCTTCACTATTGTTAACCTGTGACTTATTTATAAACTTGTAATAATCAATTAATGGATTGGTTATGTTTAGATTCCATCCAAGGGCTGAAGCATGTACTTGGGTATTTAGTTACATTGTGATTTTTTACTTTATATACACATTCTTTCACACTGTTACATTTCCATTACATGGGCCATATGTTAAAAAAATTGTTGGTGGTGGCCCACTGAGATTTATCTCACACCCTCTCTAGGTACTGTTTGGTACCCATAGTAGATTAAATGAATGCAGGTGTTGATGAAGGGTAGTATACAACTTCAAACATTTGATTTCTTGCTATTTAGGAAGGATCTTGATAGTAGACGATCGATCCAGAGCTTGGGATTCTTGGGATAGTCTTTTTATTTCCATATTACTTTTGTAGAACCTGTTATGCCTACAATCTTGTATCCATGTATTCTAGTTTTCTAGTGACATGACATATCATCATCAGTTTTTTATGCTTGTATGTTATTCTAGTTATTTTAGTAATTGTTTCTATTGTCTCTATTTTCCAATGTACCTTAAATTTACTTGTATTACATTCACTATTTACCTTTTTTATACTTATCCTCTACACTAAAATTTGGTAATGAGGGAATAGTCTACCCACAAACACACCCTAGGCCCTTGATATTAGTAGGTAGCCTCTAGAATTTGGGGATATGCACTTGAGGCCATGTGGACCACTAGGCTCGATGCACCTATTAAGTGGAATCTAGGTTCGGTATGTCACAAAGTGGTATTAGAGGAGGTTTCCTTTATTTACTATTTGAAGACAATATATTAGAGATTAGGAACACTTGGAACAAGGTCATAAGTAATTATTTGGCGTCGGAAACCCATGTTTGGGGTAAAAACCAAGTTTCCCAAAAATATAAATGTTGTTCTATTTTTCCTATTATAGTTGACATTATTTCATCATCGGGTGACACACATGCTGTGTGATGTTGTTGATTATTACTATGTTTGAGGATTTTATTTCATCGCTGGATTGATGATATGAGGTAAATGAGAATTTTTATATTTATCATTATAGGCACCTAGAAATCACATGTCATGCATATTACCATGCCATCTATGATCATTTCACTACTATCCATTTCTTGACGTGTATGTGATTGTTGAGTGATGTTCTGATAGTTAGCTTATGCTTGTATTACTCCAGGTTGCAATTTGGTGATTTCCTGTCTCAATTCATGAGGTGTATGGGCCCTCATGGGTTGGGAGGAGTCATTTACCACGTCGAGTCATTATGCTATAAATAAATGGGTGTCATTTCCAGTGATAAGGTGTGTGGGCACTTATTCACTGGAAATAACCATCCATTATAAAGTGAATCATTACATCTAAAATGAATTAGTTTCACATCCTTATCTCATATTTTCATGTTTATGAAAGGTAAAGGAGTGATCCTAGAAACTAGATGTAAAATTAAATGAAACTTATACTTGGGCACTTACCAATACCTGGCCATCTAAGTAGGTAGTTTGGGTAATATGCCTTGGGTTGTGAGTTTTCATACTTTCAGATTCCAATAGTGATGCAATTTTTCAACTTGATCTTATTTTGAGGCATGTTCTTGAAATTTTTAGACCAAAGTCCCCACAACATCCTTGTGTCATATGCCATGAAGGTGTCGACGACCATGATCTAGATGTGGTGGGCCCTAAGCATCCACTCTTACCTCTAGGAGTGCCACTCAAGGAACCACCTTCTGTACTAGATCTGGGTACTGATGTACATGTTCTTGATAGTTTCATACTTCTGATACATTCCATGCATGGTGCTCCATGGATTTCACTTATGATGATTGATTTGACTCATGATTTCCAACAAAATCATCCTCCTACTTTCACTGGGGATTGTGGTCCACAGGCTGCTGAGTTTTGGATAGAGGCCACCCTATCTATCTTTGAGCATTTAGAGATGCTTCCAAAGTATAGGGTAAAGTTTTATACTTACATGCTTCAAGATTAAGCCAAGAACCAGTGGGATGTGAGTTCCTAGACTGGTCATCATCAGTGCATGTTATGTGTTGATTTACAGACTACTTTTATGATTAGTTATTTTATCAGACATTGAGAGATAACAGATCTAGAGTGTTCATGAATCTCTAATAGGATTATTTTTTAGTCATGAAGTATGCAGAATGATCCATAGAGTTTTAGTGCTTTACACCACTTCTAGCAGGTGATGATATTTCACGTGCTAGATGTTTCGAGGATGGGCTCTAGTATGCCATCCACACGTAGGTGAATGTCTTTTATCTGCCTAAATTTTCTTCAATAGTCAGGGGAGATATTATCACTGAGTGTAACCTAAGGGATGAAAATAGTACTAGGCATAGAGTACCATTGTTGTGCCAGGCCTGTAGTTCTTTGGATAATAGGAAGTGTTCCATCGAGGTTTCTCATCAGGGAAGTGATAACCAGAGTGCCCATTTCGATAGCTCTAATGTGTGTCATCAGTGTGGATGATCGAGGAAACTAAAGCCTCATTGTGATAGAGACCCAATGGAGTGTCAGGCTTGAAGCTGTATGGAGAATATCCAACACTTCTGTTGACCTTTCCACCAGCTTTGCGTAGAAAAGGATCAGTGCTATCTCCACCTTCAGTAGTGAGTTATTTTGCACCATTTTTGGAAGGGATTTGGAAGAGCACTAAAAAAAACAGTTGAGGGGTGGTTGTGGCTATGGAATCCAGACCCCTAATCACCATACTTTACAAAAAATCATTTATGATCCTGGTAGTATATCTATTACATAGGTACATGGATTTGTTCAATTACATTCACTACAAACAATACCTAAGGATCCAGTTATGGGAACACTTACAGTACAAGGTATTATTTTTCATGGAATCTACTATAGTGTCTTCTTTATTTGATACAGGTACTTTGAAATCTTTTATCTCTATATCTATCATAGAAAGTATCAGACTAGAGATACAATATTACTATGGTGTACTGACCCTAGATACACAATTAGGTATACAATAGAGGGTATACGCAAGTATATTGACTATCCCCTTGAGATAGACAGTTAACATTTCTTATGGAACCTCTTTGTTCTCAAGATGATAGGCATTGATTTCATTCATTGTATGGATTGGTTGGTTCGGTAAGATGATTTTGTAGATGACTATCACCGTAGGGTATCGTTTACATCACCTAAGGGAATCAATTATCTACATAAGGGCGAGTGGGATGTCTAGGTTGGTATAGCTAGACCAGAGTATCATGGGCTAGGTGGAGTACCTTCCTAGATTGAAAATCTCTTCATGTAGGATCAGGATTTATGACATGATTATTTATCTCTAGTAGTGGATCATTTTAGGGACATCTTTCCCAATGATTTCTCTAGATTATCTCTTGAGAGAGAGGTAGATTTTACAATTGATATTGTTCCAGGAGAATCAACAGTGCCCATTCTGCTATACAGGATAGAAGCTACAATTCATTAGGATATGAAGAGGTAGTTAGAGTCCATAGAGGCCAAGGGTTTCTTAAATACTAGTAAATTCTATTGGGGTTCACAAATTATTTTTTCCAAGAAGGAAGATGAAACCTTACATCTATGCGTGGAATATAGAAGGTTAAAAAATATTACGGTCAAGAACTGATATCCACTACCTTGAATAAATGATCTCATTGACCAGCATTGGGGAGTTGAGGTCTTGTCTCAGATCAACCTGAGATTAGGTTATCATCAGGTGAAAGTTAGGCCACTAGACATATCGCATGTAACTTTTCATAGTAGGTATAATCTGTATGGGTACCTTGTTATGTAGTTCAATATTAAAAATGAGCCCTCCATTTTCATGGATCTAATGAATAGGGTGTTCCATCCCTATTTAGATTATTTTTTCATGGTCTTTGTGGATTAAATCTTGGTGTATTATTATGATTGTAACGACCATTCTAAACACCTTATGATAATTCTGAGTACACTGAGAGATCATCAAATTGATGCCAAGCTTGCTAAGTTCTGCTTCTAGAGCAAAAAAGTCAACTTCTTTGGTCATATTATCTTTGAATCAGGTGTATCTGTTGACCCACCAAAGGTTTGTGCTATAGTTTCTTGAGAGTATCCCAAGAGTGTGTTTGATATACATAGTTTCTTGGGGATTTATGGATATTAAATGCAATTCATACACAATTTTCTCCCCTTTCTTCACCTCTTATTATTCTTACAAATAAGGGTGTCAAGTTTCTAAGGTTAGAAGAATGTGAGAAAGACTTTGAGAAGCTGAAAGGGAGGCTTGAATCGGCACCTATTTTTACTCTTCCAGATCTAGGCATAAGATATACCATATTGTTTTATGAATCAAGCATTGACCAAGGAGTAGTGCTGATGTAGGAGGGAACAACCATTGAATATAGATCTTAGCAGTTGAGGCCTCATGAGAGAATCTACCCAGCACTCAACCTTGAGCTAGAAGTATTTTTCCATGCCTTACGCTGCTGGAGACATTATTTATTAGATGAGCACTTTGTGGTGTACACAAACCACAAGATCCTAAAATACAACTTTTCAAAGTGTGAATTGAACCTCAAACAGTGAAGGTGGGTCGAATATCTACAATCAATTGACATGGAGTTCTCATATTTTTCTGGAAAGGGAAATGTGGTTGTAGATTCACTAAGTAGGATAACTAAGGCACATGCAGTATGGGAAGCCAATGATGAATGGAAGTTAATGGACCTCTTTCCTAAGTTTTACCTAGAGTTTAATGATAGTCACAAATAGTATTATCACTCATCTTTGGAAATTACCTCTTCCCTCTCTGAGAAGGTGAAGAGTAGACAATTTTCATATCCTGATGGCTTGGTAATCCATGATAGTATATCATGAGATAACCCACCTTCAGATTGGTTTTTAGACAGAGACGACATCCTGTATATTCATGGACATGTCTAGGTTCATACATACATGAGAGATGAGTTGATGAAAGAGTCCCATGCTTCTAAATGGGCAGTTCATATAGGAATCTCTAAGATTTATCGAGACATGCGATGATAGTTATTTTTTCTTGAGATGAAATGTCAGATAATAGGCTTTATCATTAGGTGTTGCACCTATCAGCAGGTGAAGGAAGAGAGCCAAACACCTTCCATCTTGTTACAGCCGATTCCAGTCCTGGAATAAAAATTAGAAGATGTTGATATGGAATTTTTAGTCAGTTTATCTTGGTCTCATATAGGTAGTGATGCTGTATTGGTTTTTATTGACCGGATAAAAAAATTCATCCCACTTCATTCCTATTTGGGAGACTTTTTCAATTGATGAGCTGGGAATACTTTATGTCTGTGAGATCATACAACTCCACGGGGTCCCTCATACTATTATTTTAGATAGGGATGTTCATTTCACTTCATGGTTCTGGAAGGGTTTGCAAAAGGCTATGGGAACTTAGGTTCTACTAAGCACAACTTTTCACCCTTAGACTGATGGAAAATTGGAAGAAATAGTACAGGTCCTAGAGTACATGCTCCGAGTATTTGTCCTTGATTTCATCAGTTCTTAGGAAATTTATATTCCTCTCATTGAGTTCACCTATAATAATAGATTCCAGGAAACAATTCTGATGGATATTTTTGAGGCCTTATGTGGTAGGCCATTCTATTCACCCTTGTACTAGTTAGAGGTAGGTGAGGTAGCCCTAGAAGGTCCTCATCTCATTCAAGAGACTTAGGAGTTGGCTCAGTTGATCAGAAAGTGAATAACTAATGACTAGTATAGAAAAAAAATCTTATACCGATCACCGTTGACAACATCTATAGTTTGAGGTTAGGGATCATGTTTTCCATTAGGTATCATCTTGGATAGATCATATACTATTACAGAAGCAGGGGAATCATTCGACTCATTACGTAGGTCCATTTGAGATCCTAGAAAGAGTATGATTGGTAGCCTATCAGTTACTACTACCATAGAGGTACCATTCCAAGCATGACATCTTCTATATTTCACAGTTTCACCAGTATCATGACGACCTATCTCTACCTTTGATCATGAGTAAGTGGAGTTAGATGCTGATGCTACCTTTGAGGAGTATCCTGTACGCATCATCGACCAGAGTTTGAAGGTTCTTCGAGGCCAATCTGTCCCTCTATTATAGGTGCTATGGAAGAATTTCCACATAAAAGATGAGACTTTGGAGAGGGAGGTCGGAATATGTGCTCAGTGTCCATAATTGTTCTCAGATAGTGATCTACATCCTTCGAAGTTGAACTCAGGTATGATTTCTTTTAAGGGGGGATGACTGTAAGAACCTGATTTTTCACTCAGGTGTGGATCCTTTAAAATATGATATAATTATATATTTTGAACCTAATATGTATGCCTAATGAGTTAGAAAACATCTTAGGGTTGTATGGGTCTTTCTTGGAGCACAAAACCCATCTTTTTGGGAAATAGTCCTTGTCGTATGGTTGGAACATGATTTTCCTAACCATGTGGATGGTCTATTTTCAGGAAGAACTATATCGCACTATTGGTGCACAACGGTGTGACCTAAATATGCATTTCCCCCTTTATATTAAGTACCAGTTCATGGTTTCCACTTGGTTTTTCAAACCATTCAGACAAACCGTGGATAGGGTAATTTCAGGATAATTTTACAATTTTTCCATTAATGACCTAATTAAGCCTCCACCTTCCTCATAATCTTTGTTTATTCTGGATTAACCCATTTTACTTCCCTTTTGGAGATCTTTGAAGGCCTAATCAAGGGATTGGAATATCTCCTTCTTCCGATATCAGATATAGCTTCAGTTCATCATGTTGCATGCATAATGATAAGTACTTGAGTCCTTTTAGTCGTTCTTCTCCTATCATGCTCTGGACCTAGTTATAAAGGTGTGTGCATTTTCCCTTTTTATAGATGTACTCCATTCTAAACCGAATTAGAGGATGATATTATAGGGGAACAATCATACAACCCTAAGGTGGGTGGTCTACAATTTATCCCTCAAGTTAATTGATTTTGGAATTGTTGTGTGGGGCCCATCGATTTCATAAGGTGCCATTTATTGAATTTATATGGAATTCTTATAATAATTAGAACCATATGATTAATCAATTTACATATATGTGATAATTTTTTGGTGGTTACACCCAAAACTCCATCCATCCCATGTAGGATGATATTCCATAATTTAGTTTTTAGTTTTTGACACTTTTGAGCCATTTTTCAGATGTTCTCAAGCTTGACCACACAAATGGTAGGCCTAATTGTCATAAATTATTTTTGAATCATGTAATGGTGAATGTAAAGTACCATGTCACTTCCACATAACCCACCTAAGTTAAGAGCATCAAATTGAATATTAAATGTGAAATGGAAATTGGAAAGTATACTAAGTATATGACTTGACTGTATTAAATGTGAATGAAATATAGGATGCATGTCCATTGAACCCCTTAAAAAATTAATGGAAGGTAGAAGAATGAACATTTTTTTATTTAATATGCCTTAAATGTAAATTAAAAGGTTTCATGCTACATAACCTTATCATACCAATGAAAGACAAGGCTTGAACCAAATGGAATTGTTGATTAAGTATGGCTTGATTAAAAGGTTGGATGCTACTTGAACATATCAAATTAATGAAAGGAAAGGCCTGAAAAAATGAAATATTACATGAAATCATAATTAAATTGGAGTATCATAACTCGATATCACCTCAGATTCTTATCGGGAAATGCCATGAGCACTCAGGAACCCCATTCCGATTCAAGGATACAACTTTCTTAGGTTGAGACCCACCATGATCCCGATCCTTTTATATTCTTGGATGATCAGTATGAAACTGTAGGATCCCTCTTATAGTATTATAGGATGACATGGATACACTCATTGGATCCAACATTGACAAGTAGGTTCCATGGTTACAACCTATATGGCTCTATCTCTGGTTAACCATGTTTTACCCTGGAAGATCACCCTATATTCGGTAGATATCTTATTGTGGATTGGAATGAAATATTATCCTTGGATTACACTCTTACCCTTATCCAGGATACATTTATTATTGAGTTGGCGACCCTTGAGTTTTACGTTTCCTTGGTTATTACCTTGGAACTTCATCATTAAATTTCATTATAGGTTTCCTTGTCACTAATTAGAAGCTTCACTATTTTTAACATGTGACTTATTTATAAACTAGTAATAATAAATTAATGGAATAGTTATGTTCAGATGCTAGCCAAGGGATGAAGCAGGTACTTGGTTATTTAGTTACATTTTACTGCATTACTTTATATATGCATGCTTTCACACTGTTACATTTCCATTACACGTGTTCGATGTTATATACACTATTGGATGTGTCCCACTAGTATTTATCTCACACCCACTCTAGATGTTGTTTTTTACCTAGAGTAGATTACATGAATTCATGTTTTGATAAAGGGAATCATGCGACTTCAATCACTTTATTTATTTCTATTTAATATGGATATTGACTGCTGATGACTGATATAGAGCTCAAGATTCTTGGGATAGTATATTGATTTCCTTATTACATTTTTATAACATGTTATTCCTGCTATCTTGTATCAATGTTTTCCAGTTTTCTAGTGACATGACATTTCATCATCAGTTGTTGTATGCTTGTATGTTATTCTAGTTATTTCAATAATTGTTACTGTTGTCTCTATTTTCTACTGTTCCTTCTATTTACTTGTATTGATTCCACTATTTACCTCTATTTATACTTATCCACTATGCTAAATTTTGGTAATGAGGGAATAGTCTCTCCACAAACAGACCCTAGTCCCTCACTTATATTTTTAAGCCTTTGGTATTTAGCGAGATATGCTTGAGCCCATGTGGACCACCAGGATCAGGGCACCCATTAAGTATAATCTAGGTCTGAGGAATCACATTAATATTCCAATTTGTACTATCCTTCCTCTAATTCACTCATAAGTAACAAAAATCAGTTGGCCACATGGCCTCAAGAAGGCCTCCCTATATCCTAGAGGCTGCCAACTAGCAACAAGGGTCTAAGGTGGTATAGTGGGGAGACAATACCCTCATGATCAGAGTAATATAATAGTGTATTGAATGAATAAGTAAAAGATGTATAAAACCAAATAACAACATAAGGTAAGGAATCAAGATAAAAAAACAATAATCATTAGAAATAGCCAATACCATATACAAAATAATGGAATATCATGTCTATAAAGAAAATGGAATAGGAAACAGGGAAATTGTCACACATACATACATATATTTCAAAATAACTAAAAATACTAAAAGGTTGTCTCCAAATAGTGTCATCAGCCATAGATCGGTTTTGTGTTCCCCATATCATGTGCTATAATCAATCATGCATTAATAAAGGGGTGCTTGACCTTATCCCTACCCACATCTATAAAGTCTGTTCATGTAACAAATGGTAGATTGAACAGGGTGTGAGATATACTCAGTAGTGTATACCAAAATCCAGTCTATGCACATAAATATAGCTGTGTGGACGTGTAATAATCATCATCTATGTAAAATGTTTAAAGTAACACCCATGTTAGACCACACTCCTCATGGGATGCCAGGTTAAAAATAACTTTTTTAGACTAAACCATAAATATCTCTACACCCCTTCCATAATGTAGATATATATATATATATATATATATATATATATTCATAAATAATACAATCATATAAAAAATATAAATGCTCAAGAATGGACACATGGATTAGAGCCTAGGTTTCCACATAGTATTTCAATATGTCATTAGTCTAAAATCTCTAAACAGATCATCATAATTAAAATATTATAATAAAATAATTTGAGATGAGAGTACGGAATTTATGACCTCAGGTGTTGATCCAACACATAGTAATAACTCATGTAGTCTCAATATTAGGGTAGGAGTGTAATACAAGGGTTACACAAGAGGGATTATACTATAAAATAGTCTAACTAAGTCCATGGAGCTAATCCATAGTAATATTGGGATAAGCATGACTGGGACCAATGGGGTGAATCCATGACACCATGTGTCAATAGACGTTAATCTGATTCCATGGAGTGTATCTAAGGAATTATAATATATGAATGACAAATGAGTGAATAATCTGTACAACATTGAGGAATTCACGTAATTAGACAAAGACCAAATACTGTGGTGGATCAGCTAAATGAATGGGTGTGGAATCCCCTGAGTGCTCAAGGAATTCCCTTAAGAATCCCATGAGATCTCATATCTTACCAATCCTATAATAGGAAAAAGGTCCATAATAAAAGCACCAAGTATGTGAATATTAATTTTAACATTTCCCATGTAATATTCATTCCAATTTAGTACTTCTATTTAATTCCTGTCATTATCTTTCATTTATTGATGACAAAGTTTATGTCCTTAATAATAGGAACCAAGTACATGAGAAAGATGTGTAACTCTGTACATGTAATAATCATTAAATTTTTATAATTCCATTTAATAGGCATCATGTATATTGTATGAAGTGAAAACGTTTCCCTAAAAAGGGCTTGACCCAAAACCTTTTTAAAAAACAGAGTTTATGGGTGGAAGGGAAACATTGGCCATGTGAAAATCATGCCAATTTATCAATTCCAGTTATAAATTTGATTATTAATTTGATAATCTAGGTTCATGTTTTTTGTAGGGTACACCCCTATAGTTTATCCATATTAATTAATAATATCACATTTTAATATTCAAACAAAATACATAGATTGATGTTTTAGTTATTAAACCCTAGAGGTCAAATAAGCATATAATGGGTACACCCATGGGGTGGATCACATTGAGGTTGATGAACTCCAATTTCACTAGGGATCTAAAAGAGTCAATATGTTCCAAAATAAGGGAACCAATTCAAGGAAAATTAATTTTAGGTTAAACACTCAGTGAAACCAGTGTGCAATACAACAAAAAAATATAAACATCAAGACCTTAAGGGAAAATTCATAGATCACCTACATTATGCTTGTAGGGGAACAATAATTCTAAATCAACCTTTTGTTTGGATCATATTGGAAGAAAATGGAAGAATAAAGAAACTCCCTAAAAACAGGGCATATGTGCTCACACCAAAATAGTATCGAAGATTGTGAGAGAAATGAAAGAAGAAAATATACTGAAACTCCTATAGATGGTGATCCAACATGACAGATGAAACTCAAATTAGAGTATAGATGGGGATGAACCACAAGAACCTAGGAGAGATCCATGGAGGAGAACCTGCGGTAGTCTAATACAATGTATAAGGAGGGGTTCTATAAAATAAAGGAGTTCTATACCCTTTTAAATGAAAATCCATGACATATTCGGGACATTGATATTTTCTCGCGTCCTGAAAAGTTTGGTTTCCCCAAAAAAAACCCAATTCACACTGTGTAAGGGGTATGGGTAGACTAATTCACATCATGAATTTAATTAATATTGTGAATGGGTTCTGAATCCAAGCTTCATCTCTCTATTATCTTCTTCCCACACACAAACCGACCAGCCCAAATGCACGACATCGAAGTCTAATATGAAAAGAAAAAACCAAAGAGGGTTTAACCCAAATATAAAAAATCCATACCACATATAAAGAAGTTGGGGTCTTTCATAACTTTTATAAATTCCAAGAATTAAGGAGTAATAGGTATGGGTGAAAGGTGATCAATTGGCCAGCCTTCCCCTCAATTAAATTGACTCCCATAAGTGATACCTAAAGGGGTATCTAAATAAAACCCCCAAAACACAAAAATTATCCCATATAAAGTGGAGGTTAAGTAGATTTATTGATCTTTTGGTGGTAGGGATATTGGTGAAACACCACTTTCTATACAATCCGATCTTCGATGGAATATCACTAAGGTTTTTGTGGCTCCATACCACCAACAATTGAGCAACCTATTTCTCCTAAAATATAAAAACTCTCTTAGAGTCCCCTCCACCCAAACTATTTCCTCATAAACATATCTTAAATCATTTAAAACGTTCCTTCAAGCTCAAATTACCAATACAATTTTGAATTTTCAAATTTCCCTTGTTCCACTTCCATCGGAACCTGGATTTTCCTATAATTCCACTAATATATACTAGTATAGGTTTTTATAACCTCCCCATAATAACACTTATCATCCCCAAGAATTCATTTGATACATATCCCTTAAAATACTTTGGTCACCATGTTCTAATGTATGAACCAAATTCCAAAAATATTACAAGTTATGGTCATGTCCACAACACTCTTGGATTAGTATAATAACCCAATCCTTGATACCTCATACTATGGTCTATCAAACATAGTATTCATCACCTGAAAACAATAATTCTAATTTTTATACGAGTCATCATAATTGATTTTTAATGAAATGTGATAGTCAGTACCCCACTACACTGACTTCCTATAGAATTCCAATAGTCCATGAACTATGATACGGTCTTAGAACATTGACTCATAAGAGATGCCCCGATCCCAATAACATTAATGAATGTACAATTCAGTAATTCCAGAAACAATTTTTTTAAATTTCTATCTAAAAAATACTATCACTTTCTCTAAATTTCACCTGTACATCCAAGATACATAACCCTTATAATTTAAAATATAACTCCTAAAAATATTCCAATTACATGATGTGTCACTTTATATAATTAATCATTATGGATTGATTCCATTTAACCAAATATTACATAATCATCTCTCTATAAGAACTTATACGAATCCATATATACAAAAATATGGGTTCCATCATACAATTAATTCTTAATGTGCATCGTCAATCCCTTTAACAAGGGTCATACCCATAAGAATATAGTGTTATTATCCCCTACCATAGTATTTCCATTATCAATGTTCCATGAGATCTGACTAGCTCATATTACATCATCATTTGAATATTGATACTTAATATCGTTACTCACACCATAATGAAAGATCCACCCATGAGACTCTTTAAAGGGTCTACACTACCATAGTGCTCTAAACCATCATTTCACACTACCAAAAATGATACACTTCCACATGATATATTTCTTGATGGATGCTACAGAAATTACTAACCAACCTTTCCATCACAAGGATATCTCATTATAACTAATTAATAACCTAACTTCATTTTAGATATTAATTTTAAATCTCATCAAAGCCTAACTCACCATAGTCAATGAACTCTCTAAACTCCACAATAATCACATTGAGCCACTTAGAACATAGACATCTCATAGATCCTAGTGGTCATACCCTAATGTTTCACATTCCTCAAACTTCCACAACACATCTCTCATATGAGATGACCACTCTAGTATAATAATCATTCTCATAACTCCATGTCCATTTATCATCACGCTATGGAGAAGTCATCTCATGTACTGGTCATATATCAATGAATCAGTTCTCATTAGTTAACCACACCTGACTATCCCTAGAGTAACCCATGCCCAAGCCAACGCATGAGATTGCATTAAAGTTTCAACACCCTTGCTCATCTATCAACCAAGATAAGGTGTCTCACAACTTCCCAAAATATCAACATAGCTTAATCACCACAAAACCTGATTATCCATCAAGAACTACTAGTATCCCATGACCTAACTCCAATAATTCAAGAATAAAGGAATTCTAGAATCTATCATAATATAGAAGATATAAGACTTGCGATTCTACTAAATATATTTTATTACAATACATGTCCCTATATTTCATCATAATAGTGAAACACAACTTTAAAGTAACATTCACAAGAAAAATTACAACTATCATTATAGAAAATACATATTCAGTATAAATAAAATCAATAAAATTGAAATTTGTAATATTCTATAATAAACAAAAATAAATAACAGAACTAGAATTTAACATTTTGGTACATCATAGTCTCCTAGAATTATCACACCCATGAAAAATATAATTAAAATAAAATAATACATTAAAAAATGATTTTAATTTTTGTAAATGAAGTATAAATAACCATGAGATAAAATTTATTGAATGATTAATGATAGAAATAATAGGTATTTATAGAAATTATAAGCATTAAATGATTATTAAAAATATGATTGTTAGTATAGTAACAAGAAAATTATAATTGTAACTATATCATTGGAATAGAAAATGTAGATTAGGGTAACTAATCAAGAAACTATTTAAGTAAGGTTTTCCAAGAATAAATTAAGTTAAAATAATGATCAAAATATCGGAAAATAATTACTCAATTAATATAAAATAATGTAATAATAAATATATTTTTAACAAAACATGGTTTAAATTATATAATAAAAAATTATATTTTTACTAGGATAAATATTAAAATCACCCAATTTAGAAATTTATTTTAGAAAAATAATTGTAATTTTTGGAATTAGAACACCAAAATTAGGTAGGGGTGAATTTTTTTCAATTTTTATAAGTATTAAAATAAAAACAAGAAGAGTGAAATATGATATTATTCATTATAAGATAAATACATGATTAATTATTCCTATATGATGTAAAAAACAATAAACTATACCTAAAAAACATAAATTTCTATACACAGTCACAAGAATTAATACTATTCATAGTTTTGAGAAAAAACACTAAATTATTCAATATTTTATTAAAAAAACACTCTCCCATTCACCTATAATTCATTCAAAAACAAATCGTTATTGAAATATATAGGTAAAGTATACATTAGTTAATATGGTTTAAAAATTGGTTGTAATAACTATGACCCTACTATAGAAGGGAAACAACATATCTTGAACTATTACATAATAGGCACTCTAAAGAGACTTTATTCATGAGTATATTTAGAATTTTAATTCCTGAATGATATAATATTATTTTTACCACATGGAATTAATTTTTTAATTCATAATAAAGATATTAACGTAATATTAATTTTTTGGTTTTTTCCAAAAGATTGATTTTTAGGTGAACACTACAAATACCATTTTTGTTAAAACCATGAATTTTATAACATTTATAAGATATAAGAATAAAATAATACTAAAAAAAACCATTATATTGGGAAAATATATGATTTATAAGTAACATTATACATTTTAAAATGTTATAATTAATTTATAAACCAATATTTTATAATTTAAATCTTAAGTCATAAAATTGCTTTAATGTATTATACAATCACTGTTTTAAAATTAACTTATACCACATTTAGAAATTTAATCTTATTAATGATATTTTAAATTTGGAATCATTAGTTTATAATTATTTAATAAATATGATTTTATTTCTTGGCATAATCAAGGTAAAAACTTGTTACCACTATGAAATCTAAAATGGTAAAAGTTATAATTCAAGAGGTAAATGGATTGTAGCAAGATTAAAACATGCATAAAATTGAGTGGTTGAGAAATGATCAGACTTATCTCACCCTAAATTAAATTATTTTTATTTATTGGAGAAACTTGACATTATTAACAAGTTTTCCCTTTATATTAAGCTTAAATATTTATGAAAATGTCATTATCACCACTTATATAATGTCTCTCTCACCCGACATTCAATACCAATATAAAAATTCAGTTTCCTCCTAAAACTATAACCACTTTACACAAACATGATTTATTCTTTTCTATTATAAAATTATGGCCATAATAAATTATCCTAAGAACTTTATTTCAATCGAATCCTCCAAGAGAAACGCAATGTTATCAACATAAGGACAATTTTCCTCTAACATATTTACCTTTTATATTTCCATTTATAATATTTTTTTATAAATATTTTATAATGAATCAATTATTTATATCATTCTAAATTTTGTTATATTTCTAGAATAAACTCTGAACACCTCCCCCTTCCCTGTATGAAAAGTGAAAATGTTAATCGCACAAACGTTTAGACTACTTCCTCCATGACATAATATGTTTGTTTTCTTTAACCTCCTTACAAGGATGGTGATAACATGGAATATAATATATAAGTATTAAATTTATAATATAATTTATGTTCTAAGAATAACAATCCATATTACTCATTTATTATATTATATGGAAAATGAAATATTCAACTATGCATATGTGTGGACTACCACCTCTATAGAACGATTGGTTTCTATTTGTATTTTTATCACTAAATTACATGGATGGTAATGGGAATGAGTTTAATAGATAAATATTATTGTTATCATATAATTAATTTTATGTTATGAATTATTATAGAAACTATTAATAATATTATTAACAAATGATCATCATTAATTCAATCATTTAAAACAAGCGTACTAATAGGAAAATGTTTTATTAAAATTATTTAATATTTTACATCCATTACGTATTCAACTAATTCATTATTAATTATTATATAAAAAAATAATAAACACTAATTTACATCATTATTCAATTGGTTTCATGATGTTTCCTCATCATCACCTCATAACCATCCATTAATCATGACATGTTCATGTTAGGGTTGGTTTAACCACCCACTTGAACAATACAATAAATTTATATCTTAAATGATTATGGGAACATAATTGATGGTGTAATATAATATAAATATATAAATGGTAATTTTATTTTGATTCTGGTGATGTTATATAAATATTTAATTCATTAGTTAATAAAACACCCTTTAGTCGTCAATAATCACTGAAACATGCTTGTTATCGGTTTTATATTCAAGGATAAAGAGTAAGAAAACCATTAAAGAAATTTAAAAAATAATAAATAATTATAAATATCCCTTAAGAATAAATATAATGAACTATTAGTGATCAACATGGGAAGAATATTGAATATGGATGTTGATAATATGAAACTATTACAAATGATTAAAATTATAAACACCTGTTGTGAAAAATAAGTAGAATTATTATAGAGAATAACAATTTATGAAGAGTATAAATGAATGTATATATGATTATGTTTCGTAATTAAGTGTTTAAAATAGCTATGTTTGTGATACAAGATGTTAAATTATGATTACGAAGTCAGGATTATAAGTAAGGGCTTCTTGCCTCAAATTTTAACCCCATGAGTAATATTTCACATTTTAAACCATGTTTTCTTTAGAATGGTGAATCTACTAAACCATAAATATTTTATATCATTACTATATTATAATTCTTGATATTCAATTTTTAATTCAATTTTCTTTCTCTAATGGGGTTTGTATTAAAAAATAACAAAATATGTAAGGGTTTTACATCTCAAAGTCCTCTCTTTGAGACATGTTTTGTATTATAAACCTAAATTCTTTTATGTGTGGTATATAATTACAATTTGATATGTTATATCATGAAATTACTTTTATTATTGTTATTTTAAAATAAATTATAATCCCTCACGTTTAGTTTGTTTTGATTTAATTTCTACCCAAGCTATAAGTGGGGGTCTCCTTCTTAATTTTCATTATTTTTGACTCATGTTATATTAAGTAGTTATTTCCTTTTGTGTGGTGCATAAATTTCCATGGAAGTGTTTTTGAACATATTCTTTATGAATTTCAAAGGATTTAAAAGTATATATTTTTACCCCTCTCTTATATTGTTTTGATTCATGATTTAACAAAACCGTTGTAAAAATCAATCCTTTCCATGGTGGAAAACCCATCCTAAATTTTGGTAATGTAAAAGGGTGTGTAGTTTCCTATAAAATACATCCCTATATAGAAACTGGAAAGTGGATAGAGATTTGGAACAAATAAACCTTGGATTATTCACCCCAATAGTGTTGGTTGATCATTGACTTGATTATCATACTGATGCATGATGAGTGGAATTAATACTTAACACATGGATAAACCCTCCCAGGGGATATGATTCGGAATATTCATACACTATTTATGAACTATAATGATAGATTTTTCCAACTACTACCTTAATCTCTTACAAATTAAAACTTTTTAACCCTATTATTATCTTACATGTATAACCCAACACATTAATGGTAACCTCACCACTATATTTCAATGATAAGGGTACTTCCTATTAATTTAAGTATTCCCCACTATTTATGAGTTGATTTAGGTATGTTATCCTAGACATCCACATTGTTACTCTAAATTGGGATGTATTTATTTCTCATATTTTTCATTATATATATATGCATGTTTTTATTCATCTAGAGGTTCATTAGGTAATGGTATGAAATGTATTTTTTACTCTTATGGTGAATGCATTGGTCTTAATTAGGTGATGAGTGGTCCTAGATTATATATCCCCTAGATTCATTGACAAGTCTTATGAAACAAATTAACTTGGATTTTGGTGTATATATCTTACCATATTAGTATAGTGTATTGGAAAAATAAATTGATAATATATTTTTATGACCGAAATTATGTATTACATAATTATAATATCAATCATTATTTTTATCCATATTAAAATTTAATGTCTTAGATATTGAATTCCCTCAGTTTTAGATAATTATGGAATTGTGTTTTTTTATTCCAACCATATCAATTATTCGATGTTTATGTTATAATCAATTAATTTTTATGATAATACTTATTGAGAATCTGAGCCCTCCCATATTTATTTTAATTTTCCTAGGAAACCTTGTGGAAACTATGTATAATTTTTAAGGATATGATGAAAGTGATAATATTATTCTTGCAATGTGTTTATACTATATCTTATATTTTCAAATGTAATATATGTATGTAACTAGTCTTATAAGACTACTAATATGTTGGATCTTGTGTAGAATCTTGTATTTTTTACCAATAATGTAATATAACTTCCATGTCTGGGATTCAGTCTGGGTTGTTATAGTTGGTATCAGATCTAGTTTAGTAGGAACCATGGGGATTAAATATATAGAAACCTAGTTTGATAGAAAAACTTTATAGGGAACACTGTAAAAAAAAATATTAGGATTTTTTTTACAATTTAATATCATGAGAAGATTATACTTATACTATTTTAGAAAGATGCTGAAAAACTAGAGAAATAAGAACTATATCAACACCCATAATCAACGTAGGGGTGTTCTCACAGAAAAAGTCAACAACGATGATGTTTAATGTAATTAGATCATAACCATATTAGAGTATTTGAAATATGTTATGACAAATAATATTTCCCACATAGTGAGACCAACTGATCCACAACATGGTATAACTATGTTGGACCACTTCATGTGAAAATGACCTCCAAAATTTTGTAGAACTACTAATAAAATTGTATCTAAATGATGAATCAAGTCCCTAGAGATGATAATTATATATTTGGGAATTAGTGAAAATAAAAAATTCATTATAGTAGTATATCAACTGAGTAGATATATGAACTGACAGTGGTATCAAATTTAAGACACTAGAAATTATGATGCGATAAATCTCATTGAATGAGGAACTTTTTCAATAGTTATTATACGAAAAATAATTTCCTCATGAGCGTAGAAAAGAAATGGAAAGGATGATCCTCAATTTTAGACAAAAATAGGGGGAAAGGTTTTTTTGAGTATGAGGATACCTTTTCCAGGATATCTAGAAATTTTGTAGACTATGTAAAAGAATCGAAAACCATATTGATCATTTCTTTATTGGGTTACAGTCAAGAATTAAAATTCTGACAGTATCTTAGTCCTTTTATTTATATGATAATATGGTCATAAGAACCATTAATATAGAAAAAGATTTATAAAAAATGTTTATACTAAACAGAAATTAGAAAAAAAAGTGTCCGACTAAACATCATGGGAAGAAAGTGTGAGAAAGGGGAAGAATGGAAGTGCATGATTTCCCATATGAAATAACCCTAGGAAGAAATAGGTAGGGGATTGCAAGAATAGAACCAGATTTTTTTAAATGTGTGTTGAAAATAGCCATAAATATCAACAACGAAAAGGTAAGGAAGAATGTATTGATGTTCAATGCTTTAACTATAAAGAGAATAGAATTTATATGAACCAATTACTAAAACATCAAGGAAGTTTATCTATTAAAAATGAAAAATATAGAATAGAAAAGATTATGTGATTACCCCAACTAAAGTTAAAGTTCCTAATGATGTGGTGGTTGGAACCATGATCACAAACTCAAAGTTAGATAATTTTTTATTTGATTCTGGATCTTTATAATCTTTTTTATCATCAATTTTTTCCAAAAAGCATAAAATATTTTACAAGAACCTTAGTAAGGGAGTTATCAATTAAGACACCAAGTGGAAATCTAATTACAATAAAGATATGTGAGTTAGTTATAATTATGATGCATGAATATAAACTTTTTAAAAACTTGGTTATTATACCTATGGTTGAATTTTATATTATCCCTGTTATAGATTGGATTTCAATGTATAATGGAACGTTTTTCTATGATAATGAGATTATGATTCACAAAGGTGTGGTAAAATATATTGTATTTATTGGTGAAACTTTATCATATAAATAATTTTAATATCCTCACCATGTATATCTCTATATTGAAATTTTAATAGGAATTAAAGATCAATAATGATCTATAGATAAGGAAGATATCCTAAGAATAGAGGACATACTTATGGTATAAAAACCCATTTATGTTTTTCTAAAATAATTACCTATTCATCCACCGTAGCATGATGTTGAGTTATCCATTGAACTAATTCATGATGTAAGACATATATATAAAATTCATTATAGAATGGAACCAATGGAGATGGTGGAGTTTAAGAAAAAGCTGTAGGAGTTGTGTGATAATGGATTTATATTTCCTAGTGTTTCTCTGTGGGGATCCCTTATTTTATTTAAAAAAAATAAGTATGGGGTTATGAGATTGTGCATTGATTATAGGGATATAAATTATATTAATATAACTAATAAGTAATATTTACCACATATTTATCACTTTTTTGGTCAACTTGAAGTATACCAATACTTTTTAAAGGCCAATACTTACTGTAGCTATAATTTTCTAAGGATGAGGATGAATGATATACCAAAGATGGTATTTCAAACAAGGTATAAACATTATGATTTTACAGTAATGTCTTTTGGATCATCTAATTAAACTTATATATTTATGGATGAAATAAATAGAGTTTTCAAGTATTATCTTGATAAATGTTTTGGTTGTATTCATTGAAGATATCTTAAAATAATATAAGATATGTGAAGAAAATGAGGGTTTTCTACAAATGAAACTGGAGACTCTTAGAAAAAATAATTATATGGGAAATATAATATCTATGAATTTTGGCTCAATGAAGTTTGTTTTCATGGATATATTATCTCAAAGTATGGAATATATATTGATCCTTCAAAGATAAAGGTAGTCAAAGAATATACTAAACTGATGAACATAATTTAGATCTGATGTCTCCTAAGATTAGAAGGTTATTACGAGTGGTTTGTTCATGATTTTTCCTATTTGGGTATCCAATTGACCAAGTTAACATGTAACGGGGTTAAATTCACATAGTTAATGGAATTTGAAGAATTTTTCAAAGATATAAATAGGATACAAATTAATTTTCCAGTATTAACATTACTACCAGGTAAAGAAGGATTCATAATATATAGTGATGCATTGAAGAAAAGACTTAGTTATGTCTTTATATAGAATGATAAGGTGATTTACTATGAATAAAGGAAATTAAAAACCAATGAATAGAACTATCTTAATCATAAACTTGAGCTAAAATCCATAATATTTTCTTGAAAAACATAGAGACACTACCTCTATAGTGAAGAATGTGATATATATGCTGACCATAATATTTTGAAATATATTTTCTCTTAGAAGAAGATCAATATGAGGAAAAAGATGGTTGGAAATAAACAAGGACTGATTTATTAATACAACACCTCCCTAGTGAGAGAAAAAGGTAGATAATTCATTAAGTATGAGGGACCATTGAGTTATAACCATGATAAGGATTAATAATGATTCTATATATAAAGATTACAAAAAGATAGATATGATGATTTTTAGGAAATGGGATCCATCTATGAATTTCCAAGAAATTATTCAACCATCACTACTATAAAATATAAAGAGGTCCCAATTTGATGATGATGACTTACAAAGTATGATTAAAGTAGTAAATGATTGTAGATTTATAGTATTAATTTATAGAGATAGAGTGTTTACGTTTCAAAAGAGTTTATGTGTTCTATCCATACCAAAATTTGAGAGGGACTTCTAGATGAAGAACATAGCTCAAATTTTTCTATACAAGTATATATAAGGATTTAAGAGAACATTTATAGTGAGATGGTATGTAGTAAGAAATTGAGGACTATTTTTCTAAATTCATAGTATGTTAGTTGGTAAAGGTTGAAAGACAACATAATAAGGGAGTCATGAAACCTCTTCCAATAACTATATGGAAGTGGGACAATATTACAATTTTCTTTTCACCTGAATCCCAAAGAATCCAAGGAATAGTGATTATATATGGGTCATCATTGACCATATTACTAAGCCTACACATTTCTTAGTAATAAGATAAGTTCTACCCCTTGAGTGTATTTACTAGATATATATTAATTAAATCTTAAGGATTATCGGGACACCTCTATCAATTATATCTAATTGTGAACCATGGTTCAGATTGAAATTATGGAAGTGTCTTCAAAGGGATCTTCACACTAAGATACATTTAAGCACTACCTATCATCCCCAAACTGATGGATTGTCTGAAAGGAATATAAAGACATTATAAGACATGTTGAGAACATGTTCACTTGAATTCCAAGGTATGTGGGATCGATATCTACCTTTTGTGGAATTTTCATACAATATCAGGACCATATATTTTAGAGGATATGATTATTAAAGTACAAACTATTTAGAATCACTTTAAAGAATCTCGAAGTGAAAAAAGAGATATGAGGATAATAGAAGGAAAAAGTTTCAATTTATATGGGAGTATCATTTATTCTTGATGGTTTCACCATGTAAGTAAGTTATAAGATTTTTTAAAAAGGTGATGTTAATCCATAGATACATTAATACTTTCTAAATATTAGAACGAATTTGTGTTATAGCATACCAACTGGATATGATACCCAACATTTATAAAGAAAATTATGTTTTTCATGTTTCTTTATAGAGGTAATAAATGATATATCCAATTAATGTGCTCACATATAATGGGATAGATTTAGAGACTAGATTTTATTATAATGAGGATCATATCTATATTCATCATAATGGAGAGTAAGTATTGTGCAATTAGACAACTTGATTTGTGAAAGTCCTTTAGGGAAATAAAAAACTAAAAGAAGAATACTAGGATCCTGAATAATCTATTAGGAAGGAATATAAATTTTTTTCAATAGATTATATATACCCTAATTTAGAGGATGAAATTATTTGGGTGGGGGGAGGAGATAATGTAATAACAGAGACCCTACTATTGTAGGGAAACACAAAATCCTAAACTATCACACAATCAAAACTCTAAGGATCATTTATTCATGAGTATATTTAGGATTATAATTTTTTAATGTTACAATTTGATTTAAAAAAAATAAAATTTCAATTTCAATTTATTTTAATGATATGATCTTAAGATGAAATTATGTGATTTTTCTAAAAGATTGTTTTTTATGTGAATGATGTAAAAACCATTTTTTAAAAACCATGAGTTTTATAAAATTACTTATATGTAAGACTAAAATAAAACTCAAATTACCATTATATTAAATATATATATGTTTTATAATTAAAATTATACATTTCAAAATATTATGATTAATTTATAATCTAAAATTTTATTTTTTAAATCTCAAGTCACATTTTTAACAAAAATTGTTTTAATGGATTACATATTTACTATTTTAAAATAATCTTATTACAATTTTATAATTTTAATCATTTTAAAGGGATATAAAATTTTTAATTATTAATTAATAATTATAGAAAAGGCAAAAATTTTATTTTTAGTCATAAAGGCTAAATTACTAAGTTAAAAATTACATTCTGTGGTAAAATCTAAAATGGTAAAAGTAACATTTCAAAGGGTAAAGGGATTGAAAAATGATAAAAAAACGTGTCTAGAATTTATTTTTTGAGAGATTATAAACCTTATCTAGAAATAAAATCAATTAATTTCTATTTTTATTTTCAATTGACATGTTTAACATGCGCTCCCTTTATATAACGTTGAAATATTTACAAAAATTACATTCTCACCACTATTAAAAGGGACCTATCACCATCCCTTAAAAACACTCTAAATTTTTTAATTCATTCTTAAAATATACATATTTACTTACCATATAATCATATTCCACTCTTATAAGTTTCTGGTCACATTATATTTTCATAATCCCTTCCTTTTTAAGGAATCCTCCAAGAGAAACCCAAAGTTCTCAATGTTTGTTCAATCATTTCGCTGACATATTTCCCTTTTAAATTTCCATTTTAAAATATTATTTCATAATATCTTATGATGAAATAATTATTTATAGTATAATTAATGATTTTATATTTTTTTAATTATCATTAACCGCATCTCCCCTCCCCCTTAAGAAAAGAGAAAATGATAATCATGCGTCTGTGAAAACTACTGCCTCCATGAAATAACATTTTTAATTTTACTTAAAGGACATAAATGGATATAAATAATAATGAATTTAATATATAAGTATGATATTTATAAATTAATTTATGTTATTAAAAACTATACATAATATTATTTATTTCTCCCATTCTATTGAAAATGAAACATTCAACCAGACATACCTATGGACTACCACATCTATGGAACGATTGATTTCCTTTATTCTTTTCACCACCACATTACATGGGTGGACATGGGAATGGAGTAAATTTATAAATATTATGTTTATGATATCCTTAAGGTTATATGATAACAAATTGTATAAAATATTAATGATTGTATTAGTAAACAATCATCATTAATTCAATCATTTAAAATAATCATACTTGGCTGGAAATATTTGATTCAAAATATATAATACTTTTATATAAATTAATTATCATTATATTTAATTTATAATTATGATATATAACACTAATAAACACTAAATTTTATTATTATTATTCTGGTGTAAATATATTTCAAATAAATCACCTCATAATCATCCATTAATCATGGTATATTCATGTTATGGTCATTTTGACCATCAACTTGAACAACACTATGATTTTATGCCATGAATGAATATGTGAAAATAATTATTGGTATAATATAATATAAATTAATTAATAATTTTTTTATTCTGGATTTTTTATATTAATATTTAATTCACTAATTCAGAAAACACCCTTTGATTATCAAGAATCACCGAAACATACGTGTTATCGATTCTATATTCAAGGATAAAGACTAAAACACCCATGAAAGGAATTTTAAGCTGAGTAAATAATTATAAATCACCAATATAAATAACTTCAATGAAATTTTAGTCATAAATATTTGAATAGTAATGAATATATACACCTTAATTATGAAACTAGTACAAATGATCAGAACTATAAAGACTAGATGTATAAAATAAGAGGAATTCATATAGAGAATGATTATTTATGAAGAGTATACATGAAAATATATTTGAGTATGGTTATTAATAAATTTATGAAGATAAATATGTTTGTGATACAATATATTAAATTATGTTAGTAAACGTCTGGAAAAAGCGCAATGGTATATTGTTTGAGATTTTCACCCCGAGACATATTTATTATCACACACCATGTTTTGTTCGGAATGATGCCTATAATAACCATTTAATATGTTTTATCATGATTATATTATAATTTATTATATTTAATGTTCAATTAAATTTTCTTTATCTCATGGGGTTTTTATTAAAAAATCACAAAAATCTATAAGGGTTTTTCCATCTCAAATTCAGCTCTTTGAGACTTGTTTTATATAATTCACCTAATTTCCAATATTTGGTGCATATAATAACAATTATAGATGTTATATGATGGAATTTATTTTATTAATGGTATTTTAAGATCAATTTTAAGACTTCTATTTCAAATCTATGTGATTTTATTTATACCCAATCAATAAGTGGGTTTTTCCATCTCAATTTTCATTCTTTGGGAATAATTTTTTATTCACCAAATATTTAATTTTAGGAGGTGCATATATTTATCTAGATGAAATTTAATCTTATTAATCATAAATTTCATAGGATTTAAAATCATTATTTTTATCCCTCCCCTATAATATTTTGATTCAAGAGTCACCAAAACCATTACAAAACTCAATATTTTACACAGTGGAAAACGACCCTAAATTTTGGTAAAATAAAATCATTTGTAGCTTCCTAGAAAATAAATCATGATTTTGACACTAGAAATTGGATACAATTGTAATAGTAAAACACCTAGGGTAATTCAACCCATAAAGGTTTTGTTGAGAATTTAGTTAATCATCACTTTGATGCACGAAGAGTGGTCCTATGACTACAAATATGTGTTAATACTCTTAAGGGATGTTCTTTGGAATATTAATGTGCTCTTTATGAACCATGATGACATATTTTTCCTACCATTTCCATGGTTTCCTACCATTGGAAACTATTTAAACCAGTTACTATTTTACTTGGATAACCCAACAAAATGAGAGTTCCCTCACCAATATATTTTAATGATAAGGGTACATCCTATTTCTTTGGAGATGACCCATAATTTAAATGTTAATTAAGATTTGTTATACTAGACATCTAGATTACTCAATTAAATAGGTAAATTCTTATTTTCCATAATTTTATTATATGGATAGCCATATTTTTATTCATCCAATGGTTCCACAGGGAATGTTATGTAATTTATTATTGTCTCTTATAGTGAATGAATTATAATTAATTAGGTTATGGGTGAAACCCATAATAATATAGCCCCTCAATGGATCAATAAGTCTCATGAGACAAAAAAAATTGATTTTTAGGTATATCTATCCCCATATAAGTATAGTGTCTTATCAAAAGTCTCTGAAAGTATGTTTTTGTGTCCAACATTATGAATTCCATCAGTTCGAGATCAATGATTATTATTATCCATGTTTTCATTTATTTTTATGGATATAACATTCCACCAATTTCAGTTGATTATGGATTCATACTATTTATTTATTCCAACCATATTAATTATTCTATGTTTATGTTATGATAGATTCTAATGTATACTACTCCTTATTGAGAATCTTAGATATCCATTATTTTTTTACTTTTCCCGAGGAATCCTAGAGGATAAATCTATGTAATTTTAAATGATATGATGGAAGTTTTGATATTTTTCTCAAAATTTGTCCATGATATATCTTATGTTTTCAAATGTAATGTATATATGTATCTTTTCTTCCAAGACTACTAATTCATTGGATCCTATGATAACTCTTTTATTCTCTACTAATAATGTAATAAAACTACTAGCTCTAGGTTTTTGGAGTCTGGGTTGTTATAGTGGAGGCCATGGTCTTCTTATAAAACATAATGGTAAAAAAAGAAGAAGTGATCTATTATCTAAAAATATTTAGACTCCCTCTACACCCCTCCAAAGGAAGACAAATCATGATCAATGTGTTTTCCTTTTTTGAATATATTAAAGCAGGAAGTGTCATCCCCACAAAAGTAGTGATAGTTTCAAATAATGTTGATTTTATCATGCTTGTTGATTTAAAAGTTAAACTTATATCTTGTCAGTTTACTATTTTAATTATTCATGTTTTTGATATTTCATATGGTTCTCTTATTTTTTTATTGATTTTGTTTTATTTTTTAACTTTTAATTTTTTCCTTCGTATAGATCCTTAAATGAGGTCCTATTGTGGGATCCTTACATAAAATATGTGTTGCAAGGATTTAATATATGTCTATGTACATGTATTCTATAGAATTCATATGTCAAATTTCACTTATATAGCAATATACATAACATCCATGTCAGTATATTTTCATCCTGCATCAATTTATGTAGTAGCTATTTTTCATCTTAATTGGCTATTTCCTAATATCCCTTTATGTAGATTCCCATTACATAGTTCCACTAGTTTTTTGTGGTTTTAGGGATCATTCATTTTTAGACATTTATTTCATGTTTTCTATTGATCCATTACAATAAATTTGATTCCCAGGGGTATTTCTCCCCAATCCGTATCTATATGGGAGAGATGATTAACATGAAGTTTGTGATTAATTCTATTCTAGAGAGAGGGAGATATCATATGGTTTATAATGTAGAACAAATATAGAGGCCTTGATTATGACCCCAAGTCATAGTTTCCCATGACATTTAAGATTAAATCTTTCCTTTATGTTGTGTTCTACTAGTGACTTGTTTCTGTTAATCCTGAGGATCCCTTTCTCACATACTATTGAAGCTATAGGGAAAAATATAAGATCCCGCTTCTCATAGTCAGTTTGTAAATCAGGCTGGGATTATGACTTTCTTCTTACTAGTTTTGGGGGTTTCTATTTTGCAGCATTACCGCCTTGCTTATTTATTTTATTATTTTCTCAAGTTCCTATATTTTTTGATCATTATTAAAAGGTAGGAATAATGTGTTATTTTTATTATGGTGTAGGACTAAAGTGTCTCTTACTATATTAAATACCCATGTTTTCATCACCCATCTTTCTTTACCCTTCTCATTATTTGTTTATACTTTATTTATGAACCACTTTATATACTCGAATATTGTAATAATTACACGATCTTGGGATTTATAAGGGTGTATTCATGTGACCCCCCAATAGTTGGTATCCGAGTCTCACATATATGATAATGGAATCCAATAAGTATGTGGTTTATTAGTTTAATGGTGACTATGATTTTTAATTGTGTTTAATCAAGATAAGAGCATTTCTAGTCCAACTAAAGAGTCACGATGCACTAAATGGAATTAATAAACCTCATGTAAGACAATTATATAATAGAAAAACTTTGAATACTTACAGTGATGTCCCTCATGAAATTTTATTGAAATCCCAAAGTTATTTGATATTTTAATTGGATTATAAGGTTCTAAAATATGTTTCATATGAAACCTTTACAGTGTTTAATTATTCTAAGTTAGAAATATTATATATGAAAACTTGATTGATAGGCTATCTTTATAATTAAAAAAAATTATATACATTCAAGATGCGCCCTGAAATTTCTACTCAAGAAAATATTGATATTTTTAATTAAATAATTTTATACATGGAAAACATCATTTTTAGGGTTGAAGAGAAGGACTAATCCATTATACTTTTAATCTCTTTTGATAGTTTATATGAACATCTTATAGATTCTATGATGTATGAAAAATACTCCTTGACCTTAAAGGAAGTGAAATCTAACTTTAATTATCATGATTTGTTTAGAAAGGATAAGGTCAATTAAGAAGTTTATGTTTTTAGAGTTAGAGGTCATTATATGTTTTTGGGGATGAAGAATGGTAAGATTAATAAGGGAGGTAAGAACCACTACCAGTCTAGGGAAAATATGTCAAAATTTAAACCTGGGAATGTAAAACCAAAATGCCCAAACATGAAGTGTAATAAGTTTTCTAAATAATTTGGCAACCAATATCTATTTAACGATTGAAGTTATGAGTGTTCTGAATTATTTAATGTGTTCTAAGTCATGTTTCTAGCTGAGTGGGTCTTATAATCAGGGAATTATTCCAGATGTACCTAGATAGGATTTATTATTCTGTTTTGACCAAGGGGTGATGGAGAGATTTTTTTTTAATTTAGAAAATGAGATTTCATGTCATGGTTATATGTTCTATTATTTTAGAACCCTCAAACCATTATTTTTTCACCCTATTAAATGTGACATGTATTCCATATTCTCATTGGTATCTTGTTTTATTATTTGTTTTAGATCTGAGGGGATTCAACATTAAATTGTATTCTAGTGGATTTAAAATATTTAAGGTATATCATACAATTATTAAGGTTTCCTTAGTCAATGGGTTGTATGTTTTGTTTGGAACAACACATGTGATTTAGTTGGGTAACACTTATGTCACTAATAATGAAAACTCCGTTCTTTGTCATAAAATTATGGGGAATGTGATTGTTAAAAAGGATTAGATGAGTTTAATAAGAAAGGGTTTATTACACAAGTTACACCAAGTAACTCACCCTTTTGCGAGGTTAGTGTTTTTGGTATATCTAAAAGAGTCAATTTTTGAAAATTGAATTTTAAAGAAAATCACCCATTTGAGAGTGTTCACTTTGATTTATGGGGACCTATTAGGTTATACTCCCATGGAGGAGGCCCCAATTTAGTGAATTTTATAGATTATTTTCAATGAATGTTTTGATTTACATATTGTGAAACAAATTTTAGGCCTTTGAGGTGTTTAATACTTGGAAATAATTTGTCTAAAATAAATATGGGAGCAAAATTAAATGATTTGAGGATTGATAATGGCATTGGAAACTTTTTTACTTACTTTATTAATTTTTTGATGATGATTTAATTATGTGGAAGTGAATTATTAGTCACAAACCTCTACAAAATGGCTTATATTGTAACGCCCCGACCATAGTTACCCAGAGTCGGTGCATTATTACATTACATTGGCATGATCACAATAAAGATCAAGTCTCGAAAGACCGATTAGTTTAGTAGCCTTGGAATAACTAGATACATCCATAAAGTTTTACATTACATCATAAAAAAACATCTTGTCTTCATATCCCCTCATACTATCCCTGCAGGTCATTCATAAATTACTTCTTCATAATCCTGGGAAAAATAAAACATTGAAAGGGGTGAGGTCAGATGCTCAGTAAGGATAAAATTATAGCAGAAGATTTCATAGATAAGCATAAACACTTAAGGCAGTTTATAACTAAAACAAAAGCCTTTTAAACTTGAACATCAGCATAAAATGGCAAAGATAAAATAAAATAATGCCATTTACTTACTCACATGGATATTCTACTAGTCTAACAATCCCATGCAATATCAATAACCACTTTCATAATGATGGAATGCATAATGCCAGACTATCATAACCACATAGCCAAGGCCTCGTGCCAAGACTACAAATAAGATTTTGCCAAGGCCTTGTTCCAAGACACTAGTTTGTCTCATGAGACCTACCGATGCATCGAGGAGCTATAGCGGGATCCACCCGTTACTTATTAAGTCCAATGCATTCCTCATATGAACTGTTTTAAACATAACATTAACATTCGTATTAAAACTAGCATACGAAATGTCAATACTTTTACCACAAACCATGAATGGTATAAAAATAGCACATCCACAGTCAAACATAACTCATTCGATACAATATGGAAGATTGTATTGTATCACATTAACCTCAATCAAGAATAATGAAGGATGTTGACATAGATGAAAATAATCATCAAAACTATTTGAGAGAAATATCCCCCTTTTCTTGAAAACATTTAAAAGTCACACTATTTGTCAAGAAGCCATTTAAAAATAGATTTTTGAATCAAAGTGTCACATACCACTTTGAAACTTTTAAAAGGAGTTTTAATTTTAAAACTTTAATGTCCATATAAATAAATCCTTAAAACCATTTTTTAAAACATGGACATTAATGAGAAAGGTTTAGAAGAATAAGTCTTTAAAATATTTAAAAATGGTATTTTAGTTAGAGATTCTAACCAAAAGAGAGACACTTGAATACAAATAATTGAGGTAATCAAAACTTTGTAATATCATGAGAATAAAGGGATTCATGATATACTATGTCAAAGTACATTATATACACCACATAAAAGTGATTTGGTGTATAACAACAAAGAAGTGTCAATCGAATTTAAATTGAGATGAAATCTCTCATAAAGGCCATATCCTTAGGTTAAGGATAAATCAACGACATAATTATGTGTGAAAAATATAAATACACTCTATATGATTGGATATTTAGTGTAAATCAATCAGATGACATTCACACATATTCTTGTAAAAACAACACCAATGAATTGGATATTTAACTCAACAAATGGAGATTGAGTTAAAATTGCTCTTATCAAGTTCATACCGATCACTTGAGAATTTATCAATAGAGTGATTATGTGTATCAAAAGTATATCCACAGAAAGGGGAGTGGAAAATATGACATAAAAAAATGAATAGTAATTCCTCACATAATCTCGGAGTAAAATAATCAATGAAGTTTGCGTGAAGCCGAATAATTAGAAATTGAAATTTAAAATTCCCTTATCCATTAGGAAACTTATGAAACATACACCCATGAAATAAGGATCATACAATGATGACGTAAATAACCATAAATTAAATTATATTACACAATTAATACAATCATGGGCAGTACACATACACCTCATGCAATAAATAAGTGGTGAACAATGGAATTCTCACGAAATTAAGAGTGAGATAAGAAACTCCTTACCACGTTAATCAACTGAGTCGTATGGAAAAAAGTTAATAACAACCAAATGATTTATAGAATAACATGAATATAAAGATAATCATGATAATATATATCAAATGGCAGTACACAATACACCACTTTCAATAATTTAGTGGCGAACAATGGAAATCTCACAGAATTGAAAGTGAGATAAGAAAATCCCTTACTTTGTACTTTTTCCTTGGTCGACGATAGTTTTACCTCCTGTATAATGGTGAAATAATTGTTATTTTATTATAAAAGTATCATTTACTTTAATATGATATCATATATGATCTTTTAACATTGATTTGTTAATAATATCTTAGAATTATCGTCATTTCGGGTGTTAACAGGTTCATTTTACTTTATATTCTTTGTTATGTGAGCCATATTCATTATTAATGGGATGTATATTATTCATATACAGAATTATATCAAGTCCTTAGATACTATTTTTAAATCATCAAATTATAATTATACTTAAATGGATATGATGGAGAATGAATCTCATCGCGTTCGTGGAGACGGTAGTCCGTACGTACGCACGAGCGACAATATCATTCTTTTGATATTAAAATAATATATAATTGGATGGTATATCATATATAAAAGATCATTATCATGTTATATTTATTATTTACATGAGTTACACATCATTATTATGCCCATCCAAATAATAATATATTGAATAACAATTACACCATGACGTGGAGACGGTAAGCCGTACGTACGCACGTATGGTGACATGTTATTCAAAGGATGGATAGAATACTGAATATGGTTCTACCATATTTATAATAACATCAAATTATATATATGATACTGGATTTATTATTTTATAATGGTAAAAACAATGAAAGAAGAAGTGGAAGAAGAAAGGAACTTGAAAAGGGGTGGTGAAAACATTACCTCTTCTTCGGGTTCTTCCTTTTAATTTGATCAAAAGGGCTCCTTAGGTTGGCTTTCTGATCAAACTAAGGCCTCTAGGTTGTATTTAGGGAATTTTAGAGAGTATTTGGGCAGGTTTTGGCCAAACCAAAAGGCTTTGAAGGTGTGAATAAATGAGAAGGAGGAGTGCCCTTTTATAAGTGGGGTGAGGGGTACCTTTGGAAAAGCTAGAAATATTAATTAATAATAAATTCATATTCGGTTTCTAATTGCCTAAAAGTTTATTATTTAAATTTTAAGGTGGGTATGGGTCTAAAAAAACTCAACCAATAGAATTTAGATAGGTTTGGGTCATTATATTAACCTTATCTTTAAGTATTAACTCTTAGTTAATTACTTTCACTTTTACAATGTCTCTTTGTATTTTTATATTATATGGTTAATAAACGTACTATATACATTCAAGAGACCCCCAAGTGGTCCATTAGTGATATACCTATCATGAGATAAGTCTCTTGGACAAAAACTAGATTTTTATGAATTTAATATCAATTAATAATATAATATTTGTTTTAAAAACTCTTTTATGTCAATTTTGACACTATTCAATAGTTGATTTTTTTAAAACACATAACAGAATGATTACTTCGAAAAAAGTTAATTAAATAAATCCTAATATGTCATATTATCCTAGAAAATTAGTGTAAATCAATAAAAGTCTCATATTATATTTATTTGGGTATTTATAATATCAATTATTCTAATTTTTCACTATTATGGTAATTACTACATCGCCATTGTATCATAAATAAATTAACTTATTTAATGTATAAAAATTATAAATAAAATATCATTATGTAGTAACTCTTTTTAGATTTCTAATGAATATTTATAGTCTAAAATAAAACATATATAACCCTATGTAACAATTGCGTTTCTAAAAGATATATGCTTGTGTCATTTTTGTATTTATTTTAACTTAATTAAAATAAAGTGTCATTATCACTTACAAGTGGATCCATGGGGTCCCGAAATCGACCCAAAGATGCATGTATCAACAAATAGGGTTAAGACACGTTTTAGGGTAATTTATTATTATTATAATATTATTTTTGAACCCTTGTTTACTGGATTTACCCTTTAACCATGGTAAATAAAATATTTACCGATGTAATTATCCAAAATGTCTAAAAATAAAAGTTACCTATTTACAAAATTTGAACATCCTGATTCAAAATATGGAATCCATTTTTCCAAATTCAAAACACAGAAGTGGAAGAAATTAATTTAAAATTAATTCCCGTTGTTAAAACAAAAAGCGTGTTTTTAAGAGATAATAACTATCAAAAGATTGGTACTTGTTTATGTCTGGTTTAAATGTGAAATTATGTTCAATGACCCACATTGTATTACATGGTAAAAATATATTCCAAATATACTTTAAAACCACTCAAATTCATAATTTATCACTATTAATTATTTTTATTAAAAAAGTTGTTTTTAACTAAAATTTAGTAATTTTCACTATTCATCAAAATATGAAAGTTATCCGAAAAGTACCAAAATTTCACCCTAGGCTAATTTTGATATTCCGATTCCAAAAATAAAGTCCATTTTGAGAGATAGAATTTATAAAATTTAAAAAATTAGGTATTACTATTCATAACGGCTAGTTTGATTGGTTATGATGTGTTAAAATCTCGAAGTTGTGTACAATGCACGCCATTGCATTATTCGAAAGGAAACGTACCGTGGAAGCTTGGGGTGTTACATTATCCCCTCCTTCAATAAATTGCGTCCTCATAATTTTTAAAATTGTGCTTGGGAATATAATGGAAAGTCCCACATCAGAAAAAGAGTCAATAAAACTATTACTTTAAAAGAAAGAAAGAGAGGTATAAAGGTCATCCAAGATAACCCATACTCGGATTCCATGTAGGAAAAAATGGATATGGATGATAAACTATGTTTCAAGTTCTGATGGAGAGGGATATAAATTATTATCAGGAGAAATTTAACAATAAGAAAACCACAAACTTGTGTTGGGACAGACGGCCATTAGTCTCCTAGTAGGAAAGTAAACGGACAACATTTTTTTTGTTTTAAGTTACATTACATAAGGACGAGGAATTCATTTATGATATTGACTAAAAACATAAAGAGATATACTTACATTTTAAGTAGAGCTTCATTATTTAATAAATTTTTACCACTAACTTATTTTTTTTGAACAATGAGTATTCAAGAAGAGTTGGTCACAATAAAAGAGCTAGAATAAACTTCTATAGAAATACATGATCCATGTAGGATAAACTATATATTTAACTTGTCTTTAGAGATTAATCAAAACCAAAATGGTTAGTATAAGATCTGATGATCCCCCAAATGTATATTCCATTAGAGAAAAAAATACTAATCTTAATTTCTAAAATTAAAACAACAATACCCCAAAGGTAAATAAATACCATTCAATAATAAATTCTCCTTAAAATCCTTCAATATAATCCAAACTAATATTGAAACCCAAAACTTATAAGAATGTAGTCTTCCACGTTAAATTGTATCTCCAAATGACATCATCTACTCTTAAAGTCACATACTTAAAATTAATTAACCTAATCATATATTCTTTATTATAGGTTAATCATTTCCATAAATAACCCAAATCACTCTAGATCCACAATAAAAACATAGATAAAAATCCACCATTACTCCTCTAATGACATCTCATAGTATTCTATTTTCCTTGGACATATAGTGTTCCCAACAAAGTGAACATCTTCCAAAATAACATTTTCCACTTAATCACCAAATCATTTTCCTATAATAAGGGTATTCATTTGATAAGACATAAGAACCCAAATCAACATATTATTGATCAATAAAATCATTTAACTAAAGAAAATAGTCACACTAACTAGTGACTTCACTTAGTCCAGTGGTAGGCGATAAATCCCAATCGCACTTTGGTTGTGGGTTCGATTCCCACAGCTTTGTTCGATGCGACGAGTTGTCACACGGTCTATGTGTTGTCCTTTTTCAAAAACTATATTTTATAATATTTCCAAAATGAGATAAATTCCTCAAAATAACATAATTTAACAACAAATGTTATATCATACCTTGCATTTTCATCCTAAATTATAATAACTTATAATTTTCTCAAACCCCAATGATCATATAAAACCAAATGGTTATTTATACCTATATCCACAAGAGAATAGACAATTCTTCCTCAAATATCATTCTCACATGGAAAACTGCGGGGTTACAAATACAAGAGAAAATTATTCCAAATTAACCCATCAACAAGGAGCGCTAATACTTTTAAAACATTTCTCCAACCATTTATTTCCACATAGCTTCTTCTTTGACCAAGAAAATATACTATAGAATAGTACATTCACTCGGGTAATGGCCAGGTCCCCTACATTTACGGCAAATGACTGTAAATGGACTCTTGGTACCATTTTTATCTTCTTCCATAGTACTCTTCATTTTTCTTTAGCAATTCTTCACTTTATGTCCTTCCTTCCCACACGTAAAGCATTTCATTGTCCCATTGAGACACTTTCCTGGGTGTCTCCTTCCACATTTCCTGCATGATGAAAATTGGGGGTTCTTTTCTCCATGGTCTCTATTGCTGGAGCTCTTATCATTTATCACCTTTCTCTTCCTTGTTGAGTCTGGGAGTTGGTTAATATATATGTTGTTGATCATATTTTTCAAAAACTGATTTGGCATAAAGACGATATCTTTTACACCTATCAACATTCAATTTTGTTGCTCATTGCCACCACCATTCCCACCTTGTACATCATTCTCAAAGTCACTAGGACTTCCTTGGAATCCAGCCATTGACTAAAACCAGAAAGCATTGTGTGAGTAACAGTAGTCGTAAAATCATTTAGAGATTAAAATGACACCATATTCTCAATTTGAAACATATTAGGATTAACCAAGGTCATTTACTCTCATCTTATATATATATTACTTAAATTGGTTTGTAAATAAAATGTAAATTATCCTAAGCATATCCCCCGGGAGTGTCGTAACCAAGAGTGCAGCAAGGCCCGTTGTCGTGCACCAGTTCCCGTTCGAGTCTAGCTCAAAGCGGTGTTTTCAGGTTTTACCCCTAGGTAAATCTGTGCCAGAGCCGCCTCTACCTGCTCGTATCCAGACAGGGATGTATTGCTCGGAAAACTCACAAAATCTCTACAATACCAAAATTCTAGGAAGTTTTTCTATACTAATCCTCAATGTTCATCTTAGGTCTACGTGCTCTAATCAGAGTTTATTTAAATCTTGCTTCCAAGGTTTGTACTAAACTTCCTCTGATACCAACTGTAACGCCCCGACCCTAGTTACCCAGAGTCGGTGCACTATTACATTACATTGGCATGATCACAATAAAGATCAAGTCTCGAAAGACCGATTAGTTTAGTAGCCTTGGAAAAACTAGATACATCCATAAAGTTTTACATTAAATCATAAAAAAACATCTTGTCTTCATATCCCCTCATACTATCCCTGCAGGTCATTCATAAATTACTTCTTCATAATCCTGGGAAAAATAAAAAATTGAAAGGGGTGAGGTCAGATTCTCAGTAAGGATAACATTATAGCAGAAGCTTTCATAGATAAGAATAAACACTTAAGGCAGTTTATAACAAAAACAAAAGCCTTTTAAACTTGAACTTCAGCATAAAATGGCAAAGATAAAATAAAATAATGCCATTTACTTACTCACATGGATATTCTACTAGTAGAACAATCCCATGCAATATCAATAACCACTTTCATAATGATGGAATGCATAATGCCAGACTATCATAACCACATAGCCAAGGCCTCGTGCCAAGACTACAAATAAGATTTTTCCAAGGCCTTGTGCCAAGACACTAGTTTGTCTCATGAGACCTAACGATGCATCAAGGAGTTATAGATGGCTCCACCCATCACATATTAAGTCCAATGCATTCCCATATGAAATGGTTTAAACATAACATAAACATTCGTATTAAAACTAGCATACGAAATGTCAATACTTTCTCCAGAAACCATGAATGGTATAAAAATAGCACATCCACAGTCAATCATAACTCATTCGATACAATATGGAAGATTGTATTGTATCACATTAACCTCAATCAAGAATAATGAAGGATTTTGGCATAGATGAAAATAATCATCAATACTATTTGAGAGAAATATCCCCCTTTTCTTGAAAACATTTAAAAGTCACACTATTTGTCAAGAAGCCATTTAAAAATAGATTTTTGAATCAAAGTGTCCCACACCACTTTGAAACTTTTAAAAGGAGTTTTAATTTTAAAACTTTAATTTCCATATAAATAAATCCTTAAAACCATTTTTTAAAACATGGACATTAATGAGAAAGGTTTAGAAGAATAAGTCTTTAAAATATTTAAAAATGGTATTTTAGTTAGAGATTCTAACCAAAAGAGCGACACTTGAATACAAATAATTGAGGTAATCAAAACTTTTTAATATCATGAGAATAAAGGGATTCATGATATAATATGTCAAAGTACATTATATACACCACACAAAAGTGATTTGGTGTATAACAACAAAGAAGTATCAATGGAATTTAAATTGAGATGAAATCTCTCATAAAGGCCGTATCCTTAGGTTAAGGATAAATCAACGACATAATTATGTGTGAAAAATATAAATACACTCAATATGATTGGATATTTAGTGTAAATCAATCAGATGACATTCAAACATATTCTTGTAAAAACAACACCAATGAATTAGATATTTAACTCAACAAATGGAGATTGAGTTAAAATTACTCTTATCAAGTTCATACCGATCACTTGAGAATTTATCAATGGAGTGATTATGTGTATCAAAAGTATATCCACAGAAAGGGGAGTGGAAAATATGACATAATAAAATGAATAGTAATTCCACACATAATCTCGGAGTAAAATAATCAATGAAGTTTGCGTAAAGCCGAATAATTGGAAATTGAAATTTCAAATTCCCTTATCCATTTGGAAACTTATGAAACATACACCCATGAAATAAGGATCATGCAATGATGATGTAAATACCCATAAATTAAATTATATTACACAATTAATACCATCATGGGCAGTACACATACACCACATGCAATAAATAAGTGGTGAACAATGGAATTCTCACGAAATTAAGAGTGAGATAAGAAACTCCTTACCACGTTAATCAATTGAGTCGTATGGACAAAAGTTAATAAACACCAAATTATTTACAGAATAACATGAATATAAAGAGAATAATGATAATATATATCAAATGGAAGTACACAATACACCACTTTCAATAATTTAGTGGCGAACAATGGAAATCTCACGGAATTGAAAGTGAGATAAGAAAATCCCTTACTTTGTACTTTTTCCTTGGTCGAGGATAGTTTTACCTCCTTTATAATGGTGAAATAATTGTTATTTAATTATAAAAGTATCATTTACTTTAATATGATATCATATATGATCTTTTAACATTGATTTGTTAATAATATCTTAGAATTATCGTCATTTCGGGTGTTAACGGGTTCATTTTACTTTATATTATTCGTTATGTGAGCCATATTTGTTATTAATGGGATGTATATTATTCATATCCAGAATGATATCAAGTCCTTAGATACTATTTTTAATTCATCAAATTATAATTATACTTGAATGGATATGATGGAGAATGAATCTCATCACGTTCGTGGAGACGGTAGTCCGTACGTACGCACGAGCGACAATATCATTATTTTGATATTAAAATAATATATAATTGGATGGTATATCATATATACATAATCATTATCATGTTATATTTATTATTTACATGAGTTACACATCATTATTATACCCATCCAAATAATAATATATTGAATAACAATTACACCACGACGTGGAGACGGTAAGCCGTACGTACGCACGTATGGTGACATGTTATTCAAAGGATGGATAGAATACTGAATATGGTTGTACCATATTTATAATAACATTACAGTATATATATGATACTGGAGTTATTATTTTATAATGGTAAAAACAATGAAAGAAGAAGTGGAAGAAGATAGGAACTTGAAAAGGGGTGGTGAAAACATTACCTCTTCTTCGGGTTCTTCCTTTTAATTTGATCAAAAGGGCTCCTTAGGTTGGATTTATGATCAAACTAAGGCCTCTAGGTTGTAGTGGGGGAAGTTGAGAGAGTATTTGGGCAGGGTTTGGCCGAACCAAAAGGCTTTGAAGGTGTGAAGAAATGAGAAGGAGGAGTGCCCTTTTATAAGTGGGGTGAGGGGTACCTTTGGAAAAGCTACAAATATTAATTAATAATAAATTCATATTCGGTTTCTAATGGCTCCAAAGTTTATTATTTAAATGTTAAGGTGGGTATGGGTCTAAAAAAACTCAACCAATATAATTTAGACTGGTTTGGGTCATTATATTAACCTTATCTTTAAGTATTAACTCTTAGTTAATTAGTTTCACTTTTACAATGTCTCTTTGTATTTTTATATTATATGGTTAATAAACATACAATATACATTCAAGAGACCCCCAAGTGGTCCATTAATGATATACCTATAATGATATAAGTCTCTTGGGCGAAAATTAGATTTTTAGGAATTTAATATCAATTAATAATATAATATTTGTTTTAAAAACTCTTTTATGTCAATTTTGACACTATTCAATAGTTGATTTTTTAAAAACACATAACAGAATGATTACTTAGAAAAAAGTTAATTAAATAAATACTAATATGTAATATTATCCTATAAAATTAGTGTAATTCAATAAAAGTCTCATATTATATTTATTTGGGTATTTATAATATCAATTATTCTAATTTTTCACTATTATGGTAATTACTGCATCACCATTGTGTCATAAATAAATTAACTTATTTAATGTATAAAAATTATAAATAAAATATAATTATGTAGTAAATATTTTTATCTTTATAATGAATATTTATAGTCTAAAATACAACGTATATAACCCTATGTAACATTTGTTTTTCTAAAAGATATATGCTTGTGTCATTTTTGTATTTATTTTAACTTAATTAAAATAAAGTGTCATTATCACTTACAAGTGGATCCATGGGGTCCCAAAATCAACCCAAAGATGTCCATGGTCGACCATGTATCAACCAATAGGGTTAAGACACGTTTTAGGGTAATTTAGTATTGTTATAATATTATTTTTGAACCCTTGTTTACTGGATTTCCCCTTTAACCATGGTAAATAAAATATTTACCGAAGTAATTATCCAAAATGTATAAAAATAAAAGTTACCTATTTACACAATTTTAAAATCCTGATTCCAAATATGTAATCCATTTTTCCAAATTCAAAACACAGAAGTGGCAGAAATTAATTTAAAATTAATTCCCGTTGTTAAAACAAAAAGCGTGTTTTTAAGAGATAATAACTATCAAAATATTGGCACTTGTTTATGTCTGGTTTAAATGTGAAATTATGTTCAATGACCCACATTGTATTACATGGTAAAAATATATTCTAAATATAATTTAAAACCACTCAAATTAATTATTTATCACTATTAATTATTTTGATTAAAAAGTTGTTTTTAACTAAAATTTAGTAATTTTCACTATTCATCAAAATATGAAAGTTATCCGAAAAGTACCAAAATTTCACCCTAGGATAATTTCGATATTCCGAATCCAAAAATGAAGTCCATTTTGAGATATAGAATTTATAAAATTTCAAAAATTAGGTATTACTATTCATAACGGCTAGTTTTATTGGTTATGATGTGTTAAAATCTCGAAGTTGCGTACAATGCACGCCATTGCATTAATCGAAAGGAAACGTACCGTGGAAGCTTGGGGTGTTACATATATGAATGCATTTAATGAACTATTCTTGATTGTGTTGTTAGAATTCATGCATGATCGAGCATACCGAAGTCCTGTAAGGTTGGTAATGACACTATAATAGTTTACTTGATTAATCATAAATCCTTATTTACTCATTATTTTAAGACATCAGAGTGAATTTAGAGTATTAATCACCTGTCTTATAGACATACTAGAGTGTCTGTATGTACTGATTATGATCATGTTGAGATAGAAAAAAATTAACCTAGGGGTCTTGGATGTGTTTTTATAGGTTATCAGGAATGGTTTAAAGGATATAAACTTTAGGTAGATTAACCTAGTTTTCAAAAGTGTATTGTTAGATGGGATGTGGTGTTTGATGATAATTTCACTCTTAGATCCAAGCATACCACTTATAATAGTTGTAAAGATTCCCAAATGTGGGATGTTAAGGTTAATTTCTCCATTTATAGCGAGTCTCCTATAGAGTATTCTTCACTTATTTATCATCATGAAGAAAATTATGGATCAGAATTCGATAATTCTTTATTTTTTTGAGTTCTAGGTGATCTGATAAATTATCATCTCACTTGGGATATAAAAATGGAGTGTTATTCGACATCTTTCAAGGTATATCCATGCTGATATGACTTCTTTTTTTATACATGTTTCCTAAGATCTTGATAGTGATGATCCATAAAGATAAAAGAAGGATATTAATGATAACAGCTCTAAGAACTATATTAAAACTATGTAATATGAGATCAAATCCTTTAAAAATAATCATACATATTTCATAGTCAATAAATAACCTACTTCTAAGGTGATTTACTATAAATGGTTCTATAATAGGAATAAAAATAGTACTATAAATAATGTCCAAATATTTCCTTCAAAGAGAGGGAGTGGATTATTCGAAAATATTTTCTCATGTTGAGATGAATTATTCTATTAAAATCTATCTTTATTTTTTACTTATCTTTTTCTAAAAAAATAACAACTTGATGCCAAAATTTCATTCCTTCATGGTTATGTGGATGAAAATTATCCATGAATCCTTATGATTGTTTTGAATATGAATCTAAATCCAACCAATTATATTTGTTGAATAAACCTATTTATAGATTAAAAAATGATTCTAAACAGCGGTGTAAAAAGGTTGATTCATTCATGTTATGATTTTTTTTTTCAAAATAAGTAAGTTTGATACCTATTTTTTTTAAATCAATTAAAAAAATAAATTCTTTATTTTCTTTTGGATTCTGATGACCTTTATTATAAGTAGTAATTTCAAATTGATCACGAATGTTAAAATTAAATTAAATTTATTTTCTTAAATGAAGGATTTGGGATATGATAATTTTTTTGGGATTTGAAATAATTAAGGACATAAATTATAGGGTGATTTTACAATATCAATATGGATATATCCTTAAATGGATTACAAGGTACCTATTTTATTTTCTGAGACCTATTTGTGTTCATTTTTATAAGAATTTTAAACTATTATTGTGGTAGCATCTTTCCACTATTTTCTAATATTGATTATATGAATAAGTTTTTTAAATAATGTTTTTGGTAGCATTATGTATGCTATGATTTGAAATAGAATAGATGTGACCCTCTCTATGTTTACTGTGAGAAAATTCATGTGAAATCCATGTCATAAACATTGATATTCTCTTGAATAGATGTTGTGATACATTTTTGTACTTCATATCATTAAATAAGTTATTATAGGAATTTAAATTCTAGATACATAGTAACTAGTTATATTGATTTTGATTATGATGGAAATATTAATGCCATGAAACAACTAAATGATTTTTTTCACTGAATGTGGGGGAAATATTTATTGGAAATGAAATATGAAATTAGTGGTGGCTCTCTCAACCACCGATTCTAAGAAAATTTCATTGAAAAATCTTATCAAAGAATCCATTAAACTTAAGGTTTTGATTTCTAAACTCAGTTTATGAAATTTTTTATTACAATTCATTGTTATTCACAATATAACTTACATACCTCTAAGTATCTAGTATCCAAGAATATATATTTTAGGTTTCCTTTTTTAGAGATGTTTTTGAAGGTGGAACAGTGTGTGTAAATAATATACACACTAAGTTTAATCATATTGATTATTTGACCAAGGATATGGATTAATCCAAATTCAAGCATTGTTTAGATATTTGGAACCTAGTTCCAATTAAATAATATTAGTTTCACATACATATAAATTAATTTTTTTAGTTTGTTTTGTATATGATGTATATTTTTTATTTTATAATTCTTATTGATTTAGAAAAGAGGTTAATCTATTGTTAGTTTTCTATTTAAATTTTTTATGTTTTGATCTTAATTATAATTCTTGGAAAATATTTCTATCTTTAATTTTAGTTTCTCTCTTTTCTATTTTCCCTTTATATGAATACTTACATGAGGTCATTATGAGAGGATATTTATGTAAACCATTTTCTAAATGGATTTTACATACATTTCAGGATAGATACACCACTAGATGCTTATGTTACATTTCTCTTACATAACAATCTATATAATCTCCATTTAAGGATATTTTTGGTCTATATGCCTTTATGTAGTGACCAATTTTCCACTTATGTTGCTATTTCCCATTATCTCTTTATATGGATCCCCTTTATATAATTATACTGGTTTTTAGGCTATTAGAGCTCATTCACTTGTAGTTATTCATTTCACAATTTCGGTTGATCCATTACAATAAATTTTATTCTCAAGGGGTATTTCTACCATATACTTATCTGTATTAGAGATATGATTCAAACAAAATTTTTTGATTATTTCTATTAGAGAGAGAGAGATAGCTTATGTTTTAGAGGGTTGATCGAATTTTGAGGCATGTTCCACTTACAATCTCCCCATTTCCTTTTATATTAAATCCTATTTCATTTTCCTTGATTTCTATCATCACTCATATTAATTTGCTATTCTCATAATTTTTTATCCTTTATTTATAAAACTCTTTATGAACTGGAATATTGTACTTATTACATGATCATATAATTTATAATGGTATATTAATGTGATTACCCTAATAAACATTGCAGGTGATAGACCATGAAATCACATCTAGGTTAACAATACTTATTTAAACTAGATCTAAGTCCAGTTAAAAAAATATATAGGGATAAATTTTATCACACAAAGATAAATCCAATGAGGAATGCTTTAGTTTATATAATTTGAGAGGACCCTTGGACTAATGGGCCTAGGAAATGGAGAATAACATGCCTCACTTGGATACATATTTCCTCACCACAAGTCATAACATCATGGATACCCAAATCATATATGTTAAAATTTAAATTTTAAGGTGGGAAAGGCCATTTAATCCATCTACCGTGAGGGGACAGATGTATAAGCAAAAGAAACCCCAAATATATCCATCAGAGTTAGTTGAGAATGGATTTTTTCATTACCATAGGGAATAATTTTAAACTCTCTATATTTTTTAATAACATTAAACATAAAGTGAAAATGGGGAAAATTTTTATGTTGATGGTTTTTTCGTTACGATAACACTAGATTTTATAAAAGATCAAAGTGAAAGAATAAGACCAAGAAAACCATTTATGGATTTGGTATTAATTGTGTAAAACCAATAGAAGATTAGGTGGTTGAAAGATTCACAGTAAAAAAAATAAACAAGTTCACTAAAATGGTTCCTTTTGTTCATAGTGGTTTTTCTCTCCATAAAAAACTGAGAAGTAATTTATAAGAATTTATTTTTTCAATACTAATGCTTGGATGAAATAAAGATACATTTTTTGGATATTATAGTTAATAGGTAGAGAATTCCTTCCAATACACTAGAAAAGGAAACTCATTTTTTGGAATAATCCTAATCTATATCATGAAACCACACTATACTATTGGATATATAGAATAAACACATTTAAGGAATACAAATTTTGATAATATTCCATTGTAATTCATTATAAACGCAAACAAATTAGAACTAATAGAGAAATAGAGGTCATAAAAAATTTCTTTTCCATATTCATCAACGATCGATAATATAATAGGTTGATATTTCCCTCCTGAAATAAGGTAAAAATCTAGAAGAGGTGCTCCTAGCAAGAATAGAGGTGATCCTAACTATTTTTCCTTGTGAGAGAAAATTTCCCTCACCCACAACCCATATTGAGTTTGTAATAATTTTAAAAGAGAACTAAAATTTTGTTTCCAAATTAGAGTTTATTATATCACTATAACTAAGTGTTTAGATCAATGGGGTGGATATATTTATTACATTTAAAAATTTTCATAGATTATTCCTTCCATATTATCCCCAGAAATCATTCCATGCATAACGATTATAGTTTCTGACAAATTATTACTGTTGAGACCACAATTTAAAAATGTCCCGGATAAATTATTCATGCTAATGAAGTGAAATCTCATATTTTTACTTAGAAAAAAAATTAAATTAATGTAAATATTTTCAATAGAGTGAATCTTAGTATTAGGGACCAATAACAAAGAAAAAATGTGCACCAAGAGAGATGATAGAATGCTTTGAATAAAAGAAATGTTATCCCTTTAGGATTGGAACAAATTTTTCCAATTATAGATAGAAACTAAAATATTCCTCACCAATGGGTTCAAGTGGAATGTCCAAACTTATATATAGATGAGGGGGATCCAATATAAACAAAAGGGAATGACCCTTTTGTAAACTATAACACTATTTGAGGAGTATAATTCCATGATTAGGATCATAAGGTGTAAAAAAGAAATTAATCATTGAGAAATTCACCAATTTTACACTCTACCTTCTATATTATTATTAAATGTTTTTGAATTCCAAGAAGAAGAATTTTAAACCATTGATTAATATGATTATATCATTAGAAAATTGGAGATGATAAATTCTTATTGACCTGAAATTTATCTTGTAATAGTTGATAGAGACTAAAGTCATAAGCTAATTCAAACTTATACTAAAGGAGTCTTGGAAAATAATGATGATATTAGGGGATATGAGATCTCCCTACTGAAGGCTATTCATATTTGCAAAAAAAATACAAAGTATCTTTCCATGATATAGATAGATAACCAACGGGAGGAGATTCACCTAAATAGTATATAATAAATATATTTATAGAAACTAAAGCACTTAAAAAAGCTAAAGATAATCACCCACTCCATAATATCATATTCATTTTCCATATAAAATTTTATGATCATGCCCCATATGTGAATATTTTGATTAATATACAACAAAATTTCTTGGGTGAGACACACCATACCTTGAATTGTTTGACTAAAAATTATGCCACATTTCTCATATGATATAATCTAACTGAGTAGTGGAACAAGTAAATCATTAATATCCTTTAATAAAATTTTGTAAGGGAAGTTTCAGAGTCTTATAGGATGAAAATGTTGGAAAATAAAAGGGTTGTTTATTTTGAGGATCATGTTCAAGAAGTGGTAGAGACATATATGAGAAGATGAACCCTATTAAATAAGTCTTCAATTAATATAGTATTATCTTGTTTGGTAATTATTCACACAACATGATAAAAGGAACCTGAATAACCATCAAATACAAGGGAAATATACCATCTTTTAACATTCATTAATTAGAAAAATTATTCTTCATTTGGACATTCCCCAAGTCCATAGTTAATATTAAGAGGGATAATTGAAGGTAAAATACTAGAAAATACCCAGTGGCTTGGATTATTAGAAATGTTGGAGGTTAGGTACTTCAACCACCATTTTAAGATGATAAGAAAATAAACATTAACCATGAGAACAAATTCTGAGATATCATTAGGTAAGAAAATACCATCCTATTTCATAATGAGATTTATAAAAATAATTATTTATTTTATACATTCCTAGAAGAAAGAAGTATTTTTTGGACAATCATGTAGTAAAAATATCCTAATATATATATATATATTCCAAATTTCTTCTTTGAGTATATTTTTAGCTATAAGTTTTTGTTTCTGAGATAAAATATAAAAAAAAATCATCCTAATGAGACTAAAATGCCCAGTTGAGATCCTAGATCTTTCAGTTAAGGTCTAAAAAAGATGATATTAGGGTATCAAAATACTGGAACAATCCGGTAACATTGACTTAAGAAAATTAATTATAGATTTTATAATAACTTGGGGGAACTCATGATAGAGAATTACCATGAGGAAGATATGACTAACAAAAAATCATAATGATGGTCCCAGGGATACGAAAACATGAATACAACCTCACTAACATGACACATACATAGACCATGGATTAGAGGATAATGATATTATAATTCTTGAAAAATATGAATGTGTTGAGTTAATTAACCCCTTATTTATTTAATTTGGAAACCACAAAACACTTTATATAAAAATAATATAACTTGATGTCATTTATTTATTATTCTTATGCATAATTAAATTCTGACTGGTAAAATAATTAAGAAGTAAAAAATTTTTATAAAAATTTGGTTATATGAAGTTTCAAACTATATTTCATCCACTAGATTTAGAATCATTATAGAGGTGTTTATCTAACTCATCAGTACATAAAGAAACTTTTTCAGTTCATAAATAGATAAAAAAGTTTCTATTGATATAGTTATAACTAACCCTAAGTTTCTCATGATTTGACTATAGATGTTTCTTACAATGATGCTTATAAATATAGATAATGCATGAGAATTAGAAAAATAAATACAATAATGATCAACCAGATCAAACATTATGAAATTTACTATTTATTTTGAATTGTTACAAATTCTTGTTTGTGAGAGTGCTTCTGATTATAGTTATATATTTTTCCAAAGTGTTTCTATTTAGAGGTAGCATTGTACGGTTTTCATTTCAAATCTATTATAAATGTACATTTTAACTGTTCTTCTAATAATCATGTGTAATCAAGGGATTTTAAGGATAATAAGATAGAGAAATTTATGATTTTTTGATCAAGGAAATTTGTTTCTAGGATGAAAAATCTCAAGAACTTTTGGTGTGTGGAAGTGAGCTACTACCAACAGGTTTAGACAAGGGATACTTGGGTTAGGAAGAAATAACTTACAATAGGTATAAAATTGGGGATAAATTATGAAAGGTTTAAAATCATGGATACATTATATTTGATATAAAAATACACCTTTCACTTTATAATAAAAGTTTGTTTTTAATAATATAATTTTAAAGGAATATTTGGGTTACTAACTAATTCTTCATGTTTTGTTTTTTAATTTGTTCCATGTTAACTTTTTTTCATTAGTAATAGTTAAAAAACCGATGAATTTATCTCCTCAATTTTAACTATATTTCATATAGATTATAAATCCAATCTTACAATCTTTTATTTGATCAGTTATAAAAAAATCTTCAACATAAAAATTATAGAGGAAGAAAATTCTACGATTTTAAAAAACAATAATTCACCCCTATTGTAATTGATTTTATGACATACCACAAAAAAAAATTGTATTGAAGGAGGTATTTACCTTGATTCTAATATTTTATTGAAATAATTAACTTTATCTTGTACTTATATTAATTAATTTTATTTTTAACTTAGATTCCTTAGAATAACCATTTTGATAAAGGAAATATATTTTATAATAATAAGAGTTCCATTTTGAATACTTTAGAACATAAATCATACTAGACCACCTATTTTGATGGATCTAATTATGATTAATGAAGATAATTTGTCATGTTTTATAATTTTTTTTTATTTTTTTCATCATGATTTTCTTATGAATTATTATGTTAAAAAATGCTATAGAAATATTTTGAAGCAAATTTGTTAAGAAATATTGGTAAGAAATATTTTCTATAATGTTTCTAGGGGATGCTAGAAGGTTAAGAAGTTTCTTTAACTTTTTTAATGAACATTATAAAAATTTTGGATGATGTTAAGCTGATCTAAAAGTTCATAAAATTGGAAAAATCTCATGATACATACATTTATATAAAGGGGGAGATATACTTTGAACCACATAAAAAATTCCACCTGATATATTTTACTAGATAAATAATCTTGTGAGATGTTTGAAGAAGTGTCACAAAATCGATAATATGTAAAAACTTCAATGTAGAAGTTACTAAAGTGTAGAATATGTTATCAAACACACTATGAAAAATAAATTTTTCTAGATGATGTTTTACTTCAAATTGTAATAGCTGAGGATTCATAAAAAATGTGTGAATTAAAAGTTCTGTAAGAAAATTTGAACGTTTTACAAAGTGGGTGAATAGTGAAAGTGAATATATAAAGTGAAAAATGGATAGATTAATAGTGGAAAAGGATGTAGAAATTGAAAAATTATTGAATGGTGAAAATGAAAATACAATGTAAAAAATGGGGGAATTGTAAAAATAGATGTAGAAAGTGCACAATATGTGAACATTAAAATCATACAAAAAATGTGAAAAATGGATATAGAGAGTAAAAAATGAATGAATAGTCAAAATATATGTAGAAAGTGAAAAATGGATGAATTGAGAAAGTTGACGTAAAAAGTACACAACAGAAAAATAGTAAAAACATACAAAGAAGGTGAAAATCATATGAGCAATACAATGGATAAAGAAAAAGTAAAATAAATGGATGAACACTGAAAATTGATTAATTTTATAATTTTTTTATAGAGGTAAAATTATGAAGAATGTATAAATTTGATATGTTACAATGTTGATGTTTTGATATGTACAAAGTTAAACTTAAAATATTTAAAATATTCATGTTGGAAGCAGTAAAAAGATCATGTAACATGGTTTTTTCCCAAGATGTACAAAGTTCAAGTAAAAAAATTTGAAGTTGAAGTTGTGCAACGTTGATGAACAGTAACTTATATAAAATATGGATGGATGAATAGTGAAAGGGATAGAGGGATAGTAAAATAGATAGAGGAACAATTCAACGGATGGAGGAACAGTAAAATAGATGGAGGAATATTGAAACACATAAAGGAACAATAAATGAATATAGGAATACTAAAATGGATGGAGTAATAGTTCACTAGATGCAATAAAAATTACATTAAAAAAATTCCTCTAGATGGAGTTCTTAATATGTTTGAAGAAGATTATTAATTCCGTTGTTAAGGACGTTTGAAGAAGTTCCTCAATGAAAAGTTTAGGAATGTGTAAAGAAGTTTCTTAATTCTATGGTTATGAAAGTTTTAATAAGTTCCCCAATGACCAGTTTAAGAATGTTTGAACAAATTTATTAATTCCATGGTTATGAATGCTTGAAGTCGTTTTCAAATGAATATCTTATGTTATATTAAAGAAGTTTCATAATTCTATGTTTTAGGAAACTCAAATAAATATCTGTAATTACATGTTTGCAACAATCTTCAAGAATAATCTTGAAGTATTGAGAATCATCCTGTAAAATTGTGTTTAGATATAGTTTTTAAATAAGAATTTTAGTGAGTGGGATAATTATCTTGTTTTCATTCCCTTTCTATTTTTGGCTGCACCTGTATAAAGGGGATGCAATTACAACCATACTTATAACTATTCACTGAAAAATTATAAAATGATGAATAATTTTTGTTTTAAGTGAGTTGACAATTATGATCATTTTAATGTTGAAGAAAAGTGTCCTGAGAGAGATTTGGGTCATATTACCAAAAAAATGGTTTCATTTCGTGGCATTAGAAAGATGTAGTGTTTATAAATTCTCGGCAGAGTTTTTCTATAAAACATATAGGACAATGTTTTCATAAAAAAGTGAGATATATTGATTTTCTTAATTATATAGATGATAGTTTTATAATAGGTGGAGTTTTATAGAGTAAAACTAGAGGAAAATTCACTGAAGATAGAAAATAAGAAGGAATTTCTAGAAAAACATTGTTAGATTAGTTTTTACAAAGTTATATTTTTCTTTATTGGATCAATTTTGTATGTAAATCATTGTAAACTGATGGGAGTCAGAATAATTTTTCCTATCAGGATATTTAAGGATTATAATGGTAGGTGTCTTAATGTTTTTTCCACTTCTTTATTAATACTTAATATATATTAATCAATGGGCGTTTCCATGACAAGGTTGTAGTTTCTTACACTGAGGCCAAACCTTGTAAAAATACATGTGAACTATTTTCCTTTTATCGTATATTCAGCATAAAGGTAAAATAGTGAGGAAGATTTTTTAATTATCTATATATACTAACCGATAATAAGTTTTTGGTCAACTTAATAATGAAATTGTTTTAGTAGATTATAATCAGTAAAAAGTTGGTCATCCCTGATTCACCCATTCTTAGAGTGACTGCACGATCCACCTAAGAATCTCAATTGGTAATAGAGGGAAGAAAATCTATATTTATATATAAAATATATTTACCTAGTTGTTTTTAACTATATTAAATTTAGTGTAATTTTTACAAGTTTAAGAATTTTTATCTCTAGAGGTTATGAAAGTTTATCCAAAGTTGAAGAATACAAAATTTATTTATGATAGTTATAATCTTGATGTTTTAGAAAAAACCTTTAAAAAATTAGAATATGAAAGAATCTTAGAAGAGGAAGAATTCATCCTCTAAAAACCAATAGAAGGAGGATGCACCATTACCCAAATGTTTGGTGTCATGTAAGAAATTTTATGAATCAAGAAAACCTTATCCTCAAAAAATATATCGCTCAAGTTGTGGGGAGTATTATTCCATAGTAACCGTTGAACATTTTTATTCTAAAATAAAATCTTACATGAAAAATGTTCCTATTAAAGTTAAAAAATATCAAATATCATTGGAAAATAAGAGAATATCTGACAATTATAATAGAAACTCAATCACTCAGTGTAAGCACTAGGAAATACGATCTGAGAATGTATAACTCTCACTAAAATTATTGATGTAAAGAAAGAAATTGTGTTAAGATCTCTAGAAAAATTTCACATCATCAAATAATTTTTTATAAAATTGTTTGTGAGAATATGGTTCTGAAGGAAGTAATTATAGAGATATAATATGCATTATAATTTTTTTTAATAACAAGAACTCTATGTTGGGAGATAAATTTCTAAAAATTGAAAAATTAGATAGATTACTTCAATAGGAGAGTAAAATGCATGAAGAAAATTTTCAAAATGAATACACATGTGATTCAAAAACTAAACTTGATCATCCCAAGGATAAATTAGAAACATCTTATGAAGAAAATTTCTATCTTATAGAATAATCTTATCCATGGAGTTTATGTGAAGAATATGTGTTAAAAAAATATTTCAATGAAAAGTTCCATGCACTAGAACATACTCACAAATAAAATTTTTAGATTAAAAATGTTTAGTTGGGGATGAAGGAAAATTGAGTAAAGCAACTTCATATTTCCTTGAAATATGTGAGAAATTCACATTTAGAAAATATATAAAATTGAAAAGTTTAATGTGAATAAAAAGCGAGGATTCTTGGAAATTAGAAGAATACCTTAATCATAAAGTGTATTTTTCAAGTGGTAATATTGAGAACCATAGATGATACGCAAGATGAATCTTCACATAATGTTGAGATTAAAATATCTACCAAAGTTTATAAGGAAATTATTTCATTTGGGAAGACTCAATCCAATGATAAGAATAATTTCAAAACATTTGAAGCATTTACTTCTTATAAGATGAGGAAAATGCTAACCTTACACTCCAATTAATCCTTTTTCAAAAACTCTCACAATACTAGTGCAGGTTATAATTAGAGAATAAGTTGGGTAAAGAAAGTTGTGAAATAACCCACTTCTAAGAAGGTAGAAGTTAGAATAAAAAATAGAATGAGTTTGCCTAAATGTTTCTCAAATAAGATAGTTAACATGAAAAATAAATCATGTTTCTAAAGATATTTCTACCAGACAAAATACAACACAAAAAAGAAGTCTATATTTATTGGTCATTTTTAGTGATATGGAATGTTTAGACACATGGATGTTGAATACTAGAACAATTTCCCAATGTATGAAGAACAATAAAATGCAACATTATGGGGGATAAAAGTGGAAAAAAATATACTCAACAAAGTGTATCCAACCATTAAAAAAGAGAAAATATCTGGAGACATCTAATATATTTTGATATATTGAAGACATTTTTAGATCATTGATGAAGAAATGGACATGGTAAAGAATATTTTTAGTTTAATTCTATTATTCTCAACATAGGAACTTCTAATGTAAAAGGTTCACAAAAGATGAAAGAAAATGTATGGAAGATAGATAGTAAATATACCTTTGGGTGCAAAAAAAGAGTCAAAAATGATCTTATAGCCATGCAAAAAGTATCAGAAGATTACATATAAAAAAGCGATGTTACTTATATATAATAAATGGAAACTTCATGGATTGTTGTAAACATTCCATGAATTTTCAATAAACAAATGGAATATCAAAAGGAAAATTCAATAAATCTTAGAAATATATAAGAATATTGTAATGGTGGTAGATATCTTTGACTAAGAATTTAAATTTCACTAAAATTTACCTCAAAAGTGTAAACCATTGGTATATTAAAATTAGCATGGAAGATGCGAGTTAGAAAGAAAATCTCTAGAAAAATACAAAACTTTGTTACCAGGTTAGGAGATTTTTTAAACAAAATCAAAAAATACTCTGATGGAAGAAGTAGTGTTGTAAGAAATGTTTAGCATAAGAAGAAAGTTGAACATATTATAAAGGTTTTCATAGTTTTATAACTAGAGAATTTAGGGGAAGTAAAGTAATTAAAAGAAAAATAAAATATGAAAAATGAATTTTCATTTATAGCTGAAGTTGAGAATACTCCACCATATAATGTCAAAAGAAATGTTGAATAAAGTAAATCCATAAAACATGTAAATATTTATGTTTCAAAAAACAGTGTTTAAGGCGTGAAGAAAAATTAATAAAAGAGAGTCTATATGTTGGGAAAACTTTCTCAGCCTGTTTCACTTCCGAAGGAATCTAATAAATATCTACCTTATTACCACTTATATTCTAAATAACCTATATGAGAAAGGAAATTAAAGGTGATGATATTCCGAGGGATCGCTGAGGTTATGATGAGGTTGGTTATTCTGGATTCTTTATAAATTGTTATAAAAACATAATCCTGTCAAAATAAGTGTTCCAACACCAAATACATAAATATTGAAGTTAAAAAAATTAAATGTTTCTATCATCCTCAATATGGATATAGGATTTGTTTTGAATTAATGTTAGATGATTTTTCCCTAAAAAGGTGTTTGAAAAGATGACATTAATTTGAGAAACTTAAAAAGAAAATTTAATGTATGAGTTAATCACTATTATTTTTGTCACTATGCATGGATCATGTTGACTTAGAGTTGTTTGATTCAAGAACTATTTAATTAAAAGAATATATGATTTTGTTTTCTCATGAATTTTAGTATTGACACATAATTTCATAGAAGAAAATAAGGGAAATTGAAAAGGTGTGAACTGGAATGGTTAGAAATAAATTTGAGTAATTTTGATCACAATGGAAGCAAAATAAGTAACCACCACCCATGCCTATAATATTTGAAGGTGAAATTTATGAAACCTATGAAGAAAAAATTATAGGATATAGATATGGTTAGATATTTTAGAATGTATTTTGATAGATAAATGATTGTTTACAAATAGAAGTTAAGAACTGATAACTAAAAGGAATAAAAAAGTAAAGATTTTAGGTTCTATATGAAGTATCATGGAATCAAACATCAACACAATACTATATATATTCTTCAAAAAAATATATTATAATATTGTAAAAATAGAAGTTTAGTAGAAATGTGAAGAAGTATGATGAACAAGTATAAAATTTATAGCTTTTTCTGGATAGAACTTATTAGTAATAATATACATGTATCAAACAGACGTTTTTTATAGATAGAATCCAACTTGACTCCCCATGAAATGTGATTTAAAAAACCATTCAGGGAATTATTTCAAGGTTTTGAGGGGTCCTTTATTGCTTAAAATAAGAAAATACAGATCATGAAAAATTTGATGAAAATATTGAAGAAGTAAATTTCATTGGATATTCATCATATCGAAGATGTTATAAATGTTGTCACAAACATTGGAAAAATTAGATGGATTCTTATGATGTGAAAGTTGTTAAAAATCCATCCTCTCGAAAAAAAATTATCAAGAATGTTGGGGAATATATTTTGAAGACTTCCAAAGAGAATAACAAAATTGAAGATTCTTTTTGATAATAAAACTTATATTGATCTTTCCAAAAATCCAAACAAATATTCAAGATCGAAGAATATTAATATTAAGTATCATTTCTAAATAGATTAATTTGTTGGTGGTGAAGTCTATATTGATTAAATTTATATAAAATATCAGATTCTTTATGTTTTCACCAAATCTATTCCAAAATAATGGTTTATGGAATTGAGTCTGCAAATTCATATTCAACATCATCCATACTTCCAAAAGCTCTTAATAAAGACCCCGCATTGTGATTTGGATTATGTTAACAAAATGGGAGAGAAAGTAACAAATTTTTAATAAGTTAGTATAATTATTTATAAAATTAATATTAATATGTTAATTTGGTAAAATGAGAGAGAGAAAAAAATTAGGGAGGTTAAAAAATTAAGAGTTAGAACATTGTAACTAAAGTAGAGAAGATAAAATTTAGGGGAGTTTATCTTAACATAACCAAAATATGTCTTTTCGTCAAGGGATGAAATTATTTCAAAAATTACTTTATCTGGTAGTGTGGTGTGAGGACCCTCTATTTGAGAGAAAATGTTATTTGATAAAAGATGAAAAATTGAGAGAGAAGCGTTTTGTTAAAACATGGTGAGTTGTGAAAAGTTGTTAATGAATATTGCTAAAAAATCTATAGGTAGAGATTTAATATCCTTTTTAGTTTTTTTTATTTTTTCAATTTATTTTCAACATGATTTTCTAATGATTTTTTTAAATAGTTTTAATTTTTTTTCTAAGATATTTTTGTTAATTTACTTTGGTAAGAAATTTATTTTATGAAGTTTCTAGAGGAAGTGAGAAAGTTAGGATGTTTCATGAACTTTTTAAGGAACTTTGTAACAAATTTAGATGATTCTGAACAAATACAAAATTTCCTAACATCATAAAAATATCATGTTACCAAATTTTTTATAAATGTGGTATCTAATTTGAAAGACATCATTAAGTCCACTAGATAGATTTTTATAGACAATAAATCTTGTAAACAGTTTGAAAAAGTTTCCCTTAACATAGATGGCATAGGAAGTTCAAATAAAATTATTCTAAATGGGATTATATTTTATTAGACATAATTTTCTAGAAAAAAATCAATATGATTTTTTGGTAAAATTATAATTAATATGGTTTTGTAAAAAATGTGCAATGTCGAAGTTCTGTATGAAAATTTTCTAGTTTTATAGGGTAGAAGACCCGTTTATGTGGAAACAGAAATATGGACAATGAAAAAGGATTTAGAAAATATAAAATAGACAAACAATGAAAATAAACGTTGAAATTGAAAAATACATGAATAGTGAAAATAATCGTAGAAAGTGAAAAAAAATATAGAAACTGAAAATAGATAATCAGGGAAAATTGATATAGTAAGTGAAAAATAGATGAACAAAAAAATAGACCTAAAAAGTATACAGTAGATGAACAGTAAAATAGAACGTATAATGTGAAAAAACTATGAACAATATAACTGATGAAGAAAGATTAAAATGGAATAATGAATAGTGAAAATGGATGAAGTTCTTATAAATTTTATACAAAGTTCAAATTATGAATACTATATAAATTTGATGTTACAATGTTGATGCTGTAATATTTACAAATTTTAAGTTACAAATTTGAACATACAAGCTATATAAATTTCATTTGGAAAAAATACAATGTCTTGGTAACCAATTTTTTGTTTGAAGATAAAATAAGTTCATGTAAAAATTATGAAATTTTAATCAGACAAAGTTGATTCAAATTAAAATAGATAGATGAATACTACAATATATGAAGAGAGAATAAAAATGGACATATGAATAGTGTAATAGAAAAAGGAATAATAATTAGATAGAGGAACAATGAAACAGATGAAGGAATAGTAAAATAAATAGAGGAATAGTAAAACAAATGGATGAGAAGTGAAAATGATGGAGGGATAATAAATGGATGGATAGATAGTTAAAAATATGGTGGAACAGTGCACCAGATAGAATGAATAAAACATCAGTAAAACTTTCTCTAGAAGAAGTTATTAGAATGTTTGAATAAGTTTAGTAATTCAATGGTTAATAATGTTTGAATAATTTTCTTAACATCCAATTTAATAATGTTTGTAGAAGTTTCTTAATTCCTAGTTTAAGAAAGTTTGAATATGTTCCTCAATTAATAATTTAAGAATTTTTGAAAAAGTTTACTAACACAAAGGTTCTGAAAGATGGAAGAAGCTTGTCAATGACCAACTTAATAAAGATTGAAGAAGTTTTTTAATGCCGTGTTTAAGGAAATTAAAAGAATGTTTTGTGATAATGAGTTTGTAACAAACTATAATAATATTATCGAAGGCTTATTTAGAATCCAAAAAAATTTATTTTAGTGGGTGTGTTGAAATTTATATTTTAGTGACTGGGAAAAAGAGTTTGTTTTGCAACCATTTCTATTTTGGGTGTACATATATACGGGGGATGCAAGTACAACTGTACATACAACTATTCACTGAAGAAATAAAAAAAATTAAAGAATTTGTCTCAGAAGTGACTTTATAGATGATATCATTTTCATGATGAAGAGAAGGTATTATATTGAGATATGGGCCAGATGATGAATATATGTTTCAATTAGTGGAATCAGACAAAGGCAATGTTTAGATAATTTCAGGTAGAGTTTCTATATAAAAAATAATAGATGGAGTTTCTATACAAAAGAGATGAAAAATTATTATAATAATAATAAAAAAATAAATGTTATAAAGAGGTGAAATTTTAGTGAGGTACAACAGATAAAAATTTACGAGATAGGGAAAGTCATAAAGTCTTTTCATAAGAAATTTTATAGGAATGTTTTTACCAAGATACATCTTTTGGAGTTGGATTAGTTTTGTAAGATCTTATTTAACTAATGGGAGTTAGTATAATAATTAATATATGAATATAAAAGAAGTATAAGTAGAGTTGAATCAAAGTTATATTCAATTATTTATTGATAATGAATTTTCATGGATCCAAGGGAGTCAGTACGTCAAGGATATAGGTTCTCACACTGATGCCAAACATTATAAAAATACATGTGTAGTATTTTCTTTATATCATCTACTTATCATAAAGGTAAAATTGTGACGAAGAGTTTATAAAGATAAATAAATCCTAATGAATAATAAAGGCTCAATCAATATAATAAATAATTAATTTTTGTATATTATAATATGTAAATATTTGGTCACCCCTGATTTATAGCAACTCATAGGGTGACTGCACAATTCACATGTGAATTTCAATTGGTTTCAAAGGGAATACCTCATCTATTTGGATCTACAAGTTTTGTTCCCATTTGTGTTTAAATATTTCATATTAAGTTTAATTTTATGGAATTTGATGAAAGTTTGTCTTATAAGGTTAAGAAAGTTCATCCTAATATGAATAATACAAAAGTTATTTCTGATTGTAAAAACGTGGAAGTTTGAACAAAAAGATGAAAAATTATAAGAATAAAGAAACTCAGAAGAATAGGAAGTTAGTCACTCAAAACCAACTAAAGGAATATTCACCACCACCCAAAGTTTTAGTGTTAGATAAAAAACTTTTGAATCAAGAAAACTTCATTCTAAAAAAATAGTTTATGCAAGATGTGAGGAGTATGATTTTGTAGTAACAGATTTATGTTTTTATTCTATAATAAAACATTACATGAAAAATATTACTATTTATGTTACTAAATATATAATTTCACATATAGAGGGAAAACATAATGATATATAATAGCTAAAATCAGAACTCTATAAATCAAACAAATAACTAGGAAAAAATAACTGATAATGTATAACTCTCACTATACATATTGAAGGAAAGGAAGAAATCTTGTTGCGGTCTTAAGGAAATTTTAACCGTGTGGAATAAATTTTTTCTAAATTGTTTTATAATTTCATTGTGATTTAAGTAATTATAAAAATATTCCATGCATTATAATTTTTCGGAAACAAGAACTTTTAGTTAGAAGATAAATCTAGAAAAATATAATAGTTCGAATCATTTCTTTAAAAGGAAAGTAAAATAAAGGTATGAAATGTTTAGAAGGAAAACACATGTGATTCCCATAATAAACTCAATTAGATAATGTTTGAATCCTAATCATCATATGAATAAAAGATCCCTCTTACAGAATAATATTTTCTAATAAGTTTGTGTAAAGAAGATGTGTTTCCAAAATTTGTCAAAGAACAGTTCCATGCACTTGAAGATAATAACAATGAAATTGTTGAGATTAAAAATACTTAACTAAAAATCAATTAAAATCATGTTAAGGAACCTCATATTTCCTTGAAATATGTTAGAAATTCACAAGAATTAATTATAGAAATTTTAGAAGAAGAATATAAAGAAAAAGTGAGAAGTATTTAAATTTAAAAGAATAATTTAAGCATAATGTGTGATGATCAAGTACTGAGACTGATAAACATGGAATCTACTCAAGATGAATCTTCAAAAAATTTTGATATAGGAATCAAGATTATAGTTTTAAGGAATGTCTTGAATTATGAAAGACTCAATCCAATATAAGTAATAATGTGAAAACTTTGGAAGCATCTACACTTGATAAGAAGAAAAAAAATTAACCATACACTTCAACGAATATATTTTCATGTACTATATCAATAATAGTTTTGGTTATAATTATGGATAAAATTGGGTAAATAATGTTGAGAAACCCACATATTCTAAGAAGGTGGAAGTTAGAAATGAAAAGAGAAATAGTTTCCTTAAATATATCTCAAATAACATAGTCAAAATACAAAAATAAACAAGTTTCTAAAGATATTTCAACCATCCAAAATAAAACACAAAAAACGAATTCTAGGTGTATTGGTTATTACTAGTGTTGTGTAATGTTCTAACACTTGGTTGTTGAAATTTGGAACAACTTACCAAGGTATGAAGAATAAATAAATCCAACATTAAGAAGGGGGAGTGGAAAGAAAAAGAAACTCAAAAATGTTTTTCCAAACTACAAAAAATAGTAAATATCTAAATACATCTAACAAATATGGATATCTTAAATACTTTTCTGATAATTGTGGAATAAATGGTCATGGTAAAGAAAAATGTTAGTTTAATTTTTCTGAGATCAACATAGGTATTTATAATATAAAGAGGCCGTAAAATCAAAAAGAAAATGTTATGAAGATATATATTAATTCTTCCTTAGGGTGTGAACAAAAATAATTAAAAAATAATATTACACTGAAAAAGAAATTTTTAGAATATATCATACCTAAGAAGATATTTTACTTTTACGGAAGAAATGGTCACTTATAGGATAGTTGTAAATTTTTCATGAATGTTCAGGACAATAAAAAGAATCTCAAAATTAAAATAAATGAATACAAGAAAGACATAAGAACATTAGAATGGTAGAATATATATATCTGATGAAGAAATTGAATTTTACTAGAAGTCACCTTTGAAGAGTTAACTATCGATAGATAATAAGTTGTGTGGAATCTATTTGTTGGGAGTACAGACTCCTAAAAAATTCATGAATATTTTATTGGGTCAGGATAAGTTTTCAAACATGATCAGAAGTTCCATGATTTAATGAATTGGTGTTGGAATAAAAGTTGACCACAAGAATAAATATAAAAATATTTTGAAGGTTTTCTAGGATGTATGATAGAGATGTTGGAGGAATCAATGGGATTGGAAGGAGAAGAAGATAGTAAAAATTAATGATCCTTTAGAGATAATGTTGAGAAAACTCTATCATATAATTTTGAAATAAAAGGTAAAGAGAATAAAATAATCCAACCTACAAAGATCATTTTTTTGGAAAACAAGGTTGAAGTCATGAAGAAATATGAAGAAAATAGAGTCTATAGGTTTGGTAAACTTTCTCAGCCCTATTTAACTTCATATAGAATATATGAAAGATCCATCTTATTCCCACATATATTACAAAAAAACTACATGTAAAAGGGAATTGAAGGCGATGATATCTAAGGGGATCCCTAAGGTTAAGATGAAGAGGGTTATTTTCGATTCTTAATAAATTATTATAAAAAGGTATTTTGGTCAGCCAAAGTATTCCAACATTGATTACAAAAATCAAAACTATGAATAAAATTGAAGGTTTCTTTAATCGTCAAGATATAGACATAAAATTTTGATGATTTTTCTATAAAAATGTGTTTGAAAGGTTGCATCACTTCGTAAAAAATCATGGATAACTTTAATTCCCAAGTTAATCACTCTTATTTTCTATACTGGTGATGGATCATGTAGACTTGGGGATAGTTTATTCAGGACTTATTACTTTAATGAAATATATGCTTTCCTTATCTTAAGATGTTATGAGTTGATACATGATTCAATAAAATAAAAAAAGTGAAGAGGAAAAGGCATTAACTAGAACAATAAAAAAAATTCTTAGTTTTTTTAGCATAATTGAAGTAGAATATAGTACTAACACCCAATCTTCGAATATTTTAAGGTAATGTTTGAAAACCATATCAAGCATAAATCATAAGCTATAGAAATATTCCGATATTTTTAAAGGGATGTTGAGAGTGAAATGTGTGCTTATATACAAAATTTGAGAACTAATAACTGGAAGGATAACACAAGTAATTCTTTAAAGTCCTATCATAAGAACATGGAATCAAATATTAATATATTTCTATATACATTCCTTAATAAAATAAACTGAAAAAGAGTAAAATAAATAGTTCAGTATAAATGAGAAGATGTATGTTAGATGTGTATACACTTTATAATTTTTCAAGAGAGAATCTACTAGTATTGATGTAAACGTATAAAAAATATCTATTGCAACTAGAATCCAATATAACTCCCTTTGAAATGTGATTTAATAAAAAACATCAATAAATTATTTTAAGGCTTTCATGAGACCCTGATTAATTAAAATAAAAAATACATATCTTATAAAATTTAAAGAAAAAGTTAAAGAAGGAATTTCATGGTATATTCATCCCATGAAAGATGTTATAAATGTTGGAACCAAAATTTATAAATTTTTTTGGATTATTATGAAGTGAAATTTGTTGAAAATATAACCTCATTAAAATATTTGTTGATAATGTTATGGAAGATAATTTGAAAACTTCCCACAAGAATAATAAAATTGGATATTCTTTGCAAATATCAAATTTCCCTGGATCTTTACAAAAATATCATATAACATTCAATATAAAATCACATTGATATTAAGTATAATTTTACAAAAGAGAAATTTTATGTTAAATAAGTAATTCTTGAGTATATTTTTACAATATATAAAAGAGTTGATATTTTCACCATAGAAATTCAAAGAGAAAGGTGTATGTAATTGAGCCTGCAAATTCATGTTAATCCTCTTCCAAAGGCTTTATAAATATTTTAAATAGGGTAACCGAAAATTATTTTAAGTACATTGAAAATGGGGGATAGAAAGTAATAACTTCGTATAAAGTTCTTAAAAATATTTCTGCAATTAATCTGGAGATGTGGTTATAATAAAATAGGGAAAAATACAAAAAAGGGTGATAGTAAAAAATTCATAATTGAAAATTCTTAACAAATTTAGTGAAGTTAAAATAGATGTGGGTTTATTTTAACATTTAAAAAATACTTTCTTAACACCAAGGGATGTAATTTATTTAGAAATGAACTTTATCCAGTAGTGTGGTTCTAGGTCCTTCTCTTTGAGAATGGTTATGTTTGATAAAAGATGAAAATTTGGGAGATAAAAGTTGAGAAAAGTTTTATTAAAACACAATGAGTTATGAAAATTTATTAATGAATGTTTCCTAAAAATAAAAACTGGGATATAGAATATTGTTTTTGATATTTTCTAGTAATGTTTTCTATTTTTTTAATATGGGTTTTTATGAATGTTTTTGTTAAATAGGTTGCCGGATATTTTCTAAGAAAATTTATTATGATATTTTGGTAATAAAGTTCCTTTATGAAGTTTATAGAGGAATTGAGGATGTGAAAAAGTTTTATGAACTTTGTTAAGGAACTTTATAACAAATAAAGATGATTTTATGTTGATCTAGAAGTTCCTAACGTCATGAAAATATTATGATCCATTCATTTTTATAAATGGGGAGATCTACTTTGAGACACCTTAAAAAGTCAACAAAATATATTTTTTTGGACAAATATTCTTGTCAGAAGTTTAAAGAAGCTTCACAAAATATAGATACTATTAGAAGTATAAAGTAGAAGTTACTAAAGTGGATACTTTTTTATCAAACATAATTTCTAAGAAAAACATTTCTAGATGAAGTTTTTTTAAAATTGTTACTACTATGGTTTTGTATAAAATGTGTGAAGTCAATCTTCTATAAGAAAATATGAATGTTATAAAAAGTGAATGCAAAATTTAGATTAATGTATAAAGTAAAAAATATAAGGATGAACCACTAAGAAAACATAGAATGTGAAAATAATTAGAACTATGAAAATAGACGTAGAAAGTGAAAAAAAGATGAAAAACTAAAATATACATTGAAATTTTATAATAGATGAAAAGAAGAAACATATATAGGAAGTGAAAAAATAAATGAATAGTGAAAATAGATATTGAAATTTCACAACATATGAATAGTAAAAATATATGTATATACTTTAAAACTGAAAAATACTACAACAGATGGAGAAAAAGTAAAATAGTTGGATGAAAAGTAAAAATAGATAGAGTTTATAAAAAGTTAGTAGTGAGTTAAAATTATGAATACTGTATAAAGTAGATGTTAAAAATTTTGTGTTTTAATTTGTACAAAGTTGAATTAACAAAGTAAACGTACATAGTTTACCAAGTTCATGTGGGAAGTAGTAAAATGCTCTGGTAACAAATTCTTAATTTTTGGATGTACAAATTTTAAGTGAAAAAGTTTAATTTTTATTTTAACAATGTTTATGAATAATAAAATAGATTAATGGATAGTACAATGAATGAAGAAAGAGAAAGACATAAGGATGAACAATGGAAAGAATAGAGTTATAGTAAAACAAATGGATGAATAGTGAAATGGATAATGGAACAGTAAAATGGATAGAGGAATAATATAAAAAATTGGGGAACTGTAAACAAATAGAGAAAAGTAAATGGATGGAGGAATATTAAAATAGATGGAGGAACAGTTCATCAGATAGAATAAATATTACATTATACGAACTTTCCCTAAATAATGTTCTTGTAATGTTTGAATAAGTTTCATATTGTCAAGGTTAAGAAAGTTTGAATAATTTCTTTAATGACTAGTTTAATAATTTTGAAGATGTTTCTTAACTCCATGTTTAGGAATGTTTGAAGAACTTTGTCAACGATTAGTTTAAGAAAAATTTAAGATGTTTCTAATCACTAAGGTTAAGAATATTTAAAGATGTTCCTCAATAAAAAACCCAATAAAGAATCTAGAAGTTCCATAATGCTATTTTTAAGGAAATTAAAAGAAATTTTGGTGATGCTGAGTTTGTAGCAGTCTACGGGAATATTTTATAAGTCTTGAGAACCATCTAGTGAAATTGAGTTTAGAAGTTGTGTTGAACTTTTAATTTCAGTGAGCGGGAAAAAGTTTTTTGTTTCTTACCGTTTCTACTTTGGGCAAGCCTATATAAAGGGGATACAAATACAACAGTACTTACAACTATTAACCTACTAAAGATAAAATGATGGAGAATTTATCCCATAAGTGATTTTCCAACAATGATAATTTTTTGGTTGAAGAAAATTTTTGAGAGGGAGATTTGGGTCAAATTATCAAATAAGGGTTTCAATCAGTGGCATCAAACATATGCAGTGTTCTCAGAATTCTAGGTATAGTTTTTTATCAAAAATATTACATAGAGTTTTCATAAAAAAGTTAGTAATAATTATTTTTGTTAATCATATATAACATACGTTATAAATAGGTGTTGTTTTAGTGTGGCACACCTGATAGACATTCACCAGATGGACAAAATCGGATGGAATTTTTGGAATAAATTTTGTTGAGTGGTTTTTAGAACGTTACATTTTTGTGTGTTAGATCACATATATAAGAAAACCATTTTAAACTAATGGGATTTTATATAAACATTCCCATCAGAATATAGAAGTCTCATAATAGGATCTAGCTCAAATTTGTGTTCACTTATTTATGAATAGTAAATTTCCATCGATAAACAGGAGTCGCCATGGTAAGGATATCAGTTCTCAAACTGAGGATGAAACATGTAAAAAATCCTTTTTACTATTTTCCTTATATCATCTACTGAAAATAAAGATAAAATAATTAGAAATAGTTTGTGAAGATCCATACATATTAATAATTAACATAGTTTTGATCAACTTAATAAAGAAATAATTTAAATTTATTATAATTGGTAAAAATTTAGTCACCCCTAATTCAACCCCACTCTCAGGATGATTGCATAATACATATGGGAATCTAAATTACTAACATAATCAAATGAAATTCAAATTTCATTAATATGAAGTTGAAAATTTTATCACACATAAAGGAAACTATAAAGTTCTAAAGAAGGATATCATTCATTCATATCATAAAGTATAATATATGGTAAACTATAAAGTTCACAATAACACATCATGTTCAATGACCTTGATTATAAATAACCAAGTATATTCATGTCAAATAAAAAATGAAATTTGGAATAAGTTGAAGATTTCACATTTTTGAACATATAATATTTTAAAAACTCACAAATTTATGATAATATCTCACTATCAAGCCTTTGAATTGCTTTATAGAGAAATTATAACAAAAATATATCAATTCTTTATGACTATAGAAAATAGTTTACAATCCATGGGTGAAAAAGAGTTATTATAATATCGAATCATTGAAATGATTATTTATTTTATTCCTGAATAATTTTATTCCAATAGGATAACTATCAATGATACAAAAAATTGATAAATTTATATTTGGATTACTTAATTGGAAAACTAAAGTAGTATGAGAGAGAAAATAGATGAGATATTGAAAAATAGAAAAGGAATAACATGGATTCATTCACTTATACTTCAGTAACCCTAATATCAATATGATTAATACTAGGTCTAACACTTCTAAATATATAATTTTTAAGAGGAAATATATTTTTATAGATCAATATTATTCAGATGATAGTAACAATGAACTTGATCAAATTAAAAGATGAATGAATAAGCTTTGCAGTAATTGAAATTTTCATAACATTCATCCGAAATATAAGAACAAATAAAAAGAGAAGAAGGAGTCTTTAAAAGTTATATTTAATAAATTTAATAAATAAGGTCATATAAGACCTTGTATTCCAAAACTATAGAGGAAAAACAGAAAAACAAGAATGTATTATAAAAGAAAATTATAGAATATATTGAAAGATTTAGATACCTAGACTAATTTTGAAAATGACACATATTCAGATAGTTCATCAGAAGATAGAGGAATATAAATCCAAAAAATATTTGGTTTCTATAAAAATATTATAAGGAATGAAAAATGATACCTTGAAAAGTTAAATGAAAATTCACATAAAAATATAAGTCTTGATATAAACTTGACATATAGTACTGAAGATGATTATTAAACTTCATAAACTGTTGAAAAATAAAATCCATTTTATGTTGAATAATTAAATTCATCGAAATATGAAGACATTTTACATAATTTAGGTGAAAAGAGTATATTTTCACCACTTATGAATAATGAAAACATGAAATTGAATAGATGCATGTGTTTACTAAAGAAAAAATTATTGATGGTAATAAAATAATTTAGAAATAAACTTAAAAAATTTCAAACCCATAAACTAAATTATATTCAGAAACAAATTCTTATATGAATTCTCTTGATTATAATTTATTTGATCGAAAATTAGATGATCCAAATTTAGAAATTAAAAATTTATTTTTTCATCATAAATATGATGTTTTTTGTTTTAAAAAACTTCTTTCTAAATTTACATAGTAAAAAGATAATTTTTATTGAATTTCTAAACTAATAAGAAACTTTATAAAATAAAATAAAATTTGTTTTTCTTTTGATAAATCTCAATTTCAGTCAAACTATTTTGTACCTAAATGTACACCCTTTTATACTAAATATCAAAGAGAAGGCCACTAAAGTAAGTATTTTTTTCTAATTTTTTTTATTATTTTTGTTTCCATAAATCCTTTATCATAGAATAAATAAAAAAATTTCAATATAAAATAGTTGTTTAGATGTGGGTTCATAAAATTTTATTTGCTAACATAACTTGACCAAAACATGTGTGGGTACCAAGAACTTAATTTTATATTTTTTAGGAAAATAAGTTTAGTACCTGCACTAGAAAAAAATGGTACCTTGATTGCAATTTTTCTCAACATATTACTAGAGACAAGTCCAACTTCTAAAATTAAGATAAATTTAAAGGTGAACAAGTCACTTTTGGAGAAAATTCACATAGTGAATATATTAGAAAAAATGATGTTTCTTTTTTAGAAAAAATATAATTTGAAATGGTTCTTATGATTTAGGACATAAGATCAACCTTATTAGCATAAGTAAATTATGTGATAAGGTATATCTTATGAACTTCAAGAATGAGATATATATTATTTAAAGTTTATATGGTAATTTAATTTTATTTTCAAATAAGCATGAACTTTTTTACACACCCGAATTAGAAAAATAAAGTCATCTGAATTTTCCTTTTTTAAGTGTAGATGAATAATTATCGTGTTTATGAAAAAATAGACTAGGGAAATACAAATTTTGGACTTTAAATAACATTTATAGGAATTTATATTCAATTGATCTACTTGAAATTATGTTTAATTCAACCCAAGTATATGATCCTTGACAATTTAGAATGTAACATAAGTCATTTTTAAAGCTAAAAGTGATGTTTGAACTATCAAAGAATTATAGTTTGTACACGTGGACTTATTTGGTCCTATAAAAAGTTTAATTATTAGAGGAAAAACTATGTATATTTCTTAGTTGATGATTAAACTTTATTTACTTGGTTCTATTTTATCATCCAAAAATATAAATCTCTTAATCATTCTAAGGTATCTCATGCTTTAAAAAAAAAGATAAAAGCTTACCTTTGGTTACTATATAGATCGATCATGGGGGTGAGTTTGTTAACATTAATTTTAATACTTTTATTGTATGAAATATATTATACATAATTTTTCTACATCAATAACACCAAATAACAGTGCACTTGAATGAAGAAATTTAATTTTTAATAAATTGAACGAACTTTTCCATGTCAGAATTCTGTTGCTCGTAATTTTTTAGAGGGGGTTATGAGTACTAATTTCTATACTATAAATCCAGTTTTACTCATGCCTTTTCAAAATAAAAAACCTTCAGATTTATGGACCAAAATAAATCTAATTCTTTTTATTTCAATGTTATTGGATGTAAAGTATTCATCCTAAATTGAAAAGTTCAGTTATATAAATTTGATCAAAAAGAAGATTAAAAATTTTTATGGGTTATTATATAATTAATAAGGATTAAAGGTTTTATAATAAAACAACCAATTTTTTTTGAATAAATGGTTCATGAGAAAATTGATGAGTTTGATCCTTTGTTTTTTGTAAAACCAATAGAAATACATAATGCTGATGATGTTTTCAAAAATAATTCTATTACTTTAGTAAAAGATAATTTACAATTACTGATTTTATATCCTTATAAAGTAAGACCATGTGATTTTCAATATCAATAAGCTACTTCAATTGATGTCATACATTCATTAGTTAAATATCACCTTACCACTTTACCCAAAAATCTATTAATCTTATGGAAATAATTTTAAGAATATATTATTGGAGGTGTTAGTCAACTGATTAAAACTAGATGTTCCCTAAGACATTATTTTGATCATCATGCCTACCTTTAAAAATTTTAACTTAATACAAAATATGATGTTTTATGCGATGAATGTTGGATGAGGTCTATGTACGAATTTCCCAATCAATTTTAATAGAACCAAGTTTGGACCCTAGTTGAACGCCCTTTATATCTAAAAGTAATTGGAGTAAAATGGGGGTTTTAAAAAATTATTATATAAATGAAATTATTATTAGAAATAAATCAAGGATTTTTTCTAATGGCTATTGTAAGGTATAAACTATGGTGAAACATTTACACCAACAACTCGATTAGAATATATCAATATCTAATTATCCTTTGCAACTTATATGAATTTTAATTTATTTTAAAGGGATGTAAATGTGATTTATCTAATATTTATGTTCAAGAGGAATTTTATATTGAGAAATTAATATTTTTTAAGATATTAAATTTCTTGATAAGGTATTTTAACATACTAAACATCTTTTTGGACTTAAACAAACCCCGCGTTCTTGGTATGATAGACTTACTAGATATTTTCTTGAAAATAAGTTTTATAAAGGAAGTGTTTATCCAACCATTTTTTTAAAAAAATTTGAAAACCAAATCATTTTTAAATTCATGTTTATGAAATGATTTTTGGGTAAACTAGTAAATTTATTTCTAATAATTTTTCCAAACGTATGAAAAATGAGTTTCACATGAGTATAATAGGAGAAATAAACTTTTTTCGTGTTTTTTATTTTTTTAAAAAATAAAAAGGATATATTTTAACTCAACATAAATATATTAAAGTTTTAATTAAAAATTTTGTTTTTAAAAATTCTATAAAAATAAGTAATCCTATAATACTTTATGTTAAAATTAATCTTGATGAAACTTATGAAACAATTGATAAATTTTTTTATATAAGTATGATCTGATGTTTACTCTATCTTACTAAAAGTTGACTAGACATAATTTTTTTAGTATGTTTATGTGATATATTTATATACTATCTAAAATAATATCATTTGAATTTTGTAAAACACATTTTTAGATAACTTAAATTTACATTATAACATGTATGATTTTATTCTTTCATAAATTATTTCATTCTAAAAAGTTACTTAAATTCTAACCTTGGAGGTAGTAGGTTAGATATAAAATTTACTTCAGGAACATGTAATTTATTAGGAGAATATTTAGTCTCTTAATCCACTAGGAAAAAAAATTCTATAGTAATTTATACTACTGAAGAATAATATATTGAAAAAAGAAGTTGTCTTACTCAACTGTGGTTGATGCAACGTACACTCAAAAAATATTTGTTTGAGTTATCTTAGAACTCTAATTATGTTTGATAATAATAGTTCTATTTACACGTTTAGAAACCCAACACATTACTCACGAACAAAACAAATTGATTCAAGAAACCATTTACTTAGGGATCAAACACAAAAAGTATATATTATTCTCAAATTTATCCGAATAGAAAAGAAGATTTCTGATATTTTTACAAAATATCTTACTTTTAATAGATTTGATTTTATTAATCAAAAGTTTGGAATGATCTATATTAGGATTTATTTAATCTAATTATTTTTTAATCAATCACCAAATATTAAAAATTCCTCTAATAAACAAATGGAGAATTTTGTTTCAAAATTATATGGTTTTCAAATAATAAATTTTTCAAACATATCCGTTTTTTTAATATTTTTATTTTATCAATTTCTATAAAAAATATATATATTTTTGCTAAAATATTTCTTGAAAAATCTTTTAAAAAGAAAGATCTTCTATAATTTTTGGTTTAGAACTTCAATAAGGATTGATTTTGTAACTATGTATATCACTTTTTACTTGATAATATTGTTTAACACAGAGGGAGATATTAAAAATTAATATTTTTTTAATAATTTTTTATAAGAGGAGTTGTTATTTGATTTAAAAAAGGCAACTTTTTCTTTACATTTTGAGAAATTCTAAATAAAATTCGTAAAAAAATCTATACAACATATGTCTTTTCCTATCTTTTTCTTCCAGTCTTTGAGAACCACTTATACAATAAAGGATAAATTCTTTGATGATATTAATATTAAATGATTTCAATAAGGACTTTAATTTCAAGGCCTTTAAAAATTCAATTTTCTTTCTATCTAATATTTTCTATACTAAAAATTTTCTTATTAGAAGTAGATATATAAGAGTTTATCTAAGTAATATTAGAAGGCCATCTTTGAACCATAAATTTTTCCTTTATAATGTAGTAAAAGCATCAGATATAGACACATATCTCTTTGATTATTATGGAAGAAGGTGAAGTTCAATGTTTGAAAACTGAGAATCATATCAATTATTATATGAATATTTATGATAAGATCCTTATGACTAGTAGAGAAATTAAAGTTTAACACAGACTCAATTTATAAGAAGATATTTTTCAATAAGAAAACATGATTGATATGGAATTTATGTAGACAAATTTGATTATATCAATCATGATAAAATGATTTTTCTTGATGATATAAAGAGCTTCATAAGTACTCAAAGATACCAAAATATATGATCGAGTAATTCATAAATAGAATGAAATTTATAATTTATAATTGTTATTTTTCTTCAATATCTCTTTTTAAAAATCACTAAGGGGGTGAAATTTAAGAAAATATTTTTTCCAAAGTTTATCTTATTTATTTATTTTTCCATTTTTTATCTTATATATTCTCTGATAAACAGTTTTTAAAGGGGGAAATTGTTTTTCTATTAAAATGATAAAAATTATTTATCATGACTACTATAGGGATATTTTATTAATTGTAGTTCCTTTATATTTTCATGTGTGTATTGTGTTTTCTAAAAAGGGTGATATTATTAAGCCAATGACTCACTTATTTCTTTATTTCAGAAATCATAATATTATTTTAATAAAATTAATCAAACTTGATTTTTTTAAAAATATTTTACCTATACTGAATGAATTTACAATAATTGAAATAGTAGATAACTAAAAATGATTTATAAAAACTCATTAATATGAAGTTTCATGCTGAATTTTTTCCACTGGATTTAAAATAATTCTATTAGTGATGATCTCACTCATAAGTATGTGATAAAAATCCCGAGATCATCAATAAATAAATAAGTTTCTACTAATTTAGTTTTAGCTGGCTCTGAGTTTTGAAGAATTAGCTAGTTAAATTTTTCAAAAATGATGCCCATAAATAGAGCCACACCTTGAGCATTAGAAAAATATACATACGAATGATCATCCTAGTTGAGTATCCTGAATTTCACTTCTCATTTTAGATATTTTAAATTTCTTATTGCTGGGAGTGCTTTAAATCAGTGTAATATTTTTCTTTCTGAGTGTTTCTATTAAGATTTTATATTAAAAGGTTTTCATTATAAACCTCATAGAAATTCACATTATAATTGTTCTTTTACTGAAACAATTTGATCTAGGGATTCTGAGGATAAGAATAAAAATTAATATATGATATTATAATTAAGGACTTCTTGGTATAGGAAGATATAGCTCAACTACTTAAATTATGTCAAAGTGAGCTTTCATCGACATTTTAGCTGGGGTATTCTTGGGATTGAAAAGAAAAACATTCGATACATATAAAATTAGAGAAACCTTATGACATGTTTAATGTTGTGGATACATTGGATCTAGTATATATATCCCCCTTTCACTTTGTTTTAAAAGTCTGATTTCAATAATATCATTTTAAAGGAATATTTTGTTTAATAACCCTTATTTAAAGTTTTATTTTATAAATTTATTATATATTAAATTTTTTAATAGTAATAGTTAAAATACTGATCACCTTATATCCACCATGCTAATAATATTTCATATTTTCTACAATTCAGTTACTCTAATATTTGGTTTAGTAAGTAATATAAAAAACTAATCAACTTAATACTTGTAGAGTAATAAAATTATAAGTTTGTTTAAAACTATAATTCAACCTGTATATTATTTTTTTCACATAATACCTCAATAAAATATAATTAATTAGTGTTCATTGAATATTTGGATAAAATATAAGTTTGAAAGGAACTAATCAAGCCTTCACTAAGTTTATTAACTAACATTCTGGTTGTTTCACCATGTGAAGTAGTCCCCAGAGAACCCTAGGTCAATAATTTAGGTGTAAAATATATAACTATTAAAACCGTCCAAATATTTTTAGAGAATATTTTGGCATAATTATTATTCATGAAATATTATTGAAATCATCTCTAATAATCCATGGTCAGGTTCTCGGGTTAAAGAAATCTAGGGAGATTCACAATTCATTCATATTATTAATATAATATTTTTTATAAACAAAAGTGAGATATATATGATGATACAGAAGCTTCATATTCATAATAATCTGTGGTTCTAAATTTTTGATAAAATTCAATTGAAAAATTTTCTTCCATATAATCAAGATGTGTTTATTAATCGGTGAGGCATGGAGGATGTATGGGTAGTGACTAATTCTGGAGAATTTCATGAGTTAATAGGTGGTGTGTTTAGGCCCCATAATAGGTATTAGAAAAATATTAGAGTTATGGGATTCATTTTGAATGGATTTGTTTTTTGGGGGGATTGACCATCACACATTATAAGTGGGAAAAGAAATTAAAATGAATGGGAGGTGTTTATTATCCCTGTATCCTTTATAACTTTTCCAAATTCCACCTCAAAATTTCCATCATAAAAAATAGTAAGTCTTCAAGAGGTGGATCTACGAAGTCTCTTATCATGAGCTATGGTGGTGCGGTTCTTACCATGTGACATGAGAATTTTTCCTTTAGGTTTTTGTTTAAAGTCCATAACTGAAGGGGGATGGTCGAGATATACCCTCCTAGAGCCCATGTGAGAGGGGATATTTGTATGAAAGAGTAGATCTCCATCATCCAACATTACAGGCATAGAATATACCTTCACCTATAAATAAAACCCTGTTTGACCCATTTATTTTCACTTAAAAACACATCACCTTATCAAAGATCTAGAAAAATCCCCTCAATACCTACTAGCCACGTTTTGATATTCTAATCTCATTAGAATACTATTCTAAGAATCACTAAAGTATTGTCATAAGGATCCATCTCAAAGAGGAAAGAAAGTCTTCTAATTTAAGCCCATTAAATTACATTCTTTTTATTGATTCATATTATTCTTTATAATTTTAATAAAAATATAATTAAATCAATAAATTAAAAATATGATTCTACTGTAATAACAATTACTTCCTTATATAATTCAGAAAAAACCATGTTTGTTGTTTCAAATTTTAGTTCTATAATAGTTGATTTTAACTTAATAATTGGATGATGTTATGAAATCGACTAATTCCACCTTAAATTAATGGGTTTAAAAATATATTAAAGAAATATATAATATTTTTGTAAAAATTTTAATATTCAATAATGATAAAATGGTCATTATATTAATGATATTAAAAATAAATAACAATGTCTATTTAAATTTTCTAAAATGTGCATGACGACACACATTTCTTAATCTATATAAATTTTGGACTATATATTGATCATGGATCTTTTATAACTCTAGAATAACAAAAATTATAGTACCTTAAAACATATATATATTATAGAACCATTGAATAATGACCACTGACTATTACTATTTCACTGAATGGATATTGGAAATGAAAATCAAAAACAAAAAACAACTAACTTGGGAAAAATAATGTAAAAAATAAAAAAAAATATGATAACAAATGAGTTATATTATATGAATAATAATAAATAATATTGTAAATTATGTAATTTCCACATTAAATTCAATTATTCATGAGGTTAGAGGAGCATCCAAGCAATTTGAGAGTCGAGGCAAGGGTTCCTAATCCTACACCTTTCATTTGAAACACATTCATTAAATTCTATTTTCAAATATTTTGTTATATTCTAAAATGATTATAAATCCATTTTATGTTTATCCTTTTTATATATTATTTATTATATTTTACCCATTCTATATTATAATACACATTTATGAAGATTATACTATGTTAAATTATAATTTTATCTTCCAAATCCTCATTCTATTCATGTATTATTATTATATTATTAATCTTCTTTCTATGTATTATCACCAAATTATTAAAAGTGTTGCTTAATTGGTTTCTATATTTTATATCTATTTTCATCTTATTACCTCTCTTATTGATTCAAGGGGTCTCAACCACCATGTTTTTCTTTTATTATGATTATGTTATTTATAATTCTCTCTCTCTCTAAACTTCATTTTTATCTTTCATATACATATTATTTACCTTAGATGTAATATATATCTTCTCAAAAATTCATGTAGATTGGAAAATATATATTTTACTGTATATTATGTGAATTACCAATATTTCCTAATTCTGTTTAAATTGTGTTTTCATAGAAAGTTTCACCAATTATTTTGACAAGGTAAATATTGACAAACCGCATTCCCATTATTTCATTATGGGTAATTATTGATTATATAAACATGTAAGTGGTCCTTTAGTTAAAATTATATATTTTATTTCTTATCCATTAATTTTTATCTTGAGATTAATATATTGGATTTAGTATGTGATGGGTGGGGCTTGTAATTATGCCTCCCTAGATTCATTAATAGATTTCATGAGATAAAATAGTTTGGGTATTTGGTGTATGACTGCCCATTTATATATAATGGCTTGGTCAGTGCCTTAATTGTATGATTATGATTTTTAAAATTATGCACCAAGTCATTGTAAATTTATTTTATTTTATCCATGTTATTATTTATTTCCATTTTTATATCATCCCTGGATATATAATTCTCATGTTAATAATTGTATGATATTATTTTATTATTTATTCGTACCATATTTTGTGTTTATTATTGATGTTATGATAACTTTCACTGTAAATTACCCCTTATTGATCATTTAGGATAACCCATTTCTATTGTTTCCCTATTTACCTTAGAAACCATAAAGATTAATATGAATGATCAAGAGATATAGAAGAAATTAATAATAATATTTCATGCATTGTAATTATGTTTCCCATGTAATGTATTAAGGATTCATATATATTTCCTCCTAACACTACTAACTTTTAGATGTTTAATTTTTTATCTATGTATCTTTTAATATTGTAATAAAAAACCATAGACTATATGTTGTTACTTTTTGTCTTGTTAGAGTTTTTATTATACTTAGCTTAGTATAAACCTTAGGAATTAAATTTAAAAGATCATTTCTAGAGACCACAAATTTTTTGAAAAATCCTTAAGAAATTATAGAACCTTTTCTAGAGTGGATAGAATATTTTGTATGAATTTTTAATAAATAGAAATAAATTATATACTATACAACATAATTCTTTTTTTCCATTCATGAAGTAATTCATATATATCATTTATTAGAAAATTTCACTTAATGGAAGGAATGAAAACCATGTAAACACTTGTAATAAATGTAGAGATTTCCCACATGAAAAAACTAATGCAGTTGGCGTTATAATGGATAAAATTATTACTATATTAGGGAAATTGAATCTGATTATGATGTAAAACCTTACCCTTATGGAACAAAATATTTCCCTCAATAAGGATTAACAACATTGGATCGTTTTATGAGGAAAAACACATATTTTAATAGAATAACTAATAAATTTTTTTTAGATCATTGGCTAATGTCTTTATAGTAGACATTTATCACTTCTGTAAGTATTAAAAGAGATATTGTTTTCAGGAATATATACTATATTATGGGGAATATTTATCAATGTTGTTCATTAATTAAAAACACTAAGAAGAATGAAGAGGTATAAGGAATAAAATAGAATTAATTTAATGTGATATTCTTTAAAAAGTATTTTCCTTGAGATAAAAGACTTTACATGGAAATAAAAATCATGAATTTAAGACAAAATGAAGAGTAAGTTGTTACTGATTATGATAATAAATTTACAAGGTACGAAAGATATATTGAAAACTATATATATTATCCAAAAAACAAGATTTATAGATTATTTTATTGTATAATTCTAAGAAATCAAATGGAATTTGCCTCTTAAAAATTTTCCTCAAATGAAAAGATAGTGAAAAGTGTTATCAAGATTGTGAGAGGTTTCTCGAAGTATTTTATTTTAAATTTAAAATAACAGAGGAAGGGGATTATTTATTGTCATGTAGATAAAAATTTGTAAAAAGATAAGAAGGAAATATTATAATTTATAATATATAATAATTGTGTAAAAAAACAGTTTAGATCTTACTTGAAGGGTTTGGGAGTTTTCTAATTTTTTTTATTAATTTTGTTCAATCACATGAGTGAAAAGGTAATATATATTTTACTAATATTCAACGCTTCAATTTCAAGGATATGGAGAACTATTATAATCAATTCCTCAACTATCAATGGAGTATATGTCAGATTATTATAATGGATAAAAGAAAAAATTATAAAATTAATAAATAATAAGTTGAAGTACCAAATGATGTTATAGATGGTACTTTGATCATAAACACAAGGTTATCTGATATATTATTTTATCCTAGATCTACACACTCAATTAAATATTATAATATCTCTAATAACATTAACACATTCCTTAATGCATTTAGGAAGGTGATTTTTTAAGACACAAAATGTGAATCTCATTAAAACAAAAATATATTATATTTCTCCTTTTAGAATACAATGAAGTGTTATAGTATAAAACTTGATTTCTATACCATTATCATACATTGACAAAATTCTTGGGATATATTAGCTCTAAAATTTTCGTAAAATTATTTTCTACTATGAGAAATGGATTATAATATATCACAATGGTATAAATTATCTATTTTTAGAAGAGATACTTCATTTATAGTCTTTTTGGGTATCAAAACTAATGGATTATCTTAATCCAATTCATAGAGAAAATTAAAATCAAATACAACTTATGAATGATAATGATATCCAAATAATTAAAGATATATTGGTTACACAATATCAAATTTATGTATTCCTTAAGGAATTAACTATATATACACTTGATAGTGAAGTTTTATTATCTATTGATCTCATCCTTGACATGAGGCCCATATCCAAGATTCCCTATAGAATTGATCCCATGGAATTGGTGGAATTAAACATGAAATAATAAGAGTTTTGTAACAAGGGATTCATATTCCCTAAAATCTCACCTTTGGGAGCACATATACTATTTATAGAAAAATAATAATGGGTCTATGAAATTTTTCATAGAGTATAGGGAAATAAATTCCATTACTATTATAAAAAATATCATTGTCCACATAATTATGATCTATTTTTTTAAAAGGTTGGGGCTGAAGCCTCAATTTTTTATTTAAAGAAAATACCTCTTTAGACTGGGTAGAGGGTGACCCATTACATAGCCCAAAGGCCCAAGGCCATGTGGCCTGAAAACAAGACTTGAAAGCCCATTTTTGGGCCCAAAGGACCCCTCGGTGAACAATACTGCTACAGTACCCGTGCTGATACAGTACCTGCTACAGTACAGCCACCGCTACAGTACCTGCTACAGTCCCTCCGCCGCTATAGTGCCGCCGCTGCTACAGTTCCACCACTACTACAGTCCTACTACAGTGCCCTGCTATAGTGCCTGAAAATTCGCCCCTGCCCGGATTTGATCCTGGTTCTTTTGGGTGCCAAGCAGGAGCCTGTACCACTAGGGTACAGGCTCATTGGCATTATGATCTATTTGATCAACTTCAAAGTGATAATTAATTCTCAAATAGAGATCTTTATTCTATTTATCATCAATTATGAGTTCAAAATACTTACTTTTAGATTGAAAAAAAAATACACTTAGTGTTTATAGACCTGAGGAATAAATTATTCATGGATTATCTTGATATATTTCCTCTAGAATTTATTAATGATATATTGGTATATTCTAAGAGCTCTAAAGTTTATGAGAACCATATTTATATATTATTCTACACACTCTCAGAGAGGAGTTATCTGGGAAATTCAGTAACAATGAATTTTAGCTTCAATAAGTTTATTTTCTTGGCCATATTGTCTCTATGGATAGGGTATATATAGAACCTTTAGAGGAAAATATGGTCAAAAAATGTCCAAATCCAATTAATATATGTATGATATACATTTTTCTAGATTTAGATAGTCATTATTTGTGATTTATTCATTTTTAACAATTATCCAATCCATTAACAATTTTTTAATGTAATGTGTCAAAATCACATGGTAAAAGTAATATGAAGAAATTTTTATGGAATCAAAGAAGATATTGATTAATGCCACGGTATAAACTTCAGCATTAAGGAAGTAAGGATAAAGGACTAGGGCACATATTTATACAAAATGACAGAGGTATTTCTTATGCCTCATGATATTTGAATACCCATGAACAAAACTATCCAACTCATGATCAAAAGTTATCAGTTGTAATACTTTTCTAGATGATATAAAGGAACTATATTTATAATAAAATATGTGATATATATAAAACCCCAATATTTTAAAATTATATATTCACCCATTAATAACTAAACATCAGGGAAAGGTGATGGATGAAACTACTCAAGGACTATAACTATGAAATAAATTATCCCCATGGGAAGAAATATAAGGTGGAAGAGGCATTAAGTGTAAAGGATCATGGAGTTATACACATGATGAGGATGGGAAAGGATGTAATACTCCTGAATTTAGTAAATTTGTACATGGAAATTATTAGGTAAAGATAATAATCTTTTTTTTGCAATCAATTTCTCAACCATTTATTCCAAATAAGATAAATAAGTCTCAATAACATGGAAAAGGCCTTCAAAAGAATGTTAAAGTTATATAATATAGGAAATTGATATAATTTATCTATGAGGATGTAGTTTTATATTTTTGTAAGAGATTAAGTGTACTATTAGATGTTGAGATAAATAATGAATTTCTAGATTTAGCTCATAACTCAGAGTTCTTTATACACTATGGTAACATAAATATGTATAAGGATTTTAGAGATCTATTTTTGTGGAATAATATAGATTGGAATCTACTGACTATTTTACAAGATACTTGGTATTCCAACAAGTAATGACTAAGAGAAAAATCTGAATGTGTTTCATGAAACCTCTCCCTATACCAATTTGGATGTGGTAAAATATCATAATGGAAATTTTCCATGGACTTCCAAATATATTTTAGAGGAAGGATGAAATATGGGTTAGTGTGAGTGTCCTTAAAAAGTGTTCACATTTCTAAGAAATAAGGGAGGATATACCCCTTGAGTATTTTTCACGACTCTATATTAATAATTTTTGGAGGATTATTCATTGAAATCTATCAATTATATCTGATTATGAACCCCATTTCACATTAAAATTATTAGAGACTTTTAAATGCTCTAAACAATGATATATATTTTATTAATTCCTATAAACATCAAACTAATGGGAAATATGAATGGATTATCCAATCATTATAGGAAATTATAAGGACATACTCACTTAACTTATAAATAACATATGACTAATATCCAAATCTAGTGTAATTTTATGCAATATTTCATTAACGTATACAAATATTACCATGGAAATCCTTATATGTGAAAATAAGTCATGATCTATAACACCCTAGACCCTTACTCTTAGGTCGAATGCTAAAAAAACATTCTTTAAACAATGTATTTTAATCAAAGTAAGATGAAACTACAATTATTTTTCAATTTTTTCTTAAGAAAAACATTACACATCACAAATAAAAAAATCCAAACAGTTTAAGGTTTAGTGTCTTTGTGGATCAGCTCAATAAGAAACATATTTTTAAATTTTTGTGGACATTTATCAATAATTTATCTATAATAGGATCCCCTCTAGAATTATCATAAATTTATATTATCATCATATACTGGGAAAATTGGAACATAAGAAAGAGGCGAGTTCAAATTCTCACCAAGGGTAAACATAAGTGATACTTTTCAATGATAATCAGTGTACACAAGATGAGAAAATGGGTAAAATAAAAGTATATAAGAAAATATTACCCAAAAATATATATTATAAAACATGATTCACGGTATATGGAATTACATGACATATGAAATAAATCAGGATATTATATAAACATGTGTCAATGAAAATTGAGAATGGGAGCATAACATAGTCATAAAAATAAGTATAGGATTTTGGAATAAACGTATGTATAGGAAAACACTGTGAAAAAATCCAAGTATGTCTACCTTTTTATGTTGTGAACAAATCCAATTGTTTAAACAATTTTCTTTGAAAGAAATACAAGTATGTTCATGCATCATTATCTCATTAAATATAAATCTTTAACTAATGTATTTGAGGGAAATATAGGACCACACACAACATCATCCTTACATATGTGTGCCAATTGAAATAAATCAATCATAATATCATAAAGAACCCGTAGCAATAAAATGGGTTTCATATCCTTTTAAAAATAAACCCTTTTAAGAAAACATTCATAATTCCATAAATAATTTTAATAGGATATACCCATGGAAAATAATTGAGTATCCAAATATATTTAGTAACGTTGAAGGTAAATAACCTTTAATCAAGATAATAGATCATATGATATTTATACCATATAAGTATATGGTTTACATTTATGTTAATAGTTTTCCCAATAAATTGATCTATGGAATCTCTGTGAACATCCTTCAATAAATGAAATAAAAAACATGGTATCCACAAAGGAAAGGGATGTGAAGAAAAGTTATGCCTATTCAAAATAGATGGTTAGGAAATACAAATTTAGTGATGGATCACTCTGTCACAGAAAATAAATCTATATAATACATTATAAAAAAAGTGGATGATGTCATTTGAATAATTTACTTAAGAAAATATAAAATATGTCAATGGATTTTGACTTAGACTAATTTTTTATGTTTATTTAGAAAATCAATTTAAAAATAAGAATAAATATTTATATTTTTAGAAAATGTATTTAAGTATAAATATTTAATAAAACTAGTAGAATAAAAATTTATTTTATATAACCGGAAAATATAGATAGTATGTTTAATATAAACATATAAAAATAGAGGAATGATGTGTTCACATGGAAAATAATAAAACAAGACACTTTTCACACGATGATGAAAATGAACCATTCTTAAAATATAAAAAATTTACATAAAACATTCAAATAAGGAAAAATTAGTAGAATATTACCTAAATAAATTATTAAGGTGTATATATGGAAATTCATAAAAACATCCAATGAATAAAATCATGGAAGTGGAGGATTCCCAACTTAAGTGAGGAAGATGAGATATTTTCCTTACAATGGGAAAGTAATAATTTAAGGGGGAAAATAAAATAGTTCAAATACATATAAAAATAAAAAAATAATCACTGGTGGGGGAAATTATGGGATTTTTTAGAAATAAATAGAATCAAATATCCCTAGATGGATTTTCTTTAAGGAAACAATCTCAATTTTAACTTGATATTGTAGAAGAAACCCATATAGTGATGGTAATGTAAGAATAAAAAGATAATATGTGGGTTACCGTAAAATAAACATTAAAATTCATTAAATGAAATAATTTAATTATATTTGATTGAAATAATGTAACTAATACACCATATAAATGAAATTATGGATCCCAATATCAAACATATCTCATGGAATTGTAAATAGAACCAAATAACTATGATTTTTTTTGTAACTTTTGAGTAAAAAAACCATGAGGTAAATAACATGGAATTGAATATTTAATATCATTAAATATAATATAATCATGATATGAAATTAAAACATGGTATTAAGTGTACCATAAAAAATAAAAGATGGTATATATCATAATCATGTCTCAAGGAATTGAAATTTGAGAGAAATAACCCTTAGAAGTAACATAATCATTGAGGTAATAATATTTTAAAAATTAGGTTATAAGAAATAACCATAAAAACAAAAAACCAATGTTTAGAAAAATAATATAGTTCTCAATATTTATAATTAATTAATATTGGAATAATATAGTTCAATAAGAAATCTTGTATCTCAATGAAAGGAAATTGAGATAGAAAAAACACTTACATTGTTCCGTCACTTAAAAGAATTTGATATAACATCCAATAAAACAAACATAAAAATATTTATATTAAATTTAAGAAACTTATTCATATAAATTAACTTTTATTTACATTATGTGTGATTATTTATTATAAATTAATTAGTTATTTATAGTTATTTTTACCACTGGGTGTTAGTAAATTTATTTGTTTTGTTCACACTTTATAAGGTAGATTTAGGTATCCATTATATGAGACCAAGTTAATTGTTCATATATTATTTAAGGTACTTGAATAAATAACTTATATTGATTTATAAATAACTTGTCTCATTCCATAAGTGTTTGAATTATGTTGCAAGAAAATGGAATTAATGTCAGCGTATTTCAATAATTTTAGAAATCAAATGTGATATTTTAGTAATAAGTTTAATACATAATAGAACCATAAAAAAAATAATTATTTTCTTACTAACTTATAAAAATATTAATATTTAGGTTCTCTTAGTTATCCATGAAATAATTTTATAGTGTATTTTATATAGGTGTTTAAACTGTTGTAAACAAGAACATACTATAACTCAATGGGTGAATATGGTTAAAGAAGTTCATACAATCATTATAACAGAAAATTAACGATATTTTTTTTATTTTAAATTTTATGTCATATTTTAAATATTTTTTATAAATAATGAAAATTGAGATGAAAAACAAAAAGTTTTACTCTGTGGAGGCAGTAGTCTGCACTTACGCAAGATTGAAGCCATCATTTCTCAATGAATGAGAGGGGTTGAGGGTAGATAATAAATTTCATTTTGAGATTTATAAATAAATTATGTATAATATTTAATCATTAATACCAATATTAAACCCATCATTGAGAGGCCGCATAGAAAACATAATATGTCATTTTGTGGTGGCAGTAGACCACACTTACGCATGATCACTATTATTTTATTTTTCTAGGTGGAGAAAGAATAAATAAAGGTTGTTAAATTAATATAATAAAACTTTAGTTTATTAATGATTAAAATCTAATCATATTACTATGGATGGGATAGGTTTTTAAGAGAAATATCTAGAAGAAAATGTTAATGATTAAGTGATACTCACATTGGGACCTTGAACTTTCTCTTGAAAGCCTCCTCGGAAATTAAGGGATTAGGATAAATTATAGTAATAAGGGGAATTATAATTTCCAAGTGAACTCTTGGAGAATAAAATTAGTGAGTACTTGATGGAAATTTGTATGTTAAAGTGGATATTTGTAAGGGTGTAAGTGACCCCCTTTTATAAGTAAAGAAAAAGGCACTTTTATGAATAACCATTATTCTAAAATATACGACACTATTCATGGGTAAATGGATAAAAATGTTACAAATAATGTAGTGTATGCTGATTTTGGATCAATCAAGAATCAACCATGAATTTCCACACATGTTTTAAACTTTTTTGAATTCATTGATTCGTAAATTATTTACTTTACCCATTTTTTGATTTAAACATTGTAACTAATTTTAAACAAAATAATTAAGGTTTTATAAAAAATATAATATAACCCATACTATAATTTTTTATGAATATTAATTTAGTCACAATTTAATCAAATTAAAATTTTAAATATTGGAAAGTTAACTTTAAAATTAAAATAGATAATTAATAGAAAAACATTTTTTTGTGGAATAATGACTTCTTATTCATTAAGTGTTTCTAACCATATTTTATATTGATTAATGATTAAATATATGTTAATATATATATATATATATTAAAGAAAATAATATAAGATTCATTATTTACGATTGATTAATTTAATTGATTAAATTAAAATCCCACAATGTTAATAAAGAAATTATTTAATAATATTAGTTAAATCAGTATCACAGTAATTAACATTAATTATAGTGGAATTATTTTATTCATAAAAAAGTGATCTTAATAAATAGTATGAAAATTTTAATCTAAAATTTGTAATCCATTTTGTTATATTTAATTTCGATAATTGATGAAAATTAATTTTTAATATAAGTGAATACAAATTGTATTTAGAGTAAAATATTACATATATTTCAAAAATGTTAAACATATATTATATAAATAAAACTATTTTTTTTTAAAATTATGTATAGGAATAAGTTTTCATAATTTTTTTTCATTTATTCATTAATATGATTTTATAAAAGTGATAGTTTTTAATAAAATCAGTATTTTTACAATTCATAAAAAACAATTATTTCAGAATGATCCCAAAAAAAATTACAAAGATAATTTTAAAATTTGAAATTATAAAATTATTAATTTTATATAATTATAATTCTAAAAAATATATATTTATATTTTTAATGAAAAGAAAAAATATATATTCGAACTACTTTTACTGAAAAATGAACTTTTACACATTTGAAGATATTAGTATTATTTTATATCAATTTATATTTTATATAAGTTTAATATATATTATAAATTTTATATATCATCATAATAATATTTATCAACTTAATTTTTTATGATAAACAAAATAAAAAAAATTAATTGAAAAATAAACATTTTAAATTATATTAATTTCCAAATGTATGTGTTTTAAATTGATTATTATATTTTTATTTAATAGATATTTAATTATTATTATAATTTTAGTAATAATATTAATTTTTTCATGGATCATTTTAGTTTGTTGTTGTATGTATAATAATCGATCAAATATACTTGGTTTTATTATATAGTAAAATTTTTGGGTTTCAGATACTCCAACCAACTGGGATAAAGTTAGGAACAATGGGATAGTTGGCTAAAAATAATTTGTGGGACATTTTGCGAATGTTCAATCCATATATAATCACATCAAAATGGTTGAAGGTAGATAAAAAATCTATAATAATAATTAAAGGAAGGGCATGAAATTTTAAGCGGCGGATCATGTCTTCTTAAAGGAATCTACATGGAAGGGAGTTGTAAGGTTTGGTAAGAAGGGAAAAAATTCTAAGTTATATAAAATATTATTAGATTTTGGAATAAACTAGAGATAGTTTTTATCATTTGTATATTCAACCCAACCTCATAAAAGTGCATGACACCTTCCATGTCTCGTTGTTAAAGAAGTAGATGATAGAACCAACACACATACTCTCCACCAAGGTAATTTTCATATATCATTAATTTTTTTTATAATGAAAATCTTATCTAGATTACTAATACTAGAGATCGATTTTTTTATAATCACATAACTCAGTCGGTGAAAGTATTTTGGATGAATCACATGTTGAAGGAAGAAACATGGGATCCTGAAGAAGAAATAAAGTAAAATTACACATAATGTTTCAAGGATTTATGAATAACCTGAATTTTTAGGATGAAATTATTTAAGGGGATAGAATTCAAGAACCATGATTCAACTATTAACATTTTGTTATTTCACATGCCCTTTTATTTCATTATATAAGTGAAACAAAAAAATAGATATATTTTCAAAAGAAAATTTATAAATAGTAATGTAGAGAATTACATATGAAGTATAAATACACTCAATAAATTTCAAAAGAATACAATGATATAATAAAAATAAGTAAATAAAAAAAATATAATTTGAAATACTGGAACATCACAGTCTCCTAAAATTATTACACCCATAAAAAATTGTGTAAAGAAAGAATACATTTGAAAACAGATTGGAATTTTATAAATATTTTATAGAAATCCTTGATATAAATTTATTAAATGAATAATTATTGAAATAATAGGAATTTATTTTAATTATAAGTACTATATGATCACTGGAAACCTGGCTATTAGAATACTCACCAGACAATTAGAATTTTCTCCAAACCATTAGAATGGTAAAATAAATATTAGGGTAACTAGTTAAGAAACATTATATGTAAGGTTTATCCAGTATAAATTAAGTAAAATTAAATACCAAAATAATATAATATAATAAAAAAATAATTTAATATAATATAATTATAAGTATGAATTATTATCAAAACATGTTTTATATTATTTAATAAGACAATAATTTTTCTACTTGAATTAGATATTAAAATTATCTATTTTGGAAATTTATTTTATAAAACTTTATATCATTTTTGGAATAAACACATCGAAATTAAGTTTGGGTAATTTTTTTGTAATTTTAATAAATAGTAAAATACGTAGTTAGATAGTGAAATGCAGTAAAATATGATTATTTTCATTATAAGTTAAATACACGATTAATTAAATCCAAGATGATATAATTAATAATTATATTGGTCCCACATGAATAAATTAATTTACTTAGTCATAATAATAAAAAATATTCATATTATTGAGAAAAAATAAAAAAATAATTAATAGTTTATTCAAAAAAAAAAACCCTTCCCTTCACCTATAAATACCACTCACTTCCACCCATTTATATTCAATTCTAAAAACGCCTTAAATTTTAGAATATTCTAAAAAATACCCCACTAAACACTCTTATCTAGGTTTTTAAATTAATCATCTCATTAAATGTTTATGCCAAGAATCCCTAAGGATCTACCTCATTGAGGAATTCAATTATTCCAATTTAAGCTAATTCAATTCCTTTATTTTGATTTTTTATCTTCCTCTTTCCATGTTTAATAAAATAACATTACATGATTAAATTATGAATATAATTATACTTTAATATGTATAATGTCATCATATAACTGAGAAATTCTATGTCTTAGTTATTTACGATATCCGTTTTATCATGGTTGATATTAACCACCTATATCAAAGATGTTAGAAAATTTACTACTATCTCTTTTCATGGATGGTTTTTAAAATATATATAATATTAATTACATGAATTTTTTTATTAATTATAATGTGGACATTATATTAATGATATTAACAAGAAATAATAATTACCATTTACATTGCCTAAAATGACCATACTGATACATGTTTCTTAATCTCTATACTTTTTAGACTAGTTATTGAACATGAAAATTTTATAGATATAAAATGAAATTAATATGGTAAACTAAAACTTATAAATAATGTGTAACTATATGGAAGTTATCTTAGACGACTACCATTTTATCGAAACGATATTGGAACTGTCCACCGAACAACTGCAAATAAACAATGCAGGAAGACTAATCTAATAAACGAATGACATATGATATTAAAAAGGTCATAATATATGAAAGAAGAGTCAATAATATTTTAATTATGTAATTAACATATTAAATTCAACTATTCGTGTGGTTATAAGAGCATCCAAGTGAGTTGAGACTCGTTGTAAGGGTTATTAATCAGATACATTTCCTTTGAAACACTTTAATTAAATTTTATTTTCAAATTGTTATTTATATTCTACAAAGATTATAATTACATGATATTATCATCCTTTTGATCTATTATTTATGATATATTTCCCATTTATGTACAAAAAACCCATTTCTTAAGTAGTTACTATATCCAAGTAACAGTTTCTTCTACAAAATCCTTATTATATCCATGAATAATTTCACTATTATATATCTTTTCTTACATGTATTGTCACCAAATTATAAAACATCATCCTTATGTGTTTCCCATATTTTTTAGGAAATTTTTTTCATGTTACTTATCTCATTTATTTAATAGGTTCTGTCACTTAGTATTCATTTTTTTATTATGTTCTCTATCAAAAATGAATCACTTGAATTCATCTGTATCTTCCATATATATATTACTTATCTCATGGATTTATTTTATATCTTCTTAATTTTGAAACCATCATGTCACTTTTTTTATACATTATATTATTTTTGGGTAATTTAAAATTTATAAAGTTTCAATTTGAAATATTTATTTTTCCATGAATTTTCTTTTAGTTACAGGATTAGTGCACAAAACTTAGGAGAAATCATATAGATTACTAAGAAAATATTCTTTTCTAGTTCATTGTATTATTTAAAGGTTTGGTTTACATCCGTAGTGTGTTGTTTTGACCAAAGTGTGAGAAATACAATGGAATTTGAGTGAGTCCATTTTAGCATGGGGGTGTGGGTGCACGACTTGTGCATGGTCAGGAGAAACTATTTGAGTGGCCATGTGAAGAAGTTACAACTTTTAACAGTGTACTTTTTCATAGTTAGCACACAGTTTACCAAATCATGGGGACTTACTATGTGAGTTTTTTAAATCACTTAAAATTGATTTCATACTTTTTTCCCTATGTGTTTCACATAATATTTGGCCTCCCCTCACCCCCTTTTCATTTGAACGAGAATTCGTGCATGAAGGGAGGTACTCTCTTTTATTATTCTTCAAATTATTTCCTTTATCCTTTGATTCTATGTAATTTTACTATGTTAATACTTTCATTTTCATTTTTTCTTTCTTCCATCTCTCCCTTAAACCTATTTCTTCTTGATTTTATAGTATCTCATGAACCATAGGGGTATGGTTGAATGAGATTTCGGTTTATAGTGGGTTTTAATTTATTTTATTTGGGGAATCTGAGGATTTTTTAATGTTTCCATTTTTTGGTTCATATTTTCCTTCAAATGAAACTTATTGTGGCGTTGTACCACATCATTGAAGGTAATTATTTTGTATATTTCCATTATTTGGAGTGTAATTTAATAATTTATTCTTTATAAGGATTTTTTATTTAATTAAACCTATATTTAATAGCTGTAAATGATTTTATTAGTGTTTTGTGATCTTTATTTCTTGGAAAAAGTTATTTAAGGGGTTATCTAGTTTTCAAAGTGTGTTTTTTCTGCTAACTTTATGATAATTTTTTTAAGGAATGTTTTAAATAGAATACGAGGTTTAAAATAATTTAAAACTATTTATTTTATGTTAAAATGTAAATTATGGTTTTACATGGAATTCCTTGAGAGGGGAGAATTTATTGGATTCCTCCAATGGTTTATGAAAAGGGAGTTTTGGTTTTAAATGGTTTTATTTTTTGTTCTCCACGATTTAAATTCAAATAATGTTTTAAAGTGTTTTCAAGGGTTTTTTGAAATTATATTTTTAATGGTGGAAGAGGGATTGACATCCCAAGTTAGTTTCGAATAAAATTCTTATTTGGAACCTTTTAATAAGTTTTTTCAAAACATGAGAGACCCTCAATTGAGACCCTCAAAAGTGATTTAACCATTGTGGATTGTGAACCCTTATGGGGTGTTTTATGTAGTGATTCATTTTTATTTGATTAATATTAATGTTAATGTGGGGTATTTCATGAGGGGTGTTGTATGTGATATATGGGATTTAATTAAAATGTTGTATTATTGATAATGTGATGGTTATTCATTTTTACTTGATCTCCTACACTTCACATTTCATGGGGGTCTTAGAATTTGGTAGATGACTAGGATGAGTGAAATACCTAGGTTACATTGTGAACTAAATAAGGAGTGTTTCCTGATTAGATAGGATGTGCTCTAATATGATATATTATGTAGATTATGGTATCATGAGAGTTCCCATGATGGATTATATAGTCTGAATAGTTCCACTAGAATACCAAGATGTTGAAGGATTCTTTAGTGTCATTTAAGGGCTCTAGTCATCATTTAAATTCTATTTTACTTGATTCATTTGGAATTTTCCATGATAGATTATTTTTATTGAGAATTGTTTAGGGGATCATGTTTCTTACGTTGTTTTTTTCCCATAGAGTTTGATTATTTTTAAAGGAATCCCTGCATTGGTTTTTTGATATTATGTATTGACATGTTGATGTTTTTTGTGATTTGTTTAATTTTGCTTACAGTCTAGGTTTACTTTCAAATCAATTCATAAAATTATTTGGAATGTGATTTAAAAATTAAAGTGATGTGTTTTTCATAAAAGAGGGTTTTTATATTTTTTAGAAACTAAAAATGGATTTGTTTTGGTTTTTATGAATTTATTAAAGGATTATCTCTCCATTTTTATAAGAATTTCAGCTAAAATAGTTTTTTTCTATTCCCTTACTCAAATAAGGGAGATTTTATTATACGAGTGATTATGGAATGTTAATTGGTTTCATTAAAATTAAATGTGAAAAAATCTATTTTCGATTTTTAATTAAAACAAGAATTAATGAAATTAATTTTTATAGGAAATGACACAGAATATTTTTGTAAAAACTCAATAATCATGTTAAGCTCACACCCTACATACACTTTTAGGTGTATGTAACTATCATGTTTTCCTTCAGGTTCCTAGGATCTAGTGTATTTTGGGGTTAGTGTTTCTTCTTTTTTGAGGACGAATTTCTTGGGATGTGGTGACTGACCATGGGTCATGGGGATATGGTTGATGACAGTATCTATTTTTTTTTTATTTTGGGATGATTATGTATCAACATTTCTAGTGTGAATATTTATTATAGTTTATTTTGTATGAGTGATGTTTGGATTATATTCAATCTATAAATTGATGTTGATTATTAGAGATACATAAATCTTTTATTAGTTATCTCTTTTATTTTGAAACCATTTATTTTATGAATGGGCATCAGATACATGGATAGGTCATTTTGGATTCTTGGATGGGTTTCTTGATGTGGTTATTTAGATTTAGAGGGAAAAATAATTACAAAAGGGTACATTATTGATACCCAGACACTAGTTTTAGGCTAGTGGGGATCAAAAATTCCCATATGGAACAATAGTGAATCTGGTTAGGTAATTGGTTACGGTATCCAAGACTAGTCCATCACATTAATAATTTATATTCACTTGAACACATACCTGACAATACCAATGGTTCATACCCATTGGTATAGTCCTAGGAACCTTTGGTACAACCTATACTAATAGTACCCCAAACCATTGTCTACCAGGCTATCGTGAAATGTATCTATATTGGGATCTTAGAATCTAATGATATAAATTCATTTGGATTGGATTATACCAATGAATCCTATGAACCATTAGTATAGTTCGCTCTACTAGTTATAACATTAAACCCAACCTACACCCCATCCCTCATTCCAAAAAACCTACAAAAAATATATAACCATATATAAACTTATAATATATTCAAACCGTAACAATAAAATTTAAAAATACTATATATTATATATGTTATACTCAACCTGTTAATAATATAAAAAACAGATGATAACACACGTATAAAATCTGTTTTGATCATAAAACACCATCCATATGATTAGAAATTTCATAAATTATAAATTTGAAATGGAGCGGATCAATATCACAATTCAAAAAATCCATATTAGTGTAACCACTACCATCATGATCATCACTACCATTATGATAATCCATAAAATCATCATAATAATCACTATCCTGAATAAATTCATCACCACCGGCACCTAAATGGTCATTACCTTGGCCACCACTTGGATCATCACCACCATTACCAAAGGATTCATACAATAAGAACATCACCGAAAAGCATATACAAAAAACCATATAATAATATTTTATAAGTTATTAACACATAACCCTCATATATTTTAGGAATTTTTTAGTGAAGCATTTCCATCATTCACACTTCTAAAACGCTAATTTTGTCCTCCCCTACTTCGACATAGTCCTATTACAATAGTTTCTCAATACTAGCAGAGGTGCTTTCATTATTTGAATTTGGGTAATAGATATTGCACATGATATATTTATTAGGTTATTAATGGACCCTCCTTTGGTGCCCCTCACCTAATACCTATTTCAGATAATCATTTGGGCCAAATTTATCATCTTCTTTCTTATAAAATGCCAATTGAGAAAAATATTGACATTATTAAATTGATAAATATATAGGAAATATATGTTAATAATTTAAGTTATATAATAAATATTACAGTGTTATCATTTATCTTAGAATTAATGACACTCCCATATTTATTTTTTATACATGAGAAAAGCTATTTTTCTTGAGGTACATTCCCAACATTGTTCAAAACTACTCAATACAAATGTAAATTCATATAAGAAAATATTATTCAATAATTATGGTAATGATAAAAATTTAAATAAGAAAAAATACATATTCAACATGATGTTTCTTACTCTACAAATCCTAAATATTTTAATCATTCTCAATTATACTAAAAAATACCTTATTTCTCTCATGTTCTAGGATGTCCTTTTGTCTCAAAATGTGTACATACTACAGAAGACATTTTTTTATTTCTATAAAATCATGGAAAATAGAATTATTATTTTTAGAATAAAAATATTAATAGAAATCGTAATCATTTTCAATCAAAATAATCAAATAAAAATAATACCCAAAACTGGTCACTCTTCTAAAAGGAAGTCATATCTTGGTACTATGTGATAGGAAAGTCATTAAGGGATGGTATACCCTCTAAATACATTATATCTATATAATATTTAGCATTATATATATTATTCTTGTATTCTCTCCATATTTAACCTAATTACATTAGTCATGAATCCCTCATAACTTCACCATTAGGAAAATATATTGAATATTATGATAAAATATGAATTCATATAAATAAAATAATAATATTAAATTTAATACAATATTTTTTTTACCCATATATTATCCCATGAATTATCATTTATTTCATCTTTAATGTATATCCAGGAGACTTGTTATACATTAATGATGCCAAAATATTTGGAAATCATGTCCATAAAACTCCCACAGTCTCTACTAGTTTTAATAATCATTTTATTTTCTTCATTGTACTCGTCCATTAATTTTGTTTGAAGGTTCCATAAATCATTATTGTGAGTATACCCACACTTTATAGTATTTGTATATCCATCTATAAAATAATAAAATAATTATTTCTAGTTAATATATATTGTAAGGATAAAAAATTATGGTTACACAATTTAATAAGACTATATACATATAACTAAGGAATGATGATTAATGGGATCTGATAGATCCCTAGGTTATGAAGGATTAGTAACCTGTGTAGTTCTAGTGGGCTCCAATATATTCTCATGATGATTAGTATAAAATATTTGGTCAAAATTATTTAAATAATAAGTAAAATGAGTGGGGAAATAAAATCCCAGATAGATTGGAGAAGTAGGAAATAAAAGTGGCATCAATTATTGCAGAAAAGGATGATAAATATGAGGATTGGGAGACATCAATAGATAAGGAAATAGTTTATAATAAGCATGAACTAGAAAAAATGTTGGTAAAAATATAGGTGGAATGAATATCCCTGATCCCTCTAATAAAAATATGAGATGAGAAACCATGCAAGATGATATATCTGGTGAAGAGTCTAGGTTTTATTATTAGGACTGAAAATCCTATTCAATTTATGAATTAATTTGACTTGAAGGAGGACCTCTAAAAGTCCCTTTGTTCTTTTGAAGTTAGTAAAAATAGGTCTTTAGTGGTTTCAAGTTATTTTATAAGATGATACTATCTTATGATGGATATACATGTATGGTTGTGTAGTCAGTTTACCAGAACGAGATCTATGTTGGTGTTAGGTCATTATAAGGAGGACACATTGTTCTTTAGAATCACTCCCACAAGTATTTATAACAAAAGAGTGAGTTGATGGTGCATTATTCCTCTTTTGATGTTTGCTGTTCAAACTAAGGAGATCTATAGGAGATAGATTGTTACTCAAATATAATTGATGAATCCCATAAAATTTATAGTTTTGTGTAACCAATTGACCATATGAGACCCACTATATTTATAGTTGGGTGGGAACACAAGTTGAGATGTCGTGAAATCATAGATTTTAGTGATCTCTATGGATTCTAATTCATAGTGATTATAAATGTCTTATACTTTTGATGAAATAAAGAGTTACAATTTTTCTCCTATGGTAGTATGAAAAAAGATCAAACCATGTAAAATATACTATGTAATTACATTATTTATTTTTATTCATGTTTGTTTTAAAGTATTGTATGAGTTGTAATTTAATTTTCTATAATTATTTAAACTTAGTGTGGTGATTTGGGTGAGGTTATTATTCCTAATATTGGTATACTAACATCTAGAGATTTCCCTCTATAGGCTATTTCCACCTATGTGAAATCAGAGACCTAAATTCCCATGGTTGAAGTTATTGTAGGATTATTAATAATTAGTATTAGAGTATAGGTTCGCATAAGAATAGTATTTCACTCGCTATCAACATTGGTAACATTCTCTATTACTCATATGTTTTTTATTTTTAGTTAGAGTTACTATATTTAGAAGTATGGAATCAAAATATAGCAAGGGTTGGATTAAAACATTATATGGAATGCATTTTTGATTCTAGAGTATGTAGTTTGATGAATAAATAATCTACAAGGACTTGGTAGTTTCATCAATGGGAGTCAATATGTAAACCATGGTGAAAGGATAATAAAAAATATTGGTTTGAAATTCATTGGGTTTGGTGAGGATGTCATTATCTAGGAATTAAGATCTATGCATCTGAGAGAAAAACTATGGTAGAGTTTTTTTTGCCTTGTAAGATATGTATGAAAAACTAATTCACTTAAAAATATGTGTTTTATGTGACTTTTATTTACTATGATGTTATTATTAGTAATGTTTATGTCGGATAAGGTGAATTATTTCAGCATGACCTGGATCTAGATCATGTATGCGAAGGTGACCTTTATGAATAATGTTTAGGATATACTATATTTTTCATATTTTTCAAAATCATGTTATGTAATTCTAATAACAATGAGAAAGTAGTTTGGAAAATTAACATAATATGTATAATTTCTAGTTCATTATTCTTAATAAAGATCTCCAAAAGAGGTAGAATCAATCACCTTTTTGAAATAAATAAAATGCATACAAAAGAGGGAACTCGCCTCATTATAGAATTAAAATATGATCAAAATAAAAATCAAGAGAGATAAGTATTGGTAAATGTACTAGACTTGGGATAGTATATTGGCACTTTTAAAAAGGGGTCATCTTAAGAAAGATTTCCAGGGATGGGAAAGAAACTTTGGATGGAATACTTTTAGAGGATTAATTTCCATGAACTCAAATAGTGATAGTAGTGCCAATATACTACTGTGTGTCAATACTATAGTGTAATCTTGGATTATATATTCTATATTATCTTTCCATTATAATATTTAAAATTTTATATAAAAAATTATGTCTTTGGTAGATTTGGAAGAGTGCATCTAGAAAATGATTAATATCTTGACATTTTAGGGAATGGAGATATGATAGTCTAGATGAATAATATATATTTCCTTATATTGAATATTTTTTATCATATTATAGGTATTCATAAGAATCTAATATTGATTAGATAGTTGGATGAAGTGGGTTATGGAGAATACATGGAAAATTGAGTATAGAAAATCACTCGGGGTTCCTTTTTTATAGATAGTGTTGTAAAGGATGATTGAATTTATTTGAATGTAAGGTCATAGGGGGTGTCAATTATTGTGTCATCTACCTTTATATGTTTTGAATTATGGTAAAATAAACTCGGGTTCCTTAGATATGATGTTTTTTCATCTCTTACCCTGATGATTTGGCGCCGATTTGGTATCCTCTACTTCACAGGATCGACACATAGCATGTTTGTGGGCAACTGAAGTGCGAAACACTCATAGGCACATTCACAAACGAAGGCGGTTTGACCTAGAAAAATTTTCGGAACCCTCCAATTTCGAGGTTTCTAAAACTATATTGTTCTATTTTTTATTGTTTTCATCTCTTGTTTTGTCATGATCCTTCATGGTTGACCCAAATTTGGTCTGGTTCTATGGATTCCATCATGTTTTGGATGGTGCTGGTGGATTTAGTGGATTTTAATGTTTTTGGGTTCTCTTTTGGATGGTTACATTGTCCATGGAGGCTCGGTGGTCTCATGGTTCCTCATTTCGGTTCTCTGTTGATGAATCCCTCACCATCACCCATCCTCCTTCTAAGTCTCTTATATATATTTTCTTTTAGATTTCTATTTTTTATATGGTTTGTGTTTTCCATGTTTGTTTGGGTTGTTCTGGATCGTGTCTGCAATGGTGGATCACATTGGGCATACTGCCTCTTCTTATTTTTCTTGTTTGGTTCTTACTTAACCATAAAGTGATTCTTTAAAAAAACACTGTTTTGTGGATTAAAGGAAATGGTGTATTGAAGATAGATCATACAACTTAAAAATTTGTGAGAGTTGAATACTCAGTAATACAAAAAAGTTTTTTAGTTTGAGATGGAGAATATTAAAATTCCCAAATCACAATATTTTTATTCTAATTTATAGGGGCCTAACCCAAACAAATATTAAAAATTATCATAATATTTTATGTAAGTAATTGATGAATCCATAAGGAATGTATGGGTATACCTCCTAAAAATATGTCATAAGTTTTTTTGTGTTTTTTTTCTAGATGGTTCTATTTTTTAGAGGGAAACCCAATGTATATTGAAGATATCGAGTTAAAAAAAATTATAGAGAGTTTAATAAAAGATGTTTTAAAAAATATTCATGCACATGGGTATCAATAATGAGAAGACAATACTAACGATCATAAAGAATAATGGAATAACTGAGAGGATGAATTGAATTTTTATATATACTTTGTAGAGTATGAAAATTAACTCTGAAATTCAAAATGAATTTTTGGCATAATCCATGAACACATAAATATACTTAATAAAAAATATCCATTTAACACTAATGGTACAAAAGTTACCAAATGAACCATGGATAGGAAAAACACCACATTTATCAGACTTTAATTTATTCAAAAGTTTATCTTATATATATTTGGATTATAAAAATAGATACAAGCTTAAAGGTATGTTTATAAAAAGTTTCTTCATTGGATATAGAAATGATAATCATGGATTTTGACATTGGGATGTTAATAAGAGATACTTTAATAGATGTTGAAATGTAATCTTCAATGAGTAGGTCCTATTGAAGGATTATAACCTAATAGAAATATAATTTGAGGAAAATGAAATAAATTCAATCCAGGTTTTTTAGAGTGGAGGTTATAGAGAAGTTTATATTCCAAATAATTTAGATGGATATAAATATATTATATGTTCACAAATTATAGAGTAATGTTCATAGGGAAGAGTATATAGTTTGTGATTTCAACTAGTCAAAAATAAAACTAAAATATTGAGAACTGATGAATCTTCTATAAGAGTCATAAAAAAAAAATTATAGAGGTTTAAATATTGGAGAGAGTAGAGATACATGTAGATTTGTGGATTTTAACTAGAGTTAGATGAATGTAACAGAGGTATGGATTTAACGTGTAATTCTTACATTTAAAAAATGACGGGTAACCAGCGTGTTACACCCCAACCCTATTTTATTTTTTTATTTGATTCTTGGTGTGTGAAAGTTTGGTTGACATTTGGGTTGAGTTTTAAGTGAAAGCTTTTGAGTTTTAGAGTTTCAGGTGGTTTTGGGATTTGTGCACGATTAGTGTGCACAGTTTGTGGAGAAACTATACAGTTGGTTAAGGAAGAGGTGTTTTCAATTCAATATTTTCATTCATGGTTTTACGTGAATGCTCTGCACATGGTCTAGACTAAAACATAAAAGACAAAGGAGTAATTGTGCAACCATCTTACGGTGTTAGGTACAAGACACACGACTTTCACATGGTTCAGAGAAACCATGCGACAAATGTGCGAGTGGTTCTAATTTTTTTGAAAAAACCATTTTTCATGGTTGGCACATGATTTTTCAAACCATGTGGCCAGCCCGTGTAGGCTCCCTTATCTTCTTTTAGGGTTCACATGGTTGGTGCATGATTTGGAAAACCATTTGGCCAAAGTGTGTGACTTACCAAGTTCCTTAAAAATTTAAAATTACAACCTTTCCCTACTTATGTTTTAACCCCAATCATACACCCTCCTCTCTTTTTCAACCTATGTGTATGAATGTGAATCCTAATCTCTCCCCCCTTGAGCCTTATTCCTTATTTGTGATTTTCTCAAGGCTGTTAGGTGAGTTTTTTTTTCATATTTTTGGTCAATTATCTCCACTTAATACCCTTATCCATTAGTTCTTGGGGTTTTTTGGTTGGGTTACCTCTTGAAAGAACCCTGTGGTGAGGGTTAGATAATGTGGGTGGTTTTATTTGATATTAGGGTGTGAAGTTTGTCTGTCGGGCTTGATTATTCCTTCTCTTTGAGTTTCTTTGTACTCACACTTTCTTGAGGTAGGTGTTTCCATCCATTTCCTTTCTAGAACATTCCATTTGATGGTTGATTGTTTCTAATGAATTTATAAATTTTTTTCTTATTATTTTTCTGTGTTTAATTTAGGAATTATAGTTTTTTCAAGTTGTAAATTTGTTGAAAATGGGTTCTCAAAGAGTTTCCTTAATTATGACTATATATATGCATACAAGGTGTTTGATAAAATTTCAATTAGTTTTTAAATAAACTTCCTGTATTTTTGGGTTGTGTTTGGATTTGGTTGAGTCTTTTTAGTTTGATTTATGTGTGTAATTGATCATGGTGTGTGGTTTTGGTTCCCTTCCATGATTTAATGCATTTGTGTGAGTCCATGTGGTTGGTTGTGATGTTATTTATGATTCTTAAATTGGAAACCTGGGATTTTTGGGGATGTTTGAAGTGTTCCATTTTAAATGGTCCTATCCATATGTGAAAATGGTTGACATATGGATAGTAACACTAATAATAATGGAATCTAATAGAGATGTTCACCTTAAAAAGGGGTTTAGAACACCTTTCCCTCTTCATTATTCTCTTCTTTAGCTCTCCTCCATTCAAATTGTTCCTCTAAAACCATAATGTTTTCTAAAATTATCCTTGGTTCTCAAATGATCTCTAATATGGGTTTCAATGTTCTTCCTAATAATTTGTCCATTTGGAATGTTCTGATCATGAATTAGTTTTTCACCTTGGTTTGAAAACAGTTTTAGAATGAAAGATATTTTCATTGAAAATTGTTTCAATGTTATAATGTTAAATTCTCGAATAGAACTTTTTGATGTTTTGCGAAATTAATTTTAAACTCATGAGATTTGTAGGCCTGGTTGGAACTTGTAAAAGTTTCTATGTGCGATGGGAACCCCTATGGTTGTCCTTCCGACGAGAAGGCCTTTACATAGTTGTTGTCGAGAATGGGAAAGGTATACACGATGAAAACTATGGGATACACCAAGATTGTGATGAATTACACATTCTCTATTATACTATAATGATGGGTTTTATATACATCATCTAGAGGGTTGAGTTTTTTTATATTTATGGTCCCAATTAGAGGGACTAGTACCCCCTGGATAGAGGATAGGATAGGTGGGTTTTACCCCTGGTGAGGCTAGTTTGTAGAATCCATGTTTGTTATTGACTATAGATTTTTTCCATACACAAGAAGGTGGGTCCAAATTGAGTATATATATGTATTTATTCAACTTATATTTAGTAGATTCCAATGATTTTTTATTTGTATGTTTCAATTTTATTCTACAAAATTTTGGTTATATGTTTTTTAGTATCCATCTATTTTATTGTATTCTTCCCTTTATTTATGGATTTTTCGATAAAACTTGTTTCTTATACTTAGTTTATAATTTAATTTCACCTATGATATTCTTAGGTAATGTATTCTTACTTATCTTTGTGTTTTAAATTGGGTTTTAAATATTTTTTTTAAAAAAATGGGAAATCATGGTTTGTTTTAAAATGGGATTTCTAGAAACCAATGTTTATTGACTTATAATATTAAAAATCCTATTTTATAAAATGTATTTAAAACTATAATTTATCATCTATTTCAGGAAATTAAATGTATGGATTCTATGGTTCTTACCTATTGAGTTGTTTTATGCTCACACCATACTTGTGACACTTGATGTCTGTAGACGTAAGATATTTTGTATGGTCATGTATGTTCATGTTTTCCTATAAATAGGGTTAGTTATTTGGATGGTGGTGAAAAAGGAGTCACATAGAGATCATGTTGGTCCTGGTTCAGTTCGGTTTTGGTTTTCATTAGTTGAGGTTCCATTCAACAACATTTTTTTGGATTTAGGTATTTATTTATGTTCAATGTTTTATTAAATACTTCAATTTATGTTGAATTATATGGATTATTTATTTACAATTTATTATTAGGATAAATATTTCCTACTAGATTATATTTGATTCCAAAAAATGTTTCCATCCCAAGAGGATCATGAATGCCTCTTGGGCTGTGTCGTAGACCATATCAAGTGACCATTTCATGGTTAACCCATGTTAGTTCGTGAAATTATTTTATCAAAGAATCTATTTATTATTTGGGGAATCAGGTAGTTTAGAGATATGATTATTGGGATTTGGGAGTTAGGTATGGGAAGTGAATCATAAACTCTTACTCATTATTATCCTTGAGTTACTAGGGGAAGTCTAGGACTTGGGTATTTATTTTTTGTTTTTTTAGGTTTATCTCATTGGTTTCTGGTTGGTTTGTGTGGTTTTGGGGTTATAAATAGAAGTTAACCAATGATACACAAAATGATTTCATATAGTAGAGAATATGTGGAGCTTGAGTTCATGGTTCATGATACTCCCAGTTGTTGTTCCTTCCTTAGGGAATGGTTTACTAAACCATGTGGTCAGGTTATGCATGGATACTTGTTCCCTATTTATGGAACATTTGGGTTGAGTTATGTTTTAGTATGGATTCGATTAGTGTGGGAAGATTTTGAAATGAATGTACATTTTTTTAAAGAATGGTTTTTCAAAAGGAAAATTACTTCGGGAAATGGATTAATTTTAAAAAGGTTGCATTAGTGTTTAAATTTGTTTTTATAGCGAGTTTTGGTATTTGGAAAGTGGCCTTGGAATAATGTGGTTATGATATTTGGAATTAAAATGGAGAGTTTTTATATAGGATTTTGGTTTTTTCTAGGATGTTTTGATTTATGATTTGGGTCTTCTGGATTTGAATTTCACTTTTTGGTTGGATTTTTTGTTTTGACGTTGATTCAGTTTTGTGTTTTTGGGTTACTAGATGTGCCACCCAGAAATGTCCCAACAGTTTTTAGTGAATCACTTCTAATTTTTGAACCCACCCAAACTCATAGTGATGTGGCGTAGTTCAGTTCCTATCAAATATTTCCAATTTTCTGAGGTGGCCGAATTCTGTTATAGTCTATAGAATATCTTGAGGAATTAAAAGGTATTTTTAGGTCATTGGGAACTCCTGAAACAATGAGGGTATGCGATTTTCTGATTTTATTTGAAGCCCTGGGTTTAAATTAGTGGAAGGTGATTATTCCATCGTTTTTTCAAGTTGGGATATCATGAGAAATATTTAAGACCACTTTTATCCAATGGTTCATACTTGAGAAGGTGAAAGTGAAGAAGGTGGTAGAGTTGTTGGGCATTTAAAAATTTTAGCAGACAATGAAATCCTATGTTGACCACTTCAAAGAGCTAGTTTCCTTTTCTCTAGAGATAAACTCATAGAATCATCTAAAATATATTCTTTTTGTCTAGGGTGTTTTTTTAAAGACTAAGGACTAATTCCTCTCATCTGTGGTAGTTCTGTTTGGGAAGTTCATGGATGAAGCCTTTCTAGCGAAGTTGGTTCCCATATTATAGTCTGTGGTAGTAAGAACTTGTGAAGGTTCCTCATCTAGTGAGAAGATTTTAATAAAGAATCCTATCCCTAAGGGTATCCCTTTCTAGTTCATACATCTCATTATTTAGACCATTAGATTGTGTGCTTCCAGTGTGGTTAGTTCAGGCATTCGAAGCCAAGTTTTTGTAACCATCCAAATGTGTTTCTTTGTTGTGTCCATTTGGATCCTATAGATAAGTTATATAAGAAGTTTTTTAGAAGAGGAATATATAATTAAGGGTTTCCATCTCAAGTATATGGGTTAGAAAATGTTTCAAGGCACTAGGGATCGATCCTTATGCCCCAAAGTGATTCTTCTAACACATTATGCTATTTTCTGGTGTGAGGAACCTTGGCCAAGATTGTATCTCCAATTTTGGAGTAGGGATGGTTTAATTTATGATTGTTTTAGTTTTATTTTCTTTTGAAATTCATTTGTGTTTAAATATTTTCATAGCCTTTTAATAATGAGAATTTATTGTAGTTTTATGGTTGTGCACTATTTTGAGAAACTTTTGTGGTTATCCTTGTGGATTGGTTTTGGTTTTTGGATGTGATTGTTGGGATATGTTTATGTTTTTTGGAAATGATAAATCATGGGTTGGTTCAGTGTTTGTTTGGAGTTCCTCTTATCTAGTTTCTTATCATGTTGGGAGTTATAGTGTTGGTCTATGTGGGTTGAATTTTAAATTAGAGGAAGGTCCATCCTAGATCTAGTTTTCTCTAGTGTTGGTTATGTATGAATTGTGGAGTTTAATGGTCACATCGAGGTTTGGGGTTCAATTTGAAAACATTATGTTTTGATCTTGATCTTTATTCCTTTTCTAGATTGGTGGCTTTCTATGGGAGAATTTGTTTTGTGGTGGGTAGAATTATCACACCCCTACCCCAGTTTCCTTTTATTTATATTTATTTCTTTGTGTTTGAAATTTTGGTTGATGTTTCGGTAGATTTTCCAAGGAATGTTTTGATTTTTACAGTTTCGTGTGTTTTTTCGCTCTATTCATGATTAGTGTGTATGGTTTGGGAAGAAACCATGTAGCTGGATAAGGAAGAGGGTGTTTTCAGTTAAATTTATTTTTACCTGGTTTTTTACATGGTTTTGGGTGGTTTTTACTAAACCGTGCAAGGCCAATTTGTAATCCTTCAACATTCTTGTGGTTTATGGGACAAGCTACATAGATTGCACACAATTCGGAGAAATCTTATGGAATGTATGTGAGGGGTTTTGAAATTTATAAAAGAACCATTTTTCAGAGTTTGTATATAGTTTCCCAAACCATTGTACATGCCCAGGTAGGTTTCCTACTCTTCCAGTAGGGTGCGCATGGTTGACACTTAGTTTAGAAACATGTATCGACAAACCATTCCACTTACGTAGTTCTATATAATTTTATAATTCCAATATTTCCATCCTTAGAATTTAATAGCAATCGACCTCCATATTCTCTTGATCAACCTTAGATAATGAAGGGGGATCCCAAGATCTTTCCCCTTGGTCATTCTTCCTCCTTTGGTTCTTCTTCATGGTTCCTATGCGAGATTCCTTGGGATTTTTGGTTAGTTTTATTATATTATTCTCCTTCTCCCTTGTTTATTGGTTTTTCTTGCTAGGGTTACCTTATGGACAAACCCTAAGTGAAGGGTTGGATAATGTGAGTGGGTTTCTTTGATGTTAGGGCATGTAGTTTTTCTCTCAATCTTGGTTATTTATTCTCTTGGAGTTTAATTTTGTTCATAGGTTGTTGAGGTTCACATTTCATTGAGGTATATTTTTTATCCATTTCTTTTTCAGAACATTCCATTTGATGCTTGAGTGTTTCTAATTAATTTCTGAATATGTTTCCTATGATTGTACTGGACTTAATTGAGTAATTGTAGTGTTTCCATATTGGAAAATTTTTAAAAATTGGTTTTCAAAGACTTTATTTAATTATTCCTATATATATGAAAACAAGCTGTTTGATAAAATTTAAATTAGTGTTTTGAAATGATCTTTGAATATTTTTGGGTTGTGTTCAAATTTGGTTAAGTCTGTGCAGTTTGGTTGATAAGTGGAATTGAGCATGGTAAGTAGTTTTAGTGCCCTTTCTTGATTTAATGCATATACATGAGTCCTCATGGTTGTTGAGATGTTTCTTATGACTCTTAAATATGAAATTTGAGAACTGTTATGATGTTACAAGTTTTAAATTAATGGGGGTAGATCCATAAATTAATGGGGTGCACATATGGATAGAAATTGAAACTATAATGACCTCCTATTGGGATTTTTACCTTAACCTGGGGTTTCAAAACACCTTCCCTCATTCTTCTAATCTTCCTTATCCCTCGTCCATTCAAATGGTTCTTCTAAATCACTAATGTTTCCTAAATAGATCGTAGGTTATCAAATGGCCTATAATGTGGATTTAAATGTGTTTCCTAATGTTTGAAACATTTCACACATTTTGTGTGTGAATTACATTTTTCGTTGGTTTCAAAATGGTTTTGGAAATAAAGTTATTTCATTGGAAATGGTTTTGGTGTTGTAAAGATTAAGGCATGGATGGGAATTTGTTATGTTTTTGGAAATTATTTTTAAAATCACGTGACGTGAATGCCTAGTTTTCTCTTCTAAATGGTTCTATATGCTCTGGGAAACCTTATTTTTGGCCCTCTAATGATAAGGCCTTCACATAGTTGCTTCTAGTAATGAGCAAGGAATACACGTTGGTGACTGCGGGTTACACCAATCATGTGATTACCTCCTCATTCTTTGTTATAATATTATCATGGGGTTCGTGTATATCATCTATAGGGTCAAGTGATGGTTTCTTTTTGAACTCAATTAGAAAAACTAGTACCCCCTAGATAGATAATATATAGGTCAGGAGGGCTTTTCCACTAGTGAGGCTAGTTAAGAGAAGCAAGGCTGGTTATTAACTATTGAGTTTCACCATATACTGACAGGTGTTTCCAAATTGAGTATATCTAATGATTTATTCTAGGGATGTTTATGAAATTCCAATGATTGTTTATATATATGTTCATATTTAATTCAACAACATCTTGGTTCCATGATCTTTTAGTATAAATATTTCATATTGTACTATTCTCTTTATTTTTTGATTATTACATATACACTATTTTTATACTCAATTAAGAATTTCCTCCTTTCACATATGATTTAATCGGGTTATGTCTTATTACTTATCTTTGGTTTCGAGACAAGATTTTATATGATATTTTTTAAAAAAATGGAAAATCATGGTTTGTTTCAAAATGGGAGTTCTAGAAAATGGTTTTGATTATTTTAAATGATTATAGACCATATTTGATAAAATTCATATGAAACTAGAATTCATGGAATATTTTAGGAAAGGAAATTTATGGATTTTGTGGTGATTACCAATAGGATGTTTACTTTTCATAGCTTACTTTTTCCACTCGACATCGGTAGACTCGACCAATTTTTTAGGATTAGTTCTATTTAGGTTTTACTATTGAGTGTGATGGTTTTGTGGATAGTGGTGACCAAGGGGTCACATGGAGATTGTGTCTGTGCTGGTTCAGTTTGGTGTTGGTTTTCTTTAGTTTTTTTCCATTCAGATTCAATTGCTTTTGGATTTGGTTATGTACTTATTTATGTACAGTGGATTGTTGGATTATCATGTTTATGATGTGTTTTATCACTTGTTTGCATACTAGTTATTAATGGGGTAAATTATTCCCAATACAATATATTTGATGCTCAATACTTTTTTTCAGACTATGAGGATCAGGAACACCTCTCGGGCCTTGTTGCAGGCTGGCTCAGGTGACCGATTTCGGGTTGACCCGGGTTGGTTCGTGACATGTAGATCCCAAAATAAGTGACCATCCAGAGTGATTTCAAAAAGTGGGAGTTTTCTATAAAGAAATATTTGGATTCACATTATGTGAAAAATACCTTGGATATATCAAAACTTCCACTTGAAAAGAGATATCGTTAAAATAAGTGTTTTCCAGCTAAAAGAAGAAACTGATAGAAGAAGTAGGTATAAGGGAAGGTTGGCAGTGAAAGAATTTTAGAAGAAGGAAAGAATCAATTTCGTTGAAAAATTATCACTAGTAGTAAGAATTAGAAACCTTATAATCAAAAAAGTTTGGTTCTTATTGTGGATTATATATGGAACATATAGATGTGAAGATAGGTTTTTTATAAGATATCTAGATTAAGGAATATACATAAAGACACCTATAGGTTTTGTGGATAAATAGAACATAGTTCTTGTGTGAAAACTAAATAGAATACTCTACAGTTAGAAATAATAACCAAGGTATTGGAACCAGAAGTTTGACTCTTTCATAGAGGATAATGGATTCAAGTTGAAAAAATAAGAACATTTTTATTAGTGGAAGGATCACAATAATGAGTAATTCATCATTTTTCTATTGTATGTCGATGAAATTCCTCTAAGGGCCCCAAAAATTCAACAAATTTAGTATTTTAATGACCTTTTTAGATATTTTGAAATAAAACATCACGGTGATAAAAATATGATTTTATTTATACGATATGAGAGAGAGAAGAGGACTATAAGTTTGGATCTATCAAAAAAAATAAATATTGATGATTATTGAAAGGTTCAACATGAGTGGGTGTAAGTTTGTGTAAAATCCTCTTTCTGATCACTTAAAAATTTCAAAGGAACAAATATCACATATATATGAAGTAGAAAAGAACAGAGAGATATTACAATATGAATTAGCGGTAAGAATTATTATATATATAATGTTTTGTACTCTTCGAGACATAACTAATGTTTTAGGAGTGGTCAACCATAATATAGAAAATATAGGAAAATATCACTGGGAATACTTGAAGTGTACTATTAGTTTTCTCAAAGGGTTTTAAGGTACACATCTTTTTTTTGGAAAGGATAATCCATTATAGGGTTATGTTGACATGGAAGTTGGAGTGACTCTAATACACGGAGGAGTATAACTAAATATTTTTTACACATTTAGTGGAACAATAATTTTGTGGATATCAAGTTTAGAACAAGTTATTTAAATCTCTATAAAAAAAATAATTTTTTTGTGGAAATACATAATGAAAGTAAGTAAATGATGTGATTGAGAAATATGATTGAGGATCTAAAAAACATCCAATAAAGTTGACTACTTTACTTTGATAGAAAAATTGAAATCCAAAAAGATAAAAATATGGTGCTCCTTGTGATGAAAAAGCATAAAAACATAATTTAACACCTCACATAAAAGATAATGCAATACGGAGATTTGGAGTTGCAAAATATTACTGGATGGAAAAATCGGACAAACATGTTCACCAAGAGTTTAGTCCAAATGAGGCTGAGGTAACATTGTGCCTCTATCAGACTTGGGTGAATTGAAAGGAAAGGGGAGTATTTCATGAAGTAGAATAAGAAGGATTTTGTTGTGTGAAAATTATTGTATAATTGTATGTCGGTCTTTGTAGTAGTATTCTAGTCAGAGATTGTTAATATTGTGAATAATTTTTATGTTATAAATTCAGTCAACCAGAAGTAGTAACTTCAAAAGTCCCTTAAATATTTTGAAGGAAATTAAAATAGGAATTTAGGTGATTAAAATTATGTTTTTATAAGATAATATCTTCTGATGGATGTATTCAGATGATAGTGGATTTGGTTTATAAGAAGGGGAGTTGTTCTAGTGTCAGGTCACTATAAGGAGGGAACCTTGTTTGTTTCAATCATTCAATCAAGGTTTTTCAAAAAAAAATTATAGTGACGGTGCATTGTTATTTTATTGGTTATTTGAAATCAGACCAAGGAGATCTATAAGAGATCAATATCTACTCAGATATAATGGATAGACCCTCATTAAAATTTGAAGTCAGTGAAACCAGTTTAATGAATGGGACATGATATATATAGGTATCCAGTACCACATGTTGAGGTCTTGTGTGATCATTGAGTTTAGTGATCCATGTTGTTGTAAATTCAAAATTATTTTATACATATAGTATTTCTAATTAAATTAAGAGTCATCATGTTTCTCCCATGTGTGTAAGATGAAATTTTGAAATATGTAAAACCTCTTCTTTCTTTACTTGGCTTATTTTCATTTCATTTTTTCATTTAATGTTTCCATGAGTTTTGAGTGAACCTGATAGAGTAAGTTAAACCCGGTGAGGTGATTAAGGGGAGGTGATTATTCTAAGTTCTAGTACACTGATTTATAGAGTGTTCCTTATATAGTTCATTTATTCCTGTGTGATTCTAGTGACCTAACTTATGGTGGTTGAAGTGGGCACAAGATTCTCCAAAATGATCAACTATGATGAGTACTCTGAGTACCTGTAATACCACCACCCCTAAAACTCCCAGGTTAGTCACTACTTTTACCAATATGGCCAAAGAATAGTTTTATTTTGGATAGCCTTTCTTGATTAAAATTTTAACTTGATTAATGACATTCCATTATATATTATATAATTGATATGAAATTTTTAAATACTATACTCTTTTTGGGTACTGGAGGATGATAAACCTAGTCTATTATGCATCAGTCATTTTCCGAACATCCTTTCCTAGGTATATATTCAATTTTTTTCATTTCGTTCATTGAAAAATAAATACACACTTAATTATAAATTAATTACAAATGGTTAATCCAAAAAATAAATAATATGTGACTTGACATAATCAATAAATACCAATTCCTAATAAAAATAAGGGATATAAAGTTAAATAACATAATCATGTCATATTTAGTTTTAAGGACACAAAATATAAAAAGGTATTGCATAATATTACAACCCCTTAAAATTAGAATGCTAAAAATGAGTAATATATGGATTAATTCTTTTATGGTCAATTCAGTCTAATTTACTTTGGGATAGGTTAATTTAATTTGTATTATTTTATTTTGGTTAATTTTTATTTGATTTATCCTTGAGTTTGGTTTGGTTTAACATACACATATTTAAGATATTTTGGTCCCTTTTATGTGAGTTTAGGTCAATTTGGTTAAAATTTATTTGATTTAAGTTCATTTGGGTAAGATTTTTTGGGTCAAATAATTTTAGTTCTATGTGAATTATTTCATATATCATTTCATTTAATATACCATGAATTATCCTAAAATTATTGAACCACTCCCAAAAAAAGTTATACCATTTAAATACTAAAAATTTGACATGGATTTTGAGTGGTTCCTTTTCTTTGTTTCATATATTTATATTTTTAAAATAACATATCCCTCACCTAATCATTATTATCCATAATTTATTTTTTATTTGGTTATTTGTTGTATTTTTTAAAAATGCAGATTATTTAATGTATCCTTTTTTATTTATTATATTTTTTCCTTTGTTCTGTGTCTATATTTTTTTTAATATATAATTTATTAATTATTTTTTTTATTTTTTGGTATTTTTTTTTGTGTTTCACTATGTTAAATTTTTTTATGTATGTTTAGTGACTCTTTACCATTATTTTATTTGTATCTATTATTTTTGTTTCTTTTTATTTTTTATTTGTTATATATTTTTTATTTTGTTTGTTTATTTATTATTATCGTTTTAGTATATTTTATTTTTATTTATTTTTTTTTATTTAAATGTAATTATTTATATATTTTTTCTTTATTTATAATGTATATTTATTCATTGTTCTTATAATTTTTTTTCTTTGTTCTTTGATTATTTTTATTATAATGTTTATTTGTTCTTTATTTATTCTTTATATTTTTTTCCTTATTTATTTATTTATATCATTTTTTTCTATATATATATTTTTTATATTTTTTTGTTATTTGTTTTTTTCTTGTAGGTTACTTTTTATTTCACTTTTTTATTCTTTGTTTATATGTTATTTTTGATTATTTTTATGTATTTTTTTGTTCTTTAATTTATGTTTAAATTATGTTTCATTTTTTTTGTATTTTTCTTTTTTCCCTTTGATTATATCTTATAATATTTTTTATTTTATTTTTGTTTCATTTTCCTTTGTTTTTTCTTGATTTGAAGCATCTTATTATGTTTTTTGTTGGTTTAATTGTTCTTTTTATTTAATTTTGATTATAATTTATAATTTATTTTTATTTTATATTAAATTTTGTATTTAACTTTGTTTTTACATTTTTTGTTATGATTCACTTTGATTATTCTAATGCATTTCACACAATTCTTAATTACCCTGACAAAGTGGTTAACACTATATGTAGAAACATAATTTAAAAAAGTTCCATGATAATAAAAAAATTTATCAAAATGAAATGGTGTTTTAAATAAAGTGGAAAATTCCTATAGGAAACTAAAATACCTTTCTAATTCTATGATCATCATAGGAAAATGATTCAACATTATTATCTAACAAATATAAAGGATACATTTCCCAAAACTGGGTCTTAAATCATACATAAATTGTACAAGTTAGCATCAATTATAAAGGAATATCCCCATTTTTTTCATCTCACTTATTTCATATTCAATATTGAGTATTAGGAATTTAACCAAGATTCAACAAAGTAGTAAATAACAAGGGCACGATGGATGGTAAAATTTAAGCACAAACCATAAATTAATATTATAAAATCTATATAGTATAGTGTATTTTGATCATAAATTGATCTATAGACCATATAATTTCATGATTACAATTGAAATAGATATCTAAGAATATTTTTTACATATTATTCAGCTATAATAAAGGATTAATAAATTGTTTGGATGTTATAAATTTTGTAAAAAATGTCTATAAGATTTCTATAATAACTGTATAGATTCCATATTCTATTTACTAAAATATTTCAATGACATATTCAGATAAAAAAGTTATACTTAGGAGATCCTCGATGTGTTATAGAGATAATGTACTTTTCTAAGTATAGGTCTACTGTAGAAGAAGTTTATTATGTGGTTTAGAGGCTCTAATATTGGTTAGATTATATAAATCTCAAGTAGTCAAATATTTTCAAAAGAATATATTTTTTTATTTTGGTTTACTTAATGTTGCTGTTGATATATATTGTTTTATCTATTATAAATAAATTATTATTATCATATTATAAATATAAAAAAATATCCATAAATCATTCAATTATAATAAAATTTGTTTATATTCTTTATATATTAAAATTTTAGACTAAACTCACTGTAATTGTTGTCTCAAAATTACAATTTTCAATACAGGATTACATTAGGATATTGAAAATACCTATATATATTGTTGGTTAGAGTGAGTATCTCAAGAGGGGGGAGGTGAGTTCAGTACCTAATAAAAATTTATTTCTAAAATACATTATTTTGAAATCCCCCAAATATTTAGAAAAAACCCAGTTTATCAAAATAAGTGGTATGATAAATTTCTTAATCTTTTTAATAATTTCACTAAAGATTGATTAGGTCTTAGATAAGTAATATATGATATTATTGAATCTTTTTCAATCAGTTTACTTGATAAAAATACCATATAAAAACAAATTAAGATAAACTATGAAATTATATATTTTATTTATAGTTGAAACTATTTACAGTTCTAATGTGGAAATAAAGTAAAAAAATGAAATCACACAGAGGAACAAATGAATACAATAGGTTCAGCTTCAAGTTGAGATTTATCCCTCTCCACATGGTGATCACCCAAATCCATGCATTTTATATAAAATAAATAAGATAATCCATAACATATATATGGTTAATGCCATAGTTTAATACTTTCTAGGTCACACATGACCTCTTCTGCATTTAATTGTGGGAGTAAAAATGAACAGGCTACACAAGGACCTATACCACTCCTATTCGTGACAAAAAAACAATATTAAAATAGTTTTAGAAGATAACGAGTATATTCCATTATAGAATAGGACAAAATGTGTGTGTGATAAACTTTCTATGCACACACACTACTCAAAATGTAATAAATACTAAAAAATAGAAGAATCTAGAAGAGTAGAGTTTAGAAGTGCTCGGTTGGTTGCAATGTAGCTTGTGAATCTTGATTCGATTTGGAAATGAAGCTTGATGGGAGTTCTTTTCAAAACCTTAGAAAACATAGTGTTGTAGACTCAAGTTATTTAACTAGAGTAAGTCATGGGATGTCATAGTGAAGTTTAGCTTCCTAGTCTAATGTTTTAAGTAGATGATCACTTCTTGTTCTCAATCATATTTAGCTCTATGTGTGTTCAGGGGGTTAAAACATTCAACTTTCTATTGGTCCAATTCATCAACTAATATATATTTTTTCATCAAGTTCTGTATATCTATGTATATATTTTATAATGGAGTGTGATGAACCTTCATTAGCAGAAAAATATATGGATTAGATGTTTCCTCATATAATAAATTCTGACAGTCTCTTAAATACTTTATGTCGAGAACTTAATAAAATATAATTAAAATAGTAAATGACTCTAACATCAATAAACATATCCATTAGAATAAATTGATTCAAAAAGATAAGTTGAGAAAATATTGGTAGTGTCTTATGGTCTAACGGTGTCTCGCTCTGGAGGTATGGCACTAGTGTTATAACACTGGTAGTGTATTTGACATAATCTAATTCCTCAAAGGCCTACATGCCATATAATACTTACGCCTACGGGCCTTGTAAGGGTTCCACCTCACACTTTGAAAGGTGGATTATCAAAAATCAATAAAAACTAAAGGCTTTCAATCCATTGGATGAGGTTATTACCAAAGTTTAAACAATATATCTAAGGTATGATCAAAATAAAAAACAAGGCTTAAAATTCACAAAATGTGTAGATGGTATCAAGGAAAAAATGAAAAAAAATTATGTATCATAGGTAAGTTTCATGAACCAAAAGATTAGAAATAGATAGTATTAATGATAATATTAAAACAATAAAGTAATAAATTAGAAACTCCAAAAGTTTTTTCAATGTTCCATATGAATTATCCCCCTTTTTGGATTATCCAAAACGTGATTATTAGACATAAAAAGACAGTAAATGTAGTAAAACAATGGGAAAGAAAAAAATAAGAGACATTGAAATTGATGATCAAAAATTTATTACAAACCATGTCTCATCAAAGATATTCAGTGTAAACCGACAAATGGAAAATGGTTTAAGGTTTAGAAGAGGGGTCTATAGGTTCTTTTCATTTATCCTTGACCTTATCTTCCTCTTTATTCAAGGTAGAAAGATTATCCCGAGGAAGATTAGATGGAGCACCAGGAGAATGACTAGTGGGAGCCTGAAGAGGATGATCTTCCAAAACAATAACTAGCCTAAGCTGCTGAAAAAATTTCATATGATCGATAGGAAAAGGCTAAAAACTAGCTAGCATAGGTACATGGGAACCAATAGTAACACCAAGTCCTAAAAAGAACTAAGGATTAATCGGAAAAGCTTTATGATCCACAACTATTAGAACGTTAACATGAAGAAAAGGATTTTTGAGATTGTTAAAATTCATTATGATTTGGACAACCCTTTCTATCACACTAATGAAATCATATTCCTATTACATAAAATGGTTCAATTCTTTGGTCATCTCATAGAGTTGTTTTACTTGCTCTCGAAAATCCTGAGTCACAAGAGTCATCCAAATATTATTAACCAAGAATTTTAAATATACATCCATATCATTCTTAGTATAAATCTGATAGAGATAGTAATTAATGGACTTAGTAATAGTCTCTATGAAATTATTATTATCTTTGGAATACTTCTCGATCATCATAGGATCATGCTCAGTTCCTTGCTCAACCATCCTTAGAAATTTTAAAGGAATCACATGTTTTTCACTTGAGGGACCAATGACGGCAACTGTAACTTTATATCTAGAAACATTCCTTAGCTGATCAACATCAAACACTGGAGGAGGAGGAGTAAGAACAGAAGTATATAAATATATATCCTCAAGACATTTATGGATACCTTCAACAAAAGCAGTAAAGGTTGAGTTCAAGTCCTCAATCATATCCTTGATAGAATCTAACTAACTTCCAATTATTCTATTCTCAATATCTATCTCAGAAATTAATGGAAACATATTTGGATGGATTTTTTAATAACCAAATCAAATATATACCTTGCATCCTTCTCATAGATGAAATTATCTTGAGAAGTTTGACTCTTTAACATCAATGAAAAATTATACATCCCCATTTTCCCAAAAGAATCCAAGTCACCTTCACTGACTACATCAATCGGAATAGAAATAGGTGTAGAAATAAGTTCAGGTGTTGGTGGTCTAATATAAGAAAACTTTTGAGATAGCCCATAAAAATACACTTGAGCTATCAAGGATCCCCTATTATATCCTTATATATGATCCTCAGGTCTATCATGCATTAAAGGAATTCTACTAAATTTTTCCTATTCTTCAAACCTAAGATCAACCCCTCTCATGGAATTCTCAATAGCAATTGGAGAAGTGGAAGGATGGACCACAACATTAGGTACAACCACCACTATCTCAACATTTTAACTCTGTTAAGCTACAAATTGTATAATGGATATAGGTATTTGTTTAAACATTTGGGCATCTGATATCTGTACAACAACATGAATAGACTCAGATACTAAATGTGTACTGATAATAAGAATATCTAGTTTTGGAACATCAACATTATCATCCAAATAAGTCTTAGGAACATTTAAATCAATAAACTGTTCATTTTCAAATTCTTTCTCAATAAGATCCTTTTTCTCTTGTTTAGAAACATAACATTTTACAACATCTATAACTCCCATTTTTACAGCCATAACTAAATTTGATACTACATGATCAATGATCAAAATATTGGCCTCAACTTCATCAATATTTGGATCTTCATGATATTTTTTAACAGATGGGGATTTCTCCCCCTCAATAACTATATCTCGAAGATCTGGAGGCATCTCCACATCTTTACTTTTGATTCATCCACTTGCACCATTTTGGTCAAATTCTTCATTATCACCATATTTACTTCCATTATCATCTTATTCTTCCTTTTATTCATCTTCAGTATTATCATTATCATCAGTTTTAATTTATTTGGAACTTTTTTATTGTTCTTCTCTAAAGACCCCAGTATCTTCCTCATCATTTTAACCAATATTTCTATTTTTGGAAACCTACTTGGGGGGATAGGAGCTCCAAACCTAATGGAAGAATATTTGTGAGATAAATCAGGACCACTCCCTACATCTAAATATGGGTACTAGTCTTCATTGGAAATAATTTATTAATTATCATCAGAGTATTCCAAAACCTCATCAGGCTTCAATCCTGGATCAACTTCATTCTTAGGTGTGGTTGGACGATCCACCAGATTGTACTCAGTATATAACTTCTCAAAATCACCAACCCACTATATTTTTAAGGGTTTTAGTTAATTTTTATTCCTGAACAAGTAGAACTTGCAATACATAAACCACTGTAGTTTGTAAAAGACTCTTCATCAACTTGTACTAGGACTTTGGCACACAACATAGAAGAATTCATTTTCAGGTAGATCAATGAATTAGATCTTGAGGATGGCTTGTTAATCTCACACATATTCTCCATGATATATCTACAATGATTAATATCGCGACCTTCTATCATGAGAGAAATAAGATACAAATCTTGGTACCTTATTTTTGAAAAGTAACCCTTCCTTTGGAAAAGCATGTACCACACAAACTTAATGAGAAACCTACATTCTCTATCAAACTCAGAGGAAATAGGTATTATGGTTGTATCATCTCCTATCATCATAGAAAGAAAATAACTATATATAAACAAATCATTGTCTTCTAGAATTATAACTTGGTGGTCATCATAGATTTCATCATGAGGAACACCTAAATATTTAACCCATTTTCTTGAGGAAAAACCAAACACATCTTCTTTCACATGAATTCTAATCCAATCAGCACCATGATGATAAAACACAAACTCTACATGCTGATACAACTCATGGACCATCTTAGGGTAGAAAGGTCTTTTATTTGACGAAAACCAATCTAAACACCCCTGATTCTAAATCACTTTAAGTAACAATGACTTACTAGATAACAACAACATTGATTAAATTTCTTTTTCAGGTACAACTATCATGTTAGAAAGATCAAAATTTATTGGATATACGGTAGTAGTTTCACTAAACTATATCTTATACTTCTTTGAATATATTAACTTAGAGGAAGAATATAAAAATCCAACTTCATTCATGGCATTCATATCGGCATGGCAAGCTCAGTTGAGGGTAAGAAGTTTTTTTGAAAGGCGAGTTACAAAAGGGTTTCACTATGTTTGAGAGGGATATGAGAGTATTATGTGGGGATCATGGTATGTTAGGAATAGACATTATGAAACTTTAATATCATTTGGGAATTAGGTATTCTAAAAAAATAATACTTGAAATTGAAACTAAATCCATGGAAAAACACGCATTGGGTTTACAAAAAATAACATAAACCTAGAGAAATAAACCAATGGTTCAAAATATTGTGAAATAGAAAAATTTCCAAAGGCATAAAATCAATGGTGTGATAAGAAATGGAATGAAAATCCAACTGAATGACAAACCAACGATATGAAAAGAAAAATACATGATTAGAAATAGCATGAAAAACCAATTGTATAACAAACCAATGAAATAACAAACCAACAGTATGAAAATCCAATGGCATGAAAAGCCAACGACATGAAAAACCAACGAGATGTCGTCACAGAGGTATGTCAACCATAACGGTATGTTTCAATGATAAGTCATAATATATTCATATTATCCAAAACATATCATTCCAAACTCATATATGATATAATTAATTATCTCAGAACTAAAAGTCATAGTAAATATATCTATTAACTGATGTTCTATGCCAATAAATTCAATAGTGATATCTCCTTTTTGAAAATGATCACTCAAAAAGTGATGTGTTATGTCATTGTGCTTTTTCCTAGAATGTGAAACTAGATTATTAAAAATTTTAATAGAACTTGGGTTGTCATGGTTTATAAAATTGATGAACCTATCATACCAAGTTGTAGGAGCTCATTTTAAATCATATAAATACATAGTTACTTTAAAAACATGATTTGAAAATTTAGGGATTTGAAAATCCATGGGTTGTTCAACAAAAACATCCTCAACTATAAAACCATTTAATAATTCACTCTTAACAACCATTTTATAAATCGTGAAATCTAAATGTGATGCATAATCAAGTAGTATTTGTATAGATTTATGACTAGCTATAGGTGCAATGATTTCCTCCATGTAAATTCCTTCTTCTTAACTATAACCTTGTGCAGCAATTATATCCTTTTTTCTAACTATAGTGCACGACTCATCAAATTTATTCCTAAACATCTATTTAGTTCCCACAGTTAAGGTGTATTTGGGTCTATTTACAAGTTATCAAACTTTTTTCTCTCAAACTATTTTAACTATTCCTACATTTCTATCAGCTAGAATTCATCATTAATAACTTTATTGATGCTTTTTGGTTTAATATCAAAAAAGAAAGCTTGATATTCTACTTGATTTCTAATAGAAGATCTAGTTTGAGTTCTTCTATATTGATCACTTATAATATCATATATAGAATATTACTTAATGCTTATAAAATATCTATATAAAGAAGGATTGGTAACTTTTAGATTTATAGGTTCTTGTTCAAGAAGTTCTGAAAATTATTTAGAATTGGATGATTTTTCTAGCTGTTTTACATAAGAAGCTAATGGTTTGGAATTTAATTTCAGATAAGATAGATCATACCCAAGGGTTTTAAATGAGGTATTAGGAACATGTGGATTAGCTTCATCAAATATGACATGGAATGATTCGTCAATAGTTTTGGTCTACTTAGAGAAAATTCTACACTTTTTGCTAGAAATTGAATAACCAAGGAAAATCCCTTCAACACTTTTGGAGGAAAATTTATCCAAGTTATATGTAGTTATAAGAATAAATACATTGAAACCAAAAACTCTAATTTAATTAAACTTATGTTTGATATTGTTCCATATTTCTTAAGTGTCATTCTAAAGGATAGGTTTAATCCAATCTCTATTGATGATATTTCAGGATGTAATGAAATCTTCTTACAAAAAATAGTTAGGTAACTTATAATCATTTAGCATAGACTAAGATATTTCTTATAAGATTATTTTTATTCTTTCAATAACTTCATCTTGATGGGGTATCCTAGGAGAATAAAATTTATGAGTGTAGCCATTTTGTAAGAAAAATTATTCAAAATATTGATTTTCAGACTCACAGCCATGATCACTCCTTAATATTTTAATTCTATGTCCGATGACATCAGAAGTGCCTTAGAGTTAACGAAACGTCCACTACATTGGCAGTGTCTCTACTAGAAGTGTCTGTTCTAGAAGTATGAAGTCTTCCAGTGTCTTAGACTTATCTGAAATTCTATGTTGGTGGTATGACATCCTGATAGTGTGTCCTCAAGAAGAAGGTTAGTCTTGTGGTATATCTGACATAGCCAAATTCTCTCTCTGGAAGCATGAAATCCTGATGGTTTGATATCCTAGTAGTATCATATACTTAGAGATATTTTTATAGTGGAAATGGGTCATGGACAACAATGTCTGTCACAATAGTGTCTCATCCTTAGTCAGTTGAAGAACCTATCTCAGAATAAGATATTCTTATAGAAAACAGGAAATTCATTAAGATCATTAGAATCATTATTTTGTGATCAATAATACTAGAAGTTAAGTAGAAGTAGCTATTAGAATTTAGTGAGTCTTATAACAATTAAAATAAAATAAAAATATTCCAAAACCATTCAAATAAACCGGAATCTATTTTGACAATTTAGATATTAATTAGCTGACTTAAGGCCACTAAAATAAAATATTTGAATGAAAATTGAGGGTTAAGACCACATATCATTGGGTCTATATATTAAAAATCAATAATTCAGACTCAGGGTTAGCTAAAACAATTGAAGAATTTGATTTATGATATATGTCATATTTGTGAAAACCATTCTGGGAAGTGATAATGTTAATTTCATCCCCACCATATTTGAATATATGTATTCATATCAATTTACTAATAAAATCAGAGTTAGGTTTTAGAGGCCCGATGCTTGACATACATGTACATTACATTACGTTTGAGGAATACTTAATACATAACAAAAACAGACACACAAGGACCGTAATAGTTTAATGTCTTTGGAAACTCGGAATAAAATCTTCTAATCGTGGTGAAAGATCTTCAACATCTCCCAATAAAGATCTTCCCCTTTTTTTCTTACATAAAACCATTCTTTATATCTTGGGGAAAAGAAAACATAAAAGGGGTGAGCTCAAATGCCCAGTAAGGGTAAACATAGAGAACATAAAACAATCCATAAACATTTTAATGCAAAAACTTGAACATAAAATATAAACATCAAAATCTTGAGCAAAGAAATGAATCTTGGAAGTACGTAATGCATATAACATAAGATAACATCAATCATGATAAAATAGAATGGGAATAAAACATGTAATTGTGGCATCCATTAAGCACATGTAATGATTTCCATAGTAGCCAAGGCATTGATGCCAAGACCGTCTTAGTGGACAAAGTCCCTTTATGAATCGAGATCACTCCTCGTTCAAGTCCTGTAATACTGAACCAGATTAACTTACCGTTCCAGCCTTGTATATCTCATGAGATATAAATCATTACCCAATGCATTAGAGGGAGATATAGGTCCCACCCATCTCATAATGAAATCATTCTTACTTGTGCCACAAAATAAACTTACATCATTCATAATAACCCAATAAATAAAATGGGTCTCATAAACATCATCCCATCATCACATAATCCATATACAAGAAATGGATATAATTTCATAATAAGAAAATTGAAACCATGTAAATCATAGAGACATGATACTTGAAACATACACATGTGAAATAATGTTATCTTAGATGAAAATGGTTTTGATAAAACACTTGAAATGAATTCTTGAGGAAAATATCCTTTCTTCTTCAAAATCAATTTCTTTTCACAAAACATCATGAAATTTTAAAAGAAAAAGATTTTTTTGAAAATAGTCTTGAAATCTTTTGGAGGAAGCTTCATGAAAATAAGTCTTTATAAAACTGTGATAATCTGTTCGTGCCGTATAAGTTAAAAATAACATTCTCCTTGTACTTTTGTCAGAAAAGTTAAAAAAGTTCCTCGTAACGTAAAAAAAAGAAAGATTCCTTACATAACATGTAGTAAAATTAGAAAATGGGTAAAAATGACTTTAAAAATACATGAAAACACTTTTATAAAACATGGACATGGATGATAGAAATAACCCCCGTAAATACTTACTAATAAACAATCTCGGATAAAAACGAGATTGGAAAAGTTATCCCTTACCTTCTGTCTGATATGCTTCGTATGGTTCCGAACCTCCTGTATAATGATTTAAATAATGTCATTGACTTATTACTTAATCATATTCATTGTTATGATATCATATATGTTTCACTTATGACTTTATATTACCCGTTATTTTGTAAATTCCATGTTAAAGTAGCGTTTTGGGTAAAATCATTTCATTTATCGTATGTGTTTCGACTTGTAGTTTCTTGATATTATTACATATATCCTGATTTAAATAATTCTAGAATGTAAAACATGATTTATATATAATATAAATTCATCATATACATATATATTATAGATCGATAAAAGGAATTAAATACACCTTTCATGGAGACGGTAGGCCGTACGTACGCATGAACGCTGTTTTCGTTTCCTTATTGAATTGAATGAAACTAAATAGATGGCATACATATATATATATATACATAAATCCAGTAGAATTATTATTTAATATATTTCATTATTATTCATTATATAAACTTTATGATCATTCATGTATGGTTAATCATGGAGAATAAATCTCATCGCATCGTGGAGATGGTAGTCCGTACGTACGCACGAGCGATGATATCGTTCCCATAATTATAGAATTGGAGTGGATGGTATATTATATCAGAATCAGTATGATTTTATAATAACCATATATAGTTATTATTTACACCGTTATAACCATCCATGTAAGGTGTTGGTGGAAAAACAGATTACATCACGGCGTGGAGACGGTATTCCGTACGTACGCACGCGTGGTGATTTTGTTTTCCGTAGGATGGATAGAAGTTGAAATACAGTTGTATCATATTTACAATAACATATAAGTATATTATGGATACTGAAGTTATTAATTCATAATGAAAAAACTAAATAAGAAGAAGTTGAAGAAGAAATAAAATTGAAAGAATCGGTAACGGATATTACCTCTTCTTTGACACGCCTCTTTGAATCCTCCTCTTAGGGTACTAAACATGGTATTTGAAGAAGACCAGGACCTATAGGATGTTTCTAGGGAAGTTTATAAGGGAAATGGTCAGGTTTTGGACGAGCTTAAAGGCTCAAATTGGTGTGAGGAAGAGAGGGAGGAGGTTCCCTTTTGTAAGGGAGGAGAGGGGAACCTTTGGAAATCTTAAAAATATTAAATTATAATAAATCTAACCCCACTTAAAAACCTCCAAAAATAACTCATATCCGAATATTAGATGATATAGGGTTGTAATATCATCAACCAATCAAATTTAGTCATGTTAGGAATTTATTTTAAACATTATCAACTTGATTTATTCTTATTTAATCAATTTTATTTTATTTGTGGTAGTAACATTCTAAATTTTAAATTATAACAAATAATTACTTATTTGTTGTGAATTATCCATAATATGATACTTTATAACATTTTCTACCATATAAATTTAAATTTATAATTTTTAAATATTTTTGAGATTTTTAAAAATTTTATTATATATTATTTTTATAAAATAACAATAGTGTCAATTTTGTTACTATTCATTTATTTGAATTTAAATAAAATATATACAGAAGATATGTTCTAAATAAAAGCTTTAATAAATTCATAAAATGTCATATGTATCTAAAAAATTAGTGGATAACATTAAATAGTTCATATAATATTTATTTTATTATTTTTAAAACCATTTATTTGGTTTATCTCTTAATAAAATAATTACTACAACATTTTCGTATAATTATTTAATATACTTATTTTTTGCATAAAAATTAAAATTAAAATCCTATGATGAAGATAAATATATTAAATTTCACAATAAAACTTTTACTAGAATTTATCATCTTAAAATCACAATATTTAAATTGTTTTATTTATTAAATTATGAAGGTGACAACTTTGGCATCATTTAAAATAAAATAATATAAGTGTCATAATCAATTTTCTAAGACTCCAAAACGGTTATATATTAGGTCATTGGATGATTATTGTAGATATATACACTACAAAAAGTTTTGGTCAGGTTTTAGGGCCTTTTAATGGGTATTAATATTTCAATAAAAACTATATTACTGATTTTTCACTTAATAAATAATTTCTGCATCATTAATGTACCACCATTAATGACAATTATTTAACCCCTAAAAATTCTAAATAAATTATAATGATGTAGATACTTTTATTAGATTACTATAGACTATTTATGTTCGAATTTTTATGATGTTTATCACTAAATTAAAATTATTATACTTATAAGATTTAAGAGAGTGACATGTTGTCACTTTCTTTGGTTTTTATAATAATTAAATTATTTTCATGGTCAAAAGACCATAAAATGATTCTAATCCGACCCTTATGTGATATGGGTCGACATTTAGACATCCAATATGATTTTGGCATGTTTTAGGGTAATCTTATAATATTATATTTACCCTTAATTACCCGATTTACCTTTAACTATGGTAAATAAAATTTACCGTAGTTACTATTCATAATTTACAAAAATAAAAAATATCTTATTAACATAATTTGGACCCACTGATTCCAAATATGAAATAAAATTTTCCAAATTAAATACACAAAAGTTTCAGAAATTAAATTAAAATTAATCCTGTTGTCGAAAGAAAATGGGTTTTTCTTTAAAACATTACAAAAGATTGAATTGATTTAACCTACGAATTCAAGTTAAAATCAATTATAATGACATAAATTATATTAAATGGTAAAAATATATTCTATTTATACTTTAAAACCATTAAATATTATAATTTAACCACATAAGTTATTACGATGAAAAAAGTTGTTTTTAATTTAAAATATGGCGTGTTTTTACTATTCATTAAAATATGAAATTTATCAGAATAATATGAAAAATTTATCCATAATAAAATTTTATATTGTGATTCCAAAGAATAATTTTATTTTGTAAAATTTATATTATAAACATGTCAAAAACTAGATTTAAATTGGGTGCGCCATCAAAAGGCGGCAAAACTGCATTTTTTAAAAATACTTATTTTACCCGAAAAATTTATTTTGTTCTTATACCATGTTCTAGAAAATGTGTAATATGAATAATAATATTATAAAATTCAAAATATAGTTAATACTATTCAAAATGGCTAGTTCATAATAATATTATAATAACATATCGTTGTTTAGTAAGACCCGGTATTGTGTATAACACACGCTATCGAAAAAGGTCGTGATTGCGTGTAATGCAAGCCAAGTCAGGGTTGCGTATAGTAAAAGACTCCTTTGTTGTTTCGTTATAACAGAATCCAACCATTTTTCATTTATACAATGAATATATATATATATATATATATACTCAATGTTGCGTAGAATGACTATTATCAAACAAACTTGAAATTGTGAGTAACACAATCTAAGAATAGTGTTGCGTATACTGCAAGCTAATACGGTGTTGAATATAGTACAAGATAAACTTGGTGTGCTGTATAATAGAAGAAATCAATGAAATTAAAAGAATATTTTTCGTAAAATCTCGGGGTGTTACATTCTACCCCCCTTAAAATGAATTTCTCCATCAAAATTCATCGGGGTTATAAATCATTTACTATTCATAGAAACCCACATCGTAAAAAGGAATACTAAAACTTAATTTTAAAAACTAAAGTATGAAATGAAACGATTACCCAAAGTAACTCATCATTGGGTTTCTATATAGGAGAACATAGGTGAAAATATGGATATGGAAAAAAACTCTAACCATCAAGTTCTAATGGAGAGTGGTAGAGGACATGGCTATGAAAAAGCCAACAATCACAAATCCATAGATTTGTGATTATCTAAGGTACCATATGATTCATCGGATATAAGGACACTAGGACAACATTTTTTTATTTTCAAGATCATTTCCCTAAAGTTGATGAATTAAAAGAATTACTTACATGATTTTGGTACAATCTCACTGTTGTTCGTGAAATGAACAATTTCTACTTCATCTCTTAAACAAATGAAGTTGAATTTGTTATTCGTGAAGTGTTAGAAGATCATGTGATAGAATGACGGGTCATTCCATCTATCTCAAACAAAAGGTTAGCAAAAGTTATTAAATATACATAAGTCCATCTATAGTGAGATTAATCATATATGGTTCCTAAAATTGACTTATAATTCGTATATCATACTGCTTAATAAAATAAAACTAGTTTCTACTAACCAGGGACTTCCTGTAGGCTAGTGGTAGGAGATAATGGCCAGTCGCACTTCGGTCATGGGTTTGATTCCTACAGCCTTGTCCGACGCGATGAGTTGTCGCTCGTCCTGCAGGTTGTCCTTTTTCTAAAACTATATTACTATAAAATCCCTTCAATAATATCGAACAAACTTCTATCCTTAAACAATACTAATTTATGTCCAACATAATCCATTCCAATCTTTAGGCTTATCTATAATACTGCAGTCCACTCTCATAATATAGTAAAAATTATTACCAGAGAGTCCATATAACAAGCGTGTTAATACCATCATTGATCCCCATATATCATAAGATATGTCTTGTCGGTCACATTCCAAACATTCGAAGGCCTTAATCATGTATTCTATTGAAAAATTAATACCCATTGAACCTTAGTGAAAACACGAATGCAGTTAAAAGATAACACTTTCCACATACCAAAATCCAGAAATTCTATATACTCAAACCATGATATAACCTTCTCCTTATATCAGTCATGATCTCATGAATACTATCAAACATTTAATTTCTCCTTATCTCTTCGTTATGCGCATATCATCTTCTTTCCAAAAATATCTGAATAACCTTTCATGGTTACTGGTACCATTCATCATACACTTTCAAAACATAAGGAATGAAAATAGTGTAACAATCCTTAGATGTCTCTTTATTCCATAGTACCATGAGATTACTTATACAACATTACACTTGATAAACATGTAATCATTCCATTACCTTCTTAAACCATTGACTGGTCTTCAACAATTCTTCCATCTCACATATCATTTGTAGTGTCGTCATCATCATCAACATAAATATTACCCATACGACCATACTGATTCACTTCATGAGACTTTACCTCAAGGAATTGGTTTTCATAATGCCCATACATTCCACATTCAAAACATTTAACCATTGTTGATGTCGTAGCAATACCATTATCCTCATCCATGGTGTTAACTGAACCTTTTCCTTTGCAATTAATGGATTTATGTCCTTCTTTTCCACACCCAAAGCATCTTCCCGTTCCGTTGAAACATTCTCTTTGATGCCTCTTCCCACATGATTTACTTAGGGGATATTGAACTTTCTTTCCTCTATGATCGTCATGAAACTCCATCTTTCTCTTATTAGCCGTGTTAGGAAACTTACCAAATTTGAGTTTATTGATCATATTATGAGATTTCTGATTTGGTATAATAATGATTTTTGGACTTCCAAATCCCATTTCATTTGTTTTCTAATGAAGAATATCATTCCATTGTCCATCATATCCTCCATTATCGTGAATCATCTTGTTTCCAACCATTTTCTAAAACCCAAAAAGAATAGTGTGAGAAAAAAATCATAATAAAGGGGGAGTAACTTCAATATCTAACATATTATGTTTAATCTAATATCGTTACCATAATTCTAGGACTATAACCTATACATATACATAACCTTAGGGACATTCCTAGACATACCTTAGAAATATCTCTAGGGATCTCACTAACGTTTTCACATCCTACTTTCCAAAGGTTGACTAAACCTTTCCTCTGATACCAACTGTAGAGGCCTGATGCTTGACATAAATGGAAATTACATTACTTTTTCGGAATACTTAATACATAACAAAAATAGACACACAAGGACTGTAATAGTTTAGTGTCTTTGGAAACTCAGAATAAAATCTTCTAATCGTGGTGAAAGATCTTCAACATCTCCCAATAAAGATCTTCCCATTTTTTTTCTTACCTAAAACATATATTTATATCCCGGGGAAAAGAAAACATAAAAGGGGTGATCTCAAATACCCAGTAAGGGTAAACATAGCAAACATAAAACAATCCATAAACATTTGAATGCAAAAACATGAACATAAAATCTAAACATCAAAATCTTGAGCAAAGACATGAATCTTGGAAGTACATAATTCATATATCATAATAGAACATAAATCATGATAAAATAGCATTGTAATAAAACATGTAATTGTGGAATCCATTAATCATATGTAATGATTTCCATAGTATCCAAGGAATTGCTGCCAAGACCATCTTAGTTGACAAAGTCCCTTTCTGAATCGAGTTCACTCCTCGTTCCAGTCCTGTAATACTGAATCGATTAACTTACCGTTCTAGCCATGTCTATCTCATGAGATATAAATCTTTACCCAATGCATTGTAGGGAGATATAGGTCTCACCCATCTCATAATGAAATCATTCTTACTTGTGCCACAAAATAAACTTACATCATTCAAAATAACCCAATAAATAAAATGGGTTTCATAAACATCATCCCATAATCACATAATCCATATATAAGAAATGGATATCATTTCATAATAAGAAAATTGATACCATGTAAATAATAGAGACATGATACTTGAAACATACACATGTGAAATAAGGTTATCTAAGATGAAAATGGTTTTGATAAAACACTTGAAATGAATTCTTGAGGAAAATATCCTTTCTTCTTCAAAATCAATTTCTTTTCACAAAACATCATGCAATTTTAAAAGAAAAGGATTTTTTTGAAAATAGTATTGAAATATTTTGGAGGAATTTTCATGAAAATAAGGCTTTATAAAACCGTAAAAATCCGTTTGTGCCGTATAAGTTAAAAATAACATTCTCCTTGTACTTTTGTCGGAAAAGTCAAAAAAGTTCCTCGTAACGTAAAAAAAAGAAATATTCCTTACATACCATGTAGTAAAAGTCAAAAATGGGTAAAAATGACTTTAAAAATACATGAAAAAACTTTTATAAAACACATACATGGATGATAGAAATAACCCTAGTAAATACTTACGAATAAACAATCTCGGATAAAAACGAGATTGGAAAAGTTATCCCTTACCTTAGGTCCGATATGCTTCGTATGGTTCCGAAACTCTTGTATAATGATTTAAATAATGTCATTGACTTATTACATAATCATATTCATTGTTATTATATCATATATGTTTCACTTATGACTTTATATTACCCGTTCTTTTGTAAATTCTATGTTAAAGTAGCGTTTTGGGTAAAATCATTTCATTTATCGTATGTGTTTCGACTTTTCGTTTCTTGATATTATTACTTATATCCTTATTTAAATAATTACATAATGTAAAACATTATTTATATATAATATATATTCATCATATACATATATATAATGGATCGATAAAAGGAATGAAATACACCGTTCATGGAGACGGTAGGTCGTACGTACGCATGAACGCTGTTTTCGTTTCTTTATTGAATTGAATGAAACTAAATAGAAGACATACATATATATATATATATATATATAAATCCAGTAGAATTATTATTTCATTTATTTCATTATTATTTATTATATAAACTTTATGATCATTCATGTATGGTTAATCATGGAGAATGAATCTCATCGCATCGTGGAGATGGTAGTCCATACGTACGCACGAGCGATGATATCGTTCCCATAATTATAGAATTGGAGTGGATGGTATAATATATCAGAATTAGTATGATTTTATAATAACAATATATAGTAATGATTTATACCATTATACCCATCCATGTAAGGTGTTGGTGGAAAAACATATTACACCACGGCGTGGTGACGGTATTCCGTACGTACGCACGCGCGGTGATTTTGTTTTCCGTAGGATGGATAGAAGGTGAAATATGGTTGTTTCATATTTATAATAACATATCAGTATATTAGATATACTGATGTTATTAATTCATAATGAAACATCTAAATAAGAAGAAGTTGAAAAAGAAATAAAATTTAAAGAATCGGTAACAGATGTTACCTCTTCTTTGACACACCTCTTTAAAGCCACTTCTTAGGGTACTAAAATTGGTCTTTGAAGAAGACCAGGACCTCTAGGATGTTTATAGGGAAGTTTATAAGGGAAATTGGTAGGGTTTGGCAGAGCGTAAAGGCTCAAATTAGTGTGAGGAAGAGAGGGATGAGGTTCCCTTGTATAAGGGAGGAGAGGGGCACCTTTGGAAATCTTAAAAATATTAATTTATAATAAATCCAACCCCACTTAAAAACCTCCAAAAATAACTCATATCCGAATATTAGATGATATAGGGCTGTAATATCATCAACCAATAAAATTTATACATGTTAGGAATTTATTTTAAACATTATTAAGTTTATTTATCCTTATTTAATCAATTTAATTTTATTTGTGGTAATAATATTCTAAATTTTAAATTATAACAAATAATTACTTATTTGTTGTGAATTGTCCATAATTGGATACTTTATAACAGTTTATACTATATAAATTTAAATTTATAATTTTTAAATATTTTTGTGATTTTTAAACAATTTTATAATATATTATTTTTATAAAATAACAATAGTGTCAATTTTGACACTATTCATTTATTTGAATTTAAATAAAATATATATAGAAGATATGTTCGAACTAAATGATTTAATAGATTAATAAAAGGTAATATTTGTCTAGAAAATTTGTGGAGCACATTAAATAGTTCATATAATTTTCATTTTATTATTTTTAAAACCATTTATTTGGTTTATCTCTTAATAAAATAATTACTACAACATTTTTGTATAATTATTTAATATACTTATTTTTTGCATAAAAATTAAAACTAAAATCCTATGATGAAGATAAATCTATTATATTTGATTATAATACTTTTACTCGAATTTCTCATTTTAAAATCATAATATTTCAATTGTTATATTTATTACTTTATGAAGGTGATAACCTTGGCATCATTTAAAATAAAATAATATAAGTGTCATAATCACTTTTATAAGACTCAAAACGGTTATATATTAGTTTATTGGATAATTATAGTAGAGATATACACTAACAAAAGTTTTGGTCAGGTTTGAGGGCCTTTTAAGGGGTATTATTATTTCAATAAAATCTATATTACTGATTTTTCACTTAATAAATAATTTCTGCATCATTAACGTATCACCATTAATGAAAATTATTTAATCCCTAAAAATTCTAAATAAATTATCATGATGTAGATAATTTTGTTAGCTTACTAGATACTATTTATGTTCGAAGTTTTATGATGTTTATTACTAAATTAAAATTATTATACTTATAAGATTTAAGAGAGTGACATGTTGTCACTTTCTTTGGTTTTAATAATAATTAAATTATTTTCCCGGTCAAAAGTCCATAAAATGATTCTAATAAAACCCTTAGGTGATATGGGTCGACGTTTAGTCATCCAATAGGATTTTGGAATGTTTTAGGGTAATTTTATAATATTATATTTACCCTTAATTACCCGATTTTCCTTCAACTATGGTAAATAAAATTTACCGTAGTTACTATTCATAATTCCCACAAATAAAAAGTAGCTTATTAACATAATTTGGACCCACTTAATCAAAATATAGAATCAATTTTTCCAAATTGAATACACAAAAGTTTCAGAAATTAAATTAAAATTAATCCCATTGTCGAAAGAAAACGGGTTTTTCTTTTAAACATTGCAAAAGACTGAATTGATTTAACCTACGAATTCAAGTTTGAATCAATGCTAATGACATAAATTATATTAAATGGTAAAAATATATTCTATTTAAACTTTAAAACCATTCAATATTAAAATATAACCACATTAGTTATTATTATTAAAAAAGTTGTTTTTAATTAAAATATGGCATGTTTTTACTATTCATTAAAATATGAAAGTTATCATAATAATATGAAAAATTTATCCATGGTAAATATTTATATTCTGATTTCAAAGAATAATTTTATTTTGTAAAATTGAACTTATAACCATGTCAAAAACTAGATTTAAAGTGGGTGCACCATCAAAAGGCCGCAAAACTGCATTTTTTTAAAAATACTTATTTTACCCGAAAATTTTAATTTGTTCTTATACCATGTTCTAGAAAATGTGTAAGATGAATAATAATGTTATAAAATTCAAAATATAGTAAATACTATTCATAACGGCTAGTTCATAATAATATTATAATAACATATCATCGTTTAGTAAAACCCGGTATTGCGTACAACACACGCTATCGAAGAAGGTCGCGATTGCATGTAATGAAATCCAAGTTAGGGTTGCGTACAGTGCAAGACTCCTTTGTTGTTTCGTTATAACAGAATTCAACCATTTTTTCATTTATACATTGAATATATATATATATATATATACTCAATGTTGCGTAGAATGACTATTATCAAACGAACTTGAAATTGTGTGTAACACAATCTAAGAACAGTGTTGTGTATACTACAAGATAATACGGTGTTTCATATAGTATAAACTAAACTTGGTGTACTGTATAATAGAAGATATCAATGAAATTAATATAATATTTTTCATAAAATCTCGGGGTGTTACATAGGTTTTGGAGAATGCTTCACATAAAAAATCTGTCACTATATTTATAAAAAAATATTTCTCATAGGTATCGATAAAGTGTCTCATGTTAATAAATCTAAATACACAGTCAACAATAAAGGTTATCTTTTGTAACATTGAATCAAACCACTTTTATTTTATTACACTGACCTGACCATGAGAGTAATAATGCAATATTATTATATAATTAATAACTCCATAATAACAAACATTTTCATATTGAGTCTATCTATTTGATATATTAGACTACCAATATTTAATTTTAGTTAATATAACTCCATCATGTTGTCTTTTTGAGCTCACTACTCAGCTAGTTATATCAAAAACTTTATCCACTAATCAATGGTGATTTTCATTCATTACCTAAATTACTTTTATAAAAAGGAAACACTCTTATTTATTGGGATAAAATGTCAAACATTAATTTCAATTCATGAAATATATACATGAATATGAAAATTAAATAATTTTTTATTCTTTATTTCAAAAAAGTAAAGGTCACACCTTCAATTTCAAAAAATATTGAGACTCTTTGCAATGAAAAGTATATATTCCTATCAAAGGTTACAAATAATGATTTCTAATTATAATTAATTTTACGTTACCTTTATAAAAAGGTAGTAAAAGTTTATGATATATGTACAATTAGATATGATGAGATAACAAACACATGTTTAAATTACTTACATGATGTATTTTTTGATCAAACAATAGTTAAACAAGACTGTGTGTTGTTCCATCTCCTTATCTTTATTTCTTAATGTTTCTATTGTATATAATCGTGGAAATCTCTTTATTTGAGGAAGTGATGGAAATGTGGGCTCAAATTGTTCATATTACTTATCTTTATTTCTCCTTATTTGACAATATCCCATGCTCAAATCTTCCAAATATAATGAACACAAATCAATTAATTCATGAGTGAAATAAGATTTAATAATGGAACCTTCAAGATGATTCATGTTCCAAAACTAAGATTTCATTATGTATATATTTATTTTTTTGGATACATCCAATGAAAAGTAATGGGTGACCTAATAAGTATGATAGTTAGAATATGAAATGTTAGATGCGACATGTAAGTGAAAAACACTGGAGGAAAAATTTTCTCTAACCAAAACATAATTAATTTCACTTAATCTTTAATTACTTCTAAAAACATGGAAAAATTTTAATTAGTAGATAATTTTAATAATGGAACAATCAAATCACCTTTAACCTTATTTTATTGGATAGTAAATAATAGATTGATTTTGGAATCAATTTACGAAGACGAATGTCATAGTCATGAGCCTTTAGATACTTCAGTTTCACCACTCTTCAATTCATAAATTTAGATATGTTTATTGAATAACCATTAGGGACCTTGATAATATATAATAGTTTTAGAATTGTTTTCTCTGAATTTCTCATCACATTGTAAGCATTGGTAAATTTCTAGTTATTTTGATTAATACACTTGGGATGTAGCTCTAGTATGATACCCAAATCCACTAATTTAAGACAATGTCATAAATAATAATTTTTCCCTTCGCATTTTGAATTATAATAATTAAAAAAAAATTATTATATATTTTTTGTAAATGTGCATTACATATCAACAGTGCCGTAAAAAATTTGTTGACTAATAGGGAAAATAAAAGAAGACAATTTTCTTCTTCAATGTGTAATTGGATTTAGTGAAAATATAATTTATCATTCTATATTTCACCTGTCATTTCCCAACTGAAAAACCAGCATCTTTCAATTCAATAATCAGTTCAGTTCCTACATACATTGTTGTTTCTTCTTGATATCAATAGTATTTTCACACCATTAATGATTTTTTCTATAAGGATGATCAATTAGCATGAATCATCAATGTCCAATAAAATATACACTATAATGATATTTAAGCCTCCTAGATTTTATATTCTTCATAAAAATAATAAAATAAAGTTCACCCATCATGGTCAAGAAAAACATCATTCAATAAGAAGAAAATATTTAATCATCCACATAAGTGAATCATGCATAAGAAATATTCCTTTTAAAGAAGAATAATATTTCTGCAGAACAACATTAAAATGCTTCTTCAATAATTTTATTAATGTTTTAAGGAACATGTATATATCATTTGTAGAATTATAGGATCCATATAATGGTATAATTAATAAATTAAATGGTTTTTCATACACATCCATGGAGGAAGGTTATTAACATGAATAAAAAATAGCCATGTATTGTGTGTTGTAAGAATATGAAAAAATGTTTTTAAATCATCAAATTATATACCCAGTATTAAATTATGTGCCACAACTATAAAATAAAGATATCATGTATCAAATGTCTACCATGCTAATCCATGTGTAGGATGAACCGATAACATCCTCAGTTTTTATGAATCATTTTTTTAAATAAATTAAATTTATTCGATGGATTATATTACATTATAAAAAGTTTAACCTTTCAATACATGAAGCACCATTTCAATCTTTCAGAATACTCAATATTGTCTTAGCTTGCGTTACACGCAATAATGAGTTTTAACAAAATAATGTTATATTATTAATGTAGTTGTTTAAACACAACTGTTATAACATGGACATTAAAATTATTGATATCAATAGTAATAAATAATTTTTAAATAATTATTATAATGGTTATATATAAATAAAAAATATTTATAATAATATTCATATTTTTTTGGTAAAGTCATTATATTTTTTGAAAATAATTTTTTCACAAAAAATGTTTTTTGTTTATTTTTGTGAAAAATAATAAAATTATTTTTTTTTGAAAATTTTAGAAATTTAATTTCATAAAAAAAAATAAAAAATAAAAAATTTCAAAATTTTATTTGGGTGAATTTGCATAATTTTTCTATAAAGAGTTTTTTGATTAATAGTGAAAAATACTAACTTTTAATTAAAAATTGTTATTTTTATTATTTTATTTATAAAGATAAATTATATTTAAAATTTGTATTAAGGTATAACTAGTTCAATAATAAATCTATTAATCTAATTTAAGTCATTAGAATCTTTTTCATATTGAAATCAAATATAAATACTTTGTAAACCTTTGATTATTTTCACTTTAAAAACTAGCTTTCTCATCACATCTATCAGATTAATATTAAATTAATTTTTTCAAATTCTTGTGAATAGAATTTGGGAAAATTGATTCCTTATATATAATAATAAATAATTTATAATTTCTAATAAGGTCAAATTTATTTTTGAGAAAAATAAATTGTGAATTTATTAAAAATTTATTATCTTATTTAGGGTAAAAAATGAGTTTACTAGGGGTTAAACTAAAAATATAAGTATCAAATTTAAATAAAAAATTTACTAAAAAAATAATTTCTAGACATATTCTTCCCTTTTAATACTGATGGTTTTAATTTGACAAATTTTGGATACTTTTTTAATATGATAAATGTGGGTGTAATTCTCTCTTTAAAGAAATTAATGTTCCCACTCTCCTCAATTATTAAAGGCCACCCCTCTATTCTCTTATCCAAAACATCAAAACTCTTTGTTTCAGAAAATACCTACCCAAATAACTCCCCTACTAACCTCCCCTCATCATATAATCCTTATTTTTGAAGAAATCAAACCAAGTAATGCTTTTAGTGAAAACCTAAGGAGGCTACCTGAAAAAAGGTAACATTTATCAACGAGAGTTCATCATTTATTTATCATTCCACCAATTAAATTATTATTATATCATGATTATATAGTAACATAAGTATCTAACATATAATTATATGTTATTATGTTATGGTTATTACCTAAAAACACACACACTTCCATCAAATAGAATATGAAATAATTATTTGTTTGTACAATGGACTACCGCCTCACGAACTGTTGTCATTCATTTTTCTATTACCACCTCTCAGGGATGGTTATAATTATGGTTTTATAGTTTATATATGATCTATATTATTTTATTATTATTTGGGAATTTTTATATTACATATACCTTCATACTCTACATTTTGTGGGAATACGATAACGTCGTTCATATGTACAACGGACTACCACCTCATGAAGTGATGTGATTCTTTCACACTATAATTGTGATATATTAAAAATTATTTTAATTATTATTATTATATATATTTCCTAACCATGATTATGGAGTGATAATATATATTATTTACTTTTTTTCTTTCAACACAATATGAAAATGAAAAACATTGTTCATGCGTACGTACAACCTACCGTCTCCATGAACGATGTATTTCATTTACAATCAATAAATTTTATGGATTGATATAAATAACTATATACTGAATATGTTTTATATTTATATCATGTATATAATTTTATATATTATGGAACCATTATAAATATAATATGCCCAAAAATATAACAAATCAAAAGTTATATGAAAAACAAAGTGGTTATTACCAAAAACATAACTTTAAACCCAAATCACTAGTAAATGGGTAATAAAAGATTATAATAAAAATATATATGGTAATATATACATATTAATATGGTTCTAAAATTTATTTATAATAATCTTATATTCATTATTCATGATTTTTTAATGAGTTTGACAAAATTTAAGGCATAAGGTATGATATTGTTTTCTCAATTTTCCCTATTTGAGATGTATATTACGTTATGAACCTATATTCTCCACAATGTGTACTGAAAAATCCATTATTTTAAATTATTTTACATTTAATTTTAATGTTTCAATCCAACAAAAATGTTATTTTATTATTTTTTGTGACATTTTATGGTTCTAGAATCATTTTGAGATTAATGGTTAAAATTGCAGATTTTAGATTATAAATATTTTAATTTATTTTTGTATTTCGACCATAATTATTTTTAATAGATCCAAACTGAATAATTATTATTTTTTAGGTTTATATAAATTTTTAGATTAATTTTATTATTCAGTTACCAAAGCTCAATCCATTATTTGAGGGCCCAATAATAACTCACGAGTCTGGCCTCAAAATATGTGCGTAGATCTATAGATTTTTTATGCTTGGACCATATATCATATAATAATGGCCTAGAGGATCTTAAATTCAACAAAAACCTATATTACATCCATTTTAATAACTTTTTTTAATTAAACCATTTCTTATTCCTTCATTTTCAAAGCAACAAATGCGTTGGAACTCGATGCATTGGTATACGAACAATCTGCCTATGAATAATAAATATCACGATTAAGTAGCCCATAAGTCATTTATTTTTTGGCCTATGAAGATGAAAATTTTTTATAATACATGGGAGACATAAATAAACAACTTTAAGTAATAAATCTTTCCCCAATTCTCTAATTAATGGTTTTTCCCATGTGCACAAATTCAATGAAATATTTTGGAGCAAATATTTTCACCCCCACTCCCTATAAAACAGTATCCCTTCTACATTTCATGTTTTTGAGAAATTAGGAGTTTCATTTGTTGACCATTTTCTATAGTTTTTTAGTTTAATTTAATTTTCAATAATATTATTTATTTTTAGTGTATTTTAGTATTCTTCATCCTCTCATTCTCTCATTTTTTATCTTTTTTTTCACTTCATTATTTTCTTCAACACCGTGAACTCTTATGCTCACGATTATGAGTAGAAAACCCAAGGAAGCTCCTTGGAGAGTAATATAGTGATAAAGGTTTATGAAAACTCATGATTAATATTTCTTTTTTTCTTATATTTAGGTCAAGAGGGATCTTATTTGGGAAAGTTGCCTTTGTGTCTCCACTTTCCACCTAAGGCTTAACTTTCACTTCTGTAATATTCTCCCTCAATTGAGGAGGCGGATATGAGGTATCTCAACTATCATTGAGAGCACCATATATTTAAAAAAAATATGTAGAGTGATATCTTGAAACATATGATAGAGTGTGTTCATTTAGTAAATATGAAACTAAAATCAAGATAATAAAGGTTTAATCTGGGTGATTCTCTCAAGAACATCTCCTTTCATTCTAACTTCATTTTTTTGGATTAATTGTTTTTTCATTTTATATGAAAGTTTAATTTTAGTTTTTAAGTATAAAATCTTAAATATCTATTCTTATTCATTTTAATTCAAAAATAAAAACATTATAAAAAAGTAAATTTGTAGTAGTGATTGATTGACTGTAACAACACCTCAAGGGGCCGACCTAGGTCAGCCCCTATACTACACTTCGTTATAAATATTTTGAGAGTTCAAATGAAAAAGAATCAAAAAATTGGGATAATTTATAGGTATATATGTGGTATTTACTCAAATTTTGTAAATAATTATATTTTATTTCATTTAAAAAATTCAAAAAAATCATAAATTTCAAAAACTAAAAAGAACCCCTTTTATCCCTGATGTATTAAAATTGTGATTCTTATGCATGGAATGACTATTTCCATGTGCAATAAGAAGAATAAATTAAAAATTGTCAGTAACAAGAATTTAAATAAGACATACAAAAACTGAATAGCAAAGCTAAAAGGGTTTAATAATATATTCTTTCACTGTTGGAAAAACCCAAATAAGAACTAGAACGAATGATGGAAGATATTTCACCAAATGTTTTTATGTTAAGAACATATGACCGTTGATAAGGAGATAATAAATAACTACAAACATTATCCCACACTCAACCATTGCTTTAGGATACCCCTAAAGTACATATTCAAGCTGATGAAATTATGGGAGTTCAATTTTTTTGGAAGATTCCTAGAATCGCATTTTTTAAGATAACCCGAAACATGATCTTAACATCCTTGATAATGAAAAATAATCAAATTTCTACCTCTATATTTCATTGGAATATGGTGATTAAGATTCCCCTAATGATATTTATTTTCCAATGGTCCTTCCAAAAGAGATCAATTTCCAAGATGATGTATTTGAAAGGGAATAATTCTTTATTGATTCACTATGTTCTAATCTTATCTAAGATAAATTGTTTTTTGACACCTCTTTTTATAGAATTTTCAATACAATAAAAATGAAGAAATAATTTGATGTTGAGGAATGTAATAGACAATTTGGGGTTATTAAGGAAGAATATATAGAGAATATGGTGGTGGTGAAACTTCCTCTTTTATGACAACTGGCATACCATATGAAAGAGGACACAATGGAAGTCAATATGGAGCGCCACTATTTTATTTTCTCTCCCACTATAGACCTTAAATTTTATATGTATTATTTATTTAGGGTTGATAATTCTATTATCTTCTTCAGGGTCCTCCATTCTCAGTGTTTATTCTTGCACACTGGGAAAATTCACATGTGGTGGTTCATCTCAAAGAAACCATTCCCACCTTTTGATTGGGGATAATCCACTACAACTACATGACTAGGGTCCATAAAAATCAGGAACCCTTTTATCAGGTCCAAAACAACCATCATCCCCTTTTTAAACAATCTATTTCTTATTAATCCTTTTTTATTATGTCTTTTCATTTCCTTCTTTTAGTTTTAAAGTGGTAGCTTCTTGGAGCTTAAATCAAGGTCACCACTGAAAAATAAATCAGGCTGTGTCTTTCATTTTCATCCCAATTTAAAATTTTCAGGTAATAATGTCTTTATCTAGTAGAACTAAAAAGATATTATTAAATGGAATAAGGTTTGGGGATAGATTTTAATATAGTATTAGGTATTTTTTGTGTGCATTCATTTCAATTTTCATGTCTTTTTCTAATTTTTCAAGTTTTCATTTTTCATTTTTAGGTGTGTTTTTAAGATTTTTGAGTGGAATTGAATAATTTGGAAAACTAAAACCATCTTGTTAGTTTTTAAACATTTATTGATTTAGTTTGAGGATTTAAATGATTGTTGGATAGATTTTTCTTCTTGATTTATGGTAATTTCATTTGATGAAGTTTGATTGATTGGGAGAGTCATGTTCACTACTACTATCTGAATTGAAAATATTGACCATCCTATGAGGTTTATAAACCTTTTTTGACAACTTATTTACATTTATATCTTTTTCATGAGAGTCTTGAGACATGTTTTTTGGTCCATAAATCATTATTTTTTCTCTTTTTCAAATATGTTAGGGTTAAAGATATTTGTCAAGTAGGATTGGGGCATCACTTTGGAAGACATTTTGGCATTGAATTCTGATTTTGGCCAACCTTTTTATCTATACTTTATTAATACAAAAGTAGCAATTAAATACCATGTTAGGAAGCCACATCAAAATCCATTTATCCATTTTCAAACTTATCTAGAAGTTAAATTCATGATTATTATTGAACTCAATTGTGGAGGAGGGAGAATATGATCTATATTTTTCTTTTTGGAAAAATTTGATTGAGATGAAAACAATGTGTATCCATATTTATTAATTCATTGGTAGAATAAATTTAATAATGGAAATATGTATGGGTGTCCCAAAATATCATTAAACATTTGTGTTGGGTGTTCACTAATATTTTAAAATAAAATGTTGGCTCTGTTTTCCTCAAAAATATGATTTTGAAGAGGAATCCATATCTGAATTAAAGAATGCTAAAAATTAAGGGAAATAAGGATGAAATTTATCATTCTTATGAAAACAAAAAGTGTTAGAATACTAATGAAATATCGTTTTAGAGGTTAATCAATTTTTAACTGATTTTGGAGCACATCATTCTTGATCAAAAATGTTTTCATGCATTTACTTCACTTTAGAGCATAACCATCCTCATTCCTCCTCTAATGTTTTTACATTTAAAACCATCAAACCCTCAACCTCAGAAAAACCCATGTAGAATAAATCATGGTTAAGAAAATAACATCTCACTAAAGTAGAGATAATAAGAGGATATAAAGCCTATTGATATAACACCTGTTCTTGACAGTTAGAAAAACTCCACATACAAATATCCTTGAATGAAGAGAGAATTATTTTTTCGGGGAGGTAGGTACGACATGAATATGAGTATCAACATTATATTGAATAAATTATTATTATTTTTAGGGGTTATTAAATTTTAATCCATATAGGATTCATGATATTTTCATTTGATATGATAATTTAGTTGTGTTGTAATTTATTCTTTGGGAAGTTTGTTTTGACCACAGTATGAGATGATTTCCTAGGATTGAAATGTTTAAGGGTGGGAGAATTAAAGGAGACAATATTTTAAACTATTTTACATTGAATTTCAATATTTCAATCCCAAAAAAGTGTTATTTTGTGGGTATTTTTCAGGTTTTATGGGTTTAGATAATTTTCGGTTAATTTCTACAATCGCGAATTTTGGATTTTAACTGTTTTAATTTTTTCCCTATTTCGACCATAAAATTTTCTTCAGGGAACCAAAATGAATTATTATTATTTTTAGGTTCTTATAAGTGTTTTTTTTCATTTTAATCTTCAGGGACCAAATCCCAATCCATCATTAGGGGGCCCAAAATCATCTCTCAATTATAGCCTCAAAATATATGCATAGATATGAATATTTTTTCATGTTGGGGACATATATCATAACTACAAGGTCAAAATGATCTTAAATTTTACCAAGACCTAGAATAAATCCTAATGATGAACTCTTATTATTCTTTACACACCTAATTACTTTATTTTCAAAGTCATAAATGCATTGGAACTCATTGCATTGGAATAAAAGTAGTTTACCTGGGTAGATTAATATATGGATAAAATCGACTATAACTCATTACATGGACAATGATGCTATTTTTTTTTGAACAAATAGGGGAGACATGACAGAAAAAAATTAAATCATAAAATGTTTCCTAATTCTTCCATTAATTATGTCTAATATGTATATACATTTTGAGGAATATTTTGGAGTTAACAGTTTAACCCCCTCTTGCTATAAAAGAGTGTCCCTTCTTCATTTCAAGTTGTTTGTAAATTAGGGGTAGCATTTGTTAAACATTTTATATAGTTTTGTAGTTTCATTTATTTTGTAATAGTACTATATATTTTTAGTATATTTTAGTCTTCTTTTTTCCTATCATTCTCTTGTTATTTTTTATCTTTTTTGGTTTATACTTCGTTCTTTTATTCATCACTGTGAACTATTATACACTTGATTATGGATAGATAACATGATATTGTTTACATGGGAGTAATACAGTGATAAACCCAAGTCTTTGAAAATTCATGACTTGTATTTCTTATTTTCTTAGAGTTAATTCAATTCAGATCTTAGTGGGATAGGCGCCTTTGTGTTTTCACATTCTACCTGAGACTTAGCTTTCAATTTTGTAATATTCTCTCTCAATTGAAGAGATATATGTGTAGTCACATAGATATCATAGAGAGAACTATATATCGATAAACATATATATAGTATTATGTTCACACATATGATTGAGTGTATTCATTAAGTAAATTTGACACTAAAAATATGGAAGTGAAGGTTTAATCTTGGTGATTCTATGGAAAACGTATCCTTTCATTCTAACTTCATTTTGTTTGTATTAATTTGTGTTTGTACATGTTTAATTTTATTTTTTATTTCTAAATGATTCAATATCCATTTCTGTTTATTTTATTTCATTAATTAAAAAAATTTAATTAGTAGTAGTGGGTGATTTATCATAACAACTCATCAAGAGAACTACATAGGTCATCCCCTTTGCCGCACTTAGTTAAAAATAATTCAAGAGCGCACATGAAAACATTTAATCATGTATATATAAACAATTTGACATGTAATATCATAAATTCATTCATCCTCATGATATTTTTAGTTTCATTTTATGTTATTCCTTCATGGGTATTTTGAATCAATGTTACCAAAGTTGTAAATATTTCATGGTACAATCTCATCATTTATCAATATTGTTTTTATTATGTTTTATATGATAAAATATTATGATCCAATTCTCAAGAATTCTAATTAATTTTATTATACTCTGGTTATTTATGATATCTTCATTTAATGTTGACATTTTCCCTCTCATTGGTAGTTAAAATTATTAAGTAAATTTTTTATGAGAACTTGACTTTATTTTTCCATTCGATTGGAAATATGTTTTCTTCCAAAACCATGTTTTTTAAAAATATTTTGAAAAATATTTTATTACTATCTTATTATTTTTAGAATAAAATTTTATCCCTTTTTAACATTTTTCAAATTTTAGAGGAATATTTATATCATTTTCTAAATAATTTATATTTATATTTTAATAAAAATGCGAAAGTAATATTCATTTTAATATATTTGACATGAACATAATTTTCAAATTTCGTGACCAATCATTACTTTGAAATGTACTTTAAAGGTTTTCAAAGTTATTTTTATTGAAAAAGGTTTTTAATATGATTTATTTTTTAAAAATGTTTTTTCAAAGTATAAATGATATTTTAGTCAAGAAATTTTTAATTGGTCTTTCAAAATTATTTTCCATATAAGATGAAATTTATTGGTGTTACCTTTGAATTATCAGGGATTTGATCATAAGATAAAATTAAAATTATATCTATGAATGGTTTATGTTTTCATGGAATGATATTTATGAAACCAATTTCTCTTCCATGGGTTATACCATCATAAAATGATTATGAAACATGCTTATTTCAAAAGGTTATGATATGATGAGATGATTATAAATCCAATCTATTTTCCAAAGGTTATAATATGATGAAATTTTGATGATACCCATTGGATTTCGTGGGTTATGATATGATGAATTTTTATGATCTCCTAGAACACATAAATATGGTTTTCCTTAAGTGACTGGAGGGGACTATATCTCCCTACAATGCAATGGGTAATGATTTATATATCGTGATATAAAAAATATTAGAATAGGGAGTGAAATATGTTTAGTAAGAAAGGTATAGAACCAGAAGTGAACTCAGTTCAGTAAGATAGGGCTGTAATTGGTAGTGAACCCAGTTCAGTAAAGGGCTTTGTCTGCTATGATGGTCTTGGTTTTGAGCCTTGACTAATATGGAAATGATTTTCTATACTTATGTGTATGCCACAAATACAATGTTCTATTCCAGTGTTATTTTCTAATGTATCATGTTATTTGATTCACTTAAGATTCATGTCTTATTAAGTTCAAATATTTATGACATTATTTTAATATTGTGATCATTTATATGAAGGGAATGTATTTTAAAAGTTATGTTCCTGTTCTCATATATTTATACTCATGTTATGTTTATATATCTCCCTTGTGTACCCTTACTAAGCATCTGAGCTCAATTTTTTTTTCATTTCTTTAGGTTATAAAGACATTTATTATATACAATATGTCTAAGAAGTGAGATAGTAGTGAAGAATATAGTTTGAGATGATTTATCACACTTATGAACCAGTGTTTATGTTTCAAAGTTTCAAAAGGAACTAAACTATTATTTCCCTAAGGTGTGTTTTTATATAATGTAATGAAAATTCATAAAAAAATATGTAAAATCTATGTATGAAAATCCTAGGTCTCTATATTTGGTTCCACATGATAGGTTTAGTCTACGTTTGGAATCTAGGATGAGAAAACCTTAGTGATATCTCTAAAGAAATGACTATGGATAAGTCTAAAGTTGAATCAATGTATAACAAAATGTATTGGAATTTTGGTAAAGGATAGAGAAAGTGGTTTCATAGAAATACATCCCTATCATGATACTATAAGTGGATGTGGCTTTGGAATAGTTTTACCTAGGGGTAACAATCATGATAACACCATATTGAGAAAGACTCAATCGAGAAATGGTGCCTGAAAATGGGCCTTGTAGCACACCTGGTTTGACACTCATGGGGGATTTGATTTGGAAATTCACAAAATCTTTTTTGACCACCATAATGTATTTAAATAGAATATATCTATGAATTAACTAGGATAAAACTAATTTTTCATAGATCACAAAGAAGGTGTCATGATTTATACATCCAATATGTGATTTTTCAAGATTATGTGGTTTCCCACTATGATTATTTTTTCTTAATCTATGATTATTTGTATTTAGTCAATGGAAAAAACCTAAAGGAACAATGTTAATAACGAGTATGAAAAAAATGCAATTATTGTACTCTTTATCATCCAAATTTCAATGGAGCTGGAATTTAAAATATTTTCGTTATTCTCACACAACTTTCTCAAGTTATGAATCATGCCAGACTTTCAAATGAACAAAGGAGGGAACAAAATTTTGTTGATTCCTTCATGATGTAATTTCCACATTCATTCAGTGGATCTGTGGATCTGCTAGTTTTTAACAATGGATTAGTACCATATAAAATATATTTTTTATTCTTCAGTGTTCACAATATGTAAAATTCAAATTTTTTTATCTTCTGTCTGGAAGGTGAAGCAGATCAATTGTGGAATATTATCAAGAATATAATACAATAGAAATAAATTGACTCTATAGATTCGGATGAGTTCAAGAAAATATTTTCCAATAAGTATTTTCCATGTATTATTCATATGAAGTTGGATAAAGAGTTCCTTGAGCTAAGTCAAAAGGATGATGAATTCATTGGTACCTATGAGGAAAATTTTACAAGACGTATGAGATACTCTTCTAGTATCATCATCCTACTTGAAAGTAAAGTTGATCAATTATTTAGTCTCTGAAAGAAAAGTCTCTAAAGGAATTTATCTATAAGTGAATCCAATATTAATGAATATATTTTTCAATGTTTAATTGTGCTGGAAATGGATGATAGAGTTATTTAACAATATCATGGTTTTGAAAAGAAAAGGAATATAGAGTTCAAAGAAAAATCTATGAACCATTGAGAAAATAAGATGAGATTTCCTTTATGATCAATGTGTGGAAAGAATAAATGATGAAATTAATTTAGGGGGACTTGTAAATGTTTTACGTATAGAATGGAATGTAATTGGGAAGGAAATTAGTTGTGTGATGAGAAGAAGTTAGATAAAGATACAAATAGAGAGAAAGATGCATCGAATGAACCTTCCACACTTCAGTGATTTAAGTATAAATAGAATTGGAATTATGATAACAAGTTCCAAAACCAGAGGGTTATTGATGATGGTCAATATCATTAAACTATTAAGATGTGGGATAAGGGAAAATATCATGCGATCTATTTTTCTGACGAGGGATGAAATAAAGACATTGTGAATGGTGCAATTACAATAAACTGTAGAACTGATAATTATTTATTTGACTATGGATATACCCATTATTTCATATCTAAATAATTTTCTAAGAGTATCAATATTCCACCCAAATTATTATATGTGTAATCAGTAGTGAAAAAATTTAATGGTATGATGATTACATCTCATGTCTATGATTCCTCTTTGGTTGGAATTGGTGGGAATGTGCCTCTTGAAAATCCAATAATTCTTACTCTGATTGAATTTTATTTTATCTGAGGCATGGATTGATAGACTATACATAAATCACACAATAATGTTTAAGGAAGGTACGTCAAGATTGGTATTTCCAACCAACCTATAATAATCTATCATTTTGTAAATAAGTACAATCTTTTGATGGGGATCACATCCATTTTATGGGTCCTAATTCCCATTTAGAAGTGGTGTTTACCTAAAATGTTTAGGTAAAAACTTGACATTGATGATATACCCATTTTATGGAATTAGATGATATATTTTATAAAGTGTTTACCAAAATTCCACCAAAACAAGAAGTTCAGTTCTCTATAGAAGTAATACCTAGTTCCAGAATAATTTTAAATATTCTTTATATAATGGACCTGATTAAGTTGTAGGAATTAAATAATTAACTATAGGAAAACCTTGAAAAGGAATTCATTCAGCCAAGTGTGTCACCTTGGGGTGCACCTATTTTTTTGGTGAAAAATAAATATAGATCAATGTGACTATGTATTGATTATTGGGATCTGAACATGATCACAATTATGAAGAAGTTTTATCTTCCCCAAATTAATTACTTGATTGATCAACTACATAGAGTTCAATACTTTTCGAAGATCGACCTTTATGCTAGATATCATTAATTGTGGGTCAAGAGGGGGGATATACCTAGTAAGACATACCATACATAGAGTGGACTCTATGAATATATAGTGATTCCATTTAGTCTTAATAATTCCAATGTTGTGTTCATAGACTTAATGAATAGTGTCTTTATAGGTTATCTTGATCAGTTCTGGGTAGTCTTTATAGATGATATTATTATCTAATAAAAGAGAAAGTAATAGAATGAATACTACTTGACAGTTGTACTAAAGACCCCAAGTAAAGATAATATATATGAAAAATTAAGAAATTGTGAATTTGGGCTAAAAAATGTTTCAGCTTGGGTCACATAATATCAAGAGAGGGTATAACAGTTGATCAATCAAATATGAAGGCTATTGGAAGTTGGAAGAAACCAACCACAATGGCTAAGATACATATTTTTCTTAGTTTAGTGGAATATTATCAATAATTAATGGAGAATTTATCATGAATATATAAAACAATTACCAATCTAACTTGGAAGGGATCCAAGTTCCTATAGAAATATGAATGTGAGGAAAATTTCGAGTAACTAAATAAAATATTTGACAGGGAACACATTCTTACATTACCCTTTTGTGTAGAATTGTTTTTAATCTATAGCGATGCATAAAAGAAGAGATTTGGATGTGTTCTTATGAAAAAAAAACATTTTTATAGATTATTCCTTATTAAAAATGAATATTCACAAGTAGAATTACCCAAATCATGATTTGGAGTTAGCTGTGCTATTTTTTACATTAGAGATACATAGGCGTTATCTGTATGGAAAAAAGTGTGACAAATATAATGATAAAAAGAATTTAAAATATATATTCACATAGAAAAAATTAAATATAATCCAAAGAAGATGGTTATAGATGATTAAATATCATAACTGTTCAATAAATTATCACACTGAGAAAACAAACAAGGTGGAAAATTCATTGAATTGAAAGGATCATACTAGAATATCCCAGATGAGGACAAAAAAGATCTAGTATTTCTCTATTTTCAAGGGATGGATCCATAAATCCTAATGGAAGTGGAAAATTGTATCTTTTTCAGTTTAATTTCCAACCATCAGTTATGACTAATGAGGATAATAAGGTAGATGTAGAGTTATAAAAGAAGGTTAGAAATGTTCCAGAGGTCAAAATTGATCACAATGGAAGTATATGGTTTAAGAACCTTGTATACATTCCTTCAATACTATATTTGAATGAGTTGTTAGAAGAAGCTCATACTTCTTCATTCTCTATTAATCGCGGATGTACAAATATGTATATAGATTTAAAAGAATACTTTTGGTGGGATGGAAAGAAGAGAGATATTGCAGAGTTTGTATCTTGGTGCTTGGAATTCCAGCAAGTTAGGGATGAAAAGAAAAAATTATAAGGGTACATTTCATCCATTACCCATACCAGAATGGAAATGGAAAATAATCACCAGGTATTTTATCATTGGTCACCCCAAAATGTATAAATTTAATAATTCTCTATGCATTGTAGTAGATCACTTCACTAAGTCATCACACTCCATCGCTATCAGAGAAAAATTACCTATGGATCATCATGGGATGATGTACATTAATAAAGTGTTAAGGTTTCATGGACCATCACATTCTATTATTTTTTATCAGATACAGGGTTTAACTCAATGTTCTGGAGATGTATTTTGCAAGCTCTTGATACAGATTTAAGTTTCAGCACTACATATCATCCCTAAATATATTACTAGTATAAAAGAACAATTCAAATCCTGGATGATATATTGAGATTTTATTTTTTGGATTTCAAAGGTGATTGGGATAAAAACCATTCTCTCTTTAAGTATTCTTACAATAATAAATTTCACTAAAGCATTCAGATGGATCCATATGAATCCTTATGTGGAATGAAATGTAGAGCCTCAACATGATAGAATAATGTTTGGGAATGAAAGTTATAGGGACCTGAGATAGATGAAGAAGTGGAAAATAAGATTAGAACCATTCAATATAATTTGATGCTCAGAGTAGGTAGAAAATATATAATTATAATCACTGATATGATCTGGATTTTTAATTGAGAAATAAGGTGTTTCTAATAATTTCTATATAGAATAATCTTATGAGATGAATAAAGGGAAACTAATCCATAACTATATCATTCCCTTTAATTTTTTTGATCATATCAGGATACTAGCATTTTTCATGGATATTCCATTGAATATTTATCAAGTCTATGATATATTCTATTTATCTCTCTTGAGGAAGTACATACCTTTCTATTCACATGTACTATACTCATAGGTCATACATCTAGAGCAAGATCTTTCTTATGAGAAACAATTGGTTGAGATTCTAGATCATACAGAGAAAGTTATAAGAAACAAGACCACTAACCTGGTCAATGTTTTATGGTGAAACCACCAGTTCTATGAATATACATAGGAACATGAGGATATTATGAGGCATAATTTTCCTTAAATTTTTCATCATAATGATGATTTTCGAGGGTGAAATTCATTTTAATGAGGTAGGATATTACACCCTGAGTTTTTATTAATCTATATTTTAAAATAAATAAAATTTCATTGATGGATTTCCCTCCCTGATAAAAAATGTAATATTGTGTTACAAAAAACACTTATTTAATCTTGTAGTAAATGAAACACATGTTTAGCTTGTGTTATACACAACACTATGTTTTAACAAAATAATGGTATATTATTTATATCGTTATTTGAATGTGATTGTTATAACCTAGAAATTATAAATAGTGGTATTAATATTGATACATAATTTTTAAATAATAAGTATAAAGTTTTTATATAAATAAAACATATTGATAACAAAATATGTAATTTTTAGCAAAGTCTTTATATGTTATGAAAATACAATTTTCTAAAAAAAATTTATTTTATTTATTTTTGTGAACAATAACAGGATATATTTTTTTAAACTTGTATAAATTTATTTTTATATGATTAAATTTGTTTTTTAATTTATAATATCAAAATTATATTAAAGTGATTGTTTGATATTTTTCGGGAAAGTTTCTTTTTTTTATGAATAGTGAAAAATACTAAATTTTCATTAAAACTTTCCTTTTGGATTATTTTATTTATAATGTTATTTTATATTTTAAATAAATTTAAGGAATAATTAGTTCAATTATACATCTATTAATTCAATTTATATCATTATAATCTATTTTATACTGAAATTGGATACGAAAACTTTGTAAACGTTTGAAACTTTTCACATTAAAAACCCGCTTTCTCATCACTTCAGTGAGGTTTATATTAAATAATTTTTTTTCTTATTTTGTGAATAAAATTTTGAAAAATGGATTCTATATTTTTAATCATAATATTTTATAATTTATAATAAGGTCAACATAATTTTTGAACAAAATAAATACTGAGTGTAGTAGAAATTAATTATCATAGTTAATGTAAAAATGGGTTTACTACGGGTTAAAATAAAAATATAAGTGTGAAATTTACAATAAAAAATTATTGAATTTTTTTAAAGATATATTTATACATTATAATTTATAAATATTTAATTTCATCCTTTTTTTCACTTTTTACATATTCAATACTTGGGTGGAATTCTCTCTTCAAAGAAGTTAAATGTTTACATCTCACCTCACTTATAAAAGGCCAACCATATCACCTCTTCATCACATATTCAAAACTACATGGTTTATCCAATACCAACCCAAATAAATTTCCAAAATCCCTACCCTTATATTATAATCCTTATTTTGTACAAAAGGACTTCCAAGAAATTCTTTTATTGAAAACCTAAGGAGGATACCCAAAAAAGAGGTAACGTTCATCAACGAGAATTCTGGTTTTATTTATTCTTCCACCACTTAAATTCTAATGGTATCATGAATGAATAATAACCTAAATATATTTAATACACTTAGATTTCTTTATGTTAATTATTAGACCTAAAACAACACACACTTCAATCAAATGGGTTTTGAAATCATCGTTCATGGGTACGGATGACTACAGCCATACCAACCAATATGTTCATTTTCCAATATTAACATAACAAGTATAGTTTAAATGATTTATTTAGATTTTATATGTTATATTTATTATATTTATAATGTTATCATTGTTATTTAATTATTATATCACATATAATTTTATACTCTCCATTTTGTGGGAATAAGATAACGTTATTCGTGTGCACGGGAGGCTACCGTCTTGTGAAGCGATGTGATTCGTTAATGATTTACATGGGATGTATTAAGGATGAGTTTAATATAGATTTGTGATATATATGAAATAAAAATTATTCTTTAATTTTAATATATATTATTTACAATTCATTATTTCAACCCAACAAGACAATGACAAACAATGTTCATGCGTACATACGACCCATCATTTCCATTAATAATGTATTAGATTTCCTATCAATAATTTTTATTGATTACTACAAATACATATTTAATTAATATTTATCATATTTATATCACGGTTATAATTCTTGAGATTATGTAACCATGATCAAAGAAATAGGACAAAAAATATAAGAAATCCAAACATACATGAAAAACAAAGAGGTTATTACTCAAAACATAACTTTAAACTACAATTGTTAGTAAAAGTGTAATAAACGGTCATAAGAAAATAATATATGGTATGATAAATATTGACATGTTTCTTTAATATATTAATAATAAACTTATATTTATTATATTGTAGGTTTGAAAAAGTACATTGAAATTCAGGACTTAAGGTAATGAATTTTTTCTTGATTTTCCTTGTTTGAGATATACATTATGTTATACAGTAATATTAATTCACGATTTTTATAGGAATCCACTTTTAAATTTAATATCAAGAACAAACTCATAATTTTGACATTTTATGTATCATTTTATTTTATTCCTTTATGGGTCTTGTGAATCAATCTTACCAAAGTGTGAAATATTTCAATTTACAATGTCATCATTTTTCCAGATTATTTAAGATTATGTTTTCAAAGGTAAAATAATATGATTCATCTATCAATAATTATAATAATTTAATTCTCCTCTATTTATTCATCACATTTTCAATTAATGGTAATATTTGTACACTCTTTATTACTAAAATTAATAATAAAATGTTTTTATGAAAATCGGACTTTATTTTTCACTTTGGTCATAAATATATTTTCTTCCTAAACCATGTTTTCTAAAAATGTTTTAAAAAATGTTTTGTTACTTACTTAGGATTTTTAGAATACGTTTTTACCCATTTTTTAATTTCTTAGAAATGATTTTAAAGGAATCATCATTTCATTTTCCAAAAAATACCCATTTGGCTTTTATAAAAAATGTAAATGGAATATTTGTTTTAACATGTCAGATATGAACATAATTTTCTAATGCCATGAACAATCATTTATTCAAATATTCCATTATATTTTTTAAAATTTATTTGCAATAAAAAAATTAAATTTTTTTATGTTATAAAAATAAATTGTCCAAGAGAAAATGATTTTTTCCTCATGAAATGTTTTTTAATGATGATTCAATATTATTTTATTTCTATGATGAGATCTTCTAGTGTTACCTATTCCTTTCTAGGGATATGATCCAAGGATACTATTCATATTAATTCTCTAAATTTTTTATGTTTCTATTTCGTGATGTTCATGAAACACATTTTTCTTCCTTGTGTTTCCCATGATAAAATAATTTTGAAACACATTTCTTTCAATGAGTTATGCTATATTGAAATGATTATAAAAACTGTATCTTTTACATATGCTATGATATAATGAAATTTTGATAATAAAAACTTCATTTCATGGGTTATGATATGATTAATTCTTAAGTTCTTGTGTCACACATAAATATGGTTTTCATTATTTGAGGTTGGGACCTATATCTCCCTTTAATGCATTAGGTAAATATTTATATCTCATGAGATGGACATGCCTTGAATAAGGAGTTAACTCAATTCGGGAAGATTGGTATGGAATGGGAAGTGAACTTAATTTAGTATTATAGGGCTATAACAGGGAGTGAACCCAGTTCATTAAATGTTTTTGTCCACTATAATAGTCTTGGTAGTAAGGCTTGAATAATATGGAAATGATTTTATATGATTATATGTATGCCAAAAATACCATGTATTATGCTAGTGTTATGACCTCATGGATCGTGTTCTTTGATTCCCTAATGATTCATGTGTAATAAACATACAATATTTATCCCACAGTTTCATGATTATGATCTTTGATATGAATGGTATGCTTTTTAAATGTTATCCTCTTGTTAGAACACCCTTTTTATAATGTTATTATTATGTATCTCCCTTGTTTACCCTTATTGATTATCTGAACTCCCCATTTTTAAAATTTTTCCTTTCCCCAGGTTTTGAAGATATTTATTATTTCTGATATGTCTAAGAAGGATTCTCGTGGTGAAGAATGAAGTGGGAGATGATGTACCACACTTATGAACTAGTGTTTATGTTTCTATGTTTTAAAAGGTACTAAACTATTATGTTCCATAGGTATATTTTTGTGGAATGTATTGAATATTAAAAAAACTTCTTAATATATATGTATGAATATATTACATCAGTATAGAACCAACTCAAAATTATCCTTAATTCTCTCATCACCTTTCCATAATATATTTGTTGATATTTCATTTGACACGAAATGAAAGTATATCCTAAAAATTAATATTAAGACATACGTTATTTATATGGAACATGGGACAGTTTTCCATATATATTTGTATTCTGTCAAGATGCACCACATTCATTAAAATAATTTAGTTATATAGCTGTTTTACAAAATAAGATAGAATATTCCAGGTAAGGATAAGATTTATTAGTAGGAAATCTATGCTGATAAATTAAATTCAATGTCATATAATGATTTAAGGGAATATTTACTTAAATGAGAAGTAAGTACATAAAAGAGGTAAAAATATGATTGATTCCAGTAATAGAAATACCATACATGGTTTTACCATTATACGATTGTATTAAAATTTCTAGCATTTCCATTTTACTGCATACCAAATATACATGATTCATTTCATCATCTATCCATTTTTAAGTACCTCAACATCATCATTTTGATTAATTGAATCATTTGAACCCACAAAAATTTATTCACTAATTTACACACTATATTTATGAGGATAATGAATAAATTTAAAATGATCAAATATCAAATTATTTATTCTAGTCTTTGACCATGAACAATTTGTGATTTCTTTCTCTCTCCATTACGATACTATACCCAATAGTATGTTTGAAAAAAATTCTTTATATGGTTTCTAAAAAATTCAGAACTTAAACAAGGTCTTTCGGACTAATTATAAAGAGAGAAACAATTGATTTCTATATCTGAAGAATTGTTAAACGAAAAATCTAAAATAAACCCAACTAATTTTTAAACATGGTTGATATTCAATCAAGTATCATATATCCAACTTCTATCCATTCTGTAATAAAAAATAATATTTAATTAATATAAAAATATAAAATTATAATTAAAAAATTCATAACATAAATGAATATTTTGAATACATATTAGTGAAACAATATAATTATACAACTAAATATGTATGTTTTAATCATGAAAAACATTTATTAAAAAAGAACAGTATTCCACACAACATGAAAAGTCACATCTTTGATACAAATATTTTTATTTGGGAAAATTTTCATAATATAACTATGAAATTGTTAACTATAGAATGTCTATATAACATATCAAATAAGATAATATAAATATAAATTTTAATATGAAATTCCCCAAACATACTAGTAGCTATCCAAAAAATAATAATAGATGACATATTCTATAATTGATGCATACTAGTGGCGATCCAAACAAATTATAAGACATGAAATATACAACAACTAATATACATTAGTAACATTCCAATCAATTCACAAGTCGTGGATTAATAAAAAAAGAAATTTTATTATAAAAAATGTATGTTCCTCATCCAAATAATTTTTTAATGTTTTAAAACATAATCTAGGAAATCATTTTTCTAAGAAAACATAAAGTATCAAAGGAAAATTGGATTTGACATATCAAACCTTGTCAAAAAAATATATATTTCATTTATAAAAAATATTATTACCTCTTAAGATTGACCAAAGGAACCATGTATAGGTTATAATGTAGAAATGTGATTTAATTATTAAAAAATAATAAAAAATCAATGAATATATGATTCTAAAAAAGAATATCCAACACAAATGCAATGTGGTTTAAGAATTAACCCTTACCCAAACACTTTACTAATTATATTAAAAGTTGTTTTTTGAATTTAATATTTTTTTTAAAAAAAATTTAAACCGAATAAGTTACCAAAAAATTACAAATTGTGATTATGAAATTGAATTTTGGTTCAAATTTTTTTTTATAATCCACACTTTTCAAAGTTAATGTAACAAATATAAATATAGTTAATGGTTGTGTTAAAAACCAAATTCATTCTTAAATAATTTATTAATGATGGAAGACCGTAAATGAAACATATTAAATTCCTTTCCTAACCTAAAAAACAAAAAAAACATGTTTTATACTTTATACAAGTCATGAAGTTGTAGAAACATAAATAAAAACAATCAATTCATTTCTCTATATAATATAATGAAATATAAATTTCTTTAATAAGACCATGCATGACATAATTCAATATCACATGTCTGGAGAACATATCAAATAAGATAATGCAAATACGAATTTTAATATAAAAGTCATCAAATAATACAAGTATCTTCCCAAAAAAATCATAAGATATGGAAAATTATATAATCATGGAATCATATTAGTGACATAAACCAATTATAATATGTAACATCCTCTGTTTTATATTAGGTTTAAATTACAAGATAATTTGAACTTTTAATTTTATAGGCTAGCCAAATCATAAATTGATCCTCAAAATATAAATATGAATGTTTGAGTGCTTAAAAGTGTTGTTTTAAGATGGGGTTTAAGACCCACGATTAGTTATAGTCATTCAAATGAGTTTCCATAGTGTTGGGCTTAAAAAATTCAGCTTTGGGTAGAATATGGTTAGGAAAATGGTTGGCACTAGGTTAGTAGTAACCGTGTAGCTCAACCGTTTGACCCCGAATAGGATAAGAATGGATTGAGATAATGTATGAGGAATTATATATGGATGTGCGTGGTCTTTTTAGAAGACTATAGAGGGGATCATAGAGGCTGTGTAATGTTTTTGAAAATGTGTGCCTAACCCACATGGTTAGTGATACTTAATCAATATAGGTGTATGGTTAGGCATAGATTTGGAAAATAGTGTTTCCAAACCATGTGCCATTTAAAAATGGATGTTTATATGTTTTTACCCTTTATTAAGGGTTATTATTCCCTTTTCTTTTCCAATCTATGCACAACACCTCCCTCATCTTCATGATCTCCCCATTCTCCTTTAAGGTAGGCTTTAAGATACCTCTATTATCCAGCATCCAATTTCATCATTGTTTGATGTTTTGAAAGCCTCTTGGTAACGATAAAATTCATATTCCATTTTTTCTTCATTTATTGTTCCATATTAGATGATATTTACATCCACTATCATATTTCCTATTTTTAGATAATTTGATGATACATATGATTTATTTCATTCTAGATAAAATCAATGAACGTTAATGGATGAGTGGAACCTCTTAAGAATGAGGTAGGTGAACTAGTTTATTTTCTATTAAAATTTCACAATTTATAAACTATAGTCATTGTGGCGTATTTCAGACTTCTCACACATTGCTCCTAAAACATAGAATGCCTTAAATTGAATACATAAACCTCATTTTGACCAGATATGACACCCTCATAAATGGTTGGAAGCTAACAACCCCAACCCAAACCGCCACCTAAGGCGAGTTCAGTTAAAATTATTATAATGATCATTTTTTTTCTGATCGATTAAACCATTGTGTGCGTTGAGAATAAAAATTGGCGGAGGGTTCTATGATATAATTAAATGAGGAAATAAATGGTTGATAAAATGGATTAGGTTTAATCATTTGTAACTAGTTATATAAATTGGATGATTTTTCATATGGTTATATGACTTGAATTGACAAATAGAAATTTTAAGAATTTTTTTTTAAATTGAATGAAATATTAATGGAAAGGATATCCACTTGGCCTGTAGCAATTAATAAACATAATGATTGAATTATATCACCTGATTAATGAATTATTATAAATTGATAGTGTTTTGTGTTCTTGCAAGACCGCATTATTCCTTTATAAATATATTTGAGAAATGGATTGATAACTGTGAGTCATACCCATTTCCTTATGAGTAATTTCCCCTAGCCTTTGATATAACTATTTTTATGTAGGCTTCCAACTATCATGGATAGTTTATATGGCCTTTATGATTCATTTTTGATTGAAATACATGGAATCCCTAATTATTCAAGATCCTTGAGCATGTCATACCCTATTATACATGATAATTGGGCATGTAATCTCTTATATCTTATGATACTTAGCCATTGAGTCCTTTATTTCTCATGATCCTCCGGAATGGCGTCCCTTATTACACATGATACTTGGGAATGGTGTCCCTTATTACTCTATGAGACTATTGTGACTATGTATAGATGCATGATTTATGCCTTGTGTTCTGGCCAGCACTATATATCTATTTATTTAGATATATATACTACTAAATTTATAGTTCATAAATATTCATACATATCCACATATATTTATATATAGAAATACATGTTCAGAGGTATCCTAACTTAGGCCAAAGGTGGAAGTGTCATCCCGATGTCCTTTAGAGCCTAGAGCAGAATCATTTACAATTATATTTATAATTTTTATTATTATACCTACACATTAATTATTTTGTATTCATTGACTGGATATGCAATAAAAACTTCTGGTGATGGATTATTGAGTTTTACCCACACACTGTTTGGGCCACCTATTAGTACTCAAACAGATATCCTGGTTGCAGGTTGGGTCCTTATATTTTGGTTTCCTATTGTTACCCCTTATAGAATAGGAATTTACATGGAGATAGAGGCTAATCATGCACTTAGTTTTCCGACTTGAGTTGGGAATTTTATTTATTCATGTGTTTCCTATTATTATATACCTATATATTGTATCCCCAAGTGCATGTATTCTATCTGTAAATTGTAACTTGATCATGCATGATTATTAATTAATTAATTATTGATTGTTTATTATTATCATTATATTTTTACTCTGTATATTTCTATTCTTCTATCATTGATTTTATATTATACCACTATACTAATCTGATCACGAGGGTATAGTCTCCCCACTATACCTCATTTAGACACCTGCTGCTAGTCGACATCCTCTAGAATATGGGGAGGCACGCTTGAGGACATGTGGTGAACTGAATTAGGGAACCGTTTTAGTGTCTTCCAGGTTGAGATGTTACAGGTGGTATCAATGATTTCTTTTTTCCATTGTCTTACTATTTTGGAGTTTTTATAATGAAGTTTAATAATGTGTTATCACTTGGTAAATAATTTCTTTTGGGTATGGGAAACCCATTCATGATGGAAACATCAAAATGCCAAGGATATGATAATTTTTCATGATGATATATTATTATAAAAAATTATTATTTCACATCGAATGATTTATTTACTTTTGGTGGTTATTGATTTATGGATATTCACCCTAAGATTGTCATGGAAATGAAGTATTGTTACCTGAATCATTATGGGTGTGTAGAGCTTCAAATTCCATGTATATTCCATGCCATGAATATTGAATTATAGATTTATTGATGTATAATGATTTGTATACCATGCCTGTGTGATTATTTAGTATGGTTATTTATATATCATGATTATATGATTTCTTTCTTATGAATATATTTATAGAAATTAAATATCATGTCTTGTTATAATTAGGATATATGATTGGTTATTAAAATTTTTTCACCAACCTAAAATGGTGTTTTCACTTACAGAATGATGGTTACACCTTAACTAACCAATCATGGTATATTTGATCCATGAATAATTGGTTTCCTGGGATGAAACATTAATGGTTTCAATTAAATAGGATCCAATTTTCTACCTTATAAATTGTACGGGGCTTTATAAATTATATAACAGTAACCCATATAATTGTACCATCATATATGGACTTTATATATTTGGAGATCAAAGGAAGAAACCTAGTTGTAGTTACTTGAATGTCAATTGTAAAATTTAAATAAATGTACCATTATAATTTAGGATTGACAATGCATCTAGTTGAACCATGGTATTTTCAATATTAAAATTATTATGGAGAATTGTTTCCATTATTAAGGAAAGTATCTCTATAAGTTGGGAATGATAACCCACAATACTAAATTCCAAAATGAACAACTTGACCCAATTATGTATTAATTAATGCAATGCTTGACTCATATTAATTAATAAATGAATTATGATAAATTTATAGTGTCATGTTTGTTTGCATGAACATCTTATTTCATTATAAATTTATTTTAAAAATAGAACAATCATGAAGAATTGTATCCATTCTAGTATGAGTAATTCCCCCTTCACTATTATATACCTTTTTCCATATAGGGTTCAAATTGTCTTGGATAGTTTACTAAGCCCTTATATTTCATTTTCGACTAATAGGCATGGCTTCCATTATTATAAATGATCTTAGGGCATGAAATCCCTTATTTCACATGTTTCTTGGGAATGAAGTCCCTTATTACTCCATGAGAGTCTGGTGACTATACATGGATGCCTGAGTTATGCCTCCAGTCCTAGATAGCACAAAGTATGTATATATATGGTCTTTTATGTTAATAGATATATATTGTATATACATAAATTCATTTCCACCTATATAATTAAATACTTATATATATGGTGACACATGTTCATAGGTATCTCGACTTAGGCCAAAGCAGGTAGTGTCAACCTTATGTCCTTTAGGGTCCATAGTTGAATCATTTATAGTTTATATTTCTTGTGTATAAAATTATACATCCACACTACTTATTTTATATTCACAGATTGGATATTCATTATATGCTGTTGATAGTGGCCAACTATGTTTTACTCGTACCTCATTCCGGATACATATTATTACCCGAATAGATCTTATTGAGGCAAGTTAGGTTCAAGGATTGTGTTTGCTTGTCATTACCCCTTATGGGCTAGGACATGACATAGAGATAGGGGTTAGACATGTACTCATTACACTTAATGTATTTGGATATTTTATTTTTTATTTATTCCTTGTTAGTCTAGACCTTTATATTGTATCCCTTGATCCATGTCTATTGTTTTTGACATTGTACCATTGTCATGAATGGTTATTCATTCATTATTTATTGATTATCACTTACTATCATTATAATATGTCTCTTTATATTTATTTTCTTATACTTTTGATATTAATTTATATAGTTGTGATTCTCTTATCATTAGGGTATAGTATCCCCACCGTATGAACTATAGACCCTACTTTCTAGTTGGAAGCCTCAAGAATATGGGGAGGCGTGCTTGAGGCCCTGTGGTGAACCAGCTCAGGGAACCATTTTCATGGATCTCAGGTTAGGATGTTACATAAGACGTGGAATAGGCATTAACTAAAACATACTAACATCATTTCAATCAAATAAAAAATATTGGATTAATAATTAAGCAAGTCATTGTATTATAAAAAATTCTTGTTCCTCATCCAAATAAGTTTTCAATGTTTTAAAAAATAATTTTGGAAAACATATATTTATAAAAATTGATAGTATCCAAGGGAAAATATTTTTTACACATTTATCCATTTCAACATACTAATTATTTGATTTACTCAAAAGATATTTACCTCTTAAGATATACCAAAGGACATAAGTATGGGTTAAAATAGAGAAATGTTATTGAATTATTAAAAATAATAAAATCTTCAGTAGGTTATGTTTTTTTTACAAAGAATAAATTATTCAATAAATATTTGGCTCATAAACTGACCCATACCTAAATTACATAATCCCCAAATATATATTACACAAAAAAAGTTACAAAAAAAACACATTTAAACCTGCATTGAAAACAATAAAATATATTCTAAAAACTATTAACATACAAAATATAATACAAAATGATAAAATGATTTTGAAAACATGCTCCTATAATAATTCCATTTTTTATAAGCAACTCATATTGAACATAATATGAATAAAAAGAAACATAAGTTATTTAATCTATCCATTTCAAGCCATCATGTTAACATTACATAAAACAATTAACATTTATAAAATCTAATAAACCCAATAATAATTTATACTATGTTTTTATGAAAAAATCACTTACCCATAATTCATCATTCATATAAAAATAATTAAAAATGTATCCATTCAAGAAAAAGTTTTAACGTAATCTATAATATTACGTTATACCACTTTCCCGAATTTTATTTTCCATTTAATCATACTTACTAAAAAATACCATTGAAACTATAAAAATAATTATCATAATGCCTAAGAAAATAGAATTATGGTCAATCAATATAAAAAAATTAATTAAAAATCCTCCTTATGAATTTAACATATTTTCATATAAATTTTTTACAATTTCCAACATGCTTATTCAAACATATCGCACAAAAAATATTGAAATTAATTATACAAAAAAATGATCATTCTTAAATAAAAATAAAAATTTTAAGTGAATAATTTCATAACCCCTTAATACATTAAAAAATAAATAAATTAACCAAATGATTAATTAAATAATATCTTAATATATATTTCACAAAAAAATATTTTTTTCTTTGGAATTAGTTATAAGTAGTGAGTAACTAAATTAGATAAATACGTCAACTACTTTAAAAATTATTATGTAATAATAAAAAAATATAATATAAATGAACCCTTGTTCAATAAATCAGAAATAATTAGGCCCTGAAAGGATCTTGGTTATTGTTTAATTCCAAAATAAAAATGAAACCAATTCTTGATAGAATAATTGATCGACTAAAAACTAACCATTTTAATGTTGAGGAAGATTCAAATAAAAAATTGAATGAATAGGAGTTGATTTTACTAGAGATAATGAAGGGAGGCCACATTGGTAAGGATGAGAAATTAGAGATCGTGGGGGAGGGGAGGTTATAGCTAGTAATATGTGAGGAATCTATGCCAATGTTTTTAAACATATTTTGGTATATCTAACCATAAAACCATTTTTTTAAAACCATTAGTATAAGGTATTATTTTTTACTATATAATAATAGTGTTTCTGAAATGTTGGTATATAGAAATTTATGACAAAGGTTACAATAAACTATGGGTATAGAGGTGTGGGTATAGCCCAAATTTGTAGTAGTGAGCACCAATATTTCATATTTAATTTTGAATTGTTTTTATGTAGAATATTATAAAAAAAATTATTTGACTAGATACACATAAAAAAACCATATTCCCATTATTTGAATATGGTTAATTATTGATTATATAGACATGTAACAGGTTATTTAGGGAACATTTGTATTGTATTTTTTTATCAATTTATTATTTTTATACAATGTATACATTGGAATTTGTATGTAATGGGCGTAACTCATGTTTATATATCCCCCTACTGCATTGGTGAGTATCACATGACAAAATAATTTTTGGATTTTATGAATTCCTATTGATTTATGTATGATGTCTTGGATGAGGACTTGAGAGTATGGTTATGAATTACAAGATTAAGAATTCAATCATAATGAAATTATTTATTTTTATCCAAGTGGTTATTTATTTCTATTCTGATGATATATGTAGATTTATTATTATCATGTTATTCATTATATGGAATTATTTGATTATTTATTCCTGTTATTTTATTTAATTATTATTGATGTTATGATAAAATATTTTAAATCATACCTATAATGATGCCCATATCCCAATGGCTTGTAAAAACTGTTGGAATAGGGGTTCTATTCCAATGGTTCTTCAAAAAAATTGTTATAGGACATGAAATTTATGACTATCCCAATAATTTTTTAAAACCGTTGGTACAGTGACAAAAAATTAGTCTTATCCCAATTGTTCTTCAAAAAAAATTGCATAAGATAATGTTATCCCAATAAATTTTTCCAACCAATGGGATTTATCAAAAAAATTAGTCTTATCCCAATAGTTCTTCAAAATTGTTACCGTAGATATAAAAATAAGGGTACCTATCCCAACAGTTTTGAGAACCATTGGGGTAAGTACCCTTATTTCTATTCATTATTTTGTCACATATAATAAAATAATTCAATATATTAATTATATATATATTTCACTCTCTAAATATATTCACAAATATCATTATAATATAGTGGTTAGGTCTTTAATATATAAGGTGGAGGTCGTGGGGTCAAACCTCGACTGCATATTTTAATTTACATTACCTATCCCAATATCAAATCATCCAACTTATCCCACAAACACATTTTTTATAGTCTAATCCAATTTTTTGGGGACCTATACAAATGGTTTGGAGTTGTTGGTATAGACTATTTTTTGTGTAGTGAGATTCCTTTATACAATACCCCTTACAAAGCATTAGAGATCACCCATTTCTATTGTTTCCCAATTTCCTAGGAAAAAAATAGAGGTTACAATGGATGATATAAGGATAATAAAATTAGGAATAATAATATTTCATAAGTGTTAATAATGTTAACTAACTAATGTATTAATGGTGTATTTATTTAGTCTCTTAATACTAATGAGAACCTGGTATTTTTATTTTTGATATTTTTATTTTGTAACCATGTAATAATTAACCACTATATTTGGAATACATGAGTCTAGGTTGATACGAAATAACCTCTCAAGGTCCTCTAGCCGACATAGGTCTCAAGAGACTAAATATGCACCCACTCAGTCTAACCCACACACTAGGAAGTAATCTCATGTCATCATTTTGGATCCCTAGACTCGTACTCTATGGTCCAATGATAAATTTTTTTATTTATTCATTGTATTATATTAAAAATGATATGAACATATATTTAATTTAAAAAATTACCATAATTTAAACATTATATCTAATAATAATCACACAATCACAAGAATGATATGTTTAGTGTCTTTGAGGACGAACAATATAAGAAACTTATTGTACAACAGTTGTGAATATTTCTACATAATTAAACCATACTAGACATTATTATAAACTATTTATTGGTTTTAATCACCTTTATAACCTAGGGAATGAAACATAATAAAGAGGTGTGGTCAAACGCTCAGTAAGTAAAAACTTATCAACATGTCATCAAGGGTTAGATCACATGATTATGAAAAATCAAGAGAAAGGGACAAATATTTTATTAAAAAAGACAGAGAAATAAGATTTATCCTTATGTCATGATATAAGGACATGTGATATGAAATGAACAAATATACCATTAAGTAAGAGTGTGTGATAATAAACATGATCTATACAACATAATCATATGAATAAATATATAACATTTAATGGAAATGTATCACAATTATAAACTATGTCACAATAATAAGAAGATCGAATCTTTAAATGGTGTCATAGGAATCACAAACCAATGACCCATTAGAGACTTAAGATAAGAATCCTATAGTCAAAAAGTGACATAAGCTTCAAATATATATGTTCTATAAGTTAAATTGGTTTTAAAAACCTATGTCCCATAAGTTACTTTAGTTTTTCAAACCTATGATACATAAGTGACATAGGTTTCATAATCCTATAGTCCACAAGTGAATTTGGTTTAAAAACCTATAGTCTATAAGTGAATGAGGTTTGGAAAACAAATGGATTATAAGTGACTTTGGTTTCACAAACCTATAGTCCATAAGTGACATAGTTTTCACAAACCTACATTCCATAAGTGACTTAGGTTTCCCAAATCTATATTCTATAAGTGACATGGGTTTCAAAAACCTATGTTCTATAAGTGACTTAGGTTCCTAAAACCTACAACGAATAAGTATATTATGATATTTATAACCATAAATAATCAATTGGATGGAGAAATAGGACCCACCCATCAATCATCCATACATATGTGTCCTAATTGAAGGAAACATTTATCACATCATAATGAACCCATGTAAATAAAAAATGGGTTTCGTGACATTTCATGATGGTATCAACAAAATTTATCTCAATAATGTAAATAATTTATACCTTAAATTAAAACACACTGAAATAATATTTAATAAGAACATTTTGAGTGTGATTCATGAAAAATACATTCCATGTAAATAAATCATTTAGAGATGAAGAGAAAAATGGAAGCAAAATAAAAAAATAATTTATAAGAAAATGGTTTTGTCTTTTGTGTAAAAGATGCAATTAAAGTAACTTATAAAATTAATTTTTGAAATGGTGAGTTGAAATATTTTGAGATAATTTAATTTTTTTAAAAAAATTATTAATGGATCCATTAAAAATTAAAAAGTATTTCAAAAACATGTTGTAAAAATATCATGAAAACTTTTACTCTTTTGTAAGAATCTTCAATAATGCATCCTTAAAAAAGAAATAATGGTTTTAATAAGGTAATTTTATTTTTTTATAATGTTCAATAATATATCATCAATAATAGGTAAATTATTTCTAAATAGAACATGGAGTGGAAGATAAAACGTTTTAATTTGAAATGATCGATTTTTTTAAATATTTTGAAATACCATTGTTGAAATCTCACATCTTAAAAATAGATAGTAAAATTTCCCTTTAAAATGTGGTAATGTTAAAAAGTATGGTCTCATGAAGAAAAAAATATTTTCTTTTTAAATTTTGAAATGAAAAAAATATCAATATTGAACATGGTAATGGAGAAAAAATTACTTTATTGGAGATGGTATTTTTTTATAAACAATGTTACACTTTTATGAGGAGGAAATTCAACTAGAAATAATATTGGATGTAAAATCAGCATTTTAAATATAGATAAAAGTGTAAATGTCTTATGAAATTGTAAATAGAAAAAAATTTCAACCTTAAAATAAAGATGATCATGAAATAAAATTTTAAAACAAATAAAGTAAATTTAAGTTAACCAAATCCCTTATGGATATCATTATTCATGAATCAAGATAAATTTATAATTGAGACTATGTGGTCGAAATTTAAATATTTATAAAAAATAAATAACACCACGCAACAAAATCAAATAATATAATGTTCCATAATTTTATTAAATAAGTTCTATAAGTAAAATAATAATAAATTCATGGGAATTGAGTTTTAAAAAACCCAAACATCATTGTCATCATTTGAATTGAAAACCCATGAAATATATAAAATGATTTGGTTTTTTAAATGACATATATTTCCTGAAAAAATATGATAAAATAAATCCATGTCAAATATATAAACCCAAAAAGTAAACAAGTGTTGAATACAGATCATATGCCAATGAAACAAAATTGAGATGCAAAAACCATTACCTCAGGTTCTAATTCATTTTACGTGTGTACATAACATCCAGAATAATAAAATTATGTTTATTAAAAAAAATTAATAAGAATAATTTCTATATATATTTCATTTTATATGGCTTATTTATTATCATATTCAATTTATTTATTAAATATGTTTCACTTATAGATGTTACTTGAGGTGGTTCAACCAATGTTTTTAATAATTCCTTAGTATATCTTCCATGGTAAAATTTGATGTCAAATAGATTCATAATCTATGGAATTATAGATATTTATTTGATTTATTAATCCATTAACCCAAAATTTATTCAATAACAATGATTTTTCCAAAATGGGCTCTAATTAATAAATGACCCTTGATATGTTCATTTAAGGTGGTTAAATTTACTATGGCCATTTATTTTTATTATCACTTATAGAATTCTCGATATCGACATTAAAAAATAATAATAGTTTTATAAATATAATTTTTATAAATTAAGTAAAATTTTAAAGTCATCCATGTTAAACAGTAATGGAAAATGAAATACACTGTTCTGTGGAGGTGGTATTCCACACGTAAAATGAACTTCTCTATAATTTTCCACATAACTAGAGGGAGGTATGTAATAAAATAATTTATAATTTAATAATATTAAAAATTTTAGAAGTAAAATATTTTTATCACTGAATTAATCTTTTGAAATAGACATTTATGTAGATTATAGAAAACACATCACATTATTCATGGAGGTGGTAGTCCACACACACACATAATGACATATTTATTTTTTGAACAGTTTAAGAGGAAGGTAAAAAGGTGATATTATATTATAAGGGAAAAAATTTCAGAATATAAATTATACAAATGTTATTATACATTAATATATATAAAATATTAGAGGTGGTAAAAGATGGAAATAATTATAAGATATTGGTTAACAACAATACCTCTCCCCTTAGATGTTCTCCCTTAGGTAATACCGTAAGGATCATTATATTGGTCATTTCATATTAAAAAGGATTATAGATCATGGAAGAGGGTCTAGGAGGTACTAGGTTAGGGTTTTTTTGGAGATATATCTTTTTAATGGGTGGATAAATGTGCTCAATGTGATACCCTTTTATAAGTGAAGAAAAAGGAATTCTTGTAAACATCGATTTACTTTTCAATGATGGAATGACACTATTTAAATGTAAATGGATCAAAAAGTAGAAAATAATGAAGTGTGAGAAGATATAAGGATTATAAATCCTCTATAATTTATTTTCAAATATATTTTAAACAAGGTGTAGGAATTTCAACAATATATTTTTACATTTTAATAATTTTTGAACATTGGTAACTTGTTTTTACCAAAGTAATGCATATTTTTTAAAAATTATAAATTAGTCCCTTGAAAAAAAACATATTTTTCATTAATATTTTAATAAAAACATATTTCACTTTTACTATAAATTATTACAAATTCAATATTTGTTTATTGTTTTATGGGATGATACCTGGTGTAACAGAAAACGTGTGTAAAAGTGATGAATTCCACATAAAGATCATCTCCCATGAAAAAGGGTAGAAAAATAACTAATTACATGGATGAAAATGAAGAAATGGTATAAAATAGAGGAAAGGATTTTGGGAAAGATCAATTCAAATAATTAATTTCATTCACAATATGAACCTTAAAGGGATACAAGATGTAGACTCAAGAAGTAAAGATAAAAAAAGAATCATGGGTCATGACCTGACACATATGGGAACACCATGACACACCCCATGATGACATATATAAATTTATAATCATGAAAAAGGATATTAAACGTTCATCCTTGTACATTAAACATCTTGAAAACACTATTCAAAAAGTGAAATCTTTCAATATAATGAAGAATGAGTAGATTTCGTAAAAGGTATATCTAACTAACCTTTTAACTCCCAAAGAAGCCCCATTATGACCCAAGACACATTAATTTCTCTATTTATAATATCCAAACACCAAATGAATCCTATAAATATATGTAAATTTCATAGGATAAAGGAAATTATTCCCTATGTATGTGCCACTATGCTGCACTTTTAGGGTTCTACAGCTTTGGGTTTTATTTTTATTTTTTTTAATCTCTTTATTTCCCATGTAATTACATATTTCATATTTTAATTCAAATATTTTTATAATATTATACCAATATTTATATTATTTATAACTCTATTTATTTTTCTTTCCCATATTTCATTCATGATCTATTTCACTTTGAAAAGGAAAGTGACTAACTCGAGGTTTGGCCTTGGAATATTTTTCATAGAATTCTTAATTATATTACTTAAAATTAATAATTATTTTAATTTAATTTGTGTTGAATGAGATTTAAGTGAACGAGTGTCGAATTAATCCCTCGTGGAATGAATCTCACATTCATTCTTATTTTATACTAAGCAGGGTTAAAATTTGTTCTGTCAAGGAGTTTTATTAGGCTTGCTAAAACATTCACTCAAGGAAGGGAATAATAATCCATATACGTAGGGATGGATTGTCAAATAAATTTTAATAACGAATGAACCCACATAACCAAACCTGAGGACCAAGACATTTCTCCATAAACTGTATTCTATCAACATTTCCATTTTCATTTTGGTTTAATTTTTTCATTCCATGTTTTCCAAAACAGCAAAACCCTAAAATTAGTATATTAGATGAACTAGAATATGTAATTTAATTAACTAAAATGATCCTAAAGTGATATTACCTTAGTTATCCTTTGTACTATTTTATGAAAATAAAAATAAGATTTTATACGGCCCTATGACATGCGTATCATAACTATTTCAATTTCTAAGGATCTATGTTGTTTTATTACTTTTTAAAAATTTACAGTTTTTTGAATATTATTTTAATAAAAAAAAAATATTTCTATGATCTATCAAAAATATGACTATTATGCATGTGTAGATTAATCTCAGGGGAAATAAAACTAAGAGAATTATTTTAGATTTATGATAGAGATCATGTGAATGAACTAAAATTTGATATATAAACACTGATTGAAAAATGGAATTGCTAACTACATATTTCCATGCATCCAAAGTGCAACCAGAACCTAATCCAAAGGTGAATGAAGAAATACCATTAGATATGACTAATTTTTCTAAATACATCAAAGAGGTTGAGACCACACTTGAAGACTATCCAAAACCCTACCATCTCAAGAAACAGATTGGAACCTACCATGAAGAGTTGGAGAGTGAAGATAAAGACTCACATACTGATACACCTCCAAGAGATCAATAAAGAATAGATTGATATTAGAGTCATTGGGAAAATGAAGAAATGAAAAAAGATCTCCCTATATAAAATATAGAAGAATAAACACCAGACAACCTATTTCTATCCATGGAAGAAGAAAAAACCAGTTAAGTGGTGTAATTTTAAGAGAGGATGGAGGATCTGAACTACCTGCTTTTTCCTCTACCACTTACCTCTAAGAGGAAATTTTAACTAAAGAAGTAATAAAAGCTGAACCAACTCAAGGAGATAATCTTTACTTGATCTTAATATTTTTTTGAATCCTAAATGAGAATTACCTGTCTTTTTCTAAATCATTCAAATTTTGAAAAAACTTATTCTTTTGAAGAGGAAGATGACAAAGAAGACGATGCACCAAAAGATATCAACCATTTACTAGAGGAATCCCACAAAGAAACTAAAGTAGATCTTCTAGATGAAATCAAGAAAAAATCTAATCACGTTAAAATCATGGATTTTTATAGCGATTCTTCAATTTTAAATTTATTAAATGATAAATTAAATTTTAAACCTCCCTTTGAATATTATATCGATGAAATTTACTTTGAGAAACCAATGGAAAATGAATATAAGGTTGAAAAAGTGGAAACATAGAAGGATGAGCATCCATAATTCTTCTCACCCTCTCCAAGTAAATTATAACTCATTGTGAAGAGGGAATATTTAGTGTACTCTATCTCTAGAGTCCTCCATAATAAATAAGAAGAAGTTAAATCTAGAATAAATAAATATGATGATTCTATTCTAAGTAACTCCGCCCACCGTCATACAATTTATAACATTAAGTACTACCGTTCCGGAGGTAATCATTACATGGGTCCCACTTGGGGGGGGGGGGGTAAAACCAATCATTATCATTCCATATATTTTATTTATTTTCACTATAGTAATTAAAATTAAAAATATTAGTTTTTGTAATAAATTTTGAAGCATCCCTAATCCCACTACCATTTTGAACATAAATGACATGGTACTTGTGCATTAATGATTAATTTTTATTCTATAGGACTGTGATGGTAAAAAGACATAGTTGTGAAAATTAAGAAACTATATAAAAATCATGTCATAATATTGTAATTAAATACATGAATAAAAATATAAATTCATGCATTAAAAAGTATTCATGTCATGAAATTAATCCATGAAATGAATATCAACATAATTGAACACAATAGAGGGTGAAAAATTAAAAATAGAACAACAATACCAAGGTATTATGTGTTTTAAATTATCTATTTAATTAGTACTCTGATTTTCTTATGGTTTTAAATAATATTTTTTCCCAACCTGAACTCTTGAGTTCTATTAACAATCCTAGATAAATATGTTTTATTGGATAATCAATATTGAATGTTTTAATTTTCCCTATTGACCGAACTCAATGAGTAAAATGGAAATATGGATGAGTAAGGTTAAGCATGAGGGGATGAATTTGAAAAATCATGATTTTTATAAATAAGATGATTTTTTAAGTTAATTTATTCTTAGATTTGTAATCTTTTGAATATCTAAAATAGATATTTATTGAAATATTGTTTTTTTGAATTACCATATGAAATTATCCTAAACCATTTTTTCTCATCTCAGAGAAATTTTATGAAACAAATATTTCTCATTTCTTTCTATAATATATTTATTAAGAGACCATGACATGTTTATCTTCTAGAAATTTCTAGGAATCTAATTGAAGATATGAATGAACAAAATAAATTTTAAATTTAAAAATTAATTTTGTTTTTGATCCCTTTTATCCTTGGACCCACCTTGAAATTTACCAAATTTTTTCCATAGAATCCATGAATAACCATATTATGAAATGATCCCAATTACAAGCCTACTATGTCAATTACTACCATAATAATAGTATGATGAATGATATTATAATTAAAAAGTGTAGGGGAGAGGTTTTCCATGGTATATAAGGATATAATTTATTTTTATAGGTTTTTTATGTTATTGTGGGGAGGACATGTTTTCATTTTACTTTATTATACTCCTCTATTACTAAGAAATTAATGAAAAATGTAATAATTAACAAATTGGGTTGTGTCTCAAGAGGATAAAAATCACAATTTCTATACTGCAGTTTTTTATTATATGGGTTTAGGTGGTGGATGTGAGATTGTTCTTAAACATAAATTTTAAAAAATAAAAATAGATGTAATGAAAAAATCATGTTAGGGAGATTAATTCATTATTATTAATTTTGTGATGTGCCCATTTTTTCCTTTAACGAATGGGGATATGACAGTTTTAGGAGTTATTCATTAGGCTTATATTTTGATATCATACAATATTATGAAGATTCAAACCTCCTTCTTCAAATTTATTTTTATACCTTACCTACCTGGCCTTACCCCCAGATACATTTTCACTATAATGAAACAACATCCTGATTAAATTTAATATTTTTCATTACATAGTGATGATGATATATACCATGTAAGCCTGTGTAAAGTGACACGTACTTGGGGTATGAGAAATATTCTAGTTACCTTCGTTACGTTGAGAGAAGAGTGAAAATAATTAAACGTGAGGTAAAATGCAAGTGGAAATAACATTAATGATGAATCAATAAATAAATATGGAATGAAGAAGAGGCATTTATATTTAAGAAGAGTAAAATTAAAATGAATTATTGGTATAATTATTTTCAAGAGTGGGGAGTTGGAGTAATTCTTTTTTGTAAAATGTGAATGATTATTTTCCATTTTCAAAAATTTGGTTTTTTTCTTATAAAATTTAAATATTTTAGTATTAAAATCCTTCAAAATGTTGTTGACATTACATTATTGAGTAAAATCAAGTTCTAAGTGTGGGGGAATTGACATAAACATATTTTTCATGAATAATTTAATATAAAACTTATTTTTTATGTACTTTAAATTATTATACATGAGAAAGTTTAATTATTTAATTATTTTATTGTAGGATATAAGGTTTTAAATAAAATGAGAATAAAATTGATGAATTCCACATGAATATAATGTCTCTAAAAAAAGGATAGTAAAAGAACCAAGTACAAGGAATGAAAATGATTAACCCAGATGAAACAAAGCTAAATTTGTTGGAAAACATCAATTCATGTCATGGATTTCTACTAAAATGTGAATCTTGAAGGAAAACATGACGCGAAGAAAATAATAGAGGAAAAAAGAAGAATCATGTGTCATGATGCGACACATATAGTCAAGCCATGACACACCCCATGACGACCTAGAGAATATCCAATGTGTTAAAATAATCTATGAGAGTTCTGACCCTACATATTGTACTTATGATGATATTGAACTAAAAGAACTATGATTCCAATTATAACCGGAATACATAATATTACTTCTTAAGGCCTGGGCCCACATAGGAATCAACTTCAGTGTAAGACCCTCCATGCCTCTGACATTGCAACTATCAGGACCCAATATCTTCCATGGGATGATTATTCTCTCTCATCCACCAATGTATATATAAGGAAATTAAACTATGATAAATCTAATTCATCATATAAATATGATAAATAGGATTCCTTCTTAAGACCCAAGATTACATGTGAATACACTTCGGTGTAAATCCCTACATGTCTCCAATATTCCAACCATCACGACCAAATATTTCCCATCGGATGATCATTATTTCTCATCCACTAGTGGATGGAGAAGGAAATTGTACTATGAGAACTCAGATCCCTTCCATAACACTGATACATATGATTCTTTCATAAGGAATGAGCTCAAATAAGAATCCACATTGGGGTAATTCCCTATTTGTCTCTGATATTCCAACCATATGGACCCAATATCTCCCATGGGCTGATCATTTTTCCACATCCACGAGTGGAGTTTGAAGGAAATTGAACTATGACGACACTAATTCCTAATGGATACATAAGAAACATTCCTAAGGACTGATCTCTATATTAAACATTCAAATGGATGGCCTAACACATAAGTCCTTCATCCATATACAATGAGACTGATTAATTATATTACTTATTTCTCACATTAAGAGTGGATCTCATGGGATTAGGTATTTTAAAAAGTCATATCATTTTCATCATGAATATACACCAACCAAGGAATCCTCATTTTTTAAGCCATGATTAGTGGCATGATATGAATTCCCTGTTCAAGGGTATGCACCTTATAAAAATTCCCAAGGGCATGATCGAACAATAATGAATCAAATTCCTACTATAAATAGGATATAAAGTATTCCTATCTAAGGATTGATCTCGATACCCAGATCTTATGTGACCTCATATATATCCTTTCTATATAACATTAAACTGTATGGGTTTAAATAGGTATGTGGGTTTTGATTCCTATTATAAGAAGGATACATAGGATAACTTATAGAGGTTCAATCCCTTCCTCAAGATATTAATCACCTCGTGGGATGGATATAAACTCTAGAGTGTCTAGATATATAGTTTCAACATATAAGTAGATATAAATTAATTGGAAAAGTATGAAGAACCTCAAATACATATAGATGGACTCAATTATAGACCCCCTTTACACATGGGAGGATTCAACACTTGGCCATTTTATTAGTGTAACTGGTCTCATCTGAGTATTAGGAAGATATTCTTGAACATTTCATAAATATATAATAGATTCTCATAGTAGGAAACAATTCCCCCCAAAAGGGTGTGATGAGTTCGACCTCCCATCCTCTCGATCATGGTGAGTTTTTAGGTGTTGTTAGTTATGAAACCTCAATTAAATTCCTACCTTTGGAATGTAGAGTTCTACTAAGTTATGGATTTGGTAACCATTTATATTTTCTATTAAAGATCAAAAAATGGTTATCCCAACATGAGTTTTTGTGAAAGACATTGAACCCCCCATAATCGGGCGTCAGGAAAAGATATCCATAGGGAACAAAAATGGTGGACCATACATGGAATAATTTAGTTCCCTTTAGAACATTTTATTCCAATCATTCTTGTGATATTTCCAATAAAAAAAATGGCGAACCCATCATGAATTATTGTATAAGACATTAACCTCCCCCCCCACACAATCATCCATTGGGAAAATCCATCCTCAGAAAACAAAAATGGTGGACATGACATGAAATCATTTGGTTCTTGCCATACCATTTTGTTCCCACCCTGTGTGTGATCTTTCAAAAAATGGTGAAACTTATGTGAATATATAAAATAATAAAACTATTGGTTGAATAAATATAATTGTGGTTCCAATGAAATAACTACATTTTAACAATGTTAAGTTCACATGTGCAGAATGGTTGAACCGGGAATAAGAAAGGACAATTTTCTTGCTTGTGCATATCTAATTGAGTATGTATCATGACTAAAACAATGCACTAATCATAGAAATTTTTCCTTGTTGTCTTAATGACTACAAATAATACTCTTACAAAAAAACATGACCCGAGATCATGTCTTAAAGTAGTGACCATTTTATAAAATCATCGACATTTGCAATTCCTACGGTTCGATGAACAACCTCACTAGTCTGGCACCTTTAGCATAAGGTGGAGAATCCATTGGTAAGGTAATACCACCAACAAGGTATAATAACTACCATTGAGGCAACATGAAAGGTCTCAAAATGATGAAACTAAAGAGTCTTCATTTCCCAAAGAAAGTTTTAGTAAAGCTAGTGGCGCTCATTTCCACCACCAACCATTTCAGAAGATTATCCCTAGAGTATGGAAATATTCACATTCAGTATTTGATAAAGGTGCATCAAGGAGTAGAATATTAGTCTATTCTAGTGCATTATCCAATAAAGGGGGATCATGTTAATTGTAGTCACCATTTCTCTCTCATCGGTGTCCTTAAATCTCTTGCTAAGGGAATCACCCAACACATTGCCACATCTGACACCCATACACAAGAAACACGTAAGACACATCGAGTGTAGAAATATTTGGATTACTAAGAGTGGGATCATAACCCTATTTCTACTAATGAAGCATACCAGTATATTCTAGAAGTAGTTAGTGAGTAGGCTCATAACCCTTCTCACTTAGACTATGTATGCAAGAATATTCTGGCAGCAAGCGTGGGGTAAAAGAAAATCCATACCCTCGTTCATGAAAACCATAAGCATATTCTGATGGAATAATGAGGATTGAAGTGATCTAATATTTGTGCTCTAATCAAAGATATAGAATAGTATATAGTGGAGACAGAAAATGTAAATGCTTATATTCCTATGTACACTTTGATAAAACACCATTACATTATAGAAACATTCTAAGAACTCTAGAATTATATTCCTTCACTGGTATAGAAATTGGGATAGGTACATACTCCTATCCCTACAGCTAGGCATCACAAAACTCTTATTTTTATGAAAAAGTTGTTTCTCTAGAGAAAGTGTACAACATTTCTCTCATATAGAAGGATTATCCACATATTTTGGAAAAGTATGAGGCACCATACTAGGCTCATATTCCCATTCCAAATAGGGATCACCAAGTGAGATCACCATATGCCTTGGGATATTTGCACATTCCTATCAAACAAGACTACCATTATACTCCAAAGGCTCGGGATCCGGAACATATCCCTATTCTAAATAGGTCTCATCAATTAAGAGTGACTCATGCCCCAAGTTAGACTCATATTCCTATCAAAAAAGACCAGATAAATACTCCAAAGGCTTAGGTTCATGCTCATATCCTAGTTTTGACTAGTCCTCCCAAAGTGAGAGTGTCACATGCCTTAGGAAAGGCTCATATTTCTATTGAGAAAGAATGGTGACATACATTAATGGCTCAGGATCAAGATAATATCCTTGTTTTAAATGAGTACCACCAGGTGAGAGTGGAAGATGCCTTTGGGAAGTCTCATATTTCTATCAATGAAGTTACTTGAAATAATCATATAGCTCACGGAATCTAGGATCATATCCATACTTCCATCGATGAATGATTGCATCGACATCCTTTAGAGGCAATAAAGGATGATGATCATATCACTTCTCCCATTCAAAATTTCCATAAAGATATTCTAGTAGGGAATAAATATTTTAACTAAGATAATATCCCCACTTCATCTATGACTGATTTAAATATTTCTCTGACCACCCAAAGGAAGGTTCATATTCCAACCGATAATGAAGACGACCAATGGAATAGTACAACAACTTCTCAGTATAGGGATCAAAATCCCATAGTGAAATATGGTTATAATCATATTTCAATAGCTTTTATACAACATGATCAAATATATATACAATTCCAAAAGGTAGGATGGCATATTCCGACCACAATTCAGAAAAATGATCATATCCCTAATCTGCTCAATGCCAGTGTCCTTAAGGTTGTTTGAGACACATTCTCAACAACCCAAGGGACTACTGGATATTCAAATTAAGTAGAATATGATCATTAATATGATATTTTTCCTCATGGTTGTGTGGAGATGGATCACACGAACTCTTCTCCTAAAACATTCTGTGGTCAACCTCCCCACAGTGATTTCTCCCATGGACAAGGAAAACCTACACTTTCCAAGACACCTCCATATAGAGAGGTTCTAAAAATTCTGACTCCTTCACATTGATTGATTCTTAAAACATTGGGGTCAAACATATATAGTTCCCCATCAACTTCTATCATCCCTTCACCATAGTCATAAAGTTACCCAAAGAAAAAACTTTGGTAGTCTGACCAAGTGGAAGTGAGTAAGTCTGTTGAAGAGAAATCCAATATTGTTATATGAAAAGAGTTATCTGGAAACGACCTTCCCACCATATTTTGGCCCCTCTCCACTTCTAAATATGAGATTCTAGAAGAGATATAGAAGGTTTTCATGCTTTAACCATGACAAAATATGTTGGAAACTCATCAGTTATTGAAGGCCAGACACCTCCCTTATCCTTGATATGAGGTTCACATTTATACTGTCAAGATACTCTATTGTAAGATAGAATTGGCTATTATCTCTATGGAATATGACCCAAAATTGAAAGTCATGGTGCAAATATACATCATGATTTCCACCAATGCATCATGAGTCTCCAATAGATGATCACTAAATCCTCATCATGTATCCATATATGTGGATGGGGAAAGTATGGAGTGTTTCATTTCTCTACAACATTGAAACAATATAACTCCCTAGAAATATAATCCTATAATTTTATAGCCTCCAATCCAATGAGTGGATTGTGTAATACACAAGCCAGTTAGTCACTACAATGAAATTCCCCCACTTCAATGGTACTGAGACGTCATGAACTGAAGGAGAGGAGTACACACATATCTTTGAACTTGGCCGCTCATAGAAAAAATAATTCATTTTAGACATGGGATCCAAATTTGTGTTAAAAACAAAAAAATACTATAGAAAATGACTCCCTTAATGGGAACCATTTTACCCAGCTCAAACATGAGCACATTTTTACCAAATCAAATATGTGGTAGTAGAAGGTACCTTAATAGACATCCCAGAGTGAACCCAACCCAATGGATTGGGAGAATATCTACCACCCACTCAACCCCTCAAATTGCTAATCCCTAGGAGGATTTTGGACATATCAATAGCATGTGAAAATAAACCCTCTCCCAAAATAATTCGGGGAATTTTATCTCAATATACATAATAATATTTATCTCCACCCAAGAGGGTCCTAGATAAATCAGCAGTGGTTCTAGATCAACCCCAACCTGCTTGGATGGGGCATTTATATCTGAATTCTAGTCATATGAGTAATAAAATCCTCAATTAGAATCATCATATCCTCATCAAAGGGATCCAAAATACCAAAAAAATCTATTAATAGACCCCATATCATAGGGATAGGGTAATTTTGATCATCATCATCATCACCAAAGATAGTATCAGACTTCTCCCACTTGGTAGGTAAATATCAATATTTATAATCCCACCTGTTCCTAAAACCATATGACAAACATCTATTACTCAAGGCATATTCTACAATCATGTCCAGAAACCCTCTCAAGCACACTACTCACTAGTTAATATATAAGGAATGTATGTTGATGGCAATCAAACCCAATTAGGGTCGCAAGCCAAAATGACCGAATATGGTGAAGGTTTCAAGAGATGACCTTGATGCAAGAAGTATATAATCATCATGTTGTATAGAGAGTAATGAGACTATAACCATTTTTTAATACACTTATGTGAATTTCATCACCATCAATAAAATTGATAATGTGGATTAAGATGCAAATATAGAGTGGCACAATATAGACAATATACCATGAGAGGAGGATTTGGATGCATCCACTAAGGCTTTACATACATAGAACTAGTAGAGAATCCAAAACCTAGAACCTCCGAATATTGAATTTCCTCCTCTATGGTAAAATTCTATTAATGATAAACGGAAAGAGGTGGTCATATCTAAGTCATCAACCATAATATCCATGATTCCTTCTATAGAGGAGTAGTTGGAACAATATGATAAAGAGATACAAACACTCAAAAATCAAAATGGGGAGTTACCCATGGGAAATATTCCCATTGGATATCATATTTAGAAGGAGACGAATATACTTCCACCCATACATCGGGAAAGAGAAGAAAATAGTGGAAAATGTTCATCATACCGGATTCAGATCCATAAATCCAATCTATATAGATGAGGAATTTGGATATGATCATGAATTCCCTCCATTACATTGTCATCATCTCCCCCTAGAGGCCGATCATTAATTTATAGTATGAATTGAGAATTAGAGAGATGTGAAAACAAGGCCACCTCATCAAGCCATAGCTACTCCCTGTAGACGAGAGGTGTCTCAAATAGTAGTACCACCAAAATTTCTCAATAACATCGAGTTCCAAGATACTCAAATGGAATCCATGTAATGGAAACATGAACATGAAATGACTGAGAATTTTCTATATCCCAAATGGGTGTATGTAACTTTACCCCACCCAATTTGAACAATCCTAACTTCTACACCTTTGATGGCACATGTGATCCCAGAAATTATCTCACACACTTCGTGTCATGATGCGATCCGATGATGGGTCCTCATGATTAGAAAGAGGTTACTAGTTTGAGTTTTTTGTATAGAATTTCATAGGGATAACTTTTATTTGGTATAAAAAACATCTAGTAGGATCCATTGAATGATGAAAATACCTTTATCATCAATTCCATTGTCAGTTTAGTTCTACCCTAAGGAAAAAAACAATTTTCAATATGGAAATTTGAAGGAAATGTGAAAATGAAAGGGTTTCTAACTTCATAGACAGATGGAAAGTTATAACCTATTAAATTATAATTCTTCTCTCACAGGATCAATTACATGAGCTCTGTGAAAAAAATATCTAATACTAGTACTCGCCCGTGCTATTGCACAACGTATTCAATTACTAGTTTTCCTTTTAATAAGATATTAGTATTTATAATAGTTGATACGAAACCACAATGTGGAATAATTTTTAATTAGAATGTAATGGTGTATAATGTGAATAAAGCATAGATTTTTTCATTCATATACTACATCACATTTTATAAACCTTCCTTGTCCGTAACTGTCAATAGACACACATTCCTTAGAATGTATACTTTATATTGCATCAGTCCCTTTACAAAAATATGGACCAAATATAGTCTTTGACATGAACTGCTTTGCATGGAGAGAATGCTGATAATATAGATAAAAAAAGAAATCTTCAAAAAAAACACAGGATTAAATTATAAAAGTACCAACATCCTCTACGATGATGTGTAATTAAATCTCAATAATTCTCAAGAATTAACAAAATATTCTAACTCCTCTTATTCCTATATTTTTTCAGGTACATATAAACCTCATGAATCATAATCTTGAATAAAATAAAGAAGATTATATCCATCGAATCTGATTAGATTCAAGGAAAATGTTACCCAAGTTCAACACACACGAATCACTAATCATTAAACATAAACACGCAGAGTATGAAAACCTCAAAATAAAGCAGCACACCTATGAATAAAAATATTTTTCTTGTATTTCAAAGATATACTGTAATGGAACAGAAAAAATAAGAAGAATTTCACTAAATTAGAATCTTTCCTTTTAATAAAAAAATGTGATTGAACCAAGTCATAATGAAAAAGGTGCAGAGTGTGATTTTATCCTCTCCAAACCCCCTAAAGAAACTAGTTCCTGATCAATAAAATATAATTCTCAACCATCAAGACAAGAAATAGAATACATTATGTAATAGATATTTTTTTGCTACAATCAATGTATTGGTGTTCTGAGATTAATTGAGATTTGATGCAGGCAATAAAATTTAGATAAAAATATAACTGGATATAAATAGAACATATGTAGAATAATAAAAAATAGAAGCGTCAGAAGGGAGAGGAAAAGGGAAAGGATATGTATGAAATGAAGAAAAAGAAAGAATATTGTTTCTAGAGTTGATACCAAAGAAAACCAGAAATGAAGAATCAATTGAAAAAAAGATAGCTTTTTTATACCCAAAACACTGAATCCTATTAGCTCGACAAACTTACCCCATGAAAAAGATAGATACAAATCAAAGATGAATGGAATGATAATAGATAACTTAATATGACATGAAAGATAAATATAGATAAAAAAACACAACAAACCACAATAGAGATAAATGATATAGAATTATTGATAGAGTTAATAAGTATATGAAATTACAGAGGAATAAGTATTTTCTAGAATCAATAGAAATGAAGATTATGGACAACTGAGTATTTCACCTGAGATACTAAGAGTAATGATACAACAATCTTGATAGAGTTAATAAATATATGAAATTACAGAGGATGGAGTATTTACCTAAATTAGTAGAAATGAAAATTATAGAGAACTGGGTATTCACCTGAGATGTTAAGAATAATATACAATAAAAGTGAAACACAGTATAGATAGGAAATATAGTAGGTTGGTTAAAATATAAAGGTTTAAACATCCAAAATTAATTGAATTAGATGTTCAATGCTCATGTATTATTCCAAAGAATATCAACTAAACCTACAATATGAAAATTACTACATGAATATGATTATCATTGGATGGTAAATTTATGAATCTGAATATAACAGTACACAACTAAGAGAATATTTCAGTGAGATGTCATGCTACATAAAGATGAATTCTCTCACATACCATTTAAGTGAGCCTTCTTCATTTACATACAGATACACCAACAACTGACCATTAAGATGAACACTCTCGCGTACCTTTCAAAGATGTTATTGTAGGACCCTTAAAACCAATGGTTAAAATATTGGGGCTCCCGCAGCTTCTCATATGGGAGACCTCTGAACCCACCAAAGTCATTCCAAATCCCCTGTGACATTTATAATTAAACAAATAAGAGTGAAAATGACTCCTGATGACAACTTTGGCACTAATTTCATCTAGAATAGCTGTATAATTTTCTCAAACTTCACCACAATATAAGTAAGAATAAATTATACTTGAAAATAAATGAAAATTTGTTATCAATATTGAAAAATGAAAAACATAAAGTATCATACATTTAAAATAAGAAAAATTAATAACAACAATAAAACATGTAGTTTGAAACTTCCAAACAAACTGAATAGATCTTATTTTGAAATAAAGAAAACACAATAGAATGTTTACATTACCAATAAAATGGATGAAAAATGTAAAAGAAACTAATGTTTTTAAGAGAAGATGGTGTGCCATTTGGAGCCAGACCCCTTTAATCATTTGTGTTTTGTAATCACCTGCCAGTAGTGTCTTGCTTCATTACTACAGCAGACCAACACTTCTGGATATTGGATGACAGTAAAATCATCCCCTACAATAGTTAAAATAACAAATGAACAGATCGATTGGGATCAGAAAAATTAATAATGTTGTTGTGTATGGCACATTTGAATAATAGAGTTACTTTTTCCACAATGTTTATATACCTTGTATCATATTTTAGCATCAGTTTCTCTACTAAATTCACGCCACTAAAAATTGAATACTTAGGAATCACATTTTGAGTAGTCCACAACTTTTTAATTTCCTACTTAGTAAAAAAATGCATAAATTGCAATACACATGATGGGAAAATGAGAAACACAACTTTTAAATAGAAATTGTCTCACATAAACTTTAAAAATAATGAGAGAAAAAATCAAAAACATTGAAAATAAAGTAGAAACAGAAACATGGATGTTTGTTTCTAATTCAAACATCACTATGATTCGATCTTCAATAGGTGTGTGGGGTGCTGTCCAGATTTTTGCCTACCTAGAAAACACAAACTTTTCCCCATAGGAAAAAATGTTTAAAAATAAGAATACGTATTAATGCATACGAAAAATGAAAAATCCAAAATATAAATGTAAAAATAAACACAGTATAGTCCAAAAAGTGTGATCCAAAAAATAAATTTGGTAAGCTTATGTTAGTAGGTGATATAGTTTACAATAGTATGTGTATTTTTTCACTAATCTGTAAAATCAATTCAAATTCATTAATAGTTTTTCAAGAATTGAATATCTATATACATCCGGTGAAAAGTTATTAATCCAAAGGAACTTACAAAGCACTGAAGTTGTTATGTTTAATGTATATAGACGATGTTTCAAATAACTAGTTAAACAAGTATTTTTGAGAGTTATGAGGAAAAACTACAAATATTTCTGGAATTGAAGATTTCTAAAAAGAGTTGAAGAGAAAGAAGAGGAACTTTTATACCACTTAACTAGTTGACTGCATCTTTCACTATAGGAAAAAACATCAAATCATCACATTAGAAATCCATAAAAATATATTTATTTAATAAAAATAACACACAAAACATTAAATTAATTCATCTATAAAAAAGAAAAATAAATAAAAGAAGAATGCTAAAAATTAACAGTGAATGAAATCAACATTACACACCACATGAAAGAAGTCCAATTCCAGTTTATGTATTCGCATGCGCACAGAGAAAACAATTAGAAAACAGTCAAATAAAACTATAAATATTTAATCATGAATAGAAGGGAATTTTTTTCATTAAATGAGGATAGAACATGCTTGTGACATAGTGAATGACTAACAGAGTACACTCCCTTCTTACCTCCTGTTTGACTATAATGAAATAATTAATAAATCAACATAAGGATTGAAATTAGAGTAGGCACATACAGTTTTACATATAGTTATTATTATATTCCCCTCTTTCCTATGATTTTTTCGTAGAAAGGGGAGATTTTTGTGATATAGAAAAATTTATAATTTTTTTTGTCATCGACGTGTTCCAAGATGGTGGAAAAGGGATTCAAGGACTTTCAAAACAAACACTATATGATAAAAAAATAAAAAGGGTAGGTTTTTATTTATAGAGGGGTTATGAAAAAATAGAATTGTTTAATAACGAACCACTTTTTCAATGAATGCATCATCATAAAGATTCACATTTTGACATAAAAGAGATCTGTAGTAGAAAATCCATAACTTCTCAAGTTCATTTTCATCATGTAAAAAAATTACTCCATAAATCATCATGACTGTTACCTTCCTACACTGAAAAATAAAAGTAATCGTGCAAAAAATAGCCACTCAAAATAGCTAGATTGCATTAAAATTGATCGAGATGGATATCTTTAGTTCCCAATGACCTATGAAGTGTAATTACAAGAGACATATCTATAGTTCCCAATGAACTATGCATTGTAGTAACAAAAAGTAATGTTGAAGCCCTAAAAGGTGTTATTATTTGAATTGAACATCATCTAAACATGGATAATATTTCAAAGAGGTCTGTTCTAATGCTTTTATTGTTTATTATTTTAATTATCAATATGTTTTTTTATAAAAATATATGGGAAATATTATGTATATTATAGTTTGATATACCATATGAACTTTTATTAGTATGTTAAATAATACACAATATATCATTACTAATTACTGTGTAATATATTTCATGATTCAGTGTTCAATTATTGATGTCAACACAACCTTGATCCATTTAGGGTACCTCACAAAAGACAAAAAAATGTAATTTGATCAAAATTTATAGTGCCCAAATGAATCTCAGTCGAGATCTAATGAGTTTCTTAGCTTCCCAGTGGAGGCCCCATATCATTTCTATAATTCAACCCCTTAAAATTGTTTTTCTCTAATGCTTCAATTAAATATAGGTAACAAAATTAGTATAAAATTTATTTCATAATAGAATCAGATATATCTGTCCTATTTTAAGTAGACTGATTAATTAAATTTAAAATAGAATAAATTAATGGATTACAATTAAAAAATACAGATGTATAAAATTAATTAAATAAATGGAAAAGGAAATGAATAAATGGAATTGTAAATGAATCAGAAAATTGGATCCAATATATAGCTATGAATTAAAATGTACAACAAAAATAAAATGACAATTCTGAAATTAAATAAACAATGAGACGTTTCTGTAACACACATTGCAAAAAATATATAAAAACTGTTATAAAATTTAAGTAAGTAAATGTGCATGGCATGTAAAATAAGAAATAAATGAGAACTATTTAAACTAATGTATCCTAAAATTAATGAAATGATTCAGAATAATGACTTTAATACATTAAGGATGGAGAAAATGATTATTTGGTATTCACAATATCAATATCGTAGTGATTGGTGACAGGAAAAGTGAATGAAATCTATAATTATGATGGAATTAGAAACCTATAATTTCATTATAATGTATATGATCAAATTAACAAACAAAAGTAGCACCAAAGTGATGAAGAAAATTACATAAAATAGAATGTAATTTTTTTAGAAGTGACTAATTGTATAATGAATGATATATATATATATTACCATGAAATGTAATTATACATAAATAATTGAATAATGCACACAAATCATAACAGTGAACATTTTTTTCAAAGGTGGATAAGATCAAAAACATTTCTTACATCCATAGATCCATCATAGAAAATGAGGGATTTATGTATTCGGTTAGAGTATAAAATTCAGCAGTTTGATTTTACTAAGTGGAAAAAAACAATGAAAACCATGGAGATTTTTTACCTCTGTATTAGTTGACTCTTTCATCAAACCACAATATAGAATAGAAATAAATTAAACTCTGATGAAGATCACTGGAAAGTCTTACAACAGTTAGAGACCTCAGAGAAACAATAATTTATTGATGCAACTCCAGCGAAAGACCAATCTGCATTTAAAAAAATAACAAAGATTCAAATCAGGAGGCATTGAAATTTTAAAGGGAAAAAATGTTACACCAAAATGATATGTTTAATCTACATTATGATCAAAATGCTAACTACTGGAAAAAATATTTCTAAATAAACTAAACAGAACTAAGCACGTGAAAAATATTTTGATAAAAAATGTTTTAAAAGTTAGTTTAAATGAATTGATCTATATCAACCCACAAAATATAGACCAAACATAAAGTTGTGTGTAGTTGGTCAGTCGTAATTATCCAGTGGTTCCCATGAATGATACATCATTTCACATTATAGCTGCGTCTACTCAAAAATAAAACATTTTGGCCTAACACATGTATGTATAAAATACAGTAATGTTAAAATAGAGACTACCTACTTCATTGATGTCATGTAGTTTGAGAGATAATATGGTATAGGATCTCTTTTTTCATCCCCCAAATCATTCTCAATTGGAATGAATATGCTTCATATTATTCATCACTGCAAAGAAAAATTAAACAGCCACAGACACTGATATAGGTCATACAAGTTAGAATATAAAAATACAATTAACAATGTAAGGTAGTTAGGGAAATTTTGTCTCTATACTATTATTGAAAACACATTGAAAACATTATATATTAGGAGCATGAACTTTTAGAAAACATATAAATATAGAATCACATATGTCGTAGAAACACACAACATGATCATTGATCAAACTAACAGTGAATACAATTACCAGATAGTGAATAGAAATACATAGCTGTTGTGGGGAAAGAAACACATTATTCTAAACTCAATTGACCAGTAAGAGTAGAAGTAGATGTGGATGGAAATCACACGCTTCAGGGAGTCAGGGAACTTGATGCAGTAAATTTTGAGGGTACCAGAGTGAAATAATTCAAATATAGTAGGAGAAATAGAAAACATACAATGAGATGAGGGGATTCAGGAGGATGAAAAATATTAGAAGATGGAAGGATTGGCGTGAGAGACATCGAAAATGTGTTGTGGGTACTGCAGGATGATGGGAGGGTAAACACGAGCAGGAACCCTAGGAGTGGCAGCGGAGGTGTGACGGGAGTGAGAACCGTAGGAGCGTCGCCAGAGGGGAAATAGGAGCATGAAGCGTAAGAGAAATGAAAGAGTTGAAATGGGATGTAGAGAGAAAATTCGTAGAGGGAATCAGTAACTGTGACGGAGGAGCAGCGAGAACCCTAGGAGCAGAGGCGAAGGTGAAACGTCGGCTGGAACCATAGGAGTAGTAGGAATCAAAGGAGGAGGAAACCTAGATTGGGAATCGTAGGAGCATCTGGAAGTCTAGACCCGATGTGAAACATGAGTGGGATTCAGAGGAGGTTAAAGATGTGTATTTTAGGAACCCTAGGTTACGAAGTGTTGAAGTCGCAGTGGGAGAAGGAACACCGCAGAGAGTTGAGTTGAAACCGGAAGGAGGAGGATCTGAGAGATAAAGGATGATGGAGTCCAGGTTAACTGAGAGAGGGAGGAGGATGGAGGCATGGGTGAGGGGAGTATAGGTTGCGAATTGTGAAACCCTCAGTAGGAGCACCCGATCGCGAGTGAGAGAGGGTGGCGCAGAATGGTAGACCATCCAAGTGGACGGGTGATGTGGGTTAATAGAGGAAGGAACACATGAGAAATATGATATGGAGGATCGTGAGATTGACACGTGGTAGATTAAATGCTAGGATTTGTATATGTAACGCCCCGACCATAGTTACCCAGATTCAGTGCATTATTATGTTACATTGGCATGATCACAAAAGATAAAATCTCGAAAGACCGATTAGTTTAGTAGCCCTAGAAACACTATATATATTCATAAGTCTTACATTACATCATAAATTAAAACAAAACTACAACAAAATCTTGTCTTCATATCCCCTCATACTATCCCTGCAGGTCATTCATAAAATAATTTTTCACATCCTGGAAAATTTAAAGCATTGAAAGGGGTGAGCTCAGATGCTCAGTAAGGAGAACAATATAGCGGAACCTTTCATAAATAAACATAAACATTTAAGGCAATGTATAACTGAAACAAAAGCCTTTTAAACTTGAACTTCAGCATAATATGGAAGAATAAAATGAAATAATGCCATTTACTTATTCACATGGATATTCTACTAGTCGAATAATCACATGCAATATCAATAACCACTTTCATAATGATGGAATTCATAATGCCAGTCTATCATAACCACGTAGCCAAGGCCTCGTGCCAAGACTACAAATAATATTTTGTCAAGGCCTCGTGCCAGGACACTAGTTTGTCTAATGAGACCTGCCGATGAATCGAGGAGCTATAGTGGGCTCCACCTATCACTTATTAAGTCCAATTCATTCCTCATATGAACAGGTTTAAACATATCATAAACCATAACATAATCGTATCAAATAAAATATGCATGAAGGAAACATAACATTTACACATTTCAATCAAAAGATATCAATACTACTCATTGATATAATAAAAACACTTTCAAAACCATTTTCAATACCAAAATATAAGAAAATTAAAACATGGTATTTATTTTTCATTTAAAAAAAGTAATGGCTTGTAGAGGAAGCTGAAACTCAAATAATGGTCACGGCGGCGGAGAAGTCGTCGTCACCGCATACGTACGACAAAAAAACATTCCATTTTGTCATTTAGTAAAACGATTCATAAAAAAAATATTTCTTTTGAGTAAACGTAAAAGTCAAATGGGTTTATACACCGTATAAAAGTGATGAATTCCACATAAAGATCATCTCCCATGAAAAAGGGTAGAAAAATAACTAATTACATGGATGAAAATGAAGAAATGGTATAAAATAGAGGAAAGGATTTTGGGAAAGATCAATTCAAATAATTAATTTCATTCACAATATGAACCTTAAAGGGATACAAGATGTAGACTCAAGAAGTAAAGATAAAAAAAGAATCATGGGTCATGACCTGACACATATGGGAACACCATGACACACCCCATGATGACATATAGAAATTTATAATCATGAAAAAGGATATTAAACGTTCATCCTTGTACATTAAACATCTTGAAAACACTATTCAAAAAGTGAAATCTTTCAATATAATGAAGAATGAGTAGATTTCGTAAAAGGTATATCTAACTAACCTTTTAACTCCCAAAGAAGCCCCATTATGACCCAAGACACATTAATTTCTCTATTTATAATATCCAAACACCAAATGAATCCTATAAATATATGTAAATTTCATAGGATAAAGGAAATTATTCCCTATGTATGTGCCACCATGCTGCACTTTTAGGGTTCTACAGCTTTGGGTTTTATTTTTATTTTTTTTAATCTCTTTATTTCCCATGTAATTACATATTTCATATTTTAATTCAAATATTTTTATAATATTATACCAATATTTATATTATTTATAACTCTATTTATTTTTCTTTCCCATATTTCATTCATGATCTATTTCACTTTGAAAAGGAAAGTGACTAACTCGAGGTTTGGCCTTGGAATATTTTTCATAGAATTCTTAATTATATTACTTAAAATTAATAATTATTTTAATTTAATTTGTGGTGAATGAGATTTAAGTGAACGAGTGTGGAATTAATCCCTCGTGGAATGAATCTCACATTCATTCTTATTTTATACTAAGCAGGGTTAAAATTTGTTCTGTCAAGGAGTTTTATTAGGCTTGCTAAAACATTCACTCAAGGAAGGGAATAATAATCCATATACGTAGGGATGGATTGTCAAATAAATTTTAATAACGAATGAACCCACATAACCAAACCTGAGGACCAAGACATTTCTCCATAAACTGTATTCTATCAACATTTCCATTTTCATTTTGGTTTAATTTTTTCATTCCATGTTTTCCAAAACAGCAAAACCCTAAAATTAGTATATTAGATGAACTAGAATATGTAATTTAATTAACTAAAATGATCCTAAAGTGATATTACCTTAGTTATCCTTTGTACTATTTTATGAAAATAAAAATAAGATTTTATACGGCCCTATGACATGCGTATCATAACTATTTCAATTTCTAAGGATCTATGTTGTTTTATTACTTTTTAAAAATTTACAGTTTTTTGAATATTATTTTAATAAAAAAAATATATTTCTATGATCTATCAAAAATATGACTATTATGCATGTGTAGATTAATCTCAGGGGAAATAAAACTAAGAGAATTATTTTAGATTTATGATAGAGATCATGTGAATGAACTAAAATTTTATATATAAACACTGATTGAAAAATAGAATTGCTAACTACATATTTCCATGCATCCAAAGTGCAACCAGAACCTAATCCAAAGGTGAATGAAGAAATACCATTAGATATGACTAATTTTTCTAAATACATCAAAGAGGTTGAGACCACACTTGAAGACTATCCAAAACCCTACCATCTCAAGAAACAGATTGGAACCTACCATGAAGGGTTGGAGAGTGAAGATAAAGACTCACATACTGATACACCTCCAAGAGATCAATAAAGAATAGATTGATATTAGAGTCATTGGGAAAATTAAGAAATGAAAAAAGATCTCCCTATATAAAATATAGAAGAATAAACACCAGACAACCTATTTCTATCCATGGAAGAAGAAAAAACCAGTTAAGTGGTGTAATTTTAAGAGAGGATGGAGGATCTGAACTACCTGCTTTTTCCTCTACCACTTACCTCTAAGAGGAAATTTTAACTAAAGAAGTAATAAAAGCTGAACCAACTCAAGGAGATAATCTTTACTTGATCTTAATATTTTTTTGAATCCTAAATGAGAATTACCTGTCTTTTTCTAAATCATTCAAATTTTGAAAAAACTTATTCTTTTGAAGAGGAAGATGACAAAGAAGACGATGCACCAAAAGATATCAACCATTTACTAGAGGAATCCCACAAAGAAACTAAAGTAGATCTTCTAGATGAAATCAAGAAAAAATCTAATCACGTTAAAATCATGGATTTTTATAGCGATTCTTCAATTTTAAATTTATTAAATGATAAATTAAATTTTAAACCTCCCTTTGAATATTATATCGATGAAATTTACTTTGAGAAACCAATGGAAAATGAATATAAGGTTGAAAAAGTGGAAACATAGAAGGATGAGCATCCATAATTCTTCTCACCCTCTCCAAGTAAATTATAACTCATTGTGAAGATGGAATATTTAGTGTACTCTATCTCTAGAGTCCTCCATAATAAATAAGAAGAAGTTAAATCTAGAATAAATAAATATGATGATTCTATTCTAAGTAACTCCGCCCACCGTCATACAATTTATAACATTAAGTACTACCGTTTCGGAGGTAATCATTACATGGGTCCCACTTGGGGGGGGGGGTAAACCAATCATTATCATTCCATATATTTTATTTATTTTCACTATAGTAATTAAAATTAAAAATATTAGTTTTTGTAATAAATTTTGAAGCATCCCTAATCCCACTACCATTTTGAACATAAATGACATGGTACTTGTGCATTAATGATTAATTTTTATTCTATAGGACTGTGATGGTAAAAAGACATAGTTGTGAAAATTAAGAAACTATATAAAAATCATGTCATAATATTGTAATTAAATACATGAATAAAAATATAAATTCATGCATTAAAAAGTATTCATGTCATGAAATTAATCCATGAAATGAATATCAACATAATTGAACACAATAGAGGGTGAAAAATTAAAAATAGAACAACAATACCAAGGTATTATGTGTTTTAAATTATCTATTTAATTAGTACTCTGATTTTCTTATGGTTTTAAATAATATTTTTTCCCAACCTGAACTCTTGAGTTCTATTAACAATCCTAGATAAATATGTTTTATTGGATAATCAATATTGAATGTTTTAATTTTCCCTATTGACCGAACTCAATGAGTAAAATGGAAATATGGATGAGTAAGGTTAAGCATGAGGGGATGAATTTGAAAAATCATGATTTTTATAAATAAGATGATTTTTTAAGTTAATTTATTCTTAGATTTGTAATCTTTTGAATATCTAAAATAGATATTTATTGAAATATTGTTTTTTTGAATTACCATATGAAATTATCCTAAACCATTTTTTCTCATCTCAGAGAAATTTTATGAAACAAATATTTCTCATTTATTTCTATAATATATTTATTAAGAGACCATGACATGTTTATCTTCTAGAAATTTCTAGGAATCTAATTGAAGATATGAATGAACAAAATAAATTTTAAATTTAAAAATTAATTTTGTTTTTGATCCCTTTTATCCTTGGACCCACCTTGAAATTTACCAAATTTTTTCCATAGAATCCATGAATAACCATATTATGAAATGATCCCAATTACAAGCCTACTATGTCAATTACTACCATAATAATAGTATGATGAATGATATTATAATTAAAAAGTGTAGGGGAGAGGTTTTCCATGGTATATAAGGATATAATTTATTTTTATAGGTTTTTTATGTTATTGTGGGGAGGCCATGTTTTCATTTTACTTTATTATACTCCTCTATTACTAAGAAATTAATGAAAAATGTAATAATTAACAAATTGGGTTGTGTCTCAAGAGGATAAAAATCACAATTTCCATACTGCAGTTTTTTATTATATGGGTTTAGGTGGTGGATGTGAGATTGTTCTTAAACATAAATTTTAAAAAATAAAAATAGATGTAATGAAAAAATCATGTTAGGGAGATTAATTCATTATTATTAATTTTGTGATGTGCCCATTTTTTCCTTTAACGAATGGGGATATGACAGTTTTAGGAGTTATTCATTAGGCTTATATTTTGATATCATACAATATTATGAAGATTCAAACCTCCTTCTTCAAATTTATTTTTATACCTTACCTACCTGGCCTTACCCCCAGATACATTTTCACTATAATGAAACAACATCCTGATTAAATTTAATATTTTTCATTACATAGTGATGATGATATATACCATGTAAGCCTGTGTAAAGTGACACGTACTTGGGGTATGAGAAATATTCTAGTTACCTTCGTTACGTTGAGAGAAGAGTGAAAATAATTAAACGTGAGGTAAAATGCAAGTGGAAATAACATTAATGATGAATCAATAAATAAATATGGAACGAAGAAGAGGCATTTATATTTAAGAAGAGTAAAATTAAAATGAATTATTGGTATAATTATTTTCAAGAGTGGGGAGTTGGAGTAATTCTTTTTTGTAAAATGTGAATGATTATTTTCCATTTTCAAAAATTTGGTTTTTTTCTTATAAAATTTATATATTTTAGTATTAAAATCCTTCAAAATGTTGTTGACATTACATTATTGAGTAAAATCAAGTTCTAAGTGTGGGGGAATTGACATAAACATATTTTTCATGAATAATTTAATATAAAACTTATTTTTTATGTACTTTAAATTATTATACATGAGAAAGTTTAATTATTTAATTATTTTATTGTAGGATATAAGGTTTTAAATAAAATGAGAATAAAATTGATGAATTCCACATGAATATAATGTCTCTAAAAAAAGGATAGTAAAAGAACCAAGTACAAGGAATGAAAATGATTAACCCAGATGAAACAAAGCTAAATTTGTGGGAAAACATCAATTCATGTCATGGATTTCTACTAAAATGTGAATCTTGAAGGAAAACATGACGCGAAGAAAATAATAGAGGAAAAAAGAAGAATCATGTGTCATGATGCGACACATATAGTCAAGCCATGACACACCCCATGACGACCTAGAGAATATCCAATGTGTTAAAATAATCTATGAGAGTTCTGACCCTACATATTGTACTTATGATGATATTGAACTAAAAGAACTATGATTCCAATTATAACCGGAATACATAATATTACTTCTTAAGGCCTGGGCCCACATAGGAATCAACTTCAGTGTAAGACCCTCCATGCCTCTGACATTGCAACCATCAGGACCCAATATCTTCCATGGGATGATTATTCTCTCTCATCCACCAATGTATATATAAGGAAATTAAACTATGGTAAATCTAATTCATCATATAAATATGATAAATAGGATTCCTTCTTAAGACCCAAGATTACATGTGAATACACTTCGGTGTAAATCCCTACATGTCTCCAATATTCCAACCATCACGACCAAATATTTCCCATCGGATGATCATTATTTCTCATCCACTAGTGGATGGAGAAGGAAATTGTACTATGAGAACTCAGATCCCTTTCATAACACTGATACATATGATTCTTTCATAAGGAATGAGCTCAAATAAGAATCCACATTGGGGTAAGTCCCTATTTGTCTCTGATATTCCAACCATATGGACCCAATATCTCCCATGGGCTGATCATTTTTCCTCATCCACGAGTGGAGTTTGAAGGAAATTTAACTATGACGACACTAATTCCTAATGGATACATAAGAAACATTCCTAAGGACTGATCTCTATATTAAACATTCAAATGGATGGCCTAACACATAAGTCCTTCATCCATATACAATGAGACTGATTAATTATATTACTTATTTCTCACATTAAGAGTGGATCTCATGGGATTAGGTATTTTAAAAAGTCATATCATTTTCATCATGAATATACACCAACCAAGGAATCCTCATTTTGTAAGCCAGGATTAGTGGCATGATATGAATTCCCTGTTCAAGGGTATGCACCTTATAAAAATTCCCAAGGGCATGATCGAACAATAATGACTCAAATTCCTACTATAACTAGGATATAATGTATTCCTATCTAAGGATTGATCTCGATACCCAGATCCTATGTGACCTCATATATATCCTTTCTATATAACATTAAACTGTATGGGTTTAAATAGGTATGTGGGTTTTGATTCCTATTATAAGAAGGATACATAGGATAACTTATAGAGGTTCAATCCCTTCCTCAAGATATTAATCACCTCGTGGGATGGATATAAACTCTAGAGTGTCTAGATATATAGTTTCAACATATAAGTAGATATAAATTAATTGGAAAAGTATGAAGAACCTCAAATACATATAGATGGACTCAATTATAGACCCCCTTTACACATGGGAGGATTCAACACCTGGCCATTTTATTAGTGTAACTGGTCTCATCTGAGTATTAGGAAGATATTCTTGAACATTTCATAAATATATAATAGATTCTCATAGTAGGAAACAATTCCCCCCAAAAGGGTGTGATGAGTTCGACCTCCCATCCTCTCGATCATGGTGAGTTTTTAGGTGTTGTTAGTTATGAAACCTCAATTAAATTCCTACCTTTGGAATGTAGAGTTGTACTAAGTTATGGATTTGGTAACCATTTATATTTTCTATTAAAGATCAAAAAATGGTTATCCCAACATGAGTTTTTGTGAAAGACATTGAACCCCCCATAATCGGGCTTCAGGAAAAGATATCCATAGGGAACAAAAATGGTGGACCATACATGGAATAATTTAGTTCCCTTTAGAACATTTTATTCCAATCATTCTTGTGATATTTCCAATAAAAAAAATGGCGAACCCATCATGAATTATTGTATAAGACATTAACCTCCCCCCCCCACACAATCATCCATTGGGAAAATCCATCCTCAGAAAACAAAAATGGTGGACATGACATGAAATCATTTGGTTCTTGCCATACCATTTTGTTCCCACCCTGTGTGTGATCTTTCAAAAAATGGTGAAACTTATGTGAATATATAAAATAATAAAACTATTGGTTGAATAAATATAATTGTGGTTCCAATGAAATAACTACATTTTAACAATGTTAAGTTCACATGTGCAGAATGGTTGAACCGGGAATAAGAAAGGACAATTTTCTTGCTTGTGCATATCTAATTGAGTATGTATCATGACTAAAACAATGCACTAATCATAGAAATTTTTCCTTGTTGTCTTAATGACTACAAATAATACTCTTACAAAAAAACATGACCCGAGATCATGTCTTAAAGTAGTGACCATTTTATAAAATCATCGACATTTGCAATTCCTACGGTTCGATGAACAACCTCACTAGTCTGGAACCTTTAGCATAAGGTGGAGAATCCATTGGTAAGGTAATACCACCAACAAGGTATAATAACTACCATTGAGGCAACATGAAAAGGTCTCAAAATGATGAAACTAAAGAGTCTTCATTTCCCAAAGAAAGTTTTAGTAAAGCTAGTGGCGCTCATTTCCACCACCAACCATTTCAGAAGATTATCCCTAGAGTATGGAAATATTCACATTCAGTATTTGATAAAGGTGCATCAAGGAGTAGAATATTAGTCTATTCTAGTGCATTATCCAATAAAGGGGGATCATGTTAATTGTAGTCACCATTTCTCTCTCATCGGTGTCCTTAAATCTCTTGCTAAGGGAATCACCCAACACATTGCCACATCTGACACCCATACACAAGAAACACGTAAGACACATCGAGTGTAGAAATATTTGGATTACTAAGAGTGGGATCATAACCCTATTTCTACTAATGAAGCATACCAGTATATTCTAGAAGTAGTTAGTGAGTAGGCTCATAACCCTTCTCACTTAGACTATGTATGCAAGAATATTCTGGCAGCAAGCGTGGGGTAAAAGAAAATCCATACCCTCGTTCATGAAAACCATACGCATATTCTGATGGAATAATGAGGATTGAAGTGATCTAATATCTGTGCTCTAATCAAAGATATAGAATAGTATATAGTGGAGACAGAAAATGTAAATGCTTATATTCCTATGTACACTTTGATAAAACACCATTACATTATAGAAACATTCTAAGAACTCTAGAATTATATTCCTTCACTGGTATAGAAATTGGGATAGGTACATACTCCTATCCCTACAGCTAGGCATCACAAAACTCTTATTTTTATGAAAAAGTTGTTTCTCTAGAGAAAGTGTACAACATTTCTCTCATATAGAAGGATTATCCACATATTTTGGAAAAGTATGAGGCACCATACTAGGCTCATATTCCCATTCCAAATAGGGATCACCAAGTGAGATCACCATATGCCTTGGGATATTTGCACATTCCTATCAAACAAGACTACCATTATACTCCAAAGGCTCGGGATCCGGAACATATCCCTATTCTAAATAGGTCTCATCAATTAAGAGTGACTCATGCCCCAAGTTAGACTCATATTCCTATCAAAAAAGACCAGATAAATACTCCAAAGGCTTAGGTTCATGCTCATATCCTAGTTTTGACTAGTCCTCCCAAAGTGAGAGTGTCACATGCCTTAGGAAAGGCTCATATTTCTATTGAGAAAGAATGGTGACATACATTAATGGCTCAGGATCAAGATAATATCCTTGTTTTAAATGAGTACCACCAGGTGAGAGTGGAAGATTCCTTTGGGAAGTCTCATATTTCTATCAATGAAGTTACTTGAAATAATCATATAGCTCACGGAATCTAGGATCATATCCATACTTCCATCGATGAATGATTGCATCGACATCCTTTAGAGGCAATAAAGGATGATGATCATATCACTTCTCCCATTCAAAATTTCCATAAACATATTCTAGTAGGGAATAAATATTTTAACTAAGATAATATCCTCACTTCATCTATGACTGATTTAAATATTTCTCTGACCACCCAAAGGAAGGTTCATATTCCAACCGATAATGAAGACGACCAATGGAATAGTACAACAACTTCTCAGTATAGGGATCAAAATCCCATAGTGAAATATGGTTATAATCATATTTCAATAGCTTTTATACAACATGATCAAATATATATATAATTCCAAAAGGTAGGATGGCATATTCCGACCACAATTCAGAAAAATGATCATATCCCTAATCTGCTCAATGCCAGTGTCCTTAAGGTTGTTTGAGACACATTCTCAACAACCCAAGGGACTACTGGATATTCAAATTAAGTAGAATATGATCATTACTATGATATTTTTCCTCATGGTTGTGTGGAGATGGATCACACGAACTCTTCTCCTAAAACATTCTGTGGTCAACCTCCCCACAGTGATTTCTCCCATGGACAAGGAAAACCTACACTTTCCAAGACACCTCCATATAGAGAGGTTCTAAAAATTCTGACTCCTTCACATTGATTGATTCTTAAAACATTGGGGTCAAACATATATAGTTCCCCATCAACTTATATCATCCCTTCACCATAGTCATAAAGTTACCCAAAGAAAAAACTTTGGTAGTCTGACCAAGTGGAAGTGAGTAAGTCTGTTGAAGAGAAATCCAATATTGTTATATGAAAAGAGTTATCTGGAAACGGCCTTCCCACCATATTTTGGCCCCTCTCCACTTCTAAATATGAGATTCTAGAAGAGATATAGAAGGTTTTCATGCTTTAACCATGACAAAATATGTTGGAAACTCATCAGTTATTGAAGGCCAGACACCTCCCTTATCCTTGATATGAGGTTCACATTTATACTGTCAAGATACTCTATTGTAAGATAGAATTGGCTATTATATCTATGGAATATGACCCAAAATTGAAAGTCATGGTGAAAATATACATCATGATTTCCACCAATGCATCATGAGTCTCCAATAGATGATCACTAAATCCTCATCATGTATCCATATATGTGGATGGGGAAAGTATGGAGTGTTTCATTTCTCTACAACATTGAAACAATATAACTCCCTAGAAATATAATCCTATAATTTTATATCCTCCAATCCAATGAGTGGATTGTGTAACACACAAGCCAGTTAGTCACTACAATGAAATTCCCCCACTTCAATGGTACTGAGACGTCATGAACTGAAGGAGAGGAGTACCCACATATCTTTGAACTTGGCCGCTCATAGAAAAAATAATTCATTTTAGACATGGGATCCAAATTTGTGTTAAAACCAAAAAAATACTATAGAAAATGAATCCCTTAATGGGCACCATTTTACCCAGCTCAAACATGAGCACATTTTTACCAAATCAAATATGTGGTAGTAGAAGGTACCTTAATAGACATCCCAGAGTGAACCCAACCCAATGGGTTGGGAGAATATCTACCACCCACTCAACCCCTCAAATTGCTAATCCCTAGGAGGATTTTGGACATATCAATAGCATGTGAAAATAAACCCTCTCCCAAAATAATTCGGGGAATTTTATCTCAATATACATAATAATATTTATCTCCACCCAAGAGGGTCCTAGATAAATCAGCAGTGGTTCTAGATCAACCCCAACCTGCTTGGATGGGGCATTTATATCTGAATTCTAGTCATATGAGTAATAAAATCCTCAATTAGAATCATCATATCCTCATCAAAGGGATCCAAAATACCAAAAAAATCTATTAATAGACCCCATATCATAGGGATAGGGTAATTTTGATCATCATCATCATCACCAAAGATAGTATCAGACTTCTCCCACTTGGTAGGTAAATATCAATATTTATAATCCCACCTGTTCCTCAAACCATATGACAAACATCTATTACTCAAGGCATATTCTACAATCATGTCCAGAAACCCTCTCAAGCACACTACTCACTAGTTAATATATAAGGAATGTATGTTGATGGCAATCAAACCCAATTAGGGTCGCAAGCCAAAATGACCGAATATGGTGAAGGTTTCAAGAGATGACCTTGATGCAAGAAGTATATAATCATCATGTTGTATAGAGAGTAATGAGACTATAACCATTTTTTAATACACCTATGTGAATTTCATCACCATCAATAAAATTGATAATGTGGATTAAGATGCAAATATAGAGTGGCACAATATAGACAATATACCGTGAGAGGAGGATTTGGATGCATCCACTAAGGCTTTACATACATAGAACTAGTAGAGAATCCAAAACCTAGAACCTCCAAATATTGAATTTCCTCCTCTATGGTAAAATTCTATTAATGATAAAGGGAAAGAGGTGGTCATATCTAAGTCATCAACCATAATATCCATGATTCCTTCTATAGAGGAGTAGTTGGAACAATATGATAAAGAGATACAAACACTCAAAAATCAAAATGGGGAGTTACCCATGGGAAATATTCCCATTGGATATCATATTTAGAAGGAGACGAATATACTTCCACCCATACATCGGGAAAGAGAAGAAAATAGTGGAAAATGATCATCATACCGGATTCAGATCCATAAATCCAATCTATATAGATGAGGAATTTGGATATGATCATGAATTCCCTCCATTACATTGTCATCATCTCCCCCTAGAGGCTGATCATTAATTTATAGTATGAATTGAGAATTAGAGAGATGTGAAAACAAGGCCACCTCATCAAGCCATAGCTACTCCCTGTAGACGAGAGGTGTCTCAAATAGTAGTACCACCAAAATTTCTCAATAACATCGAGTTCCAAGATACTCAAATGGAATCCATGTAATGGAAACATGAACATGAAATGACTGAGAAATTTCTATATCCCAAATGGGTGTATGTAACTTTACCCCACCCAATTTGAACAATCCTAACTTCTACACCTTTGATGACACATGTGATCCCAGAAATTATCTCACACACTTCGTGTCATGATGCGATCCGATGATGGGTCCTCATGATTAGAAAGAGGTTACTAGTTTGAGTTTTTTGTATAGAATTTCATAGGGATAACTTTTATTTGGTATAACAAACATCTAGTAGGATCCATTGAATGATGAAAATACCTTTATCATCAATTCCATTGTCAGTTTAGTTCTACCCTAAGGAAAAAAACAATTTTCAATATGGAAATTTGAAGGAAATGTGAAAATGAAAGGGTTTCTAACTTCATAGACAGATGGAAAGTTATAACCTATTAAATTATAATTCTTCTCTCACAGGATCAATTACATGAGCTCTGTGAAAAAAATATCTAATACTAGTACTCGCCCGTGCTATTGCACAACGTATTCAATTACTAGTTTTCCTTTTAATAAGATATTAGTATTTATAATAGTTGATACGAAACCACAATGTGGAATAATTTTTAATTAGAATGTAATGGTGTATAATGTGAATAAAGCATAGATTTTTTCATTCATATACTACATCACATTTTGTAAACCTTCCTTGTCCGTAACTGTCAATAGACACACATTCCTTAGAATGTATACTTTATATTGCATCAGTCCCTTTACAAAAATATGGACCAAATATAGTCTTTGACATGAACTGCTTTGCATGGGGAGAATGCTGATAATATAGATAAAAAAAGAAATCTTCAAAAAAAACACAGGATTAAATTATAAAAGTACCAACATCCTCTACGATGATGTGTAATTAAATCTCAATAATTCTCAAGAATTAACAAAATCTTCTAACTCCTCTTATTCCTATATTTTTTCAGGTACATATAAACCTCATGAATCATAATCTTGAATAAAATAAAGAAGATTATATCCATCGAATATGATTAGATTCAAGGAAAATGTTACCCAAGTTCAACACACACGAATCACTAATCATTAAACATAAACACGCAGAGTATGAAAACCTCAAAATAAAGCAGCACACCTATGAATAAAAATATTTTTCTTGTCTTTCAAAGATATACTGTAATGGAACAGAAAAAATAAGAAGAATTTCACTAAATTAGCATCTTTCCTTTTAATAAAAAAATGTGATTGAACCAAGTCATAATGAAAAAGGTGCAGAGTGTGATTTTATCCTCTCCAAACCCCCTAAAGAAACTAGTTCCTGATCAATAAAATATAATTCTCAACCATCAAGACAAGAAATAGAATACATGATGTAATAGATATTTTTTTGCTACAATCAATGTATTGGTGTTCTGAGATTAATTGAGATTTGATGCAGGCAATAAAATTTAGATAAAAATATAACTGGATATAAATAGAACATATGTAGAATAATAAAAAATAGAAGCGTCAGAAGGGAGAGGAAAGGGAAAGGATATGTATGAAATGAAGAAAAAGAAAGAATATTGTTTCTAGAGTTGATACCAAAGAAAACCAGAAATGAAGAATCAATTGAAAAAAAGATAGCTTTTTTATACCCAAAACGCTGAATCCTATTAGCTCGACAAACTTACCCCATGACAAAGATAGATACAAATCAAAGATGAATGGAATGATAATAGATAACTTAATATGACATGAAAGATAAATATAGATAAAAAAACACAACAAACCACAATAGAGATAAATGATATAGAATTATTGATAGAGTTAATAAGTATATGAAATTACAGAGGAATAAGTATTTTCTAGAATCAATAGAAATGAAGATTATGGACAACTGAGTATTTCACCTGAGATACTAAGAGTAATGATACAACAATCTTGATAGAGTTAATAAATATATGAAATTACAGAGGATGGAGTATTTACCTAAATTAGTAGAAATGAAAATTATAGAGAACTGGGTATTCACCTGAGATGTTAAGAATAATATACAATAAAAGTGAAACACAGTATAGATAGGAAATATAGTAGGTTGGTTAAAATATAAAGGTTTAAACATCCAAAATTAATTGAATTAGATGTTCAATGCTCATGTATTATTCCAAAGAATATCAACTAAACCTACAATATGAAAATTACTACATGAATATGATTATCATTGGATGGTAAATTTATGAATCTGAATATAACAGTACACAACTAAGAGAATATTTCAGTGAGATGTCATGCTACATAAAGATGAATTCTCTCACATACCATTTAAGTGAGCCTTCTTCATTTACATACAGATACACCAACAACTGAACATTAAGATGAACACTCCCGCGTACCTTTCAAAGATGTTATTGTAGGACCCTTAAAACCAATGGTTAAAATACTGGGGCTCCCGCAGCTTCTCATATGGGAGACCTCTGAACCCACCAAAGTCATTCCAAATCCCCTTTGACATTTATAATTAAACAAATAAGAGTGCAAATGACTCCTGATGACAACTTTGGCACTAATTTCATCTAGAATAGCTGTATAATTTTCTCAAACTTCACCACAATATAAGTAAGAATAAATTATACTTGAAAATAAATGAAAATTTGTTATCAATATTGAAAAATGAAAAACATAAAGTATCATACATTTAAAATAAGAAAAATTAATAACAACAATAAAACATGTAGTTTGAAACTTCCAAACAAACTGAATAGATCTTATTTTGAAATAAAGAAAACACAATAGAATGATTAAATTACCAATAAAATGGATGAAAAATGTAAAAGAAACTAATGTTTTTAAGAGAAGATGGTCTGCCATTTGGAGCCAGACCCCTTTAATCATTTGTGTTTTGTAATCACCTGCCAGTAGTGTCTTGCTTCATTACTACAGCAGACCAACACTTCTGGATATTGGATGACAATAAAATCATCCCCTACAATAGTTAAAATAACAAATGAACAGATCGATTGGGATCAGAAAAATTAATAATGTTGTTGTGTATGGCACATTTGAATAATAGAGTTACTTTTTCCACAATGTTTATATACCTTGCATCATATTTTAGCATCAGTTTCTCTACTAAATTCACGCCACTAAAAATTGAATACTTAGGAATCACATTTTGAGTAGTCCACAACTTTTTAATTTCCTACTTAGTAAAAAAAATGCATAAATTGCAATACACATGATGGGAAAATGAGAAACACAACTTTTAAATAGAAATTGTCTCACATAAACTTTAAAAATAATGAGAGAAAAAATCAAAAACATTGAAAGTAAAGTAGAAACAGAAACATGGATGTTTGTTTCTAATTCAAACATCACTATGATTCGATCTTCAATAGGTGTGTGGGGTGCTGTCCAGATTTTTGCCTACCTAGAAAACACAAACTTTTCCCCATAGGAAAAAATGTTTAAAAATAAGAATACGTATTAATGCATACGAAAAATGAAAAATCCAAAATATAAATGTAAAAATAAACACAGTATAGTCCAAAAAGTGTGATCCAAAAAATAAATTTGGTAAGCTTATGTTAGTAGGTGATATAGTTTACAATAGTATGTGTATTTTTTCACTAATCTGTAAAATCAATTCAAATGCATTAATAGTTTTTCATGAATTGAATATCTATATACATCCGGTGAAAAGTTATTAATCCAAAGGAACTTACAAAGCACTGAAGTTGTTATGTTTAATGTATATAGACGATGTTTCAAATAACTAGTTAAACAAGTATTTTTGAGAGTTATGAGGAAAAACTACAAATATTTCTGGAATTGAAGATTTCTAAAAAGAGTTGAAGAGAAAGAAGAGGAACTTTTATACCACTTAAATCGTTGACTGCATCTTTCACTATAGGAAAAAACATCAAATCATCACATTAGAAATCCATAAAAATATATTTATTTAATAAAAATAACACACAAAACATTAAATTAATTCATCTATAAAAAAGAAAAATAAATAAAAGAAGAATGCTAAAAATTAACAGTGAATGAAATCAACATTACACACCACATGAAAGAAGTCCAATTCCAGTTTATGTATTCGCATGCGCACAGAGAAAACAATTAGAAAACAGTCAAATAAAACTATAAATATTTAATCATGAATAGAAGGGAATTTTTTTCATTAGATGAGGATAGAACATGCTTTTGACATAGTGAATGACTAACAGAGTACACTCCCTTCTTACCTCCTGTTTGACTATAATGAAATAATTAATAAACCAACATAAGGATTGAAATTAGAGTAGGCACATACAGTTTTACATATAGTTATTATTATATTCCCCTCTTTCCTATGATTTTTTCGTAGAAAGGGGAGATTTTTGTGATATAGAAAAATTTATAATTTTTTTTGTCATCGACGTGTTCCAAGATGGTGGAAAATGGATTCAAGGACTTTCAAAACAAACACTATATGATAAAAAAATAAAAAGGGTAGGTTTTTATTTATAGAGGGGTTATGAAAAAATAGAATTGTTTAATAACGAACCACTTTTTCAATGAATGCATCATCATAAAGATTCACATTTTGACATAAAAGAGATCTGTAGTAGAAAATCCATAACTTCTCAAGTTCATTTTCATCATGTAAAAAAATTACTCCATAAATCATCATGACTGTTACCTTCCTACACTGAAAAATAAAAGTAATCGTGCAAAAAATAGCCACTCAGAATAGCTAGATTGCATTAAAATTGATCGAGATGGATATCTTTAGTTCCCAATGACCTATGAAGTGTAATTACAAGAGACATATCTATAGTTCCCAATGAACTATGCATTGTAGTAACAAAAAGTAATGTTGAAGCCCTAAAAGGTGTTATTATTTGAATTGAACATCATCTAAACATGGATAATATTTCAAAGAGGTCTGTTCTAATGTTTTTATTGTTTATTATTTTAATTATCAATATGTTTTTTTATAAAAATATATGGGAAATATTATGTATATTATAGTTTGATATACCATATGAACTTTTATTAGTATGTTAAATAATACACAATATATCATTACTAATTACTGTGTAATATATTTCATGATTCAGTGTTCAATTATTGATGTCAACACAACCTTGATCCATTTAGGGTACCTCACAAAAGACAAAAAAATGTAATTTGATCAAAATTTATAGTGCCCAAATGAATCTCAGTCGAGATCTAATGAGTTTCTTAGCTTCCCAGTGGAGGCCCCATATCATTTCTATAATTCAACCCCTTAAAATTGTTTTTCTCTAATGCTTCAATTAAATATAGGTAACAAAATTAGTATAAAATTTATTTCATAATAGAATCAGATATATCTGTCCTATTTTAAGTAGACTGATTAATTAAATTTAAAATAGAATAAATTAATGGATTACAATTAAAAAATACAGATGTATAAAATTAATTAAATAAATGGAAAAGGAAATGAATAAATGGAATTGTAAATGAATCAGAAAATTGGATCCAATATATAGCTATGAATTAAAATGTACAATAAAAAGAAAATGACAATTCTGAAATTAAATAAACAATGAGACGTTTCTGTAACACACATTGCAAAAAATATATAAAAACTGTTATAAAATTTAAGTAAGTAAATGTGCATGGCATGTAAAATAAGAAATAAATGAGAACTATTTAAACTAATGTATCCTAAAATTAATGAAATGATTCAGAATAATGACATTAATACATTAAGGATGAAGAAAATGATTATTTGGTATTCACAATATCAATATCGTAGTGATTGGTGACTGGAAAAGTGAATGAAATCTATAATTATGATGGAATTAGAAACCTATAATTTCATTATAATGTATATGATCAAATTAACAAACAAAAGTAGCACCAAAGTGATGAAGAAAATTACATAAAATAGAATGTAATTTTTTTAGAAGTGACTAATTGTATAATGAATGATATATATATATATTACCATGAAATGTAATTATACATAAATAATTGAATAATGCACACAAATCATAACAGTGAACATTTTTTTTGAAAGGTGGATAAGATCAAAAACATTTCTTACATCCATAGATCCATCATAGTAAATGAGGGATTTATGTATTCGGTTAGAGTATAAAATTCAGCAGTTTGATTTTACTAAGTGGAAAAAAACAATGAAAACCATGGAGATTTTTTACCTCTGTATTAGTTGACTCTTTCATCAAACCACAATATAGAATAGAAATAAATTAAACTCTGATGAAGATCACTGGAAAGTCTTACAACAGTTAGAGACCTCAGAGAAACAATAATTTATTGATGCAACTCCAGCGAAAGACCAATCTGCATTTAAAAAAATAACAAAGATTCAAATCAGGAGGCATTGAAATTTTAAAGGGAAAAAATGTTACACCAAAATGATATGTTTAATCTACATTATGATCAAAATGCTAACTACTGGAAAAAATATTTCTAAATAAACTAAACAGAACTAAGCACGTGAAAAATATTTTGATAAAAAATGTTTTAAAAGTTAGTTTAAATGAATTGATCTATATCAACCCACAAAATATAGACCAAACATAAAGTTGTGTGTAGTTGGTCAGTCGTAATTATCCAGTGGTTCCCATGAATGATACATCATTTCACATTATAGCTGCGTCTACTCAAAAATAAAACATTTTGGCCTAACACATGTATGTATAATATACAGTAATGTTAAAATAGAGACTACCTACTTCATTGATGTCATGTAGTTTGAGAGATAATATGGTATAGGATCTCTTTTTTCATCCCCCAAATCATTCTCAATTGGAATGAATATGCTTCATATTATTCATCACTGCAAAGAAAAATTAAACAGCCACAAACACTGATATAGGTCATACAAGTTAGAATATAAAAATACAATTAACAATGTAAGGTAGTTAGGAAAATTTTGTCTCTATACTATTATTGAAAACACATTGAAAACATTATATATTAGGAGCATGAACTTTTAGAAAACATATAAATATAGAATCACATATGTCGTAGAAACACACAACATGATCATTGATCAAACTAACAGTGAATACAATAACCAGATAGTGAATAGAAATACATAGCTTTTGTGGGGAAAGAAACACATTATTCTAATCTCAATTGACCAGTAAGAGTAGAAGTAGATGTGGATGGAAATCACACGCTTCAGGGAGTCAGGGAACTTGATGCAGTAAATTTTGAGGGTACCAGAGTGAAATAATTCAAATATAGTAGGAGAAATAGAAAACATACAATGAGATGAGGGGATTCGGGAGGATGAAAAATATTAGAAGATGGAAGGATTGGCTTGAGAGACATCGAAAATGTGTTGTGGGTACTGCAGGATGATGGGAGGGTAAACACGAGCAGGAACCCTAGGAGTGGCAGCGGAGGTGTGACGGGAGCGAGAACCGTAGGAGCGTCGCCAGAGGGGAAATAGGAGCATGAAGCGTAAGAGAAATGAAAGAGTTGAAATGGGATGTAGAGAGAAAATTCGTAGAGGGAATCAGTAACTGTGACGGAGGAGCAGCGAGAACCCTAGGAGCAGAGGCGAAGGTGAAACGTCGGCTGGAACCATAGGAGTAGTAGGAATCAAAGGAGGAGGAAACCTAGATTGGGAATCGTATGAGCATCTGGAAGTCTAGACCCGATGTGAAACATGAGTGGGATTCAGAGGAGGTTAAAGATGTGTATTTTAGGAACCCTAGGTTATGAAGTGTTGAAGTCGCAGTGGGAGAAGGAACACCGCAGAGAGTTGAGTTGAAACCGGAAGGAGGAGGATCTGAGAGATAAAGGATGATGGAGTCCAGGTTAACTGAGAGAGGGAGGAGGATGGAGGCATGGGTGAGGGGAGTATAGGTTGCGAATTGTGAAACCCTCAGTAGGAGCACCCGATCGCGAGTGAGAGAGGGTGGCGCAGAATGGTAGACCATCCAAGTGGACGGGTGATGTGGGTTAATAGAGGAAGGAACACATGAGAAATATGATATGGAGGATCGTGAGATTGACACGTGGTAGATTAAATGCTAGGATTTGTATATGTAACGCCCCGACCATAGTTACCCAGATTCAGTGCATTATTATGTTACATTGGCATGATCACAAAAGATAAAATCTCGAAAGACCGATTAGTTTAGTAGCCCTAGAAACACTATATATATTCATAAGTCTTACATTACATCATAAATTAAAACAAAACTACAACAAAATCTTGTCTTCATATCCCCTCATACTATCCCTGCAGGTCATTCATAAAATAATTTTTCACATCCTGGAAAATTTAAAGCATTGAAAGGGGTGAGCTCAGATGCTCAGTAAGGAGAACAATATAGCGGAAACTTTCATAAATAAACATAAACATTTAAGGCAATGTATAACTGAAACAAAAGCCTTTTAAACTTGAACTTCAGCATAATATGGAAAAATAAAATGAAATAATGTCATTTACTTATTCACATGGATATTCTACTAGTCGAATAATCACATGCAATATCAATAACCACTTTCATAATGATGGAATTCATAATGCCAGTCTATCATAACCACGTAGCCAAGGCCTCGTGCCAAGACTACAAATAATATTTTGTCAAGGCCTCGTGCTAGGACACTAGTTTGTCTAATGAGACCTGCCGATGAATCGAGGAGCTATAGTGGGCTCCACCTATCACTTATTAAGTCCAATTCATTCCTCATATGAACAGGTTTAAACATATCATAAACCATAACATAATCGTATCAAATAAAATATGCATGAAGGAAACATAACATTTCCACATTTCAATCAAAAGATATCAATACTACTCATTGATATAATAAAAACACTTTCAAAACCATTTTCAATACCAAAATATAAGAAAATTAAAACATGGTATTTATTTTTCATTTAAAAAAAGTAATGGCTTGTAGAGGAAGCTGAAACTCAAATAATGGTCACGGCGGCGGAGAAGTCATCGTCACCGCATACGTACGACAAAAAAAACATTCCATTTTTTCATTTAGTAAAACGATTCATAAAAAAAATATTTCTTTTGAGTAAACGTAAAAGTCAAATGGGTTTATACACCGTATAAAAGAAAGTTGTGTGTAATACAAAATATGCCTCAATGAAAGGAGATTGAGAGGAAGTCCCTTAATTCGTGTCCGACTTCACTCGATCATTCTTTAATATCCCGAATAATAAACTAGAGTTAATTTCTACTTGATTAAGAACCATTTTCAAGTTCATTATTTCTTTTATATCACTTATTACCATGTTATGAACATTATGTAATTATTTAAGTTAATAACAGTCATTTTATCGATCTTTGGTACTTGAGTCAAAAATAAACTTCTTAAAATTGCAAGTTGTTCATGTGGTAAATTATCCATTATTTCCAGAATTATATTCATGATTTAGATATCATATATATCCAGTATATATATGCATTTGAAATATTACATAACATTTAGAGGTATGAAATGAAATGCACCGTTCATGGTGTCATAAATAAATTTATTTATTTAATGCCTAAAAATTAAAAACAAATACCATGATGTAGGAAATCCTTTTAGCTTTCCAATTACTATTTTTAGTCTAATAGTTACATTATAAAACTCCATGTAATAATTTTTTTATTAAAACAACACATGTTTGTGACAATTTTATTTTTACTTTAAATAAAAAGTTATTAATGTCATTTTCTTACCCAAGTGGCTCCATGGGGTCCCCAAGTTGACCCATGGAATGTCTTGGTCGTCCATGACTCATCCAATAATGGTAGGAAAAGTGTAAAGGTAATTTCATAATATTATATCATTATATTTACCTTAAATTACACTAATTACCTTTAATCGCGATTAATTGAACTTAAAAGTTACTATTCACAAAAAATTATTTTAATCCCATTGAACCACATTTTACTTCCTAATAACAATGATGTATGTTGGATTTATAAAATTAAAATAACAGAGGTGGTAAAATTTCATTTAAACGAAAAATAAGTTTTTTAACTACCACTTAGTGGTTTCACTATTCATCAAAAATTGATGTTTTTCAGAACAATACCAAAAATTAACTCTAATCTATATTTGATATTAAAAATTTAAAAATGATTTCCATTTTATCAAATTAAAAAAAAGTTTCATTAATTATCTTTATATTTAATTCCCACTGTCAAAACAAATAACGTGTTTTTAAGAAACAATATCTATCAAAAGATTGACACTCGTTTATGTCCAATTTCAAAGGGAAATTAATTCTAATGACCACCATTTGATAAAATGGTAAAAATATATTCTAATTATACATTAAAATCACTCAATAGTATAATTTATCACTATAAATTATTTTTATTAAAAAGTATCTTTTAAGTATTATTCATTATTCATCGAAAATTCGAAGTTCTCGGAAAAATACCAAAAATTCAACATAGGATAATTTCGATATTATGAATCCAAAAATGAAGTCCATTTTGAAATATAAAATTTATATAATTTTGAAATGTGGGTATTACTATTCATAACGGCTACTTTGATTGGTCACGGTGTGTTAGAACTCGAGGTTGCGTACAACCCACGATGCTCTAATATTCAAAGAGAAGCATACCATGAAAGCTTGCAGTGTTACATTTTACCCTCCTTAAATAAATTGCATCCTCGCAATTTGAAATTTTTATTTGAAAATAAAAGGTTGAAAATGGAAAATACCATTGTGGAAAATGTAAATCGGAAATATGGTTAATAAAAATATAACATTAATAAAAAGAAGTAAAAAGGTCACCCGAGATAGAACATACTAGGATTCTATGAAAACATGGATATAGAGGAGAAACAAACCATCAAGGTCTGATGGAGAGTTGTATAAAATAGGATTAGGAGAAAGTTAACTATAAGAAAATCACAAACTTGTGATTTGTTAAACGGAATTTGATTCCCTGGTAGGAAAAGTTAACCAACAACATTTTTTTTGTTTTAAGTTACCTTTCATAAATTTGAAAAATTTATTTATGAGATTTAATAAGAATGTAAGGAAATATTCTTACTTGTCATGTAGAAATTCATTCCTTACAAAAGTTGTACCAAAAACTCATCTTTCACTCCAAATGGTAATAAAACTCAAAAATATTCTATTTATCCTCACCGTATAGGGTTCCAAAAATAAATTTATAATTCCTCTATCAGAACTAAAAAAACTACATTATACACTCCAAGGACTTCACGTAGTCCAGTGGTAGGTGATAAATCCCAATCGTACTATGGTTGTGGGTTCGATTCCCACAGCTTGGTCCAACACGACGGGTTGTCACACGATCTGCGTGTTGTCCTTTTTATAAATATCCAAAAATAACCATAACAATAGTATCCAATGTAAAATATAATCCATTACGACCTTTATAGTTATCCAAAATACCTCTGTCCCGACGTTCTCTAAAAGGTCTCTAAATTCCAAAATCAATTGTAACATCAGATTCCCCAAGCAAAGTAAATATTATCTTATTATCACATACTAAAAATATGATTACCTTCATCATATTAAAACCTTAATGAATACAAAAAGTATTGTAGTACAATCCTTATATATATCACATTATTCTTATAAATAGAATATAATCCTTGAGTCCAAAAGCACCAATACATTAATTATTCCACTTCAACTATAGTAACAACATAAGATTGGCCTTGTTCCCTTGTCCTTTTTTGAGGAAAGTTTCCCTGACGCTTAGGACATTCATTTACATAATGCCCCATTTCCCTACAATTGTAGAATTCCACATTGATAGCCTCATTCTTTCCCTTGCAATCACGAGCCTGGTGACCTTTTTCTCCACATTTATAACAAACTCTCATTCCTTTTAGGCAAGTACCGGGATGATTCTTCCCACATTTATCACATAATGGAAAATCCTTCTTTCCCTTTTTCCCTTTATCTGTCTCATGTTAAACCATTCTCTTCTTATCTTTCTTTACTTTATTGTCATAAGATTTAGAGAATTCATTTTCCATCTTAATAGCACATGAAACAATACCTTCGTATGATGAGAAATATTGTGAGACAAAGGCTCGACAGAGAAACAGTTTTATCCCATCAAAGAAACGATCAATCATACTTCTTGGGTTACGTATATAATCTGCTGCATTCCTCGCTAACCTTGTAAAGTTAGCCTCATACTTTGCGACATTCTCATCCTTCTTCTACCTCAGACTCAGAAATTGCCTTTCCATATCTGCTCGATGGTCATGTGGAAAGTATTTTTCTAAGAAAATTTCTTTAAACTCCCTCCATTACATACTTGATACTTCTTCATCTTCCTTTGTGTTTTGAATCAGCGACCACCACTCATCGGAATCTCCAGTGAGGTGGTAAACTGCCATGATAACTTTCTCTCTTTCGCTACTCCCCTAGGTGTGGAATATTTTCTCTAAGGAGTTTATCCATTGATCATCTACTAATGGATTTGTACCCCCATTAAATGTTGGAGGTTGTTGCCTCATGAAATGATCTAACATTGATCCTCCATGTTGCGGATCAGGGTGCTCCATACGAGTAAGGTTATTATTCATAACCTTAGTGAGTTGTCCCAGTACGGTGATAAGCTGATCAGCACCAGTTGTATCACCAGCTCCACTATAATTATCTTAAGCAGGAGGGAAATCCCTACATGGAGTGTGTGTATTGATACAGTTTCCATTCCTTCCACTAGGCTCCATTTATAAACAATGGCATAAACTAGATTAGTTTATGAATCAAAATACATAATTCCATACTTGGAAAACACATAACATAAATTGAATAGTTTATGGATATAATCCATAATCATAAAAAGAAATGTTTTATTTGAGTAATTATATACTCATAAACCCTTCATAATGTTTTGTAAAGAAAATGAGAATTATCCTAAGCATATCCCACGGGAGTGTCGTAACCAAGAGTGCAGCAAGGCCCGTTATCGTGCACTAGTTCCTGTTCGAGTCTAGCTCAAAGCAGTGTTTTTGAGTTTTACCCCTAGGTACATCTGTGCCAGAGTCACCTATACCTGATCGTATCCAGACAGGGATTTATTGCTCAGAAAACTCACAAAATCTCTATAATACCAAAATTCTAGGAAGTTCTTCTATACTAATCTTCAAAGTCCATCTTATGGCTATGTGCTCTAATCAGAGTTTATCTAAATATAGCTTCCAAGGATAGTACTAAACTTCCTATGATACCAACTATAACGCTCCGACCCCAGTTACCCAGAGTCAGTTCATTATTACATAACATTGGCATGATCACAAAAGATCACGTCTCGAAAGACTGATTATTTTAATAGCCTTGGAAACACTAGATATATTCATAAGTCTTACATTACAACATAAATTAAAACAAAACTACAACAACATATTGTCTTCATATCCCCTCATACTATCCCTACAGATCATTCATAATATACTTCTTCACATCCCGTAAAAATTAAAACATTGAAAGGGGTGAGCTTAGATGCTCAGTAAGGATAACAATATAGCGGAAACTTTCATAAATAAACATAAACATTTAAGGAAATGTATAACTGAAACAAAAGACTTTTAAACCTGAACTTCAACATAATATGGAAAATTAAAATTAAATAATTCCATTTACTTATTCACATGGATATTCTACTACTTTAATAATCACATGCAATATGAATAACCACTTTCATAATGATGGAATGCATAATGCCAGACTATCATAACCACGTAGCCAATGCCTCGTGCCAAGACTACAAATAATATTTTCTCAAGGACTTGTTCCAAGACACTAGTTTGTCTAATGAGACCTTCCAATGCATCGAGGAGATATAGAGGGCTCCACCTATCACTTATTATGTTCAATGCATTCCTCATATGAACATGTTTAAACATATCATAAACCATAACATAATCATATCACATAAAACAAGCATAAAGGAAACATAAAATTTCTACATTCCAATCACAAGATATCAATAAAACACATTGATATAATAAAAAAACATTCAAAACCATTTCCAATACCAAAATTAAAGAAAATTAAAACTTGGTATTTATTTTTCATTTAAAAAAAGTTATGGCTTGTAGAGGAAGCTAAAACTCAAATAATGGTCACGGTGGCGGAGAACTCATTGTCACCGCATATGTAAGACAAAAAAACATTCCCTTTTGTTGTTTAGTAAAATTCTTCATATAAAAAATAATCATTTTGAATAAACATAAAAGTCAAAGGGGTTTATACACCGTATAAAAGAAAGTTGTGTGTAATACAAAATATTCCTCAATGAAAGGAGATTGAGACGAAGTCCCTTACCTCGTGTCCGACTTGACTCGATCATTCTTTAATCTCCTGAATAATAAACTAGAGTTAATTTCTACTTGATTAATAACCCTTTTCAATTTTCTTATTCATTTTATATCAATTATTACCATGTTATGACTATTATGTAATTATTTAAGTTAATAATAGTCATTTTTTCGATCTTTGGTACTTGAGTCAAAAATAAACTTCTTATAATTACAAGTTGTTCATGTGGTAAAATATCCATTATATCCAGAATTATATTCAGGATTTAGATATCATATATATCATATATATCCAGTATATATATGCATTTATAATATTACATAACATATAGAGGTAAGAAATGAAATGCACCGTTCATGGAGACGGAAAGCCTTACACACTCATGAATGCTACTTTCATTTCTATTTCATATTTAATGTAATGAAATCATAATGATATAAAGGTATATTATAATTCTAATATAAGTTCATATATAATATCATTTACTCCATCCTTTATACGTCCCACATATGGCATTAACGATTCAAATCACTTTAAGGGGGTGGTAGTCCGCACTTCCTAAAATGAAATTATCATGTTTACCCATAATGGAAACCTTAAAGGTATGCCATAAATGAAAAATACAGAATCATAAGGAAAAAATAAATATAATATATATCATATATAAAAATATTGAAATCTTAATGGCCACCATGAAAGGTGTTAAAAGAAGAATGAACAATCATCATTTTTGAGGCAGTAATTCACCACCCACAGAAACAGTATGTTCTTTAACAATTAGACGAAGGTATGTGTAAGTGTAAATCAATTAATTATCATAAAAAAATCCTAGTATATTTAATATAGTGGTTTTGTTACAAAATAATGAAATAAAAAGAGTTTAAGGTGTTAGAAAAGCAAAATAAATCAAAATATCATAAGAGAAGACATTACCTTAAAATCGGGTAACTCTTTTTGATTTGAGCCAAAGGATTTCTTGACAAGACTTCTGCCCAAATTTAGGCTTCTAGGAGTAATAGAGGGAAGTTGAGAGAGTATTTTGGCAGAGTTTGGCCGAGCCAAATGACTTTGAAGTTGTGAATAATGTGGTAGAGTTGGGGGCCTTTTATAAGAGGAGAGGAGGGGCACTCTTGGAAAGTTATGAAATGTTACTTTATTATGAAATGATTTTCATATTTTAAAGGTCCCACAATTATATATTTCTAGGATAAGGTGATAAGGGTTCTAAATAGACTCATACAATATGTTTTTGACTAGTTTAAGTCTTATATTTTACATTATCTTTTAATTTTATTTAAATTGTTCATTAATGAGGTAATCACTGCATCATCATGGTGTCATAAATAAATTTATTTATTTAATGACTAAATATTATAAAAAAAATACCATGATGTAGGAAATATTTTTATCTTTCCAATGACTATTTATAGTCGAAAAGATATCTTATATTACCCCATGTAATAATTGTTTTAGTAAAACAACACAAGTTTGTGACAATTTTATTTTTACTTTAAATAAAAAATTATTAATGTCATTTTCATACCCAAGTGGCCACATGGGGTCCCCAAGATGACCCATGTAATGTATTGGTCTTCCATGACTCATCCAATAAGGGTAGTACAAGTGTAAAGATAATTTCATATTATTATATCATTATATTTACCTTAAATTACACTAATTACCTTTAATCACGATTAATAGAACGTAAAAGTTACTATTCACCAAAAATTATTTCAATCCCATTGAACCAAATTTTAGTTTTTAATGTCACGACCCGTCCTCGGGGCCCGTTCCGTGACTACCCCAAGCCCGCCTTCTGTAGGCCAGGGGCTGGCGACTAGCACCAAGGCATAAATCCCAACAAAAAGGGAAGGCATTGCCTTTGAAAAGTAAACAAGAACCATAGAGTAAGCAAGCGGAAAAGTAAACACTAAGTAAAAACGGTACAAGCTGTGCTGAAAGTAAAAGGGGCCGGAAATACAAGCCCAACTGTAAAGTACAACTGAAAGGAAAAACAGCAAGTGAAAGGAAAAACTGCAGCGTCGAGCCATTTTCTGGAAGTCCCACCTGAAGGGTGGGTACAGATAGCCTCCACTGCTCCTCGGGTCCACCTGACCACTCCGAGTACGTCCCGACCAGTGGTCCACCTACAGGTACCGTCCTGCTCCGCACGCCTCCACCACGATTAGCGCTGTCTGTCGTCTGCAACCAACATGACGTTGTGCGGGCATAGCCCGTGCAGGGGTGAGTATAAGCTACTCAGTAGGGACCACGAGACCCCCGAAGGTCTCCCGAAATCCATAAAGGATAATCCACAAAGGAAAGATACAATCACGAAGTAACATCTGACACGACTTAGGTATATGCCCATACATATACCTAAGTCATCAATTCCCGTTCGGCTCCAACGTCTGAGCCCAAGCACAACCCAGTCCACACATGAAAGAAAAACGTATACCCACACAGGATAGCTCAACACAATCCACAAAGGAGAGTAAATAGTAAATCCACACAGGATAGCTCAACACAATCCACAAAGGAGAGGAACACAAGATTCAGCTCACACAGGTATACTTTTTCGGATGACGATAAAGATGATCAATGATCCATCTAAGTCGTCAGACCCACAAAGGATCGATAGATAACTAACCCCCGCAATGACCCACACAGGATCGAGCCCACACAGGACCTGTAGGCGCTGGCTCACACAGAACCGCTGAGCGCTGACCCACACAGGATCGGACCCACACAGGATCGGGCCCACACAGGACCTGTAGCACTGATCCACGTAGGATCGCTGAGTGCAGTAGTCGTCGTAGTCCACTGAGGATCTCTGCATAGTCGTCACTTCCGTCCACTGAGGATCTCTGCACGGTCGTCGTCGGAGTCCACAGAGGATCTCTGCACAGTCGTCGCTGTCGAAGAAGCAGTCGCAGCCAGCACTAGGGTTCCCGCACACAGCAAGCTCGTTCGGGAGGGTCCGCTCCACGAGCCGAGAGGCTGATACATCAACTGAAACAAAGTCCGAAGTTGATGTATCCAAAAGTTCCGTATCGTCAACAGGAACTCAACGTCGCAGACGGCGCGTCAATCGGACGCCCGGTCTGAGAGTTATTGGCTTTTTCGTCCCAGGGGCCCGGTTGTTTTTTAAGGCATAACCAACCCGACCGTACTCCACCTGCGTCCAAGCCTCGGGCAGAGTGATCCAAAAGATCCGTCTCACTTAGAGGAAAACAACAAAGCTGACGGCACGTCAATCGGACGTCCGTAGCTCAAGATATGAGCGTTCCCGCTCCGAAGGCCCGGTTGGTTTCGTGTATGAACCAACCCGGACGAACTCAAATTATTCCGAAACCTTGAGTGTGATATACCGAAACGACCGTCTCGATCCAAGATCCGTGTTTCCACTGACGGCGGGTCGTTTGGAGTCCCGTAGCTCAAGATACAACCATTTGAACAAAAATCGTCCGAAGATGGGGGGTCCGGGCCCGTGCCAACCCGGGCCGACCCCCCCTGGGTCGGCTGAACCCGGTTCAAACCGGTCCCACCCGGTCCGACCCGGTCGGACCGGTCTGGCTCAGCCAGCCCGGCCCGGCTCGGCCGAGCGGCCGAGTGGCCGACGCGGGGGGAGCCGCCGCCCCGCGTGACACCCCCGCGGCACCCGCGGGGTGTCAGCCAGACAACCGGACGCGGCTGAAGCCACGTCCCGAGTGACGCGGGGGGGAGCCGCTGCCCGCGCGTGACACCCGCGGGACACCCGTGGGGTGTCTCCCTGGCGCCGGATGTGGCTTCAACCGCGTCCCGCGAGCCCCGCCGCCGCGGCCGGTGCCGCGGTGGTCTCGTCCGGCTGCGCACCGGGCGCCCCGGCCTCCGGGCACTGGCACAGCCGTGCCGGCGACCCATGCCGCCGTCGGCTTCCGCGGGCCGCCGAAGTCGCTCTGGTGGCCCATTTTTCTTCCCGTCTGCGCCGTTACTCCTCCCATGACTCGTTCTTCATTGTGGGATCATCAAACATCCATTGCGGCATGTTCTGTCATTGCCCGTCAAATCTGCACAATAACGAAGAACAGCGGAGGGATGTCAGGCCGTGTTCGTTTGGCCCGCACCCTCCGTGTTAGATATAAACAACGGGAGAAATTAATGTTCAACTCATGAACGCATATCCGAAACAATTTTTAATGAAATAAAATTGTTTCATAAAACAGGTTCCTTATTTGAACGGAAACAACAATTTTAATAATTTTAAAATTGTTCACAAAACCAGTTCATTAACTTTTTAAAGAAACATTTACGGTAATATATAAAAAAAGGGGTAATTCCAAAATAAATCCCTACCTTTTAGTCGTCGTGCGTGAGCATTCTTCACGGAATTTCTCGTCGCGGAAGAGGGGGATCGTCGCGTCGTCGCGGGAAGGCGTCGCGTCGTCGCGGAATCCGGCGTTGAGTCGGCGAACTCAACGGACCAAGAACAACAGATTTAAATTATAAGTAATTAAATTTGTGTTTCATTTTAAACCCAAAAGAGCTTTTAGAAGAAACCCGAAATCACTCACCTCAAACGGTTGGTGATCGGAGATCGGGGCGAGGAAGAACGTCTCTGATTTGGGCGTCGTCGATTTCCGCGGATGACGGCGTTCTTCACGTTCTTCTCGTTCTTCACGAAGGAGGAAGAAGATACAAGGATTCTGTCTCAACGAGTAATCCTCCAAAAAAGAAAGGTTGGTCTTATTTTATTATTATGCCAACAAACGAAAACGGGTAAGAAACGACCCATCAATTCATTGAATTAATTCAACGAAAGAAACAACTCATTTAATTTACGAAATAAACCGCCCAATTAAATGGTCTGTTAAGAAAACGCGTCAGTTGACTTTCATAATGATGGGTTTTCGCGGGTGTGTTACTTAGCGGAAAGAAATGGCCGGGCTCTTGCGGGCCCCACCTCACAAATATCCTACCAAGAGGGTAGGATATTTCTGGATAGCATCCTATCCAGATCAACTCAGTTTAAGCCATATTTAAGTGGCTTCAAGTGGCTTCTAAGTGGATTAAGTGAAATTAAATAATGTTGTCGTAAAATTATTTTATTTCTTAACCTTAAGCCCGAAAATTAAAAACCACACCCGAGCAAACGCAACTCCTGAAGAGGCGTTTCTAGGCGAATACCGGCGCCGCGATTTCATTGGTGCCCTCAGAATTTGATTCCGGGCACTGGTTCCAAAGTTAGAAAAACCCGCTCGTTTGTTCACTGAACGTACCCGAGCCAAACTTCGGAAAATGATTCCGGGCACACCGGGCCTCGGAATCAGGTTCCATCAGAAACTGTGCTCTTGTAAAATTCCAAAGAAAATTAAGAAAAAAAATTACCTTTAAATTTACGGGTCTTTACATTACTCCCACCTTAGGGCTTTACATCCCCGTAAAGATAGATCAAAAACTAGGGAAACAAATGTGGGTACTGAGCACGCATCTGAGCCTCCCGCTTCCATGTGCTCTCCTGGAGGTTCCCGTGCTTCCATCTGATGCGCACAAGAGAAATCGATCACCCACGTAGGACCCGCTCATGTAGATCCTCTATCTACACCAGGACCTCCTCAACAGTCGCCCCATCATCCACGTCTAGCTCCCCATAGTCAATGATGTGTGTCGGGTCATGCACATATCTCCTCAGCTGGGATACGTGGAAGACGTCGGGCACCCGGTGCAACTGAGGTGGCAGAGCCAGGCGATAATCCACCTTGACAACCCTGTAGAGGACATGGAAAGGCCCGATGAAGCATGGAGACAACTTGTGGCCTCGACCAAATCTCCGCAAACCACGTCGAGGTGAGACCCTCAAGAAGACATGGTCGCCATCCTTGAACTCTAGTGGCCTCCGCCTCCTGTCAGCATATGACTTCTGCCAGCTCTGTGCTGTCCTCATCCGCTCCTAGATGACCAGGACCTTCTCTGTCGTGGCCTGGACCATCTCTGGTCCCACAAGTGCTGAATCCCCAGGGTCTGTCCAGCACAAAAGAGATCTGCAAGGCCTGTTGTACAACGCCTCGTATGGTGTCATCCCGATGGTGGAGTGGTAGCTGTTGTTGTACGCGAACTCCACCAAGGGTAGGTGGTCCTCCCAGCTGCGACCAAAGTTGAGGACACATGCGCGGAGCATGTCCTCAAGAGTCTGAATGGTCCTCTCCGTCTGACCATCCATCTGAGGGTGAAAGCCGGTGCTCAGACGTAGCCGCATCCCGAACGCCTCCTACAACCCCTTCCAAAGCCGGGAAGTAAAGCAAGTGTCTCGATCGGAGACGATAGTCGATGGCACACCGTGAAGCCGTACAATCTCCTTGACGTAGAGACTCCCTAAGCTCTCCACTGAGCCCTGCTCTCGGATGGGTAAGAAGTGTGCCGACTTGGTGAGTTGGTCAACAATCACCCAAATGGAGTCGTGACCTCTGGAAGTGCGTGGAAGTCCAGTAACGAAGTCCATTGATATCCCGTCCCACTTCCACTCCGGGACCTCCAAGGGCTGTACCAAGCCTGCTGGTACCTGATGCTCTGCCTTCACCTGCTGGCAGGTGAGGCACCGTGAAATGAACTCTGCCACAACCTTCTTCATGCCTGGCCACCAGTGCTGTCGTCTGAGGTCCCGGTACATCTTCGCCACTCCTGGATGTACCACCAAAGGAGAAGTGTGAAACTCTCTCAGCACCTCCTCTCCTAAAGCAACTGGTACCAGGGTACGTCCTCTGAAAAGGATTTCGTGATCTGCTCCAAGGGAGAAACCATCAGGTACCTATCCCGAGGATATCTGTGCACGCCGCGTCTCACAGTCAGCATCCTCACGCTGTGCCTCTCGGACCTACTGCAGTAGTGGAGGGGTGACTGTGATAGACTGAAGTAAGGCTGCTCTGTCTCTATCCACGAAGGATATTTGCAAAGCGGCTAGCTGCTCTGTCGCCTCCTCAAGAAGCTGGATGCCCGTCCTCCTGCTGAGGGCATCAGCTACCACGTTCCCCTTCCCAGGAGTATAGACTATCTCAAAGTCATAGTCCTGGAGGAACTCGAGCCATCGCCACTGTCTCAGGTTCAGGTCCTTCTGAGAGAAGACGTACCTGAGACTCTGATGGTAAGAAAAGACTGTAAAGCGCTCTCCCATCAGATAGTGCCGCCATGTCTTCAGGGCGAAGACCACTGCTGCTAACTCCATGTCATGAGTTGCGTAGTTCTGCTCATGCAGCCTCAACTGACGTGATCCATAGGCAATCATGGCCCGCTCCTAGATCAGTACACACCCAAGTCCAGTCCCTGATGCATTGCAGTAGACTACGTATCCAACTCCCTCCTTAAGCAACCTCAATATAGGTGCACTGGTCAACCTCTGCCTCAGCTCCTGGAAGCTCTGCTGACATCTGTCTGACCACACGAAGGGCTTCCCCTTCTTCGTCAATGCTGAGAGTGGGGCCGCAACTCTGGATAAGTCCGGCACAAATCTCCGATAGTATCCGGCTAGGCCCAAGAAACTCCACACCTCTGTCACGCTCTTGGGTGGCTCCCAAGCTAGCACTGCCTCGATCTTCACGGGATCCACTGCAACTCCCGCCTCAGAAATGACGTGCCCCAAGAAGTGGACCTCGCGTAACCAGAACTGGAACTTAGAGAGATTTCCATAAAGCTGGTGCTCTCGGAGTGTGTCTAGTACAACCCGCAGGTGGTAGGCATGCTCCTCCTCCGTCGTCGAGTACACCAAAATGTCGTCGATGAAGACCATGAAAAATAGATCGAGGTATGGATGGAAGATCCTGTTAATGAGGCTCATGAACACTGCTAGAGCATTGGTTACGCCGAAAGGCATAACCAAGAACTCATAGTGGCCATACCGGCACCTGATGGCCATCTTCTGCACGTCCTCGTCTCGAACTCTGAGCTGATGATAGCCTGACCTGAGGTCAATCTTCGAGAACCACCGCGCTCCCTTGAGCTGATCGAAGAAGTCATCAATCCTCGGTAGCGGATACTTGTTCCTCACTGTCACCTGGTTCAGGCGACGATAATCGACACATAGTCGCAAGCTCCCGTCCGCCTTTTTGGCGAACAAAATCGGGGAAGCCCAGGGTGAAACACTGGGTCGGATGAACCCCTTGCCCTGTAAGTCCTCCAACTGTACCCATAGCTCTTGAAGCTCGGAGGGGGCCATCCGATATGCTGGAGTGGATATCGGGGTTGTCCCAGGGTACAGATCAATATAAAAGTCTACCTCTCTGCGAGGAGGTAGCCCTAGAACGTCGTCGGGGAAGACATCCGCATACTGATCCACCACTACAGGAAAACTAGGACTCTGCATGTCAACTGCTCCAAGGATGAGGCTAGCCAACTGATGAGTGATGGGCTTCCCTCTCCTCTGCGAGAGTCCCCCCTGTGCTGTGAAGGCTCCCTTCTCGCCAGTGAAGGTGAACCCGCTCCCGTCGGTGCGCACACATCGCACCTTGTGCCTAAAGCAGTCAATCTGTGCATGGATCGTAGATAACCAATCCATGCCCAAGATGATTTCGTAAGGCCTCGACGCCGCTATAAGAAGATCCCAGCCGAAGCTCTTGCCTCCTAGATTAAGCTCACACTGCCGGCACCAGTGCGTAATCGTCGAGTCTGCTCCCGTAGGAGTCTCTAGCCGTAAGGATCGAGCCAACAGCTCTGTCGGAATATCCGAGCTCCAAACAAGGGCAGTGGCTATGAAAGAGTGACTCGCTCCTGTGTCTATAAGAACTTCAAAAAGGGTGGAATAGACACAGATCGTTCCTCGAATCATCTTTGGTGCGCCGTGGTCGTAGGCCTCTGCTACCTAGAGCTGAGCCTGTCTCTGCCCGCCAGCTCCCTGTGGTCGGGGCGGGCCTCCTGGTGGTGGTGGTGGCAGAGCCTCAAAGCATCGCCCACCACCTGCTGCTCGACCAGCTCCTCTGCCTCGTCCGCCTCCTCCCTGCGGACTGCCATGGTCGACCCTCTGCCTCTGCCTGGGTGGCCCCTCCACCGTCTGCTGCTCCTCGGTACGACGGGTCGGGCAGTCACGAGCCATGTGGCCCTACCCGCCGCACGAGTAGCACTTCCTGCCTCTCGGAAGGCTGGCTCCATGCTATGTGCCCCGCACTGCTAAGCCAGTGTCCTGAGGTCGTCTTTCGGAAGGTCTGGTCTGCCTGGAACCCTGAGTCATCCGTCGGCTACCTAATGCCGAAGACTCCACCACTTGCCGCCCTGCGGTAGGTCTCGCTGTGGACTCAGCCAGGAAGATCTCGATTAGAAGGGCTCGCTCCAGCACTCCTGCCTGGATCGGGATGATGAGGGAGATCAGTGATGCCCTGATCTCGTGTCTCAAACCCTACTCAAAGGTCTGGGCCTGGAAGAAGGGGTCCCGTACCATGTCTGTCGAGTAGCGTGAAAGGACTGTGAACCTCGCCGCGTACTGGGCAACCGTCAAGCTGCCCTGCCGCAGCTGAAGAAGCTCCTGAATGCGCACCGCACGAAGGGTGGCTGGGATGAACTCTGAGCAGAAGATGCTCTCGAAGTCCGTACAGATGAGGGAGGCCTCATCATGTACCTGTAGCATCAAGCTCCACCATCACCCTACTGCTGCGTGCAGTAGGCTCGCTGCGAGGATCACCATGAGGTCTGCTGGTGTCCTCACTAGCCTGAAAACTCGGACGACCACCCCCAGCCAGTCCTCGGCGGCCTGGGGGTCCGTCTCCCCACGGAACCTGGCTGGTCGCTGGCGCTGGAACTCATGCAGAGCTCCGAGGCGTCGTGCATCGTCAACCGCCAGTGCTGGAAGCATCGGGGGATCAGCGGGTAAAGGTACCGCCGGTGCCTCTGCTGTCAACGGGCCCTGTACCGAGGCCTCGTCACTCGGCGGGCTATCGTCGCGCTCTACTCTCGGAACCCTAGATGGCTGCTGTCGTCGGGCCATCCTGAAAAGGAAACAAGTGCGCCACGGTCATAACAGTATACCTGGTGAGCTGACACATGTAATCACAAAGAAAACTTGAAAGACACATGCAATCAATGTTTTCGTGCATTAAGTTGGGAATCAGAAATCAGGGTCCTGGTGTATGGATACGTCGGCCGCCGCAGCAACACTGGACTCCCTGGACTGATAACCATACTCAATACGCTAAACACTATTGCTCCACATAGAACCAACCTCCTCTGATACCAATTTGTCATGACCCATTCTTGGGGCCCCTGCCGTGACTACCCCAAGCACGCCTTCCATAGGCCAGGGGCTGGCGACTATCACCAAGGTGTAAATCCCAACAAAAAGGGAAGGCATTGCCTTTGAAAAGTAAACAAGCACCACAGAGTAAGCAAGAAGAAAAGTAAACAGTAAGTAAAAATGGTACAAGCTGTGCTGAAAGTAAAAGGGGCCGGAAATACAAGCACAACTGTAAAGTACAACTGAAAGAAAAAACAACAACTGAAAGGAAAAACTGCAACGTCGAGCCGTCCTCTGGAAGTCCCACCTGAAGGGTGGGTACAGATAGCCTCCACTGCTCCTCGGGTCCACCTGACCGCTCCGAGTACGTCCCGCCCAGTGGTCCACCTCCAGGTACCGTCCTACTCCGCACGCCTCCACCACGATCAGCGCTGTCCATCGTCTGCAACCAACACAACGTAGTGCGGGCATAGCCCGTGCAGGGGTGAGTATAAGCTACTCAGTAGGGACCCCGAGACCCCCGAAGGTCTCCCGAAATCCACAAAGGATAATCCACAAAGGAAAGATACAATCACGAAGTAACATCTGCACGGCTTAGGTATATGCCCATACATATACCTAAGTCATCAATTCCCGTTCGGCTCCAACGTCCGAGGCCAAGCACAACCCAGTCCACACAGGAAAGCAAAACGTATACCCACACAGGATAGCTCAACACAATCCACAAATGATAGTAAACAGTAAATCTACACAGGATAGCTCAACACAATCCACAAAGGAGAGGAACACAAGATTCAGCTCACACAGGTATACTTCTTCGGATGACGATAAAGATGATCACTGATCCATCTAAGTCGTCGGACCCACAAAGGATCGATAGGTAACTAACCCCCGCAATGACCCACACAGGATCGAGCCCACATAGGACCTGTAGGTGCTGGCTCACACAGAACCGCTGAGCGCTGACCCACACAGGATCAGACCCACACTGGATTGGGCCCACACAGGACCTGTAGCACTGATCCACGTAGGATCGCTGAGTGCAGTAGTCATCGCAGTCCACTGAGGATCTCTGCACAGTCGTCACCGCAGTCAACTTAGGATCTCTGCACGGTCGTCGTCGGAGTCCACTGAGGATCTCTGCACAGTCGTCGCTGTCGAAGAAGCAGTCGCAGCCAGCACTAGGGTTCCCGCACATAGCAAGCTCGTTCGGGAGGGTCCGCTCCACGAGACGAGATCCTGATACATCAACTGACACAAAGTCCGAAGTTGATGTATCCAAAAGTTCCGTATCGTCAACAGGAACTCAACGTCGCAGACGGCGCGTCAATCGGACGCCCGGTCTGAGAGTTATTGGCCTTTTCGTCCTAGGGGCCCGGTTGGTTTTTAAGACAAAACCAACCCGAACGTACTCCACCTGCGTCCAAACCTCGGGCGGAGTGAGCCAAAAGATCCATCTCACTTAGAGGAAAACAACAAAGCTGACGGCACGTCAATCGGACGTCCGTAGCTCAAGTTATGAGTGTTTCCGCTCCGAAGGCCCAGTTGGTTTCGTGTATGAACCAACCCATCCGAACTCAAAGTATTCCGAAACTTTGAGTGCGATGTACCGAAATGACCGTCTCGATCCAAGGATCGTGTTTCCGCTGACGGCGAATTGTTTGGAGGCCCGTAGCTCAGGATACGACCATTTGAACGAAAATTGTCTGAAGACGGGGGGTCCTGGCCCGGGCCGACCCGGCCCGACCCCCCCTGGGTCGGCCGAACGCGGTCCGACCCGGTCCAACCCGGTCCGACCCGGTCCGACCCGGTCGGACTGGTCTGGCTCGGCCGGCCCGGCCCGGCTCGGCCGAGCGGCCGAGTGGCCGACGCGGGGGGAGCCGCCGCCCCGCGTGACACCCCCGCGACACCCGCGGGGTGTCGGCCCGACAACCGGACGCAGCTGAAGCCGCGTCCCGAGTGACGTGGGGGGGAGCCTCCGCCCCCACGTGACACCCACGGGACACCCGCAGGGTGTCTCCCTGGCGCCGGACGCGGCTTCAGCCGCTTCCCGCGAGCGTCGCCGCCGCGGCCGGTGCCGCAGCGGTCTCGTCCGGCGGCGCGCCGGGCGCCGCCGCCGGCTTCCGCGGGCCGCCGGAGTCGCTCTGGTGGCCCGTTTTTCTTCCCCTCTGCGCCGTTGCTCCTCCCAGGACTCGTTCTTCACTACGGGATCACCAAAAATCCGTTTTGGCACGTTCCTTCATCGCCCGTCAAATCCACACAAGAACGAAGAACGGCGGAGGGTTATTGGGCCGTGTTCATTTGGCCCGCACCCTCCGCGTTAGATATAAACAATGGGAGAAATTAAAGTTCAACACATGAACGCATATCCAAAACAATTTTTAATGAAATAAAATTGTTTCACAAAACGGGTTCCTTAGTTGAATGGAAACAACAATTTTAATAATTTTAAAATTGTTCACAAAACCAGTTCTTTAACTTTTTAAAGAAACATTTACAGGAATATATAAAAAAAGGGGTAATTCCAAAATAAATCCCTACCTCGTAGTCGTCGCGTGTGAGAGTTCTTCACAGAATTGCTCGTCGCGGAAGAGGGGGATCGTCGCGTCGTCGCGGGAAGGCGTCGCGTCATCGTGGAATCCGGCGTTGAGTCGGCGAACTCAACGGACCAAGAACAACAGATTTAAATTATAAATAATTAAATATGTGTTTCGTTTTAAACCCAAAAGAGCTTTTAGAAGAAACCCGAAATCACTCACCTCAAACGGTTGGTGATTGGAGATCGGGGCGGGGAAAAACGTCTCGGATTTGGGCGTCATCGATTTCCACGGATGATGGCGTTCTTCACATTCTTCGCGTTCTTCGCGTTCTTCGCGAAGGAGGAAGAAGATACAAGGATTCTGTCTCAACGAGTAATCCTCCAAAAAAGAGAGGTTGGTTTTATTTTATTATTATGCCAACAAACGAAAACGGGTAAGAAACGACCCATCAATTCGTTGAATTAATTCAACGAAAGAAACAGCTCATTTAATTTACGAAATAAACCACCCAATTAAATGGTCTGTTAAGAAAACGCATTAGTTGACTTTCATAATGACGGGTTTTCGCGGGTGCATTACTTAGCGGAAAGAAACGGCGGGGCTCGTGCGGGCCCCACCTCACAAATATCCTACCAAGAGGGTGGGATATTTCTGGATAGCATCCTATCCAGATCAACTCAGTTTAAGCCGTCTTTAAGTGGCTTCAAGTGGCTTCCAAGTGGCATAAGTGAAATAAAATAAAGTTGTCGTAAAATTATTTTATTTCTTAACCTTAAGCCCGAAAATTAAAAACCACACCCGAGCAAACGAAACTCCGGAAGAGGCGTTTGTAGGTGAATAACGGCGCTACGATTTCATCGGTGCCCTTAGAATTCGATTCCGGGCACTTCAAAAGTTAGAAAAACCCGCTCGTCCGTTCACTGAACGTACCCGAGCCAAACTTCGGAAAATGATTCCGGGCACACCGGGCCTCAGAATCAGGTGCCGTCAGAAACTGCGCTCTTGTAAAATTCCAAAGAAAATTTAGGAAAAAAATTTCCTTGAAATTTATGGGTATTTACATTTAATGAAAATAATGTATGTCATATTTTTGAAATTCAAATCACAGAGGTGGTAAAATTTCGTTTAAATGAAAAATTAGTTTTTTAACTACCACTTAGTGGTTTCACTATTCATCAAAAATCGAAGTTTTTCAGAACAATACCAAAAAGTAACTATAATATATTTTTGATATTCCAAATTAAAAAATGATGTCCATTTTGTCAAATTAAAAACATTAATGTTGCATTAATTATTTTTATATTTAATTACCACTTTCAAAACAAATAACGTGTTTTTAAGAAATAATATCTATCAAAAGATTGACACTCATTTATGTCCAATTTCAAATTGAAATTAATTCTAATGACCATCATTTGATAAAATTGTAAAATTTTATTCTAATTATACGTTAAAACCACTCAATAGTATAATTTATCACTATAAATTATTTTTATTAAATTGTTTTAAGTATTTTTCACTATTCATCGAAAATTGGAAGTTCTCAGAAAAATAAAAAAAAATTAAACATAGGATAATTTTGATATTACAAATCCAAAAATGAAGTCAATTTTGAAATATAAAATTTATATAATTTTAAAACATGGGTATTACTATTCATAACGGCTACTTTGATTGGTCGAGGTGTGTTAGAACTCGAGGTTGCCTACAACACACGTTGCTCAATTATTAAAAGAGAAGCCTACCATAGAAGCTTGGGGTGTTACAGTATATATAGTAGATAAGCTACAGACACCTCAAATCCAATGAAATATCCCAGTGGATTGTATGAGTTTGAAAAAATGAAATAATGTTTGTAATCCACCATTTTGTAGACCCAAGATAAGTCTCAAATCATGACTTTGGTAAAGGGAAAAATTCTCAAAAAGGTAGAGACTACCACTATTACCCTAAAACCTATGGAATTTCCCATTCAAGAAACTATGAAGGTCTCAAACTTCACATCTCCTCCTATCGAGTGGAAACAGCAACAAATTTACCCTGAAAAAAAAATAAAAAGGCACCAATGTTGCTCAATTTTTGAAGAACATATGAAAAAAGTATACTCTTTCAGAATGAACAAGTCCCATGTTATTTCCTTACATCCATGAATATTTAAATTCTCAATATACCATTGCTCGAAAATCCCAATTGTGTTAACAACATCGATCACCCCAACATTTTTTCTTTCTATATAAGGATGGGACACAACATCCCTAATTACTTCATCGTCAAAGACATACTACAAATCATGGTCTCTTCTGAAAAGTTATTGATAGAAAAATCACTGGCATAGGTGGATTTTGTAACTATCACCCAAAGAGAAGAATGAGGTGAATGGAAAAAAGTTTCATCCATGCATGGGATGAAGTTCCACAAATAGATGAATGGAAATACAGTTGAAAAAGTTCATACCAACCTTAGAGAACAACTATGAAAACCCATAATGGTCTCATCACCTAGGGAGGTGACATAAAATAAACCTCCTAGATGAGGATGCAACCATCAGACACATGGAGAGACAGAATTAGAAGATTCATATTGTAACACCCCGAGATTTTGAGAATTATTTTATACGAATTAATTTAACTTTTCAATATTTTTCATTTCATATGACACACACACACACACACATATATATATATATATATTAGAAAACTAATTAAAATATTCCTTTTACATGCAACACCAACTTGCCTTTTGCTAGACACAATACCAACTTGGCTTGCACTACAAGCAATACCGACTTGGAGTACGATGCACACAACACAAGGTTTCTACAAAACATATATTTTTATTATTTTAATTATTTGAATAGTATAATCATAAAATAGCATTTAAAATTAGTAATAAATACTTTACAAATATTTTTTTATATAAATAAAACATATTCATAATGAAATATAGTATTTTTGGGAATGACCATTTATGTGAATAATATTGTTTTCTTGAATGAATTGATTTTAATAATAAAATTAATTATTTAGTATTTTTAAAATTTAATTAGATAAAATAAAATTAATTTTTGAAATCATTATATTGAAATTATCCTTGGTTTAATTTTTTGTACTTTTCTGAGAAACATCATTTTTTATGAATAGTGAAAAATACAGCTTTTTAGTTAAAAACATATGATTTTATAATTAATTATTAATTATTAATTATATTATAAATATGATTTAAGGTAAAATTAGATGAATATTACATATATTAATACCGTTTCATTCATTATATTCAATTTCACTTTGAAACTGAATGTAAAATGTTAACAAATTTTAGAACATTTTCCTACTTTCAAATATCGTTATTTCGTCCCGTTTGCTGGATGAAAAGTAATCATAGTTTTTCTACTTCTATGATTGGAATTTAAAAAATATAAAATTAACATTGTATTAAGTATAATAATTTGATTATAATATGACCAGGTTAATGTGTTACCAAAATTATAATTAAAAGTGATTAAAATTTAACACATCGATTAAAGATAAATTATGCTTAATTAGAGACTAAACCTTAAAATTAAGGACCCAAATGACCTAAAACCTTCCCCAACACTACTTTAATGTCAATATTTTCTCCATAAACCATATATTATTGATTTCTGTTGGTTTGGCAAGACTTTTGTTAGGTAAGAATATGTGCACACCTAATTTGTTTCTTAGAATTCCTTGTGTGTCCTTTTCGTCCCCTAAAAAAGGCCACCACCTCTACCCATTCCTCACAACTCTAAAAACTTTTAATATTATAAAATATATGCCCATGTAGCCTCCAAAAAATAATCCCTTATACCTTTAATCCCCCATTTTGGAAAAATCTTCTCAAGGAATCCTTTTGGTGAAAACTAAAAGGAGTTACCCGATTAAGAGGTAACGTCTTCTCTCAAGTTCCTTTCCGTTATTTTCCTTCTCCACCCCTAAACTCCCTTTATTCCCTTATTTTGTAACAAAACAAGTATCATACATATATTAGAATGTTTTTAGGAAATGTTTCCGACCTACACTTACAAAAACCTCTATCTAATGGATGTTGAACATACTGTTTCTCTGTAAGGAGAATTACTACCTCACGAAACGACGATTGTTCATTTCTCCCTTACCAATAATCATGGTGGCCATTATGAAAGACACACTATTCATAAATTTAATATAGTATATTTATTTTTTATTTAATATTAATTATTCCTTTTACAACACATATATTTTTACCTTCCATTTGGTGTTAATATGATAATCTTATTTGAGGAAGTGTGGACTATCACCCCCTCAAAGCGATGTGATTCGTTCACGCACCCCATAGAATGTATTAAGGACTGGTTTAATGAAATTATAAGATATATATGATATATCAATTATATTTTAATAATTATATAAATACATACATAATTATATACACATATTTCATTTACAATATTTCTTTCTATACAATAATAAAAACAGAAACAACGTTAATGCATACGTACGACTTCTAGTCTCCATGAACAGTGTATTCTATTTTATAATTATATATGCTATGAATTATTAAAATATTCCTATACTAGATATAATCTATTTTTATATCATTTTATAAATTCTTGAATCATGATATATGAAAATGTATCAACGGTATAACTAATTAAGAAACATGTGAAGAACAAAAGAAAATATTACCCAAAGTGAAACTTTAATATATGATCGTTAACAAGAGGGTAATATAAGGTTGTAATAAAATAATATATGGTAATAGATAAAAGAATATGATTATGTAAATGATTTATAATAAACTTATATTTATTGTACCTGAATATTGTACAATTATAGTGGGAGTCAAGAGACAAGGTAAGGGGATTTTCATCTCGCTATTAATTTCTAGGAGATACAAGCTATGTTCGCCACTTGTTCCTTTTGGGTGGTGTATTTACTCACCGAGATTGTATTCTATGTACCTTGTACTTAAATTTATGGGTATTACAATTCTAATTTGATGATTCTTATTTAATGGGTTTTAAGATTTAAAAGATTCCAAATTGGTAAAAATATTTTTGTCTTAATTTCCCTTCTTTGAGACACATGTTTTGTTATGCACCTAAACTATTCTTCAAGGTGAATATACTTCTATTTTACATGACATATAGTGAATCTAAATATTATCATGATATGATATGATTTATGTAATGACCTTTAATTATATAGAGATAATGACCCGAAGATACCAAGTTATAAGAGTTTATTGAGACAGTTGTGAGACCCCAAGATTTCATAGTACGATATATCTTTAATGTAATTTGACATCTTATATTTCACACAACACTGACATGGATTGCGTTATACACAAGATTGAGTTTCTATGAAACAACACATTAGTATTATAATTATTTAAATGGTATATTTGTTTATCAATTAAATATTGTAATATGAATAGTAACTAATATATTTTAAATGTTATTTATAATTTTTACACATAAATAAAACATATTTATAATTAAATTTAGAAGTTTTGTTAAATTAGTTATATATTTAGAAAAACTATTTTCTTAAAAGAACTACTTTTTATGTCCTTTTGTGAACAATAGTAATATTAATTTTATACACCCCTAAAAATTGAATTTGGTAAAATATGCTTCATTTTTGAATTCAAAATATCAAAATTATCTTAGGGTGATTTTTTTTTTCTAAAAATATTCAATTTTTTATGAATAGTGAAAAATACTGCATATTACATAAAAACCGACATTTTTATTTAAATAATTATTTCTAATTAATATTTATCTTACAGTGAAAATTGATACATAATACACATATTTTTACAATGTAAGTCACTTGAGTCATTTTATAATAAATTTTGATATATAAAATTTTGTTGAACTTTTTAACGTCTTTTACCCACCTTCTAGGCACATTTGCAAATTTACATAAAAAGAAAATATACAATTTCCATGAATTGAATTTAAAAAATCCTATAGAATCAGTTTTCATCGGTAAGTAAAATGTGATTCGATGGGATTAATATAATATTTGGTGAATAGTAACTTTTGAATTTTATTTACCACAGTTACAAGTAAATACAGTAATTAAAGGTAAAAATGATAAAATAATAATATAAAATTACCCAAAAAATGCATTAATTCTATTATATAAGTGTATTTAGACCAAAATGAACCTTAGGAAAAAAATATTATCCTTTTTTATCCACATGGATTAGATTATGAAATTTATTATATTTTATTTAATGAAATGTTAAAAATGTTAAATTAAAATTTTAATAAATAAACCATTTTTAATATTGGGTTATACATAAGTTAAATTCCACTAAATATATTAATTAGAAAGATAAAAATATTTCCTATATTATAGTATTTAATTTATAATTTTTAGACATTAAATAATTAAATTTATTTAGGACACAATGATGATGCCGTAATTACTTTATTAATGATAGATTAAAATAGTTGATATTATAAATATTAAAATAATTTAAGATTTAAACATTGTATGCCATAAAAGAATTTTATTAGTGAATATGAAATGTTAGGTCTGATTCAAGGTATTTTTTTTGGAGTAATCAAATTGTGATGACTTAAAAAAACCAAACACTAAATAGTGTCAAAATTGACCTAAATGAATTTTAAAAAAACTATTTTATTACATTATATAATAGTTATAAAAATATAAGGTTCAGAAAAATGAATTAGATAATGTTTAATATTTAATTAATGAACCAATTATGTTTTTCTTGTAATTTTATATTAATTATTAATCATTTAGTATAAAAATACAAGAAGACATGGTAAAAGGTAAACAATTTAACTAAGAGTTAAATCCAAAAGATAGTGTTAATATGGTAACCTAAACTTGTATAAAACCAAATTTTTGAGAGTATTTAGACCCATAACCTCCATATCATCAAAATAAATCCATTTGGAGCTATTATAAACCGAAAAGTTTTTTATAATAAATTAATATTTCAGGCTCTTCTTAAAGTGCCCCTCACATCTCTTATAAAAGGGTACCTCTCCTTCTATTAAATTCACAAATCCATAGCCATATTTCTCAGACAAATATTGAATAAATATCTTCTAAACTACCCTCACTTAAACATATTGTCATTACATTGATCATAAATCCTACCTAAAGAGCCCTTTTTTTCAAATAAAAAGTAAGCACCCGAAGAAGAGGTAATTATTTTATCACCTCTTTAAAAGTTATTTCTTCTTCTACTTCCTCTTTCTTTATTGTTTTCATACTAAAATAATATCTCTATTACCTTATACATACTTATATGTTATTATAAATATGGTACAACCATATTAATTATCCTATCTATCCTATAAATGAAAAAGTCACTATGCGTGTGTAAGTATGGCTTACCATCTCCACATCGTGGTAAGTTTTTTATTCAACACTAAATTATTTGGATGGGTATAATAATGATTATAATTAATTTAAAAAATAAATATATAATGGTAATTATTATTTATATATAGCATACCATCCAATTAAACATTGTTTCACCATCAATATAATGATATTCTCACTCGTGCGTACGTATGACTTACCATCCCCACGACGCGATGAGATTCATCTTCAATGATCACCATTAAATAATTTTTTATAAAAATATATATAATGATTAAGTATGAGATATATGAAATACTTTTTCTACTGGAATAATATATATTTATGTATATAAATATATTTCATTTACTTATTTCCATACTATACAATAATAAATCGGAAACAATGTTCATGCGTACGTATGGACTACCGTCTCCATGAACAGTGTTTCAATTTCATATATATATCTATTATACATATTAATATTCTGAATATATATGATATATAAATCATTTTTTATATTCTCTATGTATTTAAATCATGATCTAAGTGATACGATCATGAATAACATGTTAAAACACATATGATAAAGAAAATGATTATGACCCGAAATGTTACCTTAACATGGAAATTATTATTAAATGGGTAGTATAAATTCATAAATGAATCATATATGATATCAAAAATATTAGTATGGTTCTGGTATAAACATAATATGGTCATTATATAGGAGGTTAAACGTACCCTTGACTAAAGTAATGTACAAGGTAAGGGTTAATTCCTCAATCTCATTATTATCCGAGTTTGTTTATGTGTAAGTATTTATTGGGACATATTTATCATCCTTGTACATGTTTCATAAAAATGTTTTCAAAATTAATATTTTAAGGTCTTATAAAAGGGTATCTTTAACTAGATCATCAATTTAAATGTTTTAATGTTTTATGTTTTTATAAATCTATTTAATTAATGTCTATTCTTTCAAAAGGATTTTAAAGATTTATTTATATGGACATGATTGTTTTAAAATGTATATTTATTTCAAAAGATTCAATGTGGTATAGGATAGTTTCATTAAAAAATATATTTTAATTTAATTCCTTTGAAAATTTTGTGACTTTTAAATGATTTCATGAAAATTCTATATTTCTCTGAAAGAGTTTTACTAATCATTTTCAACTATGTAAACATCCTTTACTGTGTATTATTCTTGATTGAGTTTGATTTATTATAATAAAATATTCCATATTATATTGAATGAGTTATGATATGTTTGACTATGGATGTGGTTTCTTTATACCATTCACGGTTTTTGGTTAAATTATTGACATTTCATGTGCTATTTTTAATATGAACAATTATGTTATTTTCACCCTTTTCATATGAGGAATGCATTGGACTTAATAATCGACGGGCGGGGCCCGCTATGGCACCTTGATGAATCGGTAGGTCTCATGAGACAAACTAGTGTCTTGGAATAGGGCTTTGATAGAATATTTGAGAACGATCTTGGCATAAGGCCTTGACATAGTAGTTATTATGCCCGACATTATGCATTCCCTCGTTATGAAATTAATTATTAAATGTGATTATTTGACTTGTAGAATATCCATGTGAATGTTTATATGGTAATTTTTGATTTATTTTTTCTATATTATGTTCATGTTTATGTTAAAAAGGATGATGTTTTTATTATACATTTTTCCTTAAAATTGTATAGCTTCCACTGAATTATTTACCCTTACTGAGCATCTAAGCTCACCCCTTTCTTATTTTTTATTTTCCCAGGATTACAACAAGTGTATTATGATTGATATTTAGGGTTAATCTAGGGGGATAAAATAATTATAAATGGATTATTTATTTTGTGGTTTATGATAGAAATTGTAATGTAATGTTCATGTACGTAATATATTTTCCAAGACTGCTAAACTGGTCGTTCATTCGGGACATGATTTCTTCTATCATGACAATGTACAAAAATAATGCACTGACTCTGGTCTTCTAGGGTCGAGGTGTTACAGTTGATATCATAGGAAGTTTAGAAACAACCTTGAAAATATATTTGGAAAACATAGATTTGGGATCATAACCCTATGATTTTCTTTGAGGATAAGTATAGAAGAACCACCTAGAATTTTGGCAATGATCATGTATAGACTAGGATTGAACCTAAGATGTTATATATTGAAATTAACTTCCTATGATTATGTGGTTTTATTCAATGTGAAATGTTTCTTGATCTGTTCTTTTTGGTCTCAGTTAATGGAGGAAACTGGAAGGAGTTGCATTACCATTGAGTTTGATGGAAAATATGGTGATTCTGAGAAAAAAAAACCGGATAGTGACTTGAGAGAAAGATAGTGTGATTATGTTGAATTAGTTATCATGATATATGATTGATAATGTGATCTTTTAAACTTTACTAAAACATTGTGTAAGAGAGGGATTAACGTTTATAAATGTCCAAATTTTGAGAAGCATAGAGGAAAGAAGATTCAGTTTCCTATATGTCAAGAGGAAGGGAAGAAGAACATTATGGAATACCTCAAATGGAGGGGAAAATGTTATCTCAGTGGAAAAAAAGGGTCATAGAGTAACCAATTGTTGCAGAGTTCAACGTCTCATCTTTGGAAGTAATGGTCCTTACCAAAAACAATTCCCAGACATAAGAATCTACCTATAAACCAAGGAAGGACTTATTCCATTCCAACCATTAAATTGGAAGGATTGGAGTATTTATGTATTTGGATCCATGAATTATGAATAAGTGAATTATATAAGGAGTATTCAATTTATATTTTTCGCTAAGGATTTTAAATAATATGTTCAATAGTTATAATGGACAAGAAAATTGATATAAGGGTAAGATTATATTTTGAGAACATATGATTAATGTAAAGATAACCCTAAATATGTTCCTTAGTTTAAGATAATGATATTGGGATAAAGATATGATGGATTTGAATAAGTTAATTGGATAATGCTATTTTCATGAAAACTAATTTTGGATTTGTCAACAATAGGTTTATTCAATCATGGATGAAGTGTATATCTTTTTGGGACTTAAGGAATAATCCATTATGTTTTGGAACAAGGAAACACAACTTTTTTAAATAGGGATATCTGATAATTCAGGTTGTTACTATGACAGTAGATAATACATGATGAAGGTCTTCACATGTTATCATGTGGAAAAAATAAATCTTCATTATGTTTACCTCCTATAAAATTTTTTGGACTGTGAGTGTGGACACAAGTATTCTGGATAAGTCTAAAGGTTGAATGGAGTAAGTTGAGCACTTGATATTTGGTTTGAGGTTAAAGTATAATTTATTGGATACTTTGACCTAACATTTTGTATTTCAATAAATATATAGAGGATTAAGGAAATACTAGGGAGCCTTATGATTTATAAAATGTTCTTCAGGCATTATTTTTTTAACATTCATTTCCTAGTGTAAGGGATTAAGTGAAAATAGATGTATTCACAACCAAATGGTAAGATTATGATTATGACAGGTAATGAAATTATGTATATTTCTTGAGTTATTATATTGATAGTAAATTAATAAGTCCTCTTCAAAAAAAGTATCTAAAATAATGTGTTATACTAATTCCTTATGTTTTTTAGACCAATTATATTTTAAATAATCATAGATTTATGGCTTTAAGGCCCTCAATTTTACATTTATTGTTCACTTGTTTGTGATCGATGACCTCAATCACCCCTACAAATATTTACCTTTTCCATTTAATTGTGTGTCTATAATTGACACCAATGTTCTCCTATTATAAATCCTAATTTGGTGGTGAATTTTTCATTTCCCTTTGCCTCTTATTATGACTAAACATTATTAACCCTATTTCCAATGTGGGTTTTCCACAAAGGTATTTTCTATTTTTAAACTTTTATTTTTTGAAGAAAAATTTAAAATTGAGAGGGAAAAAATTATTGAAGGAGGTGATAATGTAACACCAAAAGATTTTATAATACATTATCTCTTTAAATTATGTAAATAGCTTATATTTCATGCAACATCGACTTGGCTTGTGTTATACACAATATTGAGTTTCTCTGAAACAACACAATAGAATTATAATTTTTAAATGATATATTTATTTATCAATTAAATATTGTAATATGAATAATAAAAAATAAATTTTATATATTATTTATAAACTTTTCACATAAATAAAACATCTTTATAATGAAATGTATATGTTTTGTTAAAATCGTTAAATATTTAGAAAAAACCATTTTCTTAAAAGAACTTCTTTTTTATGACCTTTTGTGAACAATAATAAAATTAATTTTAGACTCCCCTAAAAATTTAATTACGTAAAATAGACTTCATTTTTGAATTCAGAATATCAAAATTATGTCGTGTAAATTTTTTGTATTTTTATAAAATCATTCATTTTTTGATGATTAGGAAAAAATACTACATAGTATATAAAAACCAACCATTTCTTTTAAATAAATATTTTTAATTAAAATTTATCTTAAAGTAAAAATAGATACATAATACATATATTTTTCCAATGTAAGTCATTTGAGTCATTTTATAATAACATTGGTTATATAAAATTTTATTGAACTTTTTATCATCTTTTACACACATTCTAGGCACATTTACAAAATTACATAAAAAGTAATTTTACCACTTATGTTAATTGAATTTCAAAAATACAACTGAAATTATTTTTATTATTAATTAAAATTTGATTCAATAGGATGAAAACATTTTTTTGGTGAATTTTAACTTTTGAATTTTATTTACCACGGTTAATAGTTAATAGGGTAATTAAAGGTTAAAATAATATTATAATAATATAAAATTACCCCAAACAAGTCTTAATTATATTGTATAAGTGTATTTAGACCAAAATAAACCGTAGGATTAAAATATTATCCTTTTTGATCCACTTGGATTAGATTAGGACAATTATAATATTTTATTTAAAGAAGAGTTAAAAAGGTTAAATTAAAATTTTAATAACTAAACCATTTTTAATATTAGGTTATACATAATATATATTCAACTATAAATATTAATTAGGAAGATAAAAATATCTCCTACATCATAGTATTTTAATTATAAATTTTTGACATTGAATAATTAAATTTATTTATGACATAATGATGATTCCGTAATTACCTTATGAATGAAAGATTAAATTAATTGACATTATAAATATTAAAATAAATGTAAATTGATACATTTGATGCCATAATCTAATTTTATAGGTGAATATGTAATTTTGGGGATTATTCAATGTATTTTTATGTAAGTAATCATGTTTTGATGACTTTAACAGAAACAAAATACTAAATAGTGTTAAAATTGACATAAATGAATTTAAAAAAAATAATATTTTATTAGATTATATAATAGTCCAAAAAATATATGGTTTGGAAAAATGAATTAGATAATTTAACATATGTCATTAATGAAACACTTTAGGTTCACTTTTAATTTTATAGTAACTATATTAACCATGTAGTATAAAAATACAAGAAGACATGGTAAAAGTTAAACTATTTAACTAAGAGTAAAATAAAAAAAGATAAGGTTAATATGGTGACCTAAACTAGTCTAAAAACTATTTTTTTAGATAATTTCGAGCCATACCCACCTTATCCATGAAATAAATCCATTTTGAGATATTATAATTCAAAAATTGTTTTATAATAAATTAATATTTCATGGTTTTCCTAAAGAGACCATAACCTCCCTTATAAAAGGGTACGTCCCCTAATCCTAAATTCACACCTCCAAATCCATTTGTCTCAGCTAAAACATACTCAAATCACCTCCCAAATGAACTAAATGCAACCTAGAGGCCTTAATTTGATCAAAAATCCAACCTAAGGAGCCCCTTTGTTCAAATCAAAAGGAAGCACCAGAAGAAGTGGTAATTATTTTATCACATCTTTCAAAGTTATTTTCTTTTTCTTCTTCATATTTCTTTATTGTTTACATAGTAAAATAATAACTCCATTAACTTCTACATACTGAGATGTTATTATAAATATGGTACAACAATATTCATTATTCTATCCATCTTATGAACGATAAAGTCTCCAGGCGTGCATACGTACGGCTTACTGTCTGCACGACATAGTGTAGTTTTTTATTCAACACTAAATCATTTGGATGGGTATATTAATGAGTATAATTAATGTAAATAATTAATATAACATGTTATTTATTATTTATATATAATATACCATCCAATTAAACACCATTTCACCATCAATAGAATGATATTTTCGCTTGTGCACTTACGACTTACCGTCTCCACGACACGATGAGATTCATCTTCAATGATCACCATTAAAGAATTATATATATATATATATTGATTATGTATGATATATATGAAATAATATTTATACTGTAATAATATATATTTATGTAGATAAATATATTTCATTTACTTTCTTCTATATAATACAATAAGAAATCAGATACAACGTTCATGCGTACGTACAGACTACCATCTCCAGGAATGGTGTTTCTATTTCATACATATATATATATATTATACATATTTATATTCGGAATATATATAATATATAAATCATGTTTTATATTCTGAAAGTATGTAAATGATTATCTAAGTGAGACGATCAATAATAACAAGTTAATACACATACGATAAATAAATCGATCATTAATCAAAATGTTACATTAACATGGAAATTATTAGTAAAAGGGTAGTATAAAGTCATAAATGAATCATATATGATATCATAAATATGAATATGGTTCTGGTATGAACATACTATGGTCATTATACACGAGGTTAAATGTACCCTTGACTAAAGTAATGTACAAGGTAAGGGTTAATTCCTTACTCCCATTATTATCTGAGACTGTTTATGTGTAAGTATTTATTGGAACATTTTTATAAAACATGTCCATGTTTCATAAAAATGTTTTCTAAAGAAATATTTCAAGGACTTATAGAAGGGTGTCTTTAACTAGATCATCAATTTAAATGTTTTAAAGATTTATTTTCTTATAAATCTATTTAATTAATTTCCATGTTTTCAAAATGATTTTAATGATTTATTTATATGGACATAAATGTTTTAAAATGTTAATTATTTTCAGAAGTTTCAACTATGTTAGCATCCTTTACTGGATATTATTCATGATATGGTGACGATGACCCTCAACATTCACGATGACAACCCACAATGATGGAACCCTAGATAATGACCGGGGTTGACTTCCCTCCCCTTCCTGGAGGTGGTAGGGGGAGGAGGAATGAGTCTCACCTTCTCCAATTTCACAGAAACCATTCACCCCATTCTCAAACCCTAGCTTTCTCCCAGAATTCCAAATGATTTCTCTATTCCCGAACATTTCTGATCTTCATCTGGGTGATCCTCAGTTATCGATTTCATCGTTGGAGTTCTATGAAGCATCTAGCCAGCTAGAGATGACACTGGTGGAATGTTTCAATCATCTAAGGCCCTCATTTCATGACTTCGACCATTTTGTATTTGGTAATTGTGATTTTGAAGAATGCATAGTTGTCGGTCTTCTCGACAAATGCCACTTCATGATTTGGTTTTATTTGGAAGATGATTTAATCTAGGCCAGGTCCTATTCCCCTCGTAGATGCAATGGCTACCAGTTCTTCCCCCTTCTCTGGTTGATTTATCTATGTATGAATCAAGATCCATCCACCATAGTAGCATGGTTTAGTCTCCCCCATCTCGCTCCACCTTTCCAAAATCCCGCAATCATTCATATGATTGGTAATATGGTGGGTCGGTTTCTCTATTCCGATGTTCGAACATCCACTGTACACCATATGATAAATCCATGCCTTTATGTTGAGGTGGATGTTGCAAGGCCATCAGTAGATTGGATCTAGATTATCGTTGGTGAAGAGTTCATATAGAGGTAGGCCTTCGTCTTTGAATCTTGGTTGGGATACTGTAAGACCTGTTGTTGATTGGGGCATATGGCCTCAAAATGTCAATGTGAGGTGATGAAAAGAAGAAATTCTAATCTTAGGGAGAGGATAATCAAGAACTCTGGGCCGAGGATGATGTTTGTTGTAGGTGTGGTTTCTGGAAATTCATATGGTGTGGCGAAGCGGGATGCATCACCTTCAAGGGACTATGTAGGGACATCCCTGAATCCAGCTATTTCTGCAGTGTTCAGTAAGCTTTGATATGATCTGAATATGGGGGACGGGGTGAAACAAACTGTTGTAAAGTATGTTTTTGGTACTGGCAAAATGGGAGGTCCACCAAGTGTCACTGCATCTACAAAAGACATACAACATGAGGTTTTTGAGCCTTTAGCTAATGACAGAAAGGCAGAGGATTGGTGTAAGGGACTAATGATTGTGGTTCAAGGAATGTTAGATGATGTTGGTTGTGATAGTGGTCCTTTGAAGCTGATGGAAGTTGCTAATGGGGTACAATGGGGGCTATGAATGAAGGGGGTGTGGGATTCACAATTTCTACCAGAAAATCGTTTCCAAGAGTTGGAGCAGGAGAACGTGGAGGATGAAATTCCAATGAATAGAGGCACCGGTATTCGGCTTGGGCCTCCTACCCAGGCGGGTGGTACTGGAACAAAATCTCTACAGTAAGGGACAATGTTTATTTATGAGTCTATGGAACAGCTAAGGTGTATAGCAGTGATTGACACCAATGGCCAATTCCAGAAGGGAAGAGGAGAGAAAGATAGATATCAAGATGTGGGTATCCCTAGTAAATGAGGGGATTTCTCTGAGAGTGATAAGGAGAATTATGGTGCTATGATCAAGACTTCATTTAGTTATGTGTTTCAGGGTGGGAGGATGAAGTTGACCGAGACATAGGAATTCATGACTGCTTAACCACGATGCATGCCAAGGAAGGACTAATCCTACCTACCAAAGTAGACGTCCACCAGGTCTTCCATTGGAAACACTAAGCTTTTATCCTTGTAATAAATGAATATGAGAAGGAGGTATGCTAAGGTTATGAAGCATTATGAATGTTCCGAATTGGAATCGACTACTGCGGAGGAAGCTTTTTACTAGGTATGATGAGACATGTATGGTTTTTATGATATGTAATTGTCTCCTTTGGCTTTTGGTACATGCTTACTTTCCTTTTCTTTTATTTTAATAAACAGTCATGGGGATATCCCTTGGATGAGCTTCTAAGGTATTATTCATTATTGAGGTTGATTTATTATAATAAAATATTCTATACTGTATTGAATGAGTTATGATATGTTTGACTATGGATATGGTATTTTTATACCATTCATGGTTTATGGTTAATGTATTTCCATTTTGTATACTAGTTTTAATACGAATGATTATGTTATGTTTCACCTTTTTTATATGAGGAATGCATTGGACTTAGTGAGTGATGGGTGGGGCCTACTATAGCCCCTCAATGCATCAGAAGGTATCATGTGACAAAATATTGTCTTTGAAAAATGCCCTGGCAGAATATTTTTGAATGGTATTGCCCCATGTCATTGATGTAGTAAATATTATGTCCTCCATTATGTATTCCCTAGTTGTGAAATTAATTAGTACTTGTGATTATTCTACTAGTAGAATATTCATGTGCATGTTTATATGGTAATTTTTAATTTATTTTTTCCATATTACGTTCATGATGTTCAAAAGGTTGTTGTTTTTATTATACATCTTGCCTTAATATTTTATAGCTTCCACTGAATTGTTTACCCTTACTGATAATATGAGCTCACCCCTTTATTATTTTTTATTTTCCCAGGATGAAAAGAAGTTTATTATGATTTATATGCAGGGATATACTAGGGGAATAATGGATTTCTCAAAGGATTTTTAGGTTGTATTTTATGATAGAAATTATAATGTAATGTTCATATATGTAATCTATTTTCCAAGACAACTAAATTGATCAGTCCTTTGGGACATGATTCCTTGTATCATTCCAATTTATTAAAATAATGCACTGACACCAGTCTTCTGGGGTCAGGGCATTACACAATATCATATATTTTTGAGATTTTGTATGTTTATTCATCCTTTTACAAACAAATATAATCCACTTTTCATGAATATTAATGATTTTCTTTATCCTATGTTATTTCATGATATACTCATGTATTGGTACCATTTTCTACTCTATGGTACAAAATATAGTAATGAAAGTGTTTTTTGGAAAGCCCGACTTTACCCTCTCTTCAGTAGGAAATCTATATTTTCTAAAAATACTTTCCCAGAATATTATACCATTCCCCTATAATATCTAAATGAAATTTTTACCCTTTTTGTCTTTTACAAATCTCTTCAAGGGAATCTTCTTGTCTTATTCCAAACAAGGCACTTTTTTATCCATTTTACAGTGAAAAAGGAATGTTATTTTCACCTCGACTAAAATGTATGGATTTACCCACCATCATTTCTTTGAAACTCAATTTGAATTGTTAAAAATGTTAATCTTTAAGAAAATGATTTTAAAAAGTAGTTTTCAAGGAACTTTTTTCTCAAAATGGTTTCAAAATTATTTTATATGTTTTCATGGAAAAATATTTTCAAAATGTTTTCATGTCTTCTTTACATGTTATCAAAGTGCTTTCAAAGAAATTGTTTTCGAAATGTTTTTGATCTTCTTTATAATTTTTCGAGAAAAATGATTTTAATTTTTTTAATAGTCCTCTATAAGTTTTCAATGTTTTTTTAGTGAATTTTTTTTCAAAATATTTTCACGCTTTCTTTAAATTTTTTAAGAGTTTTCAATGAAAAAGGCTTTTAAAATATTTTGAAGCTTATTTTATATGTTTTTAAGAAAGAAGGTTCTCAAAATTATTTCATCTCTTCTTTATAAGTTTTAAAGGTATTTTTTATGTAAATTATTTTCATATTGGTTTATGTATTAAAAATAAATTTTCAAATAAGAAAGGATATTTTCCTCAAGAAATGTTTTTATAGTATATTTCAAAACTATTTTTCATATATGATGACATATATTGATTTTACTCATGACTTTCTAGGAAATGATCTAAAAGTTCCATTCAAATCATTTCAATGAATGATTTATGGTTAATTACATAGTCTTTATGAAACCTATTTCTCCTTTCTGGGTAATATGTTTATGAAACCTGTTTTTAATTCACAGGTTATATGATTTTGAAACCCACTTCTTTTCATGGGTTATGTTTGTAATGAAATGATTATGAAACTGGTTTCTTTCCCTAGGTTATGATATGTTTACATGTTTATGATACCCATTTCATTTCATGGGCAATGATATGATTATTTATGATCTTTTGGAACGTGAATTTATGATTTCATTATGCGACAGGCAGGAACTATATCTCCCTCCAAGGAATTGGATAAATATTTATATATGATGAAATAAAATAGGGCTAGAAGGAGGCTTAATATGTTTAGTAATATAGGGATGGAATGAGGGTAACTCAGTTTTGTAATATAGGGGTGGAATGAGGGTCACTTGGTTTAGTAATTAAGGGTTGGAATGGGAGTTACCGGATCCAGTGAAGGAATTTTTCCACTAAGATGGTCTTTGTGGTGATGTCTTGGCTACTATGGAAATCAGTATATGTTTATGTGATGCCAAAACTCCATGTCTTACTCTTATGTTATTATTTTAATGTTTATGTCATTTACTTCCTTGTGATTCATGTCTTATGAACTACCAAGCTTCATTCCATGATTCATGTATGTGATCTTTGATATACAAGGTATGATATTCTATTTTCTTGATCACTTTCTCATAACCAAATGCTCATGTTTATTCTTACATGCCTCCCTTTTTACCCTTACTGAGCATTTGAGCTCACCCCTTTTTATGTTTCCTTCCCCAAGTTATGAATATATGTATTATGATTGATTTGTCTATGAAGGGTGAAAGACACGAATAACCTAGTGGGAGATAATGTAGCACACTTATGTACCCGTGTTTTTGTTTCTATGTTTCCAAAGGCACTATACCAACTATGGTCTTTGGTTGTCATTGTATAACGTTCAAGTGTTCTGAAAAATGTTATGTAATGTTAATTTTTGAAAATTATGGGTCACTACAGTTGGTATCAGAGTGAAGGTACAGTTAACCTTTGGAAACTAGGATGAGAAAACATTAGTGAGATCCCTCAGTATATTTCTAAGGATATGTATAGGGATGTCTCTGAGGATAAGTATAAGGATGAGTTAACGTTTTGGAAAATGTACAGAAATTTTGGTAATGGATAAAGTGAGTGTGTTCCAATAAATACATCCCTGTTTGGATACTACAAGTGGACGTGGCTCTAGATCAAATTTACCTTGGGGTAAAATATTTGACAGGATGTTCTGGTCTTAACTTGGGGAAATCTTATAAACGACAACGGTCCTTGATGCAAACTTGGTTTGACACTCCCATAGAAAATTTATTGGGAATTAATAAACCCTTCATAAACCATCATGAATGATTTAGATACATGTTAGATATAAATAGACTAGGATAAACCAAATGTGTCATATATTATGGAATCTGTCATAATTTATACATCCTATAAGTAATTATTTTCATGACTATGTGGTTTTCTACTATAATAAGTAATGCTCACACTATGTTTCTAGTTTTAGTTGATGGAGGGAATCAAAATGAACTGGATTAATGTTGAATGTGATGGATGATTTTCTAACGAGCAATAAAGTGGGATGATCATAGGAGTGAAAGATGTCATGATAATGCCTAAACAGTTTTCAAAGAACATGATTATAAATTTTTAACTTAACCAACTCTCAGACTCACCAAGAAAGATGGAGGAGTTCACTGAGAGTTTGGGTAATGGAGACTATAGAGGAAAGAAGATTCCACTTCCATTGTGTCCAGAATGTGGAAAGAATATCCTAATTGAATGTCTTAGAAGAACATGAAGTTGTTTTTACTATGGAAAAGAAGGACACAAATCAAGTGTCTATAATGAAAAAAATGAAGAGTTTGGTTAACAAAATGGATGGCAAATTTGGCCTCCCTAAGTATTTATCGAAGGATAAGTTTTATGTGTCCAGAAAAAGGTCATTATAAAACCCAATGTCCCAAGAGGAATGTTCCTAAAGCGAATTAGAAATGTGGTGCAAGTAATGGTTACATTTTGGATGATGACAAGACTATGAATGAAATGTGAATGAAAAAAGGTATTTGGTAACAGGATGAGGTATCCTTGTTAATGGATTAAGGATGATGTAATCAATGTATTTATGTATTTGGATTCAAAAGTTATGAATTTCAAAATATAAGTATTGTTCTACTTATGTTTTTTCTCAGTATTTACAAGTTTATGTTGGACTGGTGGAGTGTTTTAATAACAAGATGATATTTTGACTAAGTGAAGGTAACCCATAATACGTTCTTTATGTTAAGATAATGTTTCATGGATAATGATACATGGGATATGAATAAAAAAATTGGATACAGTTAATTACCTTGGAACTAAGTAAGGAATTTTTAAAGGGGTTTTTATGCTATCATTGAAGAATCTTACATTATTTTTGGATTTAATGAGTAAATCCTATATACCTTGGAATGAGGAAGCATGCATGATTTCCATAAGGATTTATGGAAATTTAAGTTGTTACCATGTTTCATGAGAATATATGATGAGGTTATTCACATGTATGGACTATGACAACCAAGAGGTACTTTGTGATATATAGGGGAATCAATGTTAATCTTATTCCATTACACTCTTTCTATGGTTTTGGATTTTTATCTTTTTGAAGGGTTAAAAGGTTATTCCTTCATGAAAAGTTTAAGTTAAACTTTAGGGGAAGTATTTTTGAAATGAGTTTGTGTTAAAAAATTGGGTTAAAACAATAATAAGTGATTAAAGATACTTCAAGGATGTATATCTTATATATTATACTAGTGCGGTTTTAAAAAAAGGACATAATGTATGTTGGGTGAAAACCAATCAAGTCTGGCAAGGCCATGTGTCCTAAACCCATGACTGAAGGATGATAAGGGTTTCTTGCCTACCAATGGCCTAAACTATGTCCTGGTTATGTATATTTATTTTTAATGAAAAAATATTTATGATGAAATATTAGTGTTAAATATTATAGATTAATGCATTTTGTTTTTTTAAGAGACAAATAGTTATAGTTTTTACTATTTTATGGGACTTAAGATCTGTTAAAAAAATATTTTAGTGATTTAATCATCAAAGTTAATTTATAGACATTAATTCTATGAGGCAGTGTTTGTATTATGAAATTTTCAAAGAATAACCCAAAAATAAATTTTTTTTATATAAATTTATCAAGAATTACTCGACGTTCTGAAGGTAATCAAAAATATTATTATCCCACTACCATAATTTTCATTGAGATGATGGCCTTTTAAATAAGCAAAGATTTATAAATTCGAAGTCCTCATCTTTACTTTTACCATTCACTTATTTATGGTTTATGACCTCAATCACTCCCTATATATATTTATTCTCTTCCTCCATGTACAATATTAACTACCAAGCTATGACCTCCTATGTGGAAACCCAGTTATATGTTACTTTGGGTAACCATTAGGGTTCCAAATTTCCATTTTAAGGGAAGTTTTAGTATCCATATTTATGATGTGAGTTTCAATGAATGAAACATTAATGTATTAAACAATTGATAACACAAATGAATTTTCAGGGTAAAATTCATTTTAATGGTGGTAGAATGTACCCCCCTGAGATTTGGAGAATTATTTTTTGGAAATTAATGTAACTTTTCTATATTTTTCATTTCAATTGACACTATAAATAGTTAAATATATATATATATATTTATTGAAACAAAAACTCAAAAATTCTTTTCACATGAAATACCAACTTGGCTTGAGCTACATGCAATACCAACTTGGCTTGCGCTACAAGCAACACCGACTTGACGTATGATGCATGGATAACTGAGTTTCTATGAAACATATAATTTTATTATTTTAATTATTTATATAATATAATTATAACCTATCAGTTAAACTTATTAATAAATACTTTTCAAATATTTTCGTTTTTTTATAAATAAAGAATATTGATAATGAAAGTTTATATTGTTGGTAATGTCCTTTTATTTGAAAAATAGTTTTTTCTTGAATGAATCAATTTTAATAATATAAGTAATTTTAGAAACATTTATAAATTTAATTTTATAAAATAAACATCATTTTTTAATTAATAATGTCAAAATTATCCTAGGTTTAATGTTTTTTATTTTTCTGAGAGGATTCATTTTTCTATGAATAATGAAAAATACAGTTTTTAGTTAAAAACTTCCTTTTTGTCAAATTAATTATTAATGATAAATGATATTGTAAATATTTTTATTGTCAAATTATATTAATATTACGTATATTAATAAAATTTCATTCATTATAATCAATTTAACTTTGAGATTGATTGTAAAATGTTAACAAACTTTTGAAATTTTTCCTACTTTAAAACCACATTATTTCATCCCATCTGCAGGATTAGCACTAATATTATTTTTGTTTCTTCTATGATTGGAATTAAAAAAATACTATATAAACCATAGTATTCATTCTAATATTTATAGTCTCATAATACCATGTAAATATTTTATGAAAATTATTAGTAAAAGTGATTAAAATTAATCACATCAATTAAGGTAATATTAATATTAATTAGGGAATAAACCTTAAAATTAACGGCCCAAATGACCTATAAACTTCTCAAAAACTGATTTTATGTCAATATTCCGGACCTAAATCTTAAATTATTTAGTTTGGTTGGTTTGTTAATGATTTTTTAGGTAAGAACATGTTCCCACCAAATTTGTTTTTAAAAATTCCATTTGAGTCCTTTTCCTTCCTTATAAAAGGTTACCACCTCTACCAATTCCTCACACCTCCCAAACCGTTTAATTTAGTCCAATATATTCCCAGATATACTTCCAAAAATCCTCCCTTATAACTTTAATCCTCTATTTGGTTATAAATATTCACAAATAATCCTTTTGGCACAAACCAAAAGGAGTTACCCGATTAAGAGGTAACATCTTCCCTCAAGATCCTTTCTTTTATTTTTCTTTCTCCACCAACTCCACTCTTTTTATTCCATTATTATTTAAAAAAACAAGAATCATAAATATACTGTGAATTTTTTATGAAATTGTTCTGACCTAAACTTACCCAGACCTCCATATAATGGATATTGAACATATTATTTCTCTGTACGGCGAACAGCTGCCTCACAAAAGGATGATTGTTCTTTTCTCCCTTACTATCAATCAGGGTGTCTGTTATTATGGAAAATATATTTATATATATAATATAGTATATTTATTATGTATTTTAGCTTCTATAAATGCCTTTTAAAACACATATTTTTACCTTCTATTTGGTGTTAATACGTTAATCTCGTTTGAGGAAGTGTGGACTACCGCCCCCTCAAAGCGATGCGATTCGTTCACACACCACATAGAATGTATTAATGGTTTTAATGAAATTATTTGATAAATTAATGATATTTTAATAATTATATATATATATATACATATACACATAAATATATATACATATTTCATTTATACATATTCTTTTAATACGATAATAAAAATTAAAACACCCTTCATGCATACGTATGGATTACCATCTCTATGAACGGTGTATTCCATTTTGTACTTATATAAGATATAAATTATCATAATATATATATATATACTAGATATAACTGATATTTATAAAATGATCTACATTCTGGAATCATGATATAAGTATAGGGACCAATGATATTACAAATTAAGACACATGTGAAGAATAAATAGAATATTTCCAGAAGTGAAACTTTAATATAGGACTGTCAACAAGAGGGTAATATAAGGTTATAATCACACAATATATTGTAATATATAAAATAATATTATTATTTTAAATATTTCTAATAAACTTTTATTTATTATACAGGAAGCTTGTACGAGTATAGATAGAGTCAAGACACGGGTAAGGGGATTTTCATCTCACTATTATTTTTTGTGAGATACAAGCTATGTTCGCCACTCTTTCCTTTTGTGTGGGGTATGTACTGACCATGTTTTTATTATATGTTTATTTTAATTAAATCTATATCTATTATAATTCTCATTTGATGATCCTTCTTTCATGGGTTTTAGGTTTCAAAAGTTACCAAATTGGTAAAAATGATTTTGTCTCAATTTTCCTTCTTTGAGAATCTGGTTTTCTTATGCACCTAAATTTTTTTCGGGGTTTATATAATTCCATTTTACATTCCATATCCAGGATCTAAATTATTTCATAATGTTATATTTTTCATGTAATTACCTTTCCTTAAATGGATATCCTGATCCCAAGATACCATGTTTTAAGAGTTTAATAAGAAAATCTAATTTCTTTTTTATATTGTTTAATTTTATGCTTTATTTGATAAAATCTTATGTTGAATATATCATGAAAACTCATGTGTTTCCTTATAATCTATTATTTCATGATATACTCAATTGTTGGTACCATTTTCTACTCTTTGGAACATAAAATTTTTAAGAATGTGTTTATATGAATGCTCGACTTTACCATCTCTTCAGTGGGAAATCTATGGTTTCTAAAAAGTCTTTCCAAGAATATTATACCTTTCCCCTATAATATATAAAGTAATTTTACCATGTTTTTATTTTTCCAATCTCTTCAAGGGAATATTCTTGTCACTTTTCGAACAATTCACTTTTCTATCCTTTTTACCATGCAAAAGGAATGTTCTTTTGGCCTTATATGACATGTATGTATTTACCCACAATCATTTCTTTGAATCTCCCTTTTCATTTTTAAAAAGGATAATATTTAAGAAAATGTTTTAAAAACTAAATTTTCATGGAAAATTGTTTTAAAAATGTTTTCAAAGTTCTATTATATTTTTTCATGTAAAATAGTTTTTAAAATGTTTTCAAGTCTTGTTTACAAGTTTTCAATATGATTTCAATGAAATGTTTTTCAAAATATTTTCAAGATTCTTTATAATTTTTTAGGAAATTTATTTGTAAAACATTTTCATGGTTTTTTATAAGTTTTCAATGTATTTTCAAAAAATGGTTTTCAAAAAAATTTCAATCATTATTTAATGGTTTTCACGGGTTTTCAAATAAAAAGGGTTTTAAAATTTTCTAAAGAATATTTTTATGTTTTCAATGAAAAATGTTTTCAAAATGATTTCATGAATTTATTATAAGTTTTCAAGGTATTTTCTAAGAAAATTATTTTTAAATGGTTTTAGGTATTAAAAAACTTCTTTAAAACATGAAAGGATCTTTTACTCAAGAAATGTTTGATGAGTATATTTCAAAATTATTTTCCATTTAAGATAACATATATTGATGTCACTCATGTATTTCTAGGAAATGATCTAAAGGATCCAATCATATCCTTTCTATAAATGATTTATTCTTAATTCCATGGTCTTTTTGAAACCCATTTCTTCTTCATGGGTAATATTTTTATGATACCCGTTTCTATTTCATGGGTTATATGATTTTGAAACCCGCTTCTTTTCACAGGTTATGTTTATGATAAAAAGATTAGGAAACCTTTATCTTTCCCCTGGTTATGATATGTTTTCATATTTATGATACCCATTTTATTTATTGGGTGATGATATTATTATTAATGATCTTGTGGCACAGGTGCCTATGATTTCATTATGTGATGGGTGGGACCTTTATCTCTCTCTAATGAATTGGGTAAATATTTATATCTCATGAGATAAAATAGGGATGGAACAAGGGTTACTCAGTTCATTAATACAAGTTTGGAATGAGGGTTACACTTTTAAGTAATACAAGGCTGGAACAAGGGTCACTCAGTTCAGTAATAAAGGGCTGAAACAGGGGATACATGGAACAGTAAGGAAATTTTTCCAATAATATGGTATTGGAATTGATTCCTTGGCTACTATAGAAATCAGTATACGTTTATGAGTTGCCTCAATTCCATGCATTACTCCTATGTTATGTTTTAATGGATTATATACTTTAGTTACTTTTTATTTATGTCTTATTAACTTCAATATTTTCATCTATGATTCATGTACTTGATCTTTTACATGCCGAGTATGATATTCTATTTTCAGGATCATGTTCTCATACCCTCATGATCATGTTTATTTTTACATTTCCCCCTTGATTAACCTTAATGATCAATTGAGCTAACCTATTTTTATGTTTTATTCCCCAATTTATGAAGATATGTATAATTTATGATGTATCTAAGAAGGGTTCTAGTTTCGAAGAACCTAGAGGAAGACAATGTAGCTCACTTATGTACCAATTTTATGTTTCCATGTTTCCAAAGGAACTATACCAACTACGGTCATTAGGTGTCTTTTTGTATAATTTTTTAAGTATTCTACAAAAGTTATGTGATTTTAATGTTTGAAAAGCGGGGTTATCTATATATATTCATCTATGACATAAGCTCTGACTCTTTCAAATTTCTTCCATACAACATCCAATGAATGGTAATTACCCCACCAAATAGAACCATCATTGAATGAAGAGCTCATCTTCAGTTATATTATGATGATACACATGGAAGACCCTTTCTATGATGATGAATATGCATCAAATTATGAGTTTCCCATACCTAAATGGGGATCTAGAGTCCTAATGGGAAGGATATAAGGGTACATAAGATAACAATGGCATGGTCAAGCCTAATATTTCAGTCACATCCCCAAAAAGGAAATATACACAGCTAAGACCCATGAGGGAGGAATCCAAAAAGACAAAAAATGATGTCAAATTGTCCTAGAACCCTCTAGTAGTTATCCACACCCATTAAACTTACACGACTATCTGGAGAGAGTGTGATTATCTTATTATCATCGAAAATGGGGAAGGCCGGCACAACATATACCACTAGTAGTAGATTCTCCCTTGACATATTCAAAAACACCAAGACCATATACCTCTGATGTCCAATCTACTAAACCAAATAATAAGGAAAAACCCCACCTTTGTAAGAACCAAACTCTGGCCCAAAATTATGACATTTGTATGTTCCTGACAATCGTCCCATCGAATCTCTCAATCCTCAATGTGATCCATCTTTCAAAAGAGCCAAAAGAGTCACTCATTGAAGGCCTCTAGGGCCCACATGAGGTCTATACAGTAGTCGATGAAGCTATGTTTTATCAAGTAGTGTCCATTCCATAATAATTCCATGTCACCATGTCATTCATAGAAAAAGATCACGATGTGGTCATCTTAGGACACATCAGACCCCTATACATTTCTGGCACACTCGATAATGTCAACATCCAAAGGGCCATGATTTACAATATTTATAGCATCAAACTCATCCTAATTCGGACCCTATAACATTTGTAATATATATAAGGGTAATTATCTCCCACAAAGATGACATTCAAGGTTATGATAAGAGTGATCAAATACCTCTCCAGAAGATCAAGCTAAATTCTCAGTTTGAATATCACACATATGACACTGAGTTCATGGTTATCTCCCAAGACAGTGTATATAATGATATTATCAAAATTCCTTGGATTTAAATACATGTTTAACTACCTTTAATGTTCCATAAATTCTTGAAACAACCCATCGATGGTAAGGTCAACATACTACATGGTGACAACACCCCCTTTGAGTCTTGACAATGTACATATGAAAAAGAAAGATTATATAAAAGGGAAGGAAAACAACCAATGGTTGATGAAAATATATAGGTTATATCCCCAATATCTTGGGGACTTTCCCATTGAATCCTTGTAGTATGATTGACACTAATTATGTGCAAACCATAAATCTTATTGAGGTAATATACTCAAAACCAAATTTTCAATCTATTTATATCCCCTACAATAGTGTAAAATAAAACCAACTCTGAAGTCTCTCTATAATGACTCTAGTGTTAAGGGATGAAAATTTTTCTTCCCATGGCAGGTCTCATCCTGATAGTGACAGAGATTCCCTCATATTTCTGACTTTGTCTTAAAATTGCTCCATAGACTCAGAGGAGGAAGAAGAAGAGGATGTACTCAGGAACACCCCTCCCATACTTGTGGTAGGTGTATCCCGCACCATTGATGAGATTATGTAGGTAAATCTATAAACAAAAGAAGACCCCAAACCAACATTTATTTGTGTTTTCAGGCCTCTCGAAGATCAAAATATGTATATATCATTTCTGATGTAACAATGATATGTGTTTTATTTGAACTATATAGAAATTCATGGACAGAATACAAATGTGGCTACAAAATATCTCATCTTATCTGATGACCATTGAGGATTCAAGCATAAAAACAAGAGGATACACCCCTCTAATGAAACTAATATAGAGGTGTAAGTAGACTAAATGATCAAATTCATTTTTCCCAAGAAGTTATACACCCAATATGGATTTCAAATATATTCCCTATAAAGAAATAGAATGGAAAGATTAAGGTCTTTATTTATTTTAGAGACCTTAATCGACATTTCCCAATGGACTACATCCCATTTTGAATCACAAAAATCATGACTGATGCAACTGATTGATTCTAATCGCTTTATTTTATGGATGGGTACTCATGGTATAATATAATAAAATATACCGTAAAGATGAGTAAACACTAAATTTAGAGCACAAAAGGGGATATTTTTATATAAAGTCATTCCCTTTGAATTAAATAATGTTGAAGCTACTTGTTAACATGCCTTGCATTAGTTATTTTATCCCTTCCTCAAATAAATAATAGAATTACATGTTAATGATCTCATAGTAAAATCTCAATAGTGGTGTGATCACTTTATGGATTTTCAAATAGTCTTCAAAATGTTGTGACTCATTATATAAAGTTGAATCTTTTCAAATTCACATTCAAGAAAACATTAGTGAAATTCCTTGGTTTTTGGTACACCACATTGGAATCAAGGTTGAAGTTGAAATGATAGGTGAAATTATAGAAGTTTAACCCCTTGGATTCTCAAAGATATGGGGTCTCTAAAAGAACATCACTTAAAGTTTTCATTTCACAGCCAACATGGCTAGTAAATATCTCCCCTTCAACTGGATAATGATGAATGGAATATATTATCAATGGGATGAGAACTTCCAAGAATCCTTTAGGAGTCTCAAACATTAATTACTTCCACCAATAGTCCTGATGCCACCAGTGGAATGAAATCCACTCGTCTTGTATTTGTTAATTATGGAATGATAATTTGGAACTCTCCTTGCACAAAAAAATTACACAGGGCATGAGAACAGTCTCTATTACCAAAAAAAAAGATTCTTGGGGATTATACAAAATATTTTGATTTCAAGAAGAACTTCCATTCACACATATTTGTAGTGAAAACTATTAGGCATTACTTTCATCACCAAGAATTCCACCTAACCTCTCATGTTGATCTGGAAAAGTATATCCTTGGACTACCCTTTCTAATTGGTTATTTGGCCCAATGTGTGGTCATTCTAAAATTGTATGACATCCCGGTTGTTTCACAAAACTCAGTGAAAGGGACGGATTTGGCTGATTTTCCCATAGTACATCCCACCCCAGAATGTTCACTAATGGACACCAAAATTATAGATGATGATATTTTCTATGATCGTGATACTCCTCATCCATCAGAGATGTATTTTTATAGTTCCTCCTAATTTCCTATTCGAAAAAGGATGGAAAACCTGAAGCTCAACACTATTGGTTTATGGATTATATTTGTTTTTTTTAAAAAGAAAAAATTACCTCTTCTTTCTCATGATTTGAAGGCTACAAAAAATAATGAGGTGGAATACCAATCCCTCATCACTAGCTTGAAACTAGGCATATAACTACAAATATTCTTCCTCAATATCAATGGGTATTTAAATCTAGTGATAAAAAATATAAATTGATAATATTATATAAAAAAATAAGAATGAGACCCTCTCATTGGATATATTCATGGAATTTTGGAAGGGTTCTCTTTTGAGCCCATGTGGGATCATGCTCCCCCAATCACAGAATACGTGTTCCAATGCATTGGCAAACACAACCATATTCCTGGCCATCCCTAATTAGGAGGATGAAATATTTCACATAAAGATCTAACTGATGGTCTCATAAATTATCATATATGACATGAATGAAATTAACTAGGTTAATACCTTCATAGAGTGTGATTAACATATATCCACCCCTGGATGCATGGATCCCATAATTAATTATATTTAAATGGGATCCTCATGGAAGACCAACCTAAAATAAAATTGTTGGTCGGAGTGGACACTCAAGAGGGGGGTGAATTGAGTTCCAATTAAAATTTCTGTTAAAATATTGTCTAGTTAAAATCCCCCGATTTATAAAATAAGTTAAACTGTAGTGAATTTATACAGATTGTAAATGTTCACTTAGCTTCTCAAAGATTTATTAGGTTTCAGTTAGTTTAACCACAAGATCAAACTAACTTTTGAAACTAATCTACAGATTTACAATAAGTGTAAACACTTGCTAATTTAACTATCAAAGTAGCTTCGAAATAATTTAGTATTTCGAAGTAATAGAGGCGGAATAAATATGATATATGTCATATACATTATACTTAATTAAATGATGCACATCAGATATAACAAGAGGTTCAGTCTCAAGCCAAGACTTAGTCCTCTCAAATATATATATAAATTTGATCCACACCCTAGATTGGGGTTAAAAACAGTTTTACAAAACTGTCCAGGCCACGTAGGGACCTCTACCACTGTTCTTTTTGGGAAAAAAACACAACAGCAAACCAGTTGTACAGGTCACGCACGACCTCTACCACTATCCCAGTGGGAAATAAACGATGTAAGAGTTTGAGTGAGGATTTACAGATCCTCCAGTTAAAGTTCAGGAGACAGTGTGTTTTTAAAAAATACAGTAGATAACACACTGCTCGAAAAGTAAATAATAAATCATTGAGGCAATGATGTAGAGTTTAGAAAAGCTCTAGTGATTATCAATGTAGCTCTAGACTCGTTGGATTCAGCAGGAATGCTTCAGAGTCCATATCTAATTTTTCTGTTGAAAAACAGAGTGTCGTAGTTTAGCTTGTGTTCTATAGGAGTGAGAATGATCTCTTGATTCATCGTGTGTTCTTCAGTGGCGTTGGATTTCATTCATGAGAGTTCTTTGAGGGTCTTGCAATCTCCTTCTAATTCAGCACAGTGCACTTGAGTGTACGTAAGTTCTTCGTGATGTATCTTCACACTTGGACACGGCTTTTCCTCTTGTTTCGTTGTTTCTTATTATCTTTCTTATATTCCACGAGTTCTGGTAGTAGGAATGATTCCCTTTTCCTAGGCATGATATAAAGATTCCTGACATGCCAAAAACTAACATTAAATAACATTAATTGCATTAAAAACAACAAATATGACAGTTAGCATTATTTAAAATAATATTGAAAAAATCATAAGAAATGGTGTCACGGTGATCCTGGAAACGATGTCTTCTTCATGGTGTCTGATCACGGTGTCTGGTCAGGGTGAGTGGTCACGATGTCTGGTCACGGTGTCTGGTCACGGTGAGTGGTCACGGTGTCTGGTTACGGTGTCTGGTCACGGTGTGTCCTTCACGGTGTCTGGGTCACGGTGAGTCCTTCACGTTGTCTGGGTCACGGTGAGTCCTTCACGGTGTCTGGGTTACGGTGAGTCCTTCATGGTGTCTGGGTCACGGTGAGTCCTTCACGGTGTCTGGGTACTTAGATGAATATCTGTATTTGGACTAAGATAGTGATATGCAGAATATGGGTTAAGGTTAATCATTAGAGATAATATATGAAGAGCATTAGCAAGATGTGCACTGAAGATCATGATTAATTAAAATTAATGAGATTTGTGACCAATAAAACATGATTAACACATAAGGAGTCCAACAATCTCCCCCTTTTTGATGATCACAAATCATATATAGGCAGAATATAAAAGACATGTAATATTAAATATACTAGCATAGCAAAAACATTATAGAATAGATACTTGCATTTTTTCTCCCCCATTTATACTATTATAGAACTGATACCTGTAGTTTTTCTCCCCCTTTTGGGATTATCAAAAATCAGAGAGAAGGAAATGAAACTCGGCAGTTGGAATTAAACAAAGTGTTCAGAATACAAAGTACAAGAGAATTACAAACTGTAAACAAGAAATGACATCCCATCAAAACGAAAAATAGTCGCTAGACTCTATAGGGATCCATTTTTGTCTTGACTTTATCAGAAACAGGAGCTGGTGCTGAAGTAGAAGAAGGGATAGATGTTGTAGACAACGAGGGTAAGGGTAGACCTTCAAAAATAGATGGAGCCAAAGTAGGAGCAGTAGAAGATCTAGGCTTAGGTGGGTCAAGAATGACTGGCCGAATCTGAGAAAGGGCTTGGCTAACTGTCAAGGCAATTAAGGCTAAGGCATGTAGTCCAGGTCTAAGGGTTGCAGCAGCTGGAGCAACTATAACAGTACTCTGCACATGATGATACGACTTCAAAAGATTGATGAAATCAGTAATGATTTCACTACCATACTGTATAGCCTTTTCAAAATCATCCTTATTCTCCAGAAATCTGTCCAACAATCTGGTGAACTATGAAAGTTTCTGAACTTGAGCTTTAAAAGCTTGAGTCACCGGAGGGATTCTCAGATTTTCCACAAGATATCTAAAGTAATCTATCATATCAATTTTAGAGAAAATCCGGGAAAGATATAAATCTATTTTCTGAGAGATATCTTATTGAGCATCATTAGCTATCTTAGAATGAATCCTAACCAAGTCCAATGCTCTATCACTGTTCTTAATCACTTCTGACAAAGAAGATAGATCTAATCCACTAAAGGCATTCTGAAATTCATCATTTATTATGGATCTCAGCATAGAATCATCCAAAGAAGGTGTGGAGGTCTGACCAGAAGCAGATGAAGCCTTTATAGCTTCATTTTGAACTTTGAGCTGTTTCAGAACTTTTTGCAGACATCCAGTGTATTCATCTGTAAGCTTATTCAGAGTTTCCACAAGCTCTCTCATGCATTCCAGCATCTTGGTGTGCCTTTTTCCAATCTTTTAATCAAATGATAGTAGGCATGGATGAACTTGAGACACAATCCCTCGAGCAAGGAGGGAATCAGAAGACTCAGGAGAAACAATAGCAGGTGCAGGGGCAGAAACAGGAGCAGGCTCTGATCTCAATGATAACTCATTCTGCAGACTTTCTACCATACTTTTCAGATTTGCAACATCAGCACTCAGCAGCTTATTCTCTATTCTGACTTCTTGAATTTCCCGGATCATCCTTGGTTGAATATGAAAGATAATATTTTACAAGAGAATTGATGCATCTTCATTACTTAATTGAGTCACCGGGCGAGGTTGAGTGGAGACACTTTTCTCAAATCTAGCTAGCAAAGTCTCACCAAAAGCTTTCAGATCATCTTTGGTTACAAAGGAGTGAAGCTTAGGCAAGGATGTAGGTAAAGGTAGAGGTTCAGATTCTGGTTGAGGGTCAGAGTCATCTTCTGACTCAAATTCTGATCCATATTGAGGTTGGGGCTTTGGTTCTGGTTCTGAAAGAGCTAAGGACTTCAGTTGAAACAGAGAAGAAAGATCCATTCCAGTTGCAGTCACTTATTGTGACTCATTCACATCATATAATATTGGGAACTCATACATAGAGTGCACATAGTAAGTGACAGAAGGTTGAGAAGCTTCACCAGATCCAGCTTCCATAATATCACGATTTTGAGTTTCCTCCCCCTCAACTTGTGCTTCCCTTTCAGATTCTTGAGGATCATGAACATAGACAAGATCCCCAGGATCATCCCTAATATCTTCAGCAAACTCTTGTCTTGCCAGCTAAAAGGAAATTTCCATTTGTTCTTCAGTAGATGGAATAATCTCAAGAACTGATTGTTCCACTGTATAAGCTTCTAGACTTGCTTCTTTCTCAACAGAAAGAGTCTCTTCCACAAAATCTTCCTCAAAGGTTGCTTGCTGTTCTGAACCAGGAAAAACCAATTTCCTTGCAGCATTGGGATGACCTTCTTCCTCATGAAGAACAACTGAAGGGTCCTTAGTCCTTTCCTTTTCAACAACAACTTCCTCTCCTTGAGGTATTTCAGCAGGGATAACAACAAAGACAACAACCCTTTCCTCTTCAACAGGAACTATTTCCATTGGAGGTATTACAGATTCTTCTCTAGGTGGAACTTCAGCTGTTATTTCTTTTTTTTTTCTTCTTCAGAATACTCATCCACTTCATCTGGTTCCAAACCTAGATCAGCAAGGTTCTTAGCCCTTCTTGGATAATCAATAGAATTAAACTTTTTATATAGTTGATCACTATCCTCAACCCATTGCTTTTATAGGGATTCCATCTAATCTTTATCCTTCTGATGATAGGCATGGATAGGCCGTAATCAAAGTCCTCTAATTTTTCTTCATTCGGTCCAACCATCCCCTTTGAAACTAACATGGCTGAAATTACCCTTGAATAAAACAGGGAGGGGGATTTGGAAGTTACTTTGATCAGCTCACAGATATGGTTGATAACATACTTTCACAGATTGATCTTATGACCATTCTTCAACAGGTGAATCGGGAACTCATCCTGATACTTCATCACAGAAAAATGTCCTTTTCTTGGACTAACCAAATTTTGAACAAACTTGAATAGAAGTATTGTCTCCCCATCTAGTTCAGAAGCTATGGCCCTTTGCTTGGTTCCATTTCCAGTTAGATTTTCCAAAGTGGTTTCTAGGTCAAAAATATCAGCTGTTGGAGGAGGGTCTCTCTGGTAATATTCACACACTCCTTCATGTGGAATTCTTAGGCATGCAACCCACATCATTGAAGAGAAAGAGCACTTCTGACCATCAATCCAGCTGGTCACCAAAAAGATTTCTCCAAACTCTAAAGAGAACTTCACATACTTATAGAATTGAGATACAATACTCGGGTAAATTGGTCTATTCTGTCCAGTGAACCATTGAAGACATCCTTGTTCTTTTAAAACTTTGAAAACTAACGATCAGCTTGACAACAACCATTCAGGGTAAACCTCTTTTTTAGGTACAACGGTACGGCTTACCAGGTTTGGGTTTAGAGGTCCTTCAGGAGCTATCCTTGGTATCCTCTTTTATTTCTTAGAGCGATGCTTCTCAGACGAGGGTGAAGATGGACGCTTCATCCTTGGGAATCACTAAAGGTTCGGGTGAGAGAGAAGAGAAGGTTCAAGAGAGAATTCAGGAAAGGAATTGAATGAAACCCTTAAGTTTTATCATTTGGGAATGTCAAACGTCATAAAAACACAAACGCGGGAAATCAAATAGCGGTGAAATAAAAAATTACCGCGCTATGGGTTAAAACAAATAAACATAATTCTCACAGTGAGATAGAAAACTAGTCATCACGGTGAGACAATTTATATTCAACACGGTGAGACAGTTTATAGTCATCACGGTGAGACAGTGAGCATTGTATGTAGTCACGGTGAGACAGTGATTTGTCAGACCGTGAGCATAAAACAGTTTCTTAGAAATAGAAAGTATGAAACCGTAAAGTAAATTACAGTAAATTATTAAACATTAAGATCAGTAAGATATTCATTTATGATTAATCATACCAAGATCATGTATGATGTAGTCTAATCTTTCAGAATTTAGTGGTTTAGTGAATATATCAGCATGTTGATATTCAGTACCAATGAATTCCAAAGTGATATCACCCTTTTGATAATGATCCCTCAAAAAGTGATGTCTTACATCAATATGTTTTGTCCTATAATGAGAAATAGGATTCTTAGAAATATTAATAGCACTTGTGTTGTCACAATTTATTGAGACATGTCTGAATTGATATCCATAGTCTAGTAATGTGTGTTTCATCCACAAAATTTGTGCACAACAACTTCCAGCAGCTATGTATTCAGCTTCTGCAGTTGATAATGCAACAGAATCTTGTTTCTTACTACACCATGATACTAGTGACTTGAATAAAAGATGACATGTTCTAGAGGTGATTTTCTATCTATCTTACATCCAGAAAAGTCAGCATCATAATAACTAACTAATTCAAATTATTGTCCTTTGGGATAGAACAATCCCAAATTGGAAGTATGCTTGAGGTATTTGAAAATTCTCTTTACAGCATTTAAATGTGACTCTTTAGGGTTTTCTTGAAAACGAGCACACATACACACACTAAACATAATAACAGGATGACTAGCAGTTAGGTAGAGTAGACTTCCAATCATTCCTCTGTAAGTGGTTTGATCAACAGATTTACCATTTTCATCAAGATCCATCTTACAAGTGGTACTCATGGGAGTGTCACTACTTTTTGTGCTATCCAATGAAAAACCATTTAAAAGATCTCCAGTATATTTACTTTGAGTTAAAATAATTCCATCATCATTTTGAAAGATTTGAAAACCAAGAAAGAATTTAAGTTCTCCCATTAAACTCATTTCAAATTCATTTTGCATCATTTTTAAAAAATCAGTACATAATGTAGTTTTTAAAGATCCAAAAATAATATCATCTACATAAATTTGTACAGCTAAAACATCTTCAGAAATTCATTTTAAAAAAAGAGTATTCTATTTATAAAACCTTTATAAATTAGAAAAGTGCTTAATCTATCATACAATGCTCTTGGATCTTGTTTTAAACCATATAAAGCTTTTGATAGTTTGAAAATATTATTTGGAAAAGGAGGGTTTGAAAAACCAGGTGGTTGTTCAACAAAAATACCCTCAACAATATATCCATTTAAGAATGCACTCTTGACATCCATTTGATATAGTTTGAAATTTAGATGTGCATCATAGGCAAGTAAAATCCTAATAGCTTCTAATCTGGCTACTGGAGAAAAAGTCTCCTCGTAGTCGATACCTTCTTCTTGACTATAGCCTTGTGCAACTAGTCTAGCTTTATTTATAATATGTTTCCGGATTCATCTACTTTATTTCTAAACACCCATTTTGTGCCTATTGTGAAAGTGTCCTTAGGTCTTTCAACAAGATTCCAAACTTTATTTATTTCAAATTGATTGAGTTATTCTTGCATAGCCATTACCCAAAATTCATCATTAATAGCATCATCAAAGTTTTTAGGTTCAAGATATGACAAGAAGGCCTGATGTTCAACCTGATTTCTAAGAGAAGCTATAGTCTGTGTCCCTCTATCAAGATTTCCTACAACAGCATCTAAAGGATGATTCTTTAGAATTCTAGTTGATCTAGTAAAGATAGGACTAGAAATTTCAGGTTCATCAACAGGTTGGGAATCAACAGAAGAAGGTTCTGGAAAATTTCAAGAACTGGTTGACTTTATAGCAGGTTCATTTGATTCATCATTAAGGTCCAGAATAGATAAATCTTCTTCAAGATTTTCAAGAGAGATTTTAGTCTCATGTGGATCAGTTTCATCAAACATGATGTGAACAGATTCTTCCACACACTTGGTTCTCTTATTGAAAACTCTATAGGCTTTACTGGAGATATAATAACCTAGGAAAATTCCTTCATCACTCTTGGATGCAAACTTGTCAGTATTATCATTGGTATTAAGAATAAATACATTGCATCCAAAGACTTTGAAGTAGTTAACCTTAGGTTTCCTATGGTTCCACAACTCATATGGGGTCCTCTTAAGAACAAGTCTGATTAAGACTCTATTAATAATATAACAAGCTGTATTTACAGCTTCAGCCCAAAAATAAACAGGTAGGTCATACTCATTAAGCATAGTTCTAGAAATTTCTTGCAAGGTTCTATTCCTTCTTTCTACAACACCATTTTGTTGAGGTGTCCTAGGGGCAGAGAAATTGTGACTATAGCCATTTTGTAAGAAATAGAATTAAAATTCATGATTCTCAAACTCAAGGCCATGATCACTTCTTAGAGTTTTAATTTTAATTCCACTAAGATTTTCTACAGATTTAGAGTATTTAACAAAGTAAGAACAAGCATCAATTTTGTGAGCTAGAAAATATACCCAAGTATATCTAGAAAAGTCATCTACTAGGACATAGACATAGTGATTCCCATTTAAGCTAGAAACTCTAGATGGTCCAAACAAATCCATGTGAACCAACTCGAGAGGTTGAGAAGTTGAGACTTCTTTCTTTGGTTTGAAAGAGATTTTTTGTTGCTTTCCTTTTTGACAGGGATTACAAACTTTGTCATTTGGAAACTCAAGTTTGGGTAGGTCTCTAACTAAGTTATTCCTAGTAAGTTTTATAATTGAGTGTATATTGCAGTGTCCTAATTTTCTATGCCAAAGCCAAGACTCTTTATGAAAAGCAATTAAACAAGTAATATTTTGCATAGCTAAAGAATTTAAGTCAACAACATAAACATTTGCATTCCACAGGGCAAAAAATACTAAAGCATTTTTAGAATTAAAAACATTGTAAGAATCATTTTCAAATTTAACATTAAAACCATCATCACATAACTGATAAATAATTAACAGATTATATTTATGTCCATCAAAAAATAAAACATTAGAAATTAATACTGAGTCAGTGTTACCAATCTGGCCTAAGCTGATGATTTTCCCTTTAGAATTATCACCAAAAGTGACAAACCCTCCATCAGTTCTGACTAAGCTTCTAAAGCATGAGAAGTCTCCAGACATATGTCTTGAACATCCACTGTCCAAGTACCAGGTCTTCCTATAGGAGCTCTTTAAGCAGGATTCCTACAAAACAGATTTAGATAGGAAATGATTTTGGTACCCATATTTTATTAGGTCCAGACAGGTTAGCCAATAAAACTTTAGGTACCCAGATTTTCTAATGGGTCTCATAAAATTTGTAGAATCAATAGATTTTGAAAGATAAACTTTATTGGATCTGTAACTATGAATATAATTAGTTAAAGAAAATGAACTTCCATAACTAGAACTAGCAACATTCTGTCCAGATTTAGGAATGAATTTAGTTTTGGTAAATTTTCTTTGTCCTGGTTGGTATCCTATACCAGTGGTGTATCTAGGTGCTATTTTCTTACCTAGAATTTGAGTAAGAGTATCTTTACCATATGTAAACTTTTCTAAGTCATTCTTAAGTTGCTCATTAGATAATTTCAGTTCAGTGTTTTCTTTAAGTAATCGAGCATTCTTTTCTATTTCAATATCAAGATCAGATTTATGTTTAACAGTTAAAGCATAATGTTTCTTTAAACCTTTTCATTTGTCTTTCAGCTCATTACAGGTTTCTTCTAACATATCACAATATTCAAACAGTTCAGATTTTGACATCTTTTCTGAGTCAGAATCATATCCAGAATAATGTGAATTTAAATCAGGAGTTTCAGATGTTACCTAAGAAGTGTTTGTCATAAAACACATGTTCTCCTTATTTCAAATTTCAGTCTCAGAAGCTTTAGATTCACTGGAGCTATCCTCAGAAGCACTCCATGTAGCCTTCATGGCTTTCTTATACATATTGTCCTTGTATTCATACTTCATCTTGTACTTCAGCTTTGGACATTCTAATTTTATATGTCCTTTTCTTTTGCACTCATAGCAGACAACTTCATCTGTTTTTTCAGATTTCTTCCAATCCTTTTTCCAATGACCCTTTTTGTCATACTTACCTTTGTAATTTGATTTTCTGAAAAACTACTTCTTCCTGTAAAACTTCTTAAGCCTTCTGGCAGTGTGAGCCATCTCATCATCACTATCAAAAGCACTTTCACTGTCTTCACAGCTTGAAATCTCATTTATAGCCTGAAGTGTCTCCTTATCCTTGTTCATTGAAGTTGAAGATTTGAAAGTAACATACATTCTTCTAGGTTCATCTTCTTATTATTTGTTCACCTTAAGTTCTTCTTCATACATCATCAAATTTCCAATTAGTTCCTTGACTGGTAGTTCACCTATATCACACGATTCTCTAATTGAGACAGAAGTTCCTCTCCATCTTTCAGGTAGACATCTCAAAATTCTCATAATTTGTTCCTTTGCTGGAACAACTTTTCCAAGTGAATTCATTATATTGACTATCTCATTAAACCAGAGATACATGTTAGAAATAGGTTCATCAGTTTTCATTTTAAAATTATCATATTTAATAGTATAAGTATTTAATTTCATTTCTTTAACATTGGTTGTTCCTTCATGAGAAACACCCAAGGTATCCCAAATTTCAAAAGTAGTTTTACAAGCAGAAATATTGTTAAACTCTTCGTCTCCCAAATCACAGTACAAGGCATTCATGGCTTTACAATTATTATTGTAAGCAGTATTTTTAGGTTCATCCCAAGTGGATCTAGCAGTAGTGGGAAGTTTATATTCTGATTCTATGGAAGTCCAAATATCAAAACCTATTCTTTCTAAATGAATTTTCATTTTAAGTTTCCACTGAGCATAGTTGGTACCATTGATGAAAGGTGGCATGTTAGTAGCAGCACCCTCTAGTCTATTATCCATAACTATATTTTATAAAGATATGTTAAAGAGATAAAAATTTATAACTAACAGAAATTTAAGATCATTAAAGATGCAACTAAAATCACAGTTGAAAAGAAGAGTATTTCAAAAATATTTGAACAAAAAACTAAACCTCTGATACCAAATGTTGGTCGGAGTGGACACTCAAGAGGGGGGTGAATTGAGTTCCAATTAAAATTTCTGTTAAAATATTATGTAGTTAAAATCCCCCGATTTATAAAATAAGTTAAACTGTAGTGAATTTATACATATTGTAAATGTTCACTTAGATTCTCAAAGATTGATTAGGTCTCAGTTATTTTAACCACAAGATCAAACTAACTTTTGAAACTAATCTACTAATTTACAATAAGTGTAAACACTTTCTAATTTAACTATCAAAGTAGCTTCGAAATAATTTAGTATTTCAAAGTAATAGCAGCAGAATAAATATGATATATGTCATATACATTAAACTTAATTAAATGATGAACAAAAAATATAACAAGAGGTTTAGTCTCAAGCCGAGACTTAGTCCTCTCAAATATATATATAAATTTGATCCACACCCTGGATCGGGGTTAACAACAGTTTTACAAAACTGTCCAGGACACGTAGGGACCTCTACCTCTGTTCTTTGTGGGAAACAAAACACAACAGAAAACCAGCTGTCCAGGTCATGCACGACCTCTACCACAATCCCAGTGGGAAATAAAAGATGTAAGAGTTTGGGTGAGGATTTACAGATCCTCCAGTTAAAGTTCAGGAGACAGTGTGTGTGTAAAAAATACAGCAGATGACACACACTTCTCGAAAAGTAAATAATAAATCATAGAGAAAAATATGTAGAGTTTAGAAAAGCTATATTTATTATCAATGTAGCTCTGGACTCATTGGATTCAGCAGGAATGCTTCGGAGTCCTTCTCTGGGTTTTCTGTTGAAAAACAGAGTGTCGTAGTTCAGCTTGTGTTCTACAAGAGTGAGAATGATCTCTTGATTCATCGTGTGTTCTTCTGTTGGGTTGGATTTCATTCATGAGAGTTCTTTTAGGGTCTTGAAATCTTCTTCTTGTTCAGCACAGTGCACTTGAGTGTACGTAAGTTCTTCGTGGTGTATCTTCACACTTGCACACGGCTTTTCTTCTTATTTCGTTGTTTCTTATTTTCTTGCTTATATTCCACGAGTTCTGGTAGTAGGAATTATTCCCTTTTCATAGGTACGAGATACAGATTGCTGAAATGCCAACATCTAACATTAAATAACATTAATTGCATTAAAAACAAAAAATATGACCGTTAGCATTATTTAAAATAATATTGACAAAAGCATAAGAAACGGTGTCACAGTGATCATGGAAATTGTGTCTTCTTCACGGTGTCTGATCACAGTGTCTGGTCACGGTGAGTGGTCACGGTGTATGGTCACAGTGTCTGGTCATGGTGAGTGGTCACAGTGTCTGGTTACGGTGTCTGGTCACGGTGAGTCCTTCAGGGTGTCTGGGTCACGGTGAGTCCTTCACGGTGTTTGGGTCACGGTGAGTCCTTCACGGTGTCTGGGTCACGGTGAGTCCTTCACGGTGTCTGGGTCACAGTGATTCCTTCACGTTTTCTTGGTACTTAGACGAATATCTGTATTTGGACTAAGATAGTGATATGCAGAATATGGGTTAAGGTTAATCATTAGAGATAATATATGAAGAGCATTAGCAAGATGTGCACTGAATATCAATATTAATTAACAGTAATGAGATTTGTGATCATTAAAACATAATTAACACATAAGGAGTCCAACAAAAACATATTCGAAGTTGAGCAATGAAATTTACCCTGTGAGATAATAAAAATTTGTAGAAAGCCCTCTAAAAACAAGGCTTCCATAAAATCCTCTTCATATACCAAGAAAAAAAGATAGTTTTCTTCCTTCATAGAATAATTCCTTGTAAATCATGCGACACTCATCAATATGGGACCAGGATCACACCAAATCTGGAGTCTAGGTTATTAATAGAGAACCATTACATGGGACTACATTGAATTCACAATGAATTTTCATGCATTCCAAACTCACGAAAACTTCATCAATCATCCCATAGAATTTCTACATACCAATAAATATTCTTGGACATTTTAGGTATGGGGAATGGATGTTGTGGGGCCATATCCTCCAGCCACAATGAAGAAATTCAAGTACATCATCACTAATAATGACTTCATTTACAAATAGGATGAGAAAATACTCCTCAATTAAGTTGGGATAAATAATATCATCAACTAAATGAAGTCCAATATCATCACTATGTTCAGAGTCCCTCATAAGATATTGACAAACAACAACACCAACTTCAATTCTAAGGAGTTGAATAAATTGTACTAGGAGTACAACATCGAGTCTAATCACTCATCCACTATCATACAATGGAAAATTAATAAATTGAGGCCTTAAATAAGACTTTTTCAAATATACTCTAGAATATGGTGAATAAGGATAAGAATTCTTGGTTGGGAAATCTCCTCTATGATTTAGGGGCCTACTTTATAACCAAACACACTAATACACATGAAATTCTTTATTAATTAGTGAACGAAACTGAGGTGGTGTTTTCTATATAAGTCCAGTTTCCTTTTTATAAAATAGTTATCCATAGACAACTCTCAAATGATGAGAAATTGAAAATGATGTTGGATGAATTAGAGTAGATCGATGAGAAACTTTTGTGTACATTGCACAACCTAAAAGTCCATTAGAACTAGATCAAATCATCCTACAATAAAAATGTTGAACTTCACTTGTTCCATCATGGAAAACTAGTATAGAATCTCATAGCCCCATTAATATGAGGGAAGAAGCCACCTAGGATGGAACCCAAATGGGAAGGTCCTTATATAGTACATAAGGTATATCAAAATGGATCTTACTCACGGAAAAAATGGATGGGGAACACGTCACACCCCCCCACCAATGCAATGTTATTCATTAAATACTTGTCATAGCTTCCATCAAGCTTATGAAATCCTAGTCACATGATATTAAACTACATGGTACGTCCTATCCACATGATATTAAACTATATAGAAGAAGTCCTAGAAAAAAACATTATAATGTAGAACATCTCTCATCCAGAATTCATGATGATAAAATTATAAAACTCATCCTAACCACATGAAATAAAACTACAATGAAAAGGTCTTGGAAGAAATATTTTAAACTGTACATCTTCTCATACCCTATGAAGATGATGTTAAACTATACATAACACTTCCAAAATTCACGATGTTAAACTTAACGAGGTATGTCCTCATTCCATGAAATTAAACTACTCAGGAATAATCATCTAACTAATGATTCATCACACAAAATCTAGATATTTGTAAAATATAAATAGAGTTATCCCATCCTAGTGTGTTATTTAGATTCACATACATAATCTCCTATCCATGAACTACACGTGGTTTGGTTACTGTCATACTATAATATGTAGGGAAAACCAGAACCCAAATCTTGGGTCTAATATCAATATATTTATTCCAATCACAAGAAATTAGACTGTGACAATAGTTAAACATTATTTTTCATGTCGGGTGACCCTCATCCTTACCACAATATTTTAAACTACATGGTTGACGTCCTCGCCACATGAATCTAAACTACATAGTTTCCCATAACTATAGGTGGCTTGATTCCTACCATCAGAGGATATGTAGTGACATAGAGACTCCCATTCTTGTGGCCAATTCCAATATTTATCTTCTTTTACATTATTTTACCTTTTTCTTACTGAATGAGGTTATAATGCACAACTGATGTCCTCACCACATTACACTAAAGTGAATGATTTTATAGAACCAAGTACTGATTGATTCTTATTTAAATGATATATGTAGGGATTCCAAGATCCTATATCTTGTCCTAGCCACTACACGATACAAAATATACTTACCCTTTCTCTAATTTTATCAATGTTATTAAAGAAACCTTTTATATTTTTTATTTCTCTAATTGAGCATAGATCATGTGGGATTATGAATTTTGGTATAGGATTCCCCATATAGTCAAGTAATATCAACTCATGATAGTATTATCATGGTCCTAGATGAAGGAAATTAAAGTCATTCTATGAGCCCTCACTACATGATGTTAAACTACACGATTTATGTCTCCATTAGACATGAAACTATGCCTTATTATGGATGTCCACTGAGAGGACCACTACCCTTGGTGTTAGACTCCCACCACACCTCCATTCAATAACTACAGGTGTCTTGATTATTATCATCACATGATATATAGTGACACCCGAATATCTAATACCTAGTCAAGATAAAATAATCAACAGGAAAAGTCCCCCCTCTATGTATGGATTGGACCTGTGTAATGAGTTTTCTCTTGGATAAATATGTGTGTCTTGATTCCTTCCATTAAAGGATACATAGTGACACCCAAACCTCTATTCTTGGGCATAACCCCAATATCAACTTTTCACTTCATGGATCCTACGTCATTTTTGCTTGATTTTAAACATCATGTTTTCTCAAGAACTATGTGTGTATTTATTCCTGTAATCACAATATATGTAGTGATTCCCAGATCTCCAATATCGGGTCTTACTATAATAATCAATGGGAATCATTCTGTTCCACTATTTATAGATCAGACTTGTGTAGAAAGTTACCCATTTAAGAAATATGTGTGTCTTTATTCCTATCATCATATGATACGTAGTGACACCCAGACCTCCAATCCTAGGTCCATATTCTATAGTCTACATGAAAATTCCCCCTCCCTACATACAGGTCAGACCGGCATTGGGAGATTTTATACAGGAACTACATATGACATGATTCCTATCATCATATGATACATAGAAAAACCAAAATCATCATTCTATGGTTGATAAAAAATCTATAATAATGATAAAAGTACACCAATAGTTTCATTTTTTCTAGACCTATGCAGCCAACTTCCTTACCACATGACGTTAAACTATATGGAAGGGAATAAATTTTTATCACAAGATGTTAAACTGCAAGGAAAACTTCCTGATCACATGGAATTAAAACTACATGAAACAAATACCCCCCACTACATGATGCTGAAATTTAAATTCCATCACCCATCATCATCCCTTATCAAAGGACCACAAGATCCTAACCCCATTTAACTAGAGTATGGGTTATTTCTGTCAGCTATAAATCCCCCCAACCCATAAGTCACTCTTCATGTATTTAGCCTCTCAGGTTACAACTAACTTTTCACGGACCTTGGAAGGGTAATGATATCTCTCCATTTGACCTTTCTATCAATGAATAAGGGATTATACCTACCAATTAGAGACATCTTGGCTTTTCAGGAACAGATTTCTGATCCATCTTTGTCTGACGTCACCATGGATAAACTCTACACCTTAGGGTGCTCTGGGCCATCTCTAGTATCATTATCCCATATCGTTAATCATGAAATGATAAACTCAGTTCATTATTTAAAAAACATTCATCTCTCACTCAAAAATATATTGGAGTACTCTTGACCCTGGGTATCCTAATTAGGCACTTTTTTAACATTCCCCTTAAAATACGTCTATGTGCATCAAATCTTTAAACTTCCTACACTTTTTTCAATACTGTACAACCTTAAACTTTATCCTTTTATGGTCCAAATCATAAGACCCTAAACAGAAAATGAAAGAGAAATAAAACATGTCATGTTGAAAACCCAAAATAAATGGCCCAGGGAAAATTCAACTCTCTTCTTATTAAAACATTTATCTCCACAATTTAGGAAAAAGTTAAAGAATAAAGGAATAATTCATAAATCTCATAGATCCCACTTTGATGCCCTGGTAAAAGTCATTTCGTGCTCCCTAGACCCCCTGGTCCAGGAAAATGTCACAGTAATGATTTATCACATCTCATCTCTGGGATAACGTGTTCCCAAGACAACGGCACAACCTTTTGTTTGCTAAAAAATTTCATGAATATTATGTTTTCCACAATTCATACTTCATGATTTGATCACATTGAATTTCATCCAACCATTAATGGACATAGGAAATGAATCCCAACATTAGTATACCCGTTTTTTGACAATTCATGTGTGTATATGGATCCTTCATGTTCACCTAGGATCATCAAATAGATGCATCATACCTTAAAAAAATGATTTCTAATTCTTTTGAATCCTGACATAACCATTGTATAACTCAACACCTTTGAGTGTTTTGGGTCATTCCTTGTAAGATTTTCCAATACCATCCTCATGAATCGAGAATGATAAAAAATGATTTAAAATCCCCCAAACAAAAATATTCAAAAATATTCAATATCATCAACATTAGGTCATCATTTTTTTTCACCCTTTCTCAAAGTAGGAATATTAAAATCTATTCCTAAACCTTTTGGTGGCCTACAACCCATGAATCAAAACAATAAGTAATAGGACCCAAGATTCCCCACAAAGAGATAAAATACCCTAGGATTCCAGAACCCCTCATGAATAACATTCACACCATACCCAACTTCATTATCCAAACATTTGAGTCTTCATAAATTTTTTATGGACCTTATGAAAGAGTCGGTAAATAACTATTTAACCTTATTATCGATGGATAATGGATTTTATCTACCAACTAGATGAACCTCCTCCTTATAGGAATGGTACTTCGATCTTTATGAGCGCTGTTAACACCATGGTAGAACCCAATACCTTAGGGTGTTATGGTTTATTACCATTATGTCTTCCCCGTTCCATATTCATCAACTCAAAATTTTGGGTCATGGATTACTCAATCCATGTTCCAACTATCCCATTAGACTCTGTTTCCATAATATTTTTCCATCAACCCATACCATTTCCAAAATCTTTCATGACCCCTAAAAAAGAGATGGGTCACCTTTATTAAACCATGCTAGTGATGCATAATGGCATTAACCTACCAATATAAGGCATCTACTCCTTGTAGGAAAGGAACTCCAATCATAACGAGCCCTAGAAACACCACAACAGAACTCAACACCTTAGTGTCTTTTGGTTTATCCTTGGAATGTCTTCCCTATATTCCATATTCATCAAAATAAGGTCCAACCAAAAATACCCTCAACTATATAAATAGAAGTTCCAAGTTATAATAACCTAAACTAAAAAACATATAATGTTTAAGCTAGAATACCATAATCTACATCAATATAAGATCAATGATAGAATACCATAAACTACATCAATAAAATGTCCAAGCCAAAAGACCCTAAACTACCACAATTAATGGTCTAATATAAAATAAACTAATAAAAAAAATTGAATATCCAATCTAAAAGAACCTAAACTATAGAAATAGAAGGTCAAAGATAAAAGAACCAAAACTATGATAATAGATGGTCTAAGATATAAGACCCTAAACTACACTAATATAAGGTTTGACCCAGAAGACCCTAAACTATATCAATAAAAGGTCTATGTTAGAATACCATACACTAAAACAATAAAAGAACCAAGATAAAATACCCTAAACTACTATAATAAAAGGTTATATTTAAAAGACCCCAAACCACAATAATAGAATGTTTGGGACAAAAAATCTAAAATGCAGTAATATAAGGTATGTGTCAGAAGATCCTAAAATAAAACAATAGAAGTTCCAGTCCAAAAAACCTAAACTATAAAAATAGGAGGTACGAACTAGAGGAACCTAAACTAATGTATTAGATGGTCTAATCCAGAAGACCCTAAATTAAAATGATAGAACATTGGATATAGAATACCATAAACTACAGTACAAAAAGGGTTTTTGCTAAGGGACCCTAAACTACAATAATAAAATGTCAAAGATAAAAGATCATAAACAATAGAAATAGAAGGTAAAAGCAAGAATACCCAAATAAAAATCACAAAACTGATTTAGTTTTCAATACTGGAAAAGGCACAAAACCTATCAAGACAAAAACCGAATGCATTAGACTTGAGAAAATGTTGAGGCCATGCCAGCTAAGAATTCCCCTATATGAATATTTGAAAAAAAGTGGAAATAAAAAAAAATATATTGAGATCTTGAGGCCCATCCTATGACCTTATAAAAACTCAATCTATGCTCATAATTTCCCATGACTTCATATAAAAGTAGATAATTCTCCATCGAGGAAATATATTCTTCCTAAATTATCCTTTTATGAATCACGTAATATTATGATAACTAGAGTAGATACATCAATGTGGAATCTCATGTCAGATGGAATTCAAGACTATTTCTCAAGAAAAAACTTTTGTAATTTAAACATTCAAATCCAGGAATTCAGGTTTACTTGATATTATATGTAGTATGGGAATTGGTGAAAATTAATGCAAGAATAGATCAAAAAAAGTATCATACACATCAGGAATGAAGGAAAAATGGAAAAAGAAATATAATATTCAAAATATATATTCATTCATATCATGAGAAAGGAAAGATCTAAAAACTTCATGGGCTCAATGAGGATTAAATTAAAACAAAAAAAATGATGATAATACTATTATAATATTTGATTGGATAAGTTGGAAAAATTGACTAGATTTTGATGAGAAGAATCGATTGGGTGCCGATGTGACACCCGCCCAGTTCCTTTACTTTTGTATGAGGGAGAAGGATATTGATAAGAGTATAAAACTCATTAAATCTTTTTTGAGTAGTTGATAATGAGGAAAATGTTTCCAAAATGTCATAATTTTAAAGAGCCATTAATCCTCATGTCTCATTATTCATGAAATCAAGACATCTATTTGGGCGTGCAACTCAAATAATATCTTATGGATCTATTCCAATGGCTCTGAATTTTCTCTCATTAGTTCATACAAGGGATTTTAGTAATTAAAATCATATAATCCCCTCTTTATCGTAGCTAACACTTTTCACAATATGATGATTTGTGGCATGATTTCATATAACGTCTAGCAAAAAAAGCTTCCCACACCTAAATCATGAAAGGGAGAGAAAATATGTTCTTCTTTATCATGAAATGTTTTTAGGAGAGTCTCAGTGATTAAATAGTGAATCTACTACTGGATTATCATTTTTAATTTTTGATCACCTACAACTAATATAGTAAATATGCTATAAGGGGGATCAATTGGCTAGGCTGATGAATAAGCAAGGGAGGAAGCCCAATATAATATTATCTCAAAAGTTGAATCATCTGTTGTTCATATTAAAGGAATAGATTCCTCAAAAGATTATTCCCCACTAATGGGACATTCATCTCTAGGGTTAGTATGATTCCTTAAATACTAATATGAATCTTGAATCAGTTCCATTGTTTCTATAAAAAAAGGGGTCTGTTAAGAAACTTTTTTCCCACCTAATAGAACAACCTAACCACCACACCACCCAAGTAGAATTATACCCAATACTAAGGATAATAATAATATATAAATACATAGACATCAAAAGTGTCACGACCCGTCCCCCGGGGCTCGTGCCATGGCTACCCCAAGCCCGCCTTCCATAGGCCAGGGGCTACCGACTAGCACTAAAGGTGTAATTCCATAAAACTGGGAAGGAATTGCCTTTGTAACCTATAAAGACACGTAGTAGATACGCTCACAAGTAAACTGAATAACCATCAAGTGAGCAAAGTAAGTTAAAAGGGGCCAGAATACAATCCCAATAAGAAAGTACAAGAAACTGAAGGTACAAGTACAATTGAGTTAACAGAAAAAACAACCTCTAAGTCGTCCTCCAAGGCTCCTACCTGATGGGTAGGTATAGATCACCTCCTCAGAAATCCACGTCTGTCTGTCACCTCCATGTACCATCACACTGCAAGGTCTACCTCCGGGTACCGTTCAGTCCTGGTTCTCTCAGCCTCGGTTGGAATTGTCTATCATCTGCATCCAACACAATGAGGTGCGGGGAAAGCCCGTGTAGGGGTGTGTATAATGATACTCAGAAGGGACCCCGAGACCCTCATGTTCTCACAAATTCCATCAAGGATAAACCACAAGGTATGAAATCAATAGAGAACCCCACATAGGTATATGCCCATACATATACCTAAGTTATCAAGTAATCCATCTCAATCATGAGGAAAACACAAAGTTACTGACTCAGCACACACAGGTATACAACTAATGTAGAGAGATAAATATGATTAGACGTATCCACCGAATCATCTTCTCAGTCGAACCAACATAAGATCCAGGTACAGTAATCAGAGTTAAAAAACCCACAGGATCCAGGAACAGTAATCAGAGATGTTGAACCCACATAACATCCAGAAACAGTAGACAGATCTATTGAACCCACATAGGATCTAGGAACAATAGTCCAAGCTGTCGAACCCACACAGGATCCATGAATAGTAGTCAAAGCTGTGAAACCCACACAGGATCTAGGAACAGTAGTTAGAGTTGTCAAACCCACACAGGATCAAGGAACAGTAGTCAGAGCTGTCAAACCCATGCAGGATCCATGAACAGTAGTCAGAGTGTAGCCAGCCATAGGGTTCTGCAAAAAGCATTATTGATTCCTAGAGGGTCCTCTCCTCAAGACAAGTGTCGATACATCAACTGCCACGAAGTCCCATGAAGATGTATCTCAATGGTCTGCTACGTCATAGGGATATCAAAACAATAGAAAATGTGTCAATCAGACGCCTGGTATGTGAGTTATTAGATATTTAGTTCTGGGGTCCCAGTTGGATTCATGCATGATCCAACCTGACAGTAACTCAACTATACCCCGAGCTCCAGTGTCGTATACTCAAAGGGGCCATCACACTATAAGATTACAACTTCTACTGACAGTTTGTCAAATGGAAATTTGGTGCCAAAGATACGCCTAAAAGAAAGTAAAGGGTCACAGTGGGCCCAGGTTCGGTCCAACACGGTTGGACCGACCCAGCCCGACATAGTCCGGGCCAACACTTTGGGTTTGGCCTGGCCCACAGGGCTCGTCCTAGTAAGCCACGAAGGCCATGAGTAGCGTGAGGGTGCAGACCGGTCATGAGGGTGTGGACCGGCCACAGGTCGGTGTAAGGGTGGTTTGGCCCAGAGGTGCTTCAATGGGTGCAAAAGGCCAGCTCGGCCTAGAGCGCATGGGGAGCGGCGTGGCGGATCAACCCAGATGGCCGAGGCCGGTTTGGAAAGTGGCGGCACAGGTTTCACGGACCAACGAAGTTTGGCCGGGCGCACGAGAGGTGGCCAGGCACGCCGAGAGACGGTCGAGCAGGCAGGCGGGCAGGCCGACGGGCGGCTGGGAGGTGGCCGAGAAGACCGAAAGGTGGTCTAGAGGTGGTTAGGAAACATCCGGGCCAACCGAGAAGCAGACGAGCAGGCCAGTAGGCAACTGAGAGGCAGCCGAGCAGGTCAGTGGGAGACCAGGAGGTGGCTGGGCATGTTGGGAGGTAGACAGGATGGACGACCGGCAGTTGGAAGGTGGTCGGGTAGGCCGGTGAGGTGCGGGCCGACTCGGGGCAGCGGCTAGGATCGTCGAGCGGTGTGGCCGGCTGGGGCATAGCTGGGGCCAGTTCGGCCGGTGGTGGTGTGGGATGCCGTGGGGGTAGTGCGGGTCACGGAGGCCACGTGTAGCACGACCTTTTTCTGCATTTCCATTGTCGCATTGTCACCATGCCAAAGGATATCACAAAAGAGATCAACGGAGGGTGTCAGGCCATGTTAGTTTTCCCCTCACCCTCCGCATTTAGGGTGATCGCAATCGGTCCTTTAGAACGAACCACAACAATCCACCCACAAAAAGAAAGCATTCTTGTTCTTCATTTTAAAGAAAGGAATAAAGTGAAACTTAAATGAAATTAACCCCTACCTTTGATCACTTATCGATGATAAAGTCGCGAAAAGAAGATAAAGGAGATCGTCGTTCTTTGTGACCACCACACACTTCCAATCCTGAGCTGCGTCGGCTCGTTGAAAATGATATGGAGGGATGGTTAGTTGAAGACATCCCACATCGGTAGGATCTGAGGATGAAGGTCGAAGGATATCATTGCCGGAGTTCTTCATTGGAAGAATGCGTTCTTCGTTCTTCGATGGTGAGAGCTTTTCTCTCTTCTCCCATGTTCCACTAAAAGACCCATGCCAACCAAAATAATATATTGAGTTTATCTATTATTAATTTGTTGGCACAAAATTCAAATGGGTTAATTAATTACGTTACCTCCAATTAATTAATCAAGAGATTGGCACAAATTTAATGTGGAGGAATTGGCACCATAAATTCTTGTGTGTTGGCTCCATTAATGTGGAGGGGTGGTGGCGCCATTAATTAGGGAGCTCAGAGGTTTCCCTCCACTTAATGGAGAGTTCAAGAGGTTTTATCCTCCGGTGGTCCCCACCATATTAAACTTGAAGAGGAGGTTAGGTTCAGGTTGGCCCCACCACCATAACCTCTTATGGGAGGTTAAGGTGTGGTGGTCCCCACCTCCAACTCTCCACATGGAGGCTTCAACCAACCAAATAAAAATAAAGTTACAAATTTATTTTTATTTAATTTTTTCATTAAAAACCCAAAAATTATCTTTTATTTCTGACCATCAGTTGTGGAGGAGAAAATCATATTAAGTGAATATTGGTGCTGTGAGTTCAACGGTGCCCTCAGATTTCAATTTCGAGAACATGTTCAAAAGTTATAAAAACCCACTCATACATTTACTGAACATACCGGAAAAAAACTTCAGACATTGATTTTGGGCACACCGGGCCTCAGAATCATGAGCCATGAATTTTCACAGACTCGTAAAATTATCATTTAATTTAAAAAAATTATAGGGAAATATTGGGTCTTTACATTCTTCACACCTCAGGGATCTACATCCCCATAAGCCACAACTCATTACCAAGTAAACAGGTGAGGGTACTGAGCATGAATTTGAGTTTCCCACTACCATGTGCTCTCCTGGAGGTTCCCGTGCTGCCAGTGAACGCGCACCAGAGGTATCGACTGTCCATGTAGGACCCACTCTTGTCGATCCTCAATCTCCACTGGATCCTCTTTAAAATTCTCCCCATCGTTGAGGTCTAGCTCTCCATGGTCGATGATGTGAGTAGGATCAAGAACGTATCTGCTCAGTTGGGATACGTGAAAAACGTCATGCACCTGGTGCAACTGAGGGGGAAGTGCCAGGTGGTATGCCACCTCACCTACTCTGCCGAGGACCTGGAATGGTTCGATGAATCTTGGGGACAACTTGCTGCATCGGCTAAATCTTTGTATTCCTTGTCAAGGTGAGACCCATAGAAAGACATGTTCGCTATCCTCGAACTCCAGAGGCCTTCGTCTCCTATCATTAAATGACATCATCTTGATATGGGAAGTCTTCATCCTCTCTTGGATGATCTTCACCTTCTCCGTGGTAGCCCGTACCATCTCTGTTCCCACTAGTACTGACTCCCTAGGGCCAGTCCAGCACAAGGTTGATCTGTAAGGTCCCACATATAACGCCTCAAAAGGTGTCATCCCAATGGTGGAGTGATAGCTGTTGTTGTATGAAAACTCCATCAAAGGTAAGTGATCCTTCCAGCTTCAATTGAATTTGAGGACACAAGAACACAACATGTACTCAAGGGTCTAAATGGTCCCCTCATTATGACCATCTATCTGAGGATGGAAGGCGGTGGTCAATCGAAGCTGTATCCCTAAATCCTCCTGCAACCCCTTCCATAGCCGGGAAGTAAAATGTGTGTCATGATCAGAGACAATCGTTGAAGGTACTCCATGTATCCTCATAATCCCTTGCACGTAGAGGCATCCCATGATCTCTACTGAACCCTTCTCTCTGATCGGTAGGAAGTGGGAAGACTTGGAGAGTCGGGCGACGATCACCAAAATTGAGTCACGGCCTATGGATGTATGTGGAAGTCCTGTCACGAAGTCCATGGGTATCCCATCCCACTTCTACTCTGGGACCTCTAAAGGCTGAACCAAACCTGCTGGTACCTGGTGCTCCGCCTTCACTTGCTGAAAAGTGAGGCATCGTGAGACAAACTCTTCAATTGACTTCTTTATACCTGTCCACCAGGGTTGTCATCTATGGTCCTGGTATATCATTGCCACACCTGGATATACCGCTAGAGGGGAAGTGTGGAACTCCATCAACACTTCCTCCTGAAGTGCCACTGGTACAATGGTACGTACTCTAAAGAGGATTATTTTCTCCCCACCTTCATAAAATCCATCAGGTGCCTGCCCTATGGATATCTGATCATGTCGTGTCTCGCATTCAGCATATCCACACTACACCGCCCTGACTCATTGAAGAAGTGGGGGAGTGACTGTAGAATGGATTCTCCATCTCTATCCACAAAGGATATCTGTAAGGCAGCCAGCTGCTCTATCACCTTTCCTAGCAGCTATATACCAGATCTCCTACGGAGTGCATCTGCTACAACGTTCCCCTACCCAGGAGTATAGACTATCTCGAAGTCATAGTCCTAGAAGAACTAAAGCCATTTCCACTGTCTTAGGTTCAGGTCCTTTTGAGAAAATATATACCTAAGACTATGGTGGTAATATTATATTGTGAAACACTCTCCATCTGATAGTGTATCAACATATTCAAGGTGAAGACCACTACTGCTAACTCTAGGTCATGGGTAGCATATTTCTGCTCATTCTATCTCAACTATCGATAAACATATGTGATCAAAGCTCTCTCCTATATCAGGACACACCCGATTCTAGTCCCTGATGCGTCATAGTAGAGTATGTACCATACACCTTCCTTTGGGAGCCTTAAGATAGGGGCACTAGTCAGCCTCTATCTCAGCTCCTAAAATCTATGCCGGCATCTCTACAACCACATAAAGGGTTTTCCCTTCTTCGTCAAGGATGATAATGGTACTGCAACTCTGGAGAAGTATGGAAGGAATCTCCAGTAGTAACCAGCCCAACCTAAGAAACTCTATACCTCTGTCACACTCCTGGGTGGCTCCCAAGCAAGTACCACCTCAAAATTTGCTGGATCCACCGCAACTCCATCCTCTGAGATGACATGTCCCAAAAAGTGAACCTCTCAGATCAAAAACTATAACTTCAATAGCTTACCATAAAGAAGGTGCTCTCATATTGTGTCCATTACTACCTAAAAATGGTAGGCATGATCCTCTTCAGTAGTCGAGTATATCAGAATGTCGTCGATGAAGACTATGAAAAACCGATCGAGGTATGGATAGAAAATCATGTTCATGAGTCCCATGAACACCGCTGGAGCATTGGTTATGCCAAATAGAATAACCAAGAACTCATAGTGGTCATAACAACATATGAAGGACATCTTCTGCACATCCTCATCTCGAATTCTGAGCTCGTGATAGACTGATCTGAGGTCTATCTTCAAGAACCACTGTGCTCCCTTCAGCTGATTAAAGAGGTCATCAATCCTCGAGAGTGTGTACTTGTTCTTCACAGGCACCTGGATCAGGCGACGGTAGTCGACCAAAAGCCTCAGGCTCCCATTCCTCCATCTTGGTGAATAGAATCAGGGCTGCCCAGGGAGAAACACTCGTCCAGATGAATCCCTTCGCCTACAAGTCCTCTAGCTTTACCTACAGCTTGCAAAGCTCCATGGGAGCAATCCGATACGCTAGAGTAGATATCGGTTTCTTCCCAGGGTATATGTCAATGTAGAAGTCTAACTCTATGCGAGGAGGTGGACCTTGGAAATCATTAGGGAAAACATCTGTGTACTGGTCCACCAATACCGGATAAGTCAGACTCTCCACATCAACTGCTCCAAGGGTAAGGCAAGGAAACTGATGAGTGATCGGATGTACTCTCTTCTAGGTATGTCCATCCTACGCTGCAAAGGTGCCTTTATCACCGGTGAAGGTTAACCTGGTCCCATCCAAGCGGACACACCTCACTTTGCGCCTAATACATTCAATCTGAGCATTAATTGTAGATTACCAGTCCATACCCAAGATGACATCGTAAGGCCTCAATGCTGCTACTATGATATCCCAGCCGAAGATCTCGCCTCCTAGAGTAATCTCACACTGCCGACACCAGTTCGTAATCGTGGAATCTGCTCCCATAAGAGTCTCTAGTCGTAAGGATTGAGCCAACGGCTCCGTCAGAATCTCCAATCTTCGAACGAGGGAAGTGGCCATGAAAGAGTGACTCGCACCTGTGTCTATAATAACTGAAGCTATGGTGGAGTAGACACATATCGTACCTCGAATCATCTCCAGATTACCGTGATCGTAAGCCTCAGCTTCCTGGAGCTGAGCTCTTGCCTTTCCACCTACTCCCTATGGTCGGGGTGGACCTCCTGGTGGTGGTGGCGGTAACATCTCAAAAAGTCATCCACCGCCAGCTGCACAACCAGCTCCTCTGCCACATCCGCCTACTCCTTTTGGATCACCTCGATCGAACCTCTGCCTCTACCTGGGAGGTCCGTCAACTATCTGCTGATCAACCGACTGGAGGGTCGGACAGTCACGAGCCATGTGACCCTGCCCACCGCATGTGAAACATTGCATGTTCCTTGTATGACTGGCTCTGTCTCCTATGCCTCTCACAACTGAACCCGAGTCCTGAGGTCATCCACCAAATGATCTGGTAAACTTGGATCTCTATGACATATGTCTGCTGTCTGCTTTAGAAGACTCTACTATGTGACACCTGGCGGCGGGTCTCGCTGCAGGTGACTGCTCAGCAAGGAAATTTTTCACTAACTGGGCTCACTCCAACACCCCCACCTGCATCGGGATACTGAGGGATATCATCAAAGCCCTGATATCTCGCCTAAGCCCTTGATCGAAGGTTCGGGCCCTAACGAATGGGTCATGAACCATATATATGGAGTAGTGCGAGAGGTCGGTGAACCTTGCTGACTACTGTGCTGCCTCCATGCTACCCTAATGTAGATGATGTATCTAATGTATCTCTACTGCACGTAGGGTGGCTGGGACAAACTCCACCCAAAAAAGGCTATCAAAGTCTGCTCAGAGTAGTATTGCCTCGTCATGCACCTGGAGCATCAGGATCCACCATATTCCTACTGCTTCCTAAATTAGACTCGTGGAAAAGATAACCATAAGGTTAGCTGGTGTCCCTACCAATCTTTAGACTCTCACTACAACCTCTAGCCAATCCTCAGCTGCATGCAGGTCTGTCTCGCCCCTGTACCTGGGTGGCCTCTGGCACTGGAACTCATGCAACACGCTCAGGTGGTGTGGAATCTCTACTACTGGGGCTAGTGGCATTACTGGACTAATGGGTAGTGGTACCACTGGTGCCTATACTGTGATTGGCCCCTACACCAACGCCTCATCGCTCGGTGGGCTTCCATCTCGTACAATGCCTGGAACCCTGGTTGGCTATCTGGGTAGAGGAAACCTAAAAAGAAACAGGTGCGCCACGGTAAAAAAGTTATACCTGGTGAGATGACTCAAAGAGATCACAAAGAAAAATCTTAAAAGCACACACAAAATCAGTGTTTTCATGCACTGAGTCAAAAATCAGATGTCAGGGTCCGGGTGTATGGATACATCAGCCGCCACACCAACACTGGACTCCCTGAACTGAAAAACCACACTTAGTTCCCTAAACACTGTTGCTTCATAGAAAAGATCAGAGTCCAAAGTTCCATGGTAGAACCGAATCCTTTGATGCCAATTTGTCACGACCCGTCCCCCGGGGCCCGTGCCGTGACTACCCGAAGCCCGCCTTCCATAGGCTAGGGGTTGGCGACTAGCACCAAAGGCGTAATTCCCTAAAACTAGGATGACACTATATTTATAACCTATATACACACATAGCATATATGATCACGAGTAAACTGAATAACCCACAAGTGAGTACAGTAATTGAAAAGGTTCTAGAATACAAGTCCAACTGTAATGTACAAGAAACTGAAGGTACAAGTACTACAGAAGAAATAGGAAAAATATCCTATGAGTCGTCCTCCGAGGTTCCTACCTAAAGGGTAGGTTTAGATCACCTCCCAACACTCCATGTTCTCTCGTCTTTTCTATGTACCGACACGCCACAAGGTGCACCTCTGGGTAACGTCGAGTCCTAGTACTCTCAGCCTCGGTCAGGGATGTCTATCGTATGCATCCAACACAACGAGGTGCAGGCATAACCCGTGCAGGGGTGAGTATAACGATACTCCGTAGGGACCCTAAGACCCTCAAGCTCTAACAAAATACAACAAGGATAAAACCACAATATATGAAACCAACAGATAACCCCACTTAGGTATATGCCCATACATATACCTAAGTTATCAAGTTTTCCATCTCAATCATGAGGAAAACAAAAAGTTACTGACTCAGCTCACACATGTATACAACATTTGTAGAGTGATAGAGATGATTGGATGTAGCCACTGAATCATCGTCTCAATCGAACCCACATAAGATCCAGGTACATTAATCAGATTTGTCGAACCCACAAAGGATCCTGGAACAGTAATCAGAGCTGTCGAACCCACATAGGATCCAGTAACAGTAGATAGAGCTGTCGAACCCACATAGGATCCAGGAACAGTAGTCCGATTTGTCGAACCCACCCAAAATCTAGGTATAGTAGTCAAAGCTGTCGAACCCAAAAAATGATCCAGGAACATTAGTCAGAGATGTCGAACCCACGTGGGATCCAAGAATTGTAGTCATAGCGCAACCATCCACAAGGTTTCGTACAAAGCATGCTTGATTCGGGGAGGGTCTGCTCCTCAATCCAAGTGTCAATACATCAACTACCACAGAGTCCCACAAATAGGTATCCCAATGGTCCTCTATATCATAGGGGTCTCAACACAACAGACGACGCGTCAATTTGATTCCCGATCTATGAGTTATTAGCCTTTTAGTTCCGGGGACCCGGTTGGATTCGTGCACAATCCAACCTGACCGTAACTCAACTATACCCCGAACTTCAGTGGGGTATACTCAAAGGGACTGTCACACTCCAATATTACCAGTTTTGCTGATGGTTCATCAAATGAACGTTCGGTGCAAAAGATATGGTCAAAAGAATGTAAAGGGTCACAGTGGGCCTGGGTCCAGTCTGACCCAGCCCAACTTAGTCTAGGCCGACCCGTTGGGTTTGGGCTGGCCCGCTGGGCTCAGCCTAGCCGACCACGAAGTCCATGAGTAGCACGAGGGCGTGGACCAGCTGTAGGTCGATATAAGTACAGTTCGGCCCGGAGGCGCCGCGAGGGGCGCGGAAGGTCGGATCGGCTAGGCGCGCGTGGGGCGTGGCTCGGTGGCTCAGCTCGGATGGCTGAGGCCGGTTCAACCAGAGGTGGCACACAGGCTAGCGCGGTTCGAACAGGAACACGGGAGGTGGCCAGGAAGGATGGGAGGTGGCTGGGTAGGACGACAGGCAGGTCGGCGGGCAGCTGGGAGGCAGTCGGGCCGACCGGCAGGCGGCCGGGAGGTGGCTGGGAGGCGTCCGGGTAGGCCAGCGGGCTTCCCGGAGGCGGCTGGGCAGGCTGGTGGGGCGCAAGCTAGTTCAGGGCTGCAGCTCGGCTCGGTGAGCGGCATGGCCGGCGGGGACTCGGCCGGGGCCGGTTCGGCCAGTGGCGGTGCGGGACGCCGCTGGGCCGATGTGTGTCACGGAGGTCACGGGTAGCGTGACCTTTATCATCACTGCCTTCGTCGCCTCGTCGCCATGCTGAAGGATATCACAAAATATATCGACGGGGAGTGTTGGGCCATGTTATTTTGGCCCACACCCTCCACGTTTAGGGTGATAGCAATCAGTCCTTTAGAACGAACCACAACAATCTACCTGAAAAAATAAAGGATCCTTGTTCTTTGTTTGAAAGAAAGGAAGATCGTGAAACTTAAATGAAATAAACCCCCTACCTTTGATCATTGTTCGATGATGAAGTCGTGGAAAGAAGACGAAGGAGATCATCGTTCATCGCGTTCGCCACACACTTCCATTCCTGAGCTACATCAGCTCGTTGATGACGATGCAGAGGGAAGGTCAGTTGAAGACGTCCAACGTTTGTAGGATCCGAGGATGAAGGTCAATGGATATCGTTGTTGGCGTTCATCGTTGGAAGAATGCGTTCTTAGTTCTTCGATGGCGAGAAATTTTCTCTTGTAACACCCCAAGCTTCCATGGTACGCTTTTCTTTGAATAATAGAGCAACGTGTGTTGTACGCAACCTCGTGTTCTAACACACCGTGACAAATAAAGGTAGCAGTTATGAATAGTAATACTCACTTTTTGAAATTATATAAATTTTATATTTCAAAATGGACTTCATTTTTGGATTCAGAATATCGAAATTATCCTATGTTGAATTTTTGGTATTTTTCTGAGGACTTCCAATTTTTTAGGAATAGTGAAAAATACTTAAAAACAACTTTTTTAATAAAAATAATATATAGTGATAAATTATACTATTTAGTGGTTTTAAAGTATAATTATAATATATTTTTACCATTTTATCCAATGGTGGTCATTAGAATTAATTTCACTTTGAAATTGGACGTAAACAATTGTCAATCTTTTGATATATATTGTTTCTTAAAAACACACTATTTGTTGTGACAACGGGAATTAATTATAAAAATTAATTAATGCAACTTATATGTTTGTAATTTTTTAAAATAGAAATCATTTTTGAATTCGGAAGATCAATTATAGCTTAGGGTAAAAGTTTGGCATTGTTCTGAAAAACTTCAATTTTTGATGAATAGTGAAACCACTAAGTGGCAGTTTAAAAACTGATTTTTCGTTTAAATGAAACATTACCACTTCTATGATTTGATTTTTAAAAATATGACATACATGGTTGTCATTATAAAGTAAAATGTGGTTCAGTGGGATTAAAATAATGTTTTTTTGAATAGTAACTTTTAAGTTTAATTAATCGCGATTAAAGGTAATTAGTGAAATTTAAGGTAAAAATGATATTATAAAAATAAGAAAATACCTTTACACTTGTTCTAACATTATTTGATGAGTCATGTCCAACCAAGAAAATCCAAGGGTCAACTTGGGGACCCCATGGAGCCACTTGGGTAAGAAAATGACAATAATAACTTTTTATTTAAAGTAAAAATAAAATTGTCAGAAACATTTGTTGTTTTACTAAAACAATTATTACATTGGGTTATATAAGTTAACTTTTAGACTATAAATATTAATTAGAAATATAGAAAGATTTACTACATCATTATATTTTTTTTATAATTTTTAGACATTAAATAAATTATATAATTTATGACACAATGATGATGCAGCGATTACCTAATTAATTAACGATTTAAATAAAATGAAAAGATAATGTTAAATCTAAGACTTAAACTTGTCCAAAACATATTGTATGAGTAGATTTCAAACCCTTATTACCTTATACTATAAATATATCATTGTGGGACCTCTAAAATCCGAAAAGCATTTCATAATAATGTAATATTTCATGACTTTCGAAGAGTGCCCCTCCTCTCCTCTTATAAAAGGCCCCCACCACTACCACCTTATTCACACCTTCCAAGCCACTTGTCCAGTCCAACCTCTTCCCAAATACTCTCTCAAACTCCCTCTATTACTCCTAGATTCCTCACACTGGGCATAATTCTTCCCAAGGAAGCCTTTGGCTCAAATCAAAAAGCGTTACCCGATTTTAAGGTAATGTCTTCTCTTATGTTTTTTTGTTTTATTTTGCGTCTCCAACCCCCTAAACTCTTTTATTTATTTTATTTTTTATCAAAACAAGTATCTTAAATATTCTAGGATGTTTTTATTAGAATGATTTTATTAACACTTACACACACCTTCGTCAAATGGTTAAAGAACATACTGTTTCTGTGGGTGGTGAATTACTACCTCAAGAAACAATGATTGTTCAATATTTTTTTAACACCTCTCATGGTGGCCATTATGATGTCACTATATTTATATATAATATATATTATGTTTATGTTTTACTTATGCTTATTTATTTCTCATTTATGGCATACCGTTATGATTTCCATTATGGGTAAACGCGATAATTTCATTTTAGGAAGTGCGGACTATCGCCCCCTCAAAGTGATTTGAATCGTTAATGCCATATGTGGGATGTATAAAGGATGGATTAAATGATATTATATATGATATTATACTGGAATTATAATACACATTTATATAATTATTATTTCATTCCATTAAATATGAAATAGAAATGAAAGTGGCATTCATGCGTACGTACGGCTTACTGTCTCCATGAACGGTGCATTTCATTTTTTTACCTCTAAATGTTACGTAATATTATGAATGAACGTATATACTGGATATATATGACATATATTATATCTAAATAATTAATATAATTCTGGATATAATGGATATTTTACCACATGAACAACTTGTAATTATAATAAGTTTATTGTTGACTCAAGTACCAAAGATCGATAAAATGACTGTTATTAACTTAAATGACTACATAATTTTTGTGACATTGTAATAAGTGATATTAAAGGGATAATGAAATTTAAAAAGGTTCTTAAGACAGTAGAGATTAACTCTAGTTTATTATTCAGGAGATTAAAGAACGGTCGAGTGAAGTCGGACATGAGGTAAGAGAACTTCTTAACCAAATTTTTGTTCTTTGGGTTAATCTCCTAGTTTCAAATTATGTCAGGATATTATTATGTCCTATCTTGTATTTTTACTTTATTTATGTGTAATTATAGTGAATACACATAATAGATCTATTTTATTTAAAAAAATTTCTCTGTAAGGGACTTCATCTCAATCTCCTTTCATTGAGAAATATTTTGTTTTATACACAACCTTCATTTATACGGTGTATAAACACATTTGTCTTTTACGTTTATTCAAAAGGTTTTATTTTATAATTATGCTATTTTTAAATTATTTAAAAAAGATATATTTCTCTCAAATATATGAAAATAAAGTGCAAATGTATACGTATTTAACGCAATCTTAAAAAAGTTTTCAGAAAACCCGACTCTCGAGTGTGGTAGACAGGAAAGGGTGGGGTTGGATCCATCATGGCATGTAATTAGTCGAGCAGTCTCAAAATTAGTTATTTTGTTTTCAAAATCTTGCAATATTTTTTCAGAAAAAAATGGATTATATTTGAGAAATTTTAAACGTAAGTATCTTCTCAAAAAAATGCATTGGTAGGTTTCATGAGAAAAACTAGTGTCTTGGCACGAGGCCTTGACAAAATCTTATTTGTAGTCTTGGCACGAGACCTTGGCTATGTAGTTATGATAGCATGACATTATGAATTCCATCATTATGAAAGTGGTTGTTGATATTGCATGTGATTATTCGACTAGTATAATATCCATGTGAGTACATAAATGGAATTATTTCATTTTACTTTTGCAATATTACACTGATGTTCAAGTTTAAAATGGATTTTGTTTTAGTTATACATTGTCTTAAATGTTTATGTTTATTTATGAAAGCTTCTGTAATAGTGTTATCCTTACTGAGAATCTGACCTCACCCATTTCAATGTTTTAATATTTTCCAGAATGTGAAGAATTATTTTATGAATGACCTACAGGGATAGTCAGAAGGGGATATTAGTATGAACTATGAAGACCATGATATTGTAGTCTTTCACTTTATGATGTAATGTAATTTTTATGAATTTATCTAGTTCATCCAAGGCTACTAAACTAATCGGTCTTTTAAGACTTGATCTTTTGTGATCATGCCAATGTTACGTAATAACGCACCGACTCTGGGTAACTAGGGTCAGGGCGTTACAGTTGGTATCAGAGGAAGTTTAGTACTAACCTTGGAAGCTATATTTAGATAAAATCTAATTAGAGCACATATCCCTAAGATAGAATTTGAGGATTAGTATAGAAGAACTTTCTAGAATTTTGGTATTATAGAGATTTTGTGAGTTTTTCGAGCAATACATCCCTGTCTGGATATGAGCAGGTAGAGGCCACTCTGGAACAGATGTACCTAGGGGTAAAACATGAAAACACCGCTTTGAGCTAGACTTGAACGACAACTGGTGCACGACAATGGGCCTTGCTGCACTCTTGGTTATGATACTCCTGGGGTATATTATTAGGATAATTATCATTTTCTTTACAAACCATTATGAAGGGTTTATGAGTATATAATTCTTCAAAGAAAACATTTTTATGATTATGGATTATATCCACAAATATTTTAATTTATGTTAAGTGTTTTGAAAGTTTGTAATTGTATATTTTGATTCATAAACTAATCTAGTTTATGCCATCGTTTAGAAATGGTGCCTAGTGGGAGGAATGGAAACTATATCAATGCACACACTCCATGTAGGGATTTCGCTCCTGCTCAAAATAATTATAGTGGAGCTGGTTATACAACTGGTGATGATCAGCTTATCACCATACCGGGACAACTCACTCAGGTTACGAATAATAACCTTACTTGTATGGAGCACCCTGATCCGCAACGTGGAGGATCAATGTTAGACCGCTTCATGAGGCAACAACTGTCAACATTTAATGGGGGTAAAAATCCATTAGTAGCTGAGCAATGGATAAACTCCTTAGAGAAAATATTCCACGCCTTGGGGTTCAGCGAATGGGAGAAGGTTGTCATGGAAGTTTACCGCCTCATTGGAGATGCCGATCAATGTTGGTCGCTGATTCAAAACACAAAGGAATATGATTAAGTATCAAGTATGGAATGGAGGGAGTTTAAGGAAAATTTTTTTGAAAAATACTTTCCTCATAACCATCGAGCAGATATGAAAAGGCAATTTCTGAGTCTGAGACAAAAGGAGGATGAGAATGTCACAAAGTATGAGTCCAAATTTACAAGGTTAGCGATGTATGCTGCAGATTATATACGTAACCCAAGAAGTAAGATTGATCGTTTCTTTGATGGGTTAATACAATTTCTTCGTCGAGCTTTAGTATCACAATACTTCTCCTCGTACGAAGATATTGTCTCGCGTGATATCAAGGCAGAAAAGGAATTCTCTAAGTCTTATGAAAACAAAGTAAAGAAAGATAAGAAGAGAATTGTAGAACAAGAGACAGATAAAGGGAAAAAGCTAAAGAAGGATTTTCTTTTATGTGATAATTGTGGGAAGAATCACCCTGACACTTGCCTAAAGGGAATGAGAGTTTGTTACAAATGTGGAGAAAAATGTCACTAGGCTCGTGATTGTAAGAGAAAGAAAGATGCTATCAATGTTGAATGATAAAATTGTAGGGAAATGGGGCATTATGCAAATGAATGTCCTAAGCATCAGGGAAACTTACCATAGAAAAGGACAAGGGATCAAGGACAATCTTATGTTGTTACTATAGTTGAAGTGGAATAATTAATGTATTGGTGCTTTTGGACTCAAGGAATATATTCTGGTTATAAGAATAATGTGATATATATAAGGATTGTACTACAATACTTGTTGTTTTCATTATGGTTTTAATATGATGAAGGTAATCATATTTTTAGTATGTTACAATAAGATAAACTTTACTCTGTTTGGGGAATCTGATGTTACAATTGATTTTGGAATTTAGAGACCTTTTAGAGAAAGTCTGGACAGAGGTATTTTGGATAACTATAAAGGTTGGAATGGATTAAGTTTAACTTTGGATAGTATTGTTTAAGGTTAAAACATTTCTGAAGATTGTTTTTGGAATATTATAATACTATAGTTTTAGGAAAATGACAACCTGCAGGTTGGGGGATAAACCGTCGTGTTGGACAAAGCTGCAGGAATCGAACCCACAACCATAGTGCGACATGACTTTATTACGTACCACTAGCCTACAAGAAGTCCCTGGTTTTTACAAAATAGTTTTCCTAATCTAAATGGTATGTGGTAATATTTGGAACCTTATACAATTAGGATAAATAGAATATTTTTGAGTTCTGTTACCATTTGGAGTGAAAGATGGGTTTTTGGTAAAAAAATTATTAAAGATTGAAATTCTACATGACTAGTATATTTCCTTATGTTCTTAGTAAATCTATTAAATAAATTTCACAACATTATGAAAGGTAACTTAAAACAAAAACATTGTCGGTTAACTTTTCCAACTGGGGATTCAATAACCGTTTAACCAATCAAAAGGTTGTGATTTTCTTATGGTTAACTTTCTCCTAATCCGGTTTTCTACAACTCTTCATCATACCTTGATGGTTTGTTTTTCCACTATATCTATATTTTCATAGAATCTTAGTATGGGCTATCTCAGGTGACATTTTTACTTCTATTTCTTTCTTTTAATGTTTTATTTTTATTAACCTTATTTCCAATGTGGGTTTTCCAGAAATGTATTTTCTATTTTCAACCATTTATTTTCAAAGAAAAATTTTAAATTTTGAGGACGCAACTTATTGAAGGAGGGTAGAATGTAACACCCCAAGCTTCCATGGTACGCTCATCTTTGAATAATAGAGCAGCGTGTGTTGTACGCAACCTCGAGTTCTAACACACCACGACCAATAAAAGTAGTAGTTATGAATAGTAATACCCACCTTTTGAAATTATATAAATTTTATATTTCAAAATGGAATTTATTTTTGGATTCGGAATATCGAAATTATCCTATGCTGAAATTTTGGTATTTTTCTGAGAACTTCCAATTTTTTATGAATAGTGAAAAATACTTAAAAACAAATTTTTTAATCAAAATAATTTATAGTGATAAATTATACTATTGAGTGGTTTTAAAGTATAATTATAATATATTTTTACCATTTTATCTAATGGTGTTCATTATAATTAATTTCACTTTGAAATTGGACGTAAAAAATTGTCAATCTTTTGATATATATTATTTCTTAAAAACATGTTATTTATTGTGACAGCGGGAATTAATTATAAAAATTAATTAATGCAACTTATATGTTTGGAATTTTGTAAAATATACATCATTTTTGAATTCTGAATATCAATTATAGCCTAGGGTGAAATTTTGGCATTGTTCTGAAAAACTTAAATATTTGATGAATAGTGAAACCACTAAGTGGTAGTTTAAAAACTGATTTTTCATTTAAATGAAACATTAAAACTTCTGTGATTTGATTTTCAAAAATCAGACATACATGGTTGTCATTAGTATGTAAAATGTGGTTTAATGAGACTAAAATAATTTTTTTGGTGAATAGTAACTTTTATGTTTAATTAATCGCGATTAAAGGTAATTAGTGAAATTTAAGGTAAAAATGATATTATAAAAATAAGAAAATACCTTTACACTTGACCTAACTTTATTGGATGAGTCATGTCCGACCAGTAAAATCCATGGGTCATTTTGGGGACCCCATGGAGCCACATGGGTAAGAAAATGACATTAATAACTTTTTATTTAAAGTAAAAATAAAATTGTCACAAACATGTGTTGTTTTACTAAAACAATTATTACATGGGGTTATATATGTTAACTTTTATACTATAAATATTCATTGGAAATATATAAAAATTTACTACATCATTATATTTTCTTTATAATTTTTAGACATTAAATAAATTAAATTTTTATGACACAATGATGTTGCAGCGATTACCTCATTAATTAACGATTTAAATAAAATGAAAAGATAATGTAAAATCTAAGACTTACATTTGTCAAAAACATATTGTATGAGTATATTTAGAACCCTTATCACCTTATCCTTGAAATATATCATTGTGGGACCTCTAAAATCCGAAAAGAATTTCATAATAATGTAATATTTCATGACTTTCCAAAAGCGCCCCTCCTCTCCTCTTATAAAAGGCCCCCACCACTACCACCTTATTCACACCTTCAAAGCCATTTTTCTCAGCCAACCTCTTCCCAAATACTCTCTAAACCTCCATATCTTACTCCTAGAAGCCTCACTTTGGGAAGAAGGCTTCCCAGGGAAGCCTTTGGCACAAATCAAAAAGAGTTACCCGATTTTAAGGTAATATATTCTCTTATGTTCTTTTGTTTTATTTTGATTCTCCAACCCCCTAAACTCTTTTATTTCTTTTCTTTTTTAGAAAAACCAGTATCTTCAATATAATATGATTTTTTAGGAGAAGGATTTTATTTACACTTACACACACCTTCGTCAAATGGTTAAAGAACATACTGTTTCTATGGGTGGGGAATTACTGCCTCACGAAACGATGCTTGTTCAATCTTCTTTTTACACCTCTCATGGTGTCCATTATGATGTCACTATATTTATATATGATATATATTATGTTTATGTTTTCCTTATGCTTCTGTATTTCTCATTTATGGAATACCTTTATGATTTCCATTATGGGTAAACACGATAATTTCATTTTAGGAAGTGCAGACTACCGCCCCCTCAAAGTGATTTGAATCGTTAATGCAATATGTGGGATGTATAAAGGATGGAGTAAATGATATGATATATGATATTATACTGGAATTATAATACACATTTATATCATTATTATTTCATTCCATTAAATATGAAATAGAAAAGAAAGTAGCGTTCATGCGTACGTACGGCTTACCGTCTCCATGAACGGTGCATTTCATTTCTTACCTCTAAATGTTACGTAATAGTATGAATGAATGTATATACTGTGTATATATGATATATATGATATCTAAATCATGAATATAATTCTGGATATAATGGATATTTTACCACATGAACAACTTATAATTATAATAAGTTTATTGTTGACTCAAGTACCAAAGATCAACAAAATGACTGTTATTAACTTAAATGACTACATAATTTTCGTAACATTGTAATAAGTGATATAAAAGGGATAATGAACTTGAAAAAGGTTCTTAAGAAATTAGATATTAACTCTAGTTGAGTATTCAGGAGATTAAAGAATGGTCGAGTGAAGTCGGACACGAGGTAAGGGAACTTCTTAACCCAATTTTTATTCTTTGGGTTAATCTCATACTTTCAAATTATGTCATGATATTATTATGTACTATCTTGTATTTGTACTTTATTTATGCATACTTATAGTGAATACACATAATAGATCAATATTATTTAAAAAATGTTCTTTGTAAGGGACTTCGTCTCAATCTCCATTCATTGAGGCATATTTTGTTTTATACACAACTTTCATTTATACGGTGTATAAACCCCTTTGTCTTTTATGTTTATTCAAAAGGTTTTATTTTATAATTATGATATTTTTAAATGATTTCAAAAAGATATATTTCTCTAAAATATATGAAAATCCAGTGCAAAAGTATACGTATTTAACGCAAGCTTAAAAATGTTTTCAGAAAACCCGACTCTCGAGTGTGGTAGACAGGAAGGGGTTGGGCGTGGACCCATCATGGCCTATAAATAGTCGAGCAGTCTCAGAATTAGTTATTTTGTTTTCAAAATCTTGCATAATTTTTTCTGAAAAACACTGGAGTATATTTTAGAAATTTTAAACGTAAGTATCTTCTAAAAAAATTGTATCGGTAGGTCTCATGAGGCAAACTAGTGTCTTCACATGATGCCTTGACAAAATCTTATTTGTAGTCTTGGCACAGGGCCTTGGCTACGTGGTTATGATAGTCTGACATTATGCATTCCATCATTCTGAAAGTGGCTATTGATATTTCATGTTATTATTCAACTATTAGAATATCCATGTGAGTATGTAAATGGAATTATTTCATTTTACTTTTTCCATATTACGCTGAAGTTCAAGTTTAAAAAGGCTTTTGTTTTAGTTATACATTGCCTTAAATGTTTATGTTTATTTATGAATGCTTCCGCAATATTGTTATCCTTACTGAGCATCTGAGCTCACCCCTTTCAATGTCTTAATATTTTCCTGGATGTGAAGAAATATTTTATGAATGACCAGTAGGGATAGTCAGAAGGGGATATGAGTGTGGACTACGGAGACCATGTTATTGTAGTTTTTCACATTATGATGTTATGTAACATTTATGAATGTATCTAGTGTATCCAAGGCTACTAAACTAATCAGTCTTTCGAGACTTGATCTTTTGTGATCATGAAAATGTTACGTAATAACGCACCGACGCTGGGTAACTGAGGTCGGGGCGTTACATCTCTCTTCTCCCAAGTTCCACCAAAAGTCCCATGCGAACCAAAATAATAGATTGAGTTTATCTATTTTTTAGTTGTTGGCCCAAAATTCAAATGGGTTAATTAATTACGTTAGCTCCAATTAATTAATGAAGTGGTTGGCACAAAATGAATGTAGAGGATTTGGTACCATAAATGCTTATGCGTTGGCTCCATTAAGGTGGAAGGGTGGTGGCACCATTAAGTGGGGAGCTCAAGAGGTTTCTCCCCACTTAATGGGGAGTTCAAGAGGTTTTAACCTTGGGTGGTCCCCACTATATTAAACATGAAGAAAAGGTTAGGATAAAGTGGGCCTCACCACCATAACCACTCATGGGTGGTTAAGGTGTGGTGGTCCCCACCTCCAACTCTCCTCATGGAGGCTTCCACCAACCAAATAAAAATAAATAGAAAAATTATTTTTAGTTAATTCATTAATTAGAAACCCAAAAACTATCTTTTATTTTCGACCATCTCCTATCGAGGTGAAAGTCTTCTTAAGCAAATATCGGTGCTGTGACTTCAACGGTGTCCTCATATTTCAATTCTGAGCACAGGTTCAAAAGTTATAAAAACCCGCTCATATGTTTAGTAAACGTGCCCAAACAAAACTTTAGAAATTGATTCTGGGCACACCGGGCCTCAGAATCACCCACCGTCAATTTTTACGGAATCGTAAAATTCCAATTTAATTAAAAAAATTACATTGAAATTCCAGGTCTTTACAAATAGGCGGGAGGATAATCTCAACATTGATATCCTCATGCACCAATATAAGCCAGAATTGGCAGATAATACCAGGATGTTTTTCTCCCCACACGCTAGCCGAGGGGAGAGTGGAAACCCTTTTGATTCATCCAATTTTGAGAGTGAATTGGTTTGGGGTATGTTACTCCAAAATATTCAACACACCTATCCTGGACATGAGAACCCCATCCCGAAGGGAGATCTTGTGTGACTGTTCATCTAAAGAGCTACCGCCATCTTCAACAATTGGTCTAGTTGCTGTAGGATAAGGTATAAAATTGAACGGATCAGACCAGATCAACATGTCAGTGACCTCATCAAGGCCTAATGGTATTTTCTCAACCCTAGAGATGTTAAGTGGCCTAGGGGAAATAAGGTACCATGGATACCATAAGTGTTGTTTTATCTATAGTAGTGGAAATTATCCCTTATCTAGTTGAATAAAAACTAGAATGGATGACCAATTCTATAAGGCATTTTCCCTATTGAATGTGGTTCATAAGCTAGTAAAGTCATCTAATAGAAGTTAAAGATCTATTGAGAGTTTTTCCATCTTCTAACTGAGTATCCATCATGAGTGTGATAACTTTGATTCCCAAGAAAGCATCCCCAGCTAAGAAAATCCATCTATTCATGAAAATAATCATAAAAATCACTAGCCTAATTCTACATGATTTATACAGAATCACATGATTTCCTCATCTGGTATATTCTCTAACTTATAGGATTTCTCAATATGAGCCGGTGCATTTAGGGACCTTTCGAGAAGGGAATTAGTGAGATCGTATTACGGTCGGATGAGCTCCACTCCGATAGAGAAAAAGGATGATCACGTCTTTAAAGGAGATGACTAAGTGAATATTAAGATCCTTCATTATATTTTCTTCCAAAATGTGGATCATATTCTATCCAATTTTTTTTGTCTATGTGGGTTCATCCAAGACATACGTTGCAGGAAGGAACTCACCATACATTTCCCCGAGGGTATCCTGCATAGTCAGTAGATATCACAAAGGCTAATTCCTTATTTTATGTGAGATAGATGAAATTAATTGGTATGAGGGAACCAATGGCTAATCAGTTATTTGATAATATCTGACAAATGGAAGATTATGAACTAAGAAAATACATGGCCTCATAAAGACCTATAGTATATACCTTGTCATAAAATTCTGAAAAACTCTATCTAACCCAGAATGGCCACACCCATTCATAATAAATATTTCCACTAGGACGCATGTACCATTCCAATATTCGACTACCAACTAGATTATTCAATAAAGTGAAAAATATGCTCGAATAGATTTTAACAATGGGTTGGTGGGAGAAATTCTGTTGGTCTAGACTGAGAGGGGAGTTCTCCAGCATATAAGATAGCCATTGGACCATTCTACAAGTAGTTATCCATCCTCACAAACCATAATTTTAATAGAATATAAGAAAGAGGACACCCATCAAGATATAATATTGTAGTTAGAGTAAGGACTCTAAACATACTATAGTAGGAAAAATCGTTATAGGGGAAGACAATGTGATAAAGGATAACTTTGATGTTCTGCGAGAGAATCCTCTTCAAAACCACATTATAAGAATGATAATGATATTAAGAGTTTTCTAAATAACATAGAAATAATTCCCCTCTTACCAGCTATATCATAAGATTCATGGAATCTAAAAACCATCTGAATAGAATTAAATAGCATATATCTGACAAATGAAAACACAATCTCTTCAAAAGAGATGCGTGATCCCAGAAGCACCATAAAAACCACATAAACCACAAGGGGATTCACAATAACATGACATAATTCAATTATTTTGAACATCATGACCCTTGGAGTTCTCTTGGACCACATGACCCAAAAGATATATTTTGACCATATGAGCATTCATAAGACACATGATCACGTGACCCAAACATGGCCACATGAATGACATGATAGTCAACTGATCATGATATCAAACCAGCAGATCCTATAAAGCCTATAAGATGACCACACTACCAAGGACTTAGTTTGAGGGTAAATAAATTACTGAAGATAGAATCATGGTTGATTTGAACAAGTGTTATGGAAAAGAAGGGCTCTTGAATAGATGTTTCAAAACAGTTATCATGAACTAGTCATCTAAAACAGGTCTCATGAATAGACCTTGAGGAGAGGTCTTATGGATAGGTTATACAATCAGTTCACGAAGGAGATTCTTGTGAATAGAATCATATGAAAAGTTCCTGCAAAATGTATCATGCCAAGATGAGTATTGAAAGATTTTTGGAGTGTTAAAGTAGTTGGTGAAAGAGATGCTCCCTCACCCCAATTTATAGGGAACTTTGTGGAATACCATTAGTCACTCAAAATACTACACACCATCAAATAAATCATTTTTGTGAAATCCACAAGGACTCAGGAAGGTATTTTCATTCCTCCAAACCAATTCCTTATCCCTATAGAAATTTCTCTTGAGGGGGGGGGGGATTTATTGACGCACCCTCTAAATCATCAATAACAAATCTACAAGGGAAGAAATACCTGAAGTATAGGAATTATTTTCTCCACAAAACAATGGAATAGTAGTTGGGAGAAACATGTGGATTACAAGATCACATGACCTTCTGAAGGTCATATAAATTGGTCAAGCACATTGTATAATCTGATTGAGATCACATAGATCCCCTTTGACAAGAATTAATGTACTTATAAAGGAATCCTGATAAACATTGGAGATAATATGGTGTCTTTCAGATGAGTTCCTCCACACCCTATGACTTTTCAACCAGTATTCTCTTGAAAAACACTCAATAATCCTTATAAAATAAAGGAATAAAATATTAAAAATGTGTAGACCTTATGAAATAATTAATCTTCATGTGACAAGATCTGGTGGTTTTCATGAAATTGAGAAGCCCCTTTGAAAAGAATATTTCTTCATTGTGAAGGCATCCAGATAAAAATTAATGATCATTTGAAGGCTTCCAGACAAACTCTTCCAGTTATATGAATTTTTAACTAGTGGGCATTGAGAAAATAGTCAATAAAACTTAAAAAATAATGGAAGAAAATATGAGAAAGTTGGAGTACTTATAGAGATTTTGATCTTCATGTGGCGTGCTCATGTGGTTCGAAAGACTTCACATAGCTGATTTTGAAAAGACTGTTTATTCTTATAAAAGCCGCTTGATGAATGTTGGTGATTGCGTGAGGGATGACAAGAAAACTCCTCCATTCCATGCGACTTTTCAACCAACGGATGATGTAAAATCATCCAAAATACTTGTAAAATAAAAGGTGAACACATTCAAAAGATGGATACCTTATACGACTATTGATCTTAATATAACGTGCACATGGGGTTCTCAAGATCCCACAAAACCCCTAGAGACATGTTTATCTTTTCACCAGAAATCTTGTTGAAATATCACTTTACACATATGAACGGTCTTAAAAATGTCCATTCACTACCCCTATGGATCCATTTCGAGGAACAAGAGGGTTGTCTATGATAATGATTGTGCATCACCAAGAGACCATTTATTGGTCAAATAATGAATCACTGATACAAAGAGTGACTATCTTTTTCAAGAGTCTCACAACATCATGAGACCCCCTTCACTTGTAAAATAATGTTTGAAATAAAAGGGTAAAAGTTGAAAGCATCTAGAGGAGTGAGGACATGTTGTCCTTTATGTGAAAGGTGTTATATTCATGGGGAAATCATAATTGATCACATAAGGACCCCCTTAAAAATAGAAAAGTATCAAAAATTCCCCTAGATATGTCTCGATAATATCATGTAAGCCCTATTGATAAGATATCACCGTCTCAAAAAATACCCTAGATGAATTAGATTTGATCTCAAAAAAGCCTCTCCATAGGCATCCTGATCTTTTGAAGATGCATAGAAATTTTGGATTGTCCTTTTAAAATATTTTTGAAATGATAACATGGTTAGTTAAAATCCATTTGATGATCCTAGGTCCAAAAAATGGAAATAGTATAACATTCTCATGGTCACTGAATATCATGCAGCACCATGGAAGACCCATTAAATGATCATTTGAAGAACATGTCACTAAAACCCTCCAATGACTCCTACCCAAATCCATGAGATATTCTTCAAACAAGAAAAAATATAAATGGGGTGGTAAGGCCTATAAATCCACCCTAGAAAAAATAATAATCCATGATCCATCATGAACAAGAGCATAGGAGCAGAATTCTTAGAGTGGATAATCACAATATTTCACGGTCTTCCTCCAGGTAAAATCTAGGGAATGACTTAAGTGATCATGCGTCATGAGTATGAGCTTCATGTGGTCACTCATATATCACATGAAGGGCATATGACATGTCATCTTGGTCATGAGAATGTGGCTCCACATGTCAATTTGGTCACATGAAACCAAATATTATCCATCACTGGATAAACATGAGAAACATATGAAACAAAATCTAGGATAAAGACAAAAAAATGGGAGAATTATGAGAATATGTATACAATAATCCACATGGACTTCACCTGACTAACTCATATCATGTGATACCACTATGACATATATCCTATTTCATGTGAATCTCCCTTGATAGGCTATTTGGATCATGAAATTTCCCTTGGAAATGTCAAGAAAGTTATGTTATTCCCTTTTTGAATTCCACCCAAGTCTTGAGAATCCCTTTAGACCTTTCTGCTTTGACCATGTGATGTCCTCTAGACATGTCATAGATGATATGCAGTAGTAGGGGGACATGTCAACTAGGTATTATGATGTCACCAAGACAAGCCAACCTCGATCATGTGACACCCTCTGGGAATACCATCAGTTTCTTATGAAACCCTCCAAACATGTCATCTTAGACCATGATATTTCCTCTTTACATGTATCCTAAAATATGTGGTGAAACTAGGATAAGTTAGTAAAACACTGATAATCCTTTAGACATTCCATCCTTGATCATGAAACATCCTCTAAACATGTCATCCAAGTCATATGACAGCCTCTAGACATTTCATCCATGGTCATGTGATGTACTCTGTACAAGTCATCTAGATCATGCAACACCCTCTAGACAAGTCAACCATGATCTTAAGATGGTATCCAAACATCCCATTCATATTATTCAACATCATTTGTAAATGTAAACCGGATTATGAAATTGCACATTGACATATCCCCTGGGAACCAATACTTTTCTAGACATCCTCGAACATATCAGGAAAACAATCAAAACATATTGGGAAGATAATTAGGTCATGTCATGGAGACATCTTGGGACATTATAACCTAGTCCAGTGGATATATTAGGCTAGCCTCAGTGTGTAATCTCTGATCAAATTGAACTATGATAATTAGAGTTCCTATTATAATCGGGATACATATGATGCCTTTTTATAGCCTAATATCACTTGGGAATCTAGTTCTGTCTAAATACCTCAGTGCAACTGACATTTGAATCATCATGACCCAATATTTCTCATGGACTGATCATTCTACCTCTTGAACCACTGGATCAAGAATGAAATTGAAATTTGAGATCTCTAATTCTTTTTATATCCAGAATATATAGGACACATTCTTAAGGCTCTATGTCACATGGGAATCCTCTTCGGTGTAAGTCCCTCTATGTATCTGACATTCCAAACATTATAACCCAATATATCCCTTAGATTGATCATTCTTTCCCACACACAATTGGATTGAAAATGAAACTAAACTATTAGAAATATAATTCCTACCATAACAAAGATACGTAGGACTCCTTACTAAGGCCCAAGATCAAATAGGGATCCACCTCCGTGTATGTCCCCCCATGTCTCTGACAATCTAACCATCAGGACCCAATCTATCCCATTGGATGATCATTATTCCTCATCCACCAACGGATTGATAATGAAACTAAAATATGATGACACTGATTCTTTCTATAACCAATATATATATATGGTTCCTTAGAATAATCATAGCTCTATATTAAACATCAAAAGGGATACCCCAGCGCATAAGCCCCACATCCATATGCAGTGAGAATGATTACTTTCTATCCCTTGTTCCTCACACAGAGAAAAAATCACATGTGATTAGGGATTTTCAATAGTCACATCATTCGCATCATGAATCTCCACCATTCAGGGAAGCTTCATTATGTAATTCCCAATTAGAGGAATGATATTACTACCCCAATAAAGAATAATCCACCCTAGGGAAACTCCCAAGGGCACGATCGAACTCTGATGACTCTGATTCCTACCATAACTAGGTTACATAGGATTCCTCTATGAAGCTCGATATAAAAACCAAATAAATAAGTCCCCTCATATATTTCCTTTTTTGGATGAAGTTACATGGTTTCAAAGAAATACATTATTTTTTAAGCCTTCAATAATCATTATACATAGGACCCCTCATAGAGGTTCAATCCCATCCTCAAGATATTAATTGCCTCTAAGGATGGTAGTAAACTCTAGAGTGATTGAATATATGGTTTCAACATATAATCATCTTTCCCATAATTTTAAATGGATGAAAAAACATTGGATATATATAGATGAACTCATCTATAGCTCCCCCCTTACTGATGGAAGGATTCAACACTTGTTCATTTTCTTAGAGAAACTAGTCCCGTATTGGGATTACGAAGAGATTCTCGAACAAATCTTAAATCTATAAGAGAGTGCTGGAGTAGGAAAAAATTCCCCAAAAAAGGGTCTGATGAGCCCGACCTCCCATCCCCCTGACCAATGTGAGTTCCTAAGTACTGTTGGGTCTGAAACCCCAATTGATGGTCTACCTTTAAAAATATATTCCATACTTAGTCATGGATGTGGGAAAATACTGGGAGTTTCTATGGAACATAAAAAATGGTTAAACTAACATGAGTAATTGTTAAAGATAGTGAATGTCCCCAAATTTTCTATCAGGAATATCCACCCATATGAAAAAATGGTGGATCCAACATGGAATCAATTAGATCTCATCAAACTATTTTGTTCCCACAACACTTGTGATATTTCGAACAAAAAAAAAATGGTGAACCAGACGTGAATGATTTTGCAAGACATTTAAACCCCCATAATCGGCCATAAAAAAAATCTATCCACATAAATAAAAAATGGTTGACCTAACATGGAATCATTTAGTTCTCTTCGGACGATTTTTTCCCACCATGCATGTGATCATTTGAATGAAATTGACCTAGAGAACTTTTAAAGTGTGAAAACAAGACATGAGAAGTTTAAACTTGTATATTGCACATCATGACAACACTATTAATAATGTGAAACCTTTATATGGGACTAAAAATGATAATATTTGATGAAATTTATGTCAAACTACCCTTTTAAATCCCAGGGAAGCCCCGTTATGACCTAAGACCCATTAAAATGTAAATCTTTGATAGAATGAATACTAATTGAAGCATATAAATAGATGGTTAGGGAAGAGGATAAAGGACATCAGTTCCACAGGATCTACTGCTTCAGTACACTATTCAATTTCTTCCCATTTAGATTGTTTTTGTTTTAATATATTTCTTTCTTATGTAATTACATATTCATTATTTTAATCTAAGTGTTTCCCTACTCTTCTTCGAAACTATATCCTCATTCAATCTCAATTTCATTCTATTTTCCAACATTCTGTCATGATATTATTCACATAGAAAAGATAAGAGACTAATGAAAGTATTGTCCTTGAAGAAGGATTCTTGGAGTTCTTAATTATTATTATTCAAATACTAAACTGTTTCAATTTAATTTGTTGTGAATGAGAATGAAGTTCATGGGTGTGGCAATCATCCACATTGGAATAAATCTCACATTCATTCAAATTTTCTACAAAAAGGAGGTGAAATTTGGTGTGATGAAGAGGGTTATTAGGAATTCTCTAAATTACACTCATGGAAAGAAATAATAATCCAACTATAGAGGAATAGATTGTGAAATTTAATTTAATAATGAAAGAACCCACATAACCAAACGCTAAGACCAAGACCTTTATTTATGACTTGCACTTTGTATGCATTTTCATTTTCATCTAGGTTTAATATTTTTATACTAAATTTTATAAACTCCTAAAAACATAAAAATAATTAGATGAGATGAATTGGAATTAGTGATTTAATTGATAACAACACTCCTTATGTGGAACAACCTCGGTCAGCCTCTATACGACATTAGGAAAATAAAAATAAGATTTTGGACCACCGTACAATAGGAACATCACCCCTCTTACCAAATGTTTATATTATAAACCAAAATTTGATCTCTATATAGTCTAGCATATTTTCTAAATAATAAAAAGTAACTTTTTAATTAAAACATTTAATATATATAAATATGTTTCTGTAGAAAAATATTATTTTCACCATTAAGTGTACTTATTCTAATATAAAATTAGTTACCAATTAAATGAGTGATAATATATTTTTTAGGTGTGTAAAAAAATACAATATTCATTATATAAAATTTTTCAATTTAATTTATTAGATAAAGTTTATAAAACATTAATAGAACAATTCTTGTAAAATAACTCATTAACTTTATCATGTCCATTAAAATTAATTTCAGTAATCATTATTTTATTCCAAAAATATTATTAAACTTATTAAATAATATGAAAAACGTTGATCTAAAATATTAAATCCGTATTTTTATATTTAATTTCTACAAGTTATAGAAACCAATTTTTAATATAATATAATAAAAAATGTGTTGGAGTAAAAGCATACTTACGCTTCCAAAACATTAAGCATGAATTTTTTAAAATTCAATATAGTTTTTTTAATGATTTATATTTATAAATAAAACATTTTATATAAAAAATGTTTCAAAAACATTTATGTCATTATTTTATAATGATAATTCCATAAAAGTAACAGTATTAACAAAATCGGTATTTTTTATTATTCACCGAAAAATCAATTATTTTAGGAAAATATCAAAATATCACCCTAAGATAATTCTAAAATTCTTAATTAAAAAATTATGTTTATTTTAAAAATTTTAAACTCTAAAATTTTAAAATTAATATTTTAAATGAAAATACAATATATAAATAAAATATTGTTTTACTAGAAAATTACATTTTAAAACATGAAGAGCTCTTAATCTTATTTTGCATGTATTTATAATTAATTAGAATATTTTTATTTACTAGAGGTGATATTGTTATTATAATATGTCTTGGGTAATATTAGTTTGTTGTTTCATCTGTATAAAGCTATCAAACACATTATATTTATTTAAATGTATGATATATAGTAAAATCTTAAGGCATCACAATAATTATGTGTTGATTACGTCTTCATTGCCACAACCAAACCCAAAATACCCTAAGAATAAGGGGTGAATTATGTTGTGGAGTTATTTTAGGTTCCTAGATCTTTCACCCTTCTTAACAAGAGTAGTGTGAACCTTCCATTATTTTATGAGTACATATTCCTATAGATGCTGAAAATAAAATAGTGGATGCTAATATTTTACTCTTTTCACCCAAAAGGTATAATCAAATGAGCACACATAAACACTATGATGATGTTATCATGTTTTAAAGATATTAAACAAGGCTATTACCTGTCTTAGAGAAATTATCAATTTTGATCTCAGGTGTAGTACATATTCTTTGGTTATCCCACACTTTTCAAACCAAGGTTGTATAAATTACATGAAACTCGATGTTTTATTACAAGAATGATCATAAATTAACAATAAAACACCAAGGGTGTTGACACTGTTATTATCCTATGCCTCATTCTTCTTTAATAACCATATATTTATAATATTTCTCTTATTTTATTCTCTTTCAGAACTACCGCATGTAACACACACACACACACAGATATATATATACATTGATGAACTTTTATCAATGGTTTAGATTACCTTTTCATTCCTTATAAACTCTTTAATCACTATTAGGTATCCCCCCTCTAAATTCAAAAATAAAACCATCCTAAGAATGCCTCTCAAATTCCCATTTTCTTAATCAGTTAATTTTTTATATTCAGGTTAAAGAAAAACATTCATCCAAACTATTTATAATTATTCCCTAAATCATGGATAAAAATTCGACATTTATTCTGACATATATCTTTCATAAATAGACTTATTAAAATATAAAGGATATTTTAGTTGAAATATTTATTTATTTTTTTACAAAAACTCTTGTAATAGTTATTGAAAGCTTCCATGAGACATAAAATTTTTTCTCTTATGGATTATCCAAAAAATAAACTCATTTAATTATATTAAAAACTCTCAATTTTTAATTTTTACACTTTGCAATGAATAATCACATGCCCAGAAGAATCTCCCAGAAAGAAAAGTTTTCGATCAACAATATAACCTACTAACTATACAATTTGAAAATTTAACTTCCATCAACCATGATCATTTAACCATCAATTTCATCAACCTATCGTGCCTTCTGATTGTGCCTATAAATCTACAAAATGAAGAGTTCCAAGACACCATGCCTATTTTAACCAAACTCTCATTGAAGTTCAATCAACCATGTCTTTCTGATTAACTTCATGAAGGGTCCAAACTGTTCATTCCAATTAACCATAAATAAAAATCCATAAAGTCATAGATGGAAAATGTGTTGACTTTAAGATGATTCATGACAAAAAGATACTAAACGATAATTCTTGCTACCACATAGTGATTCTAGGATATTTAATCCCTCTATGTTACAATATGAGAAAATCAACTGTGATACATAATTTACCTTTATATAGAGCTTTAGTTCACCCTTTTGATACATCAATGTATACCTATATATGGAATCTAATATTATTTGAATTTATCTTTATGCTCATAGAGTAGGCTCTACGTCACTCTAAATATACTCACTCTAAATATACTCAAATCACTCAAAACATTCCCATCTATAACCTTAGTAAATAATAATACCTAACTGACAATAAATACAACCTTGTACAAGCCACGGTTCTAAAATTCTCTCCATTTGATTTTTTTTAAAATCTATATACTTCATTCCATACAAAAACCATCATCAAACTCCCGCTAAATAAGATATCTATATTCCAATAGTATAATAACCCTTTAAAAATAAAATGAGAATGGAGGTTTTGCTTGATATTCCTCCTTAAAAATACATCTTAAAAACATATTTCTAAGAAGTACATGAATTAATATATCCTCAGAGACTATGGGATCGTTGAATCAGTGTAGGGGAGAATAGAATACATATATGAATAAATTGTTCACCATAAGGTTTAGAGAAAATATTTCTTCGAATTATCATCCACCTATTGGAATATTTCTCCCCATTGTCACATAAAACCTCTTAAAATGATATACAAATAAATCCATTACAAGGGAAAAAATATACATAAGTTGAGATGGGAAGACAAAAAAACATTTTTAATTAAAATGAGGAAATTTAAGAAAAGATTCAACCAGTGTTTTTTAAATTCCATAATATCTAATGTTTTGGTCAAAATTTATACTACTTGGTGATCAGTACCAACAAATTCCATTTTAAAAACACCATATTCCACTTTATATTTGAAAAAGTGATATAAAATATCTATGTTCTCAATATGATTGTGTTAAACTAGATTCTTTGTAAGATCAATGGCATATTTTTATTATAGTATATAACTATGGGTATTTGTACTAAATCTACTTTATCTTCTAATTTTTACCTCATCCAAATTAACTTAGTGAAAGTTTTTGAAACTAATATATATTATAACATAGAATTTATTAGGGGATTACTCTATTTCATATTTCATATCCATCCTATGAATTTGTTTCAAATAAAAAAATCGCCTCCATTAGTGAATTTCCCATCCACAACATTAGCCACCTAGTTAACATTTAAGAGGGCTAAGAGCTCAGGAACTTTTTTTTCTATAAAAAAATGTTTTCCTGATGTATCTCATTATTCATTTTACAACTATTTTGTTCTATTGTTTAGGACAATTTTGAATTTGGGATACCAAAATGGTGTAATATTATATGTTGGTTGTAAGAACCCAAATCTTCTTTTCAAGTATGCCTTTCCTTTTTCTAGAGTTTCTGAGAAAAAATGGAGTTTCTGGAAATTTTCAAAGTACATACCGTGTACTTTATGAGTACACGCCGTGTACTCTTTTCCCTCTCGAAGCCATGTACTGGCTGTGTCCGGTCCACACACATGGTGTGTAGGTATGATGTGGAGGCCGATTTTAGCGGAGTAACGAAAAACCTAGTACACGTCGTGTACTCTAAAAGTACACGTCGTGTACTTTCTTTTTTTACTAAACGGATCGGGGTCACGCCTGACACACAAAAAGGTCTTCTTATAGAATCCGTTCGTCCGAGGGCACCAAGGATCCGCGAAACTTTGACGAGCCCCCGCCTCTCCGTCCGTTCTCCGATTTGAGCACCATTGATTGCGTTGGAATCACAACGGTGAGATCTCCCTTCTGGTTGAGCCTTGTTTTCCAATTCCATCTCATTATTAAGTTATCATGATTTATGTGTTTACAAAGTTTTCTCAGATCTATGATGTTCTACGGAGAATATGTCATCGTTGTTCACGTACACCGATATCCTAGGATCGAGGTAGGTGGTTTGTGACTTTCTGTAGAAAGTCTTTGAGTGTTTTGGGAAAATTCCACCAATACCCCTGAACGGGGTATTGCGTGTTTCCTGTTTTGGAATGTTATTGCATGCTTTTCTTGATTTCTTGAGTAGAGGTAAATTCTTGTAAATTTGGATAATTTATACTGTGTTCATGTGCTTTGCCTTGCATGTTTATCTTATTAGGTGTTTTGCCAGTTTCCATGCATAGTTATAGGATAGTGGAATTATTGTGCTGTTTTGCTGCTGATCCCTAGAATGATACCCAATTAGTTCTTGAGGTTTACTTGGGATATACATGTGCACTATTCATGTTTATATTAAACAGGGCTGAGAGAACCTAATGTATGGACCAAAGGGAGAATGGATGTAAGGGCTTCTCCAGAGTGTCTTTAATTTATGATGCGAGACCACAGGGGGAATTGGCATTGAGTTATTCCTCAGAGAGTCTGTAGTTCCTCGATGCAGGGCACATGTAGAATTGATGTTGAGTGCTTCCCCAGAGAGCCTTTAGTACGACATGGGACTATAGAGGGATTTGACGACTAGTGCTTCCCCAGAGAGTATATTCTTTAGCTAAACCAGAGGGGTGAGACTGTGTGTACCTCCCAGGGGGTTTCTAGAACTTATAGGTTGAACCATAAGGGTTAGGATGTGAGAACTACCCAGGGGGTTACCTTTGTTTTATTTGTTGTTTGTTTTATACTTGTGTAGTATATGCTAGACTGTAAATTGTAGCTACTGTGTATTTCTTGTTTACTGTTCATGTACATTACTTTACATGTATTCATTGACTATTAGAAACATATCTTTGGGTGGTTTCTTACTAAGAATTTGTCTCAGACCCTGTTTGGTCCATGCTTTGGGCCCAAGAAGACTATGTTGTTGCATGTATAGATAAGGGAAAGCGCCCTTCTACTTCAGGTGGTTGAATTGCTGTGGAGCTGGAGAGCATGGGACCAAGCTACGGCTTGGGATGCTGCTCGAGTTGTTGTTGATTTAGTAATTTGTCTTCATTTGTATTTCAGCACGTTGTTGTGTTTGTTGATTTCCTTAGATACTTGTACCAACTTCATCATTATCATCATTTCTATATATTTATTCTTCTTCTATTTGGTTACATTTATGTATGTTGTTACTGCTTACGCTATTGACCGTTGTTTTCCTTACCTTTTATACCTTACCAAATGTGGGCATAGTTTCTCAAATAACTTACCAAGGCCCTCGTTGTAAGTCGGAAGCCTCTTGCGTTTGGGGAAATGTGATTGAGGTCATGTGGAAAACCGGGAATGGGGCACCAGCGAAGGGGCTCCATATTCAAGTCGTTACAAAGTGGTATCAGAGGTGTTCTTTCCTCTGGATTTATTATTTGGAGCCTTTATCCAGGGGTATGATGGATTCAGTACTTGGTGTTAAGTTGTGCTCGGGAGTAGCTAACCCGTGTACAGAGAAATGCCATACTACCTCAATTATTACAGTTTTTGGGTTTTGAGATTTTACGGTTGATATGATTTCACTTAGAGTGATTCACAAGACTTGTGTTGTTATTGTTGTTGCTATTCTGGTTCTATTTCTATCGCAACCCGATGAAATGACGATATGCCATCTCATGCATTATATAGGCACTTGTAGAAATCACATTCATGCATTATTGCCATGCCATCTAGGGTTCATTAGCAATTTCATGATGTTGTGATAGAATTTGTGTAGATTATGCATGCTATTGTGATAGATGCTTGATAGAATCTCTGCTGCCTTGTTAAGGGATTGTTTGTTTTCTACTTTTCATAAATGAATGAAAAATTTTGATTCTCAAGGTGTTTTGGGCCCTCTTGAATTGAAAATTGGTGGATTATGATCCTCTTTTCTCTTGTCTATGAGTGTGGGAGATTCCAAGATTTTATTCGTGGGGAGTATGGTCCTTCATGAATCGGAATTTAGCACCTCTTTGACTTTTTTGTTGTGTTTTCTGGGCTTCTGTGCAGTTTCTGAGCTACTGCCCAGAAAAATATAGAATACACGGCGTGTACTTTTTGACAACACGCCGTGTATTTTTTATACTGTGTCACTGACCGTGTGAGTAGGGACATGCTGTTGTAGAAATAAATTCAGGAACACGCCGTGTATGGTTGGTACACACCGTGTAGTTCGGAGCCGTGTAACTGGCCGTGTCACTAACAACACAGGTCGGGGAAGCTCGAGTAGAACATTCTGTGTTGTAAAGGAACACACCGTGTAGTCCTGTCCAGGTACCAGGCCGTGTCATGAACAACATGGGTCAACGTTACCTTATCTTATACATGTCGTGTTGTTTTCAGAACATGTCCTGTAGTCTTGTTTAGGTACCCAGCCATGTCACAAACAAAACGGGACAGTGTCACCTTCACTTATACAGGCCGTGTTTGTTCGGAACATGCAGTGTAAGGTTCAACAATGTAGATGACCATGTATTTTACAACACGGGCCACTAAAGCCTTGTCTTGTACACGCCATATTTGTTCAGAACACGTCGTGTAGTCTCGGGTTAAGTTGGACAGTGTGGGTTAGTCGTGTAAAGAGACTCGAGCAGGGGAATAGTTTTCAAGTACACGCCGTGTGTGGGGTCAACACGCCGTGTAGTCTGAGGTGTCACATGACCTGTAGGTTAGGGGTACACGCCCATGTCAGGGGATTAAGAAGACATGCCATGTAGTTTTTATACACACCGTGTAGTCGTGTTTGGTAAACATGTGTGTTTTCCTTCCCCTGTTCCCATTTTGTACTCTTGTGTTCTTTGTCTTTGTTAATTCTAATCTAAGGTGTTCTTTTTTATCTTTCAGAGCTATGCCTCCGAGACTTCCTCTGGTTGTACGTCAGTCATCAGGTAGTGAACAGATGCCAGATATGGCTGATCAGGGACTTCCTGTCGATCCTCCAGTTGGGCCAGCCTTGGCACCGACTGTCATCCCAGTTGCAGGCGCTAATGCACAGTTCAAAGAAGGTTTTATGAGGATGACGCAGACCTTTCAGGGAGCACCGTCTCCTGCCACGACTATGGAAGCCCTGATGTGGGTTTTCTAGTAATAGAATCCTCCTACTTTCTCTGGGGAAGGAGGATCACAGGCTGCTAAGTCATGGGTAGATGCCATGCTGACTATCTTCGAGAATCTGGAGACACCTCCGGAGAGGCGGGTCAAGCTCACTACCTACATGCTCCGAGACTCCGCCAAGAGGTGGTGGGACATGATCTCACAGGTGGGTCAGCAGCAGGTTATGGCTTGGGAGGAGTTACAACGCGTGTTCTATGACTACTTCTACTCGGAGATCCTGAGCGCTGATCGAGCCTGGGAGTTCATGAGTCTAGAGTAGGGTAATCTATCTGTTTTGGATTATTACTCTCATTTTACAGAGCTGCAGTGTTTCACACCCCACTAGTGTGAATATGGGATGTTATTGGCATAGAAATTTGAGGATGGTCTCCGGCGGGAGATCCGCTCACAGGTGAATCTCTTATAGTTGAATTCCATCTCTTCCATTGTCAACCAGGAACTGATTGCAGAGCACAATCTGAGAGACTTCGGAGCTGCGAGCCAGGACAATTCTGCTTCTAGAGCTAGTGTTCCTCTAGTTGATAGCAGGAAATGCCATAGCGAGTCTTCGCGCGGTGACCCAAGGAGGCGAGGTACATCTTATGGAAGCCAGGTTGTATGCTACCAGTGCGATAGGAGTGGGAATACGAGGCCAATGTGCCAGAGGGACCTAGTGCAGTTCCGATCCTGCAGAAAGATGGGTCACCTTCAGCGTTTCCTCTAGGTTTTCTCAACAGTTTCTGGTGATGGGAGTTCTTCCATGACTCCTTGTTCTGGAGCAGCACCATCGGTTTCACACTAGTCGAGGAACTGGAGTCCTTCTGGATGTTCGGGTCGAGGTGGTGGTCAAGTTCATGGACGTTAGTCACCAGTCCTTCAGCGCCAATAGGGAGTTTCAGCTCAGAGTGGTCACGCAGGGTCACATGGTCGTGACGAAGGCCATACCATTTCGGTGGAGTAGACCTATCAGGAGCAGGATCCCAGAAGTTCAATGTACGATTTTAGTAGCCTCAGTTTTATCTTCAGATCTTTTTGATACAGGTGGTATGCATAGATTTATCTTTGTTGCTGTTGTGGAGAGCCTTGGGCTCTGTGTATTTTCTTCTGCAGACTCGTTAACACTAGACACACCTTTGGGGACGACGACGTCTAGTGTACGCCAGTGTAGAGAGTGCCCTCTCAAGGTTGCAGGGTATCGTTTCTTATGGGATCTCTATGTCCTAGAGATGGCAGTCTATGATGTCATCATCAGGATGGACTTGTTGGTTCCCTTCTAGGTAGTCATCTACTGTTATCATAGAAGAATGAGTTTCGTTTCACCAGAGGGTGAGTTTTTTCTTCATAGAGGAGAATGGGATGTTTAGGTGAGTCGAGCAGGACTCGAGCATCATGGGCTAGGAAGGGTGACAGCCCAGATTTCAAGTCTTTATCTGTATGATCAGGGGACACGCAGTTGGACTTTCCTCCAGTGGTCCATCGTTTTAGGGATGTATTTCCAGAGGACTTTTCGGGTTTGCCTCCGGAGCATGAGGTAGAATTTCCTATTGAGATCGTGCCAGGAGTAACACTAGTGTCCATTCCTCCTTATAGGATGGCTACACCTAAGTTGTAGGAGATCAAGAATTAGTTGGAGGATTTACAAGAAAAGGGTTTCATCCAACCCAGCACATCTCCTTGATGTTCGCCTGCTCTATTTTTGAAGAAGGTAGATGGTACCCTTCGGCTTTGTGTGGATAATTGGAAGCTGAACCAGTTGACGGTCAAGAACCGATATCCCTTGATGAGGATCGATGACCTCTTTGATCAACTTCGAGGATCCCGGGTGTTCTCGAAGATTGACTTGAGGTCCGGTTATCATCAGTTTCATGTTAGACCATCAGATATACATCTGACAGCCTTCAGGAGCAGGTATGGTCTATACGAGTATACAGTCATGCCGTTCGGTCACACAAACATGCCTGCAGTTTTCATGGCTCTGATGAACCGAGTGTTCCATCCTTACTTGGACTACTTCGTCGTGGTCTTCGTGGATGATATCTTGGTGTACTCTCACACTCGACACTTCCATGCCACACATCTTGAGATCGTTCTGAGTACATTGAGAGAGTTGCGGCTCTATGCTGAACTCTCGAAGTTCCACTTTTGGATGGAATAGATTCACTTCTTGGGTCACGTCATCTCAGAGGCAGGAGTATCTATGGACCCAGAGAAAGTGAGAGTTGTAGTCTCATAGGAGCAGCCGAAGAACGTTTTTGAGGTACGATGTTTTCTGGGGCTGGATGGATACTACAGACGCTTCATTTAGGACTTCTCACGCCTAGAAGCACCATTGACAGGTCTGACCAAGAAGGGGGCGAAGTTCTTATGGTCAGATTCTTGTGAGTCATCCTTTCAGGAGTTAAAGGAAAGATTTACATCGGCACCGACACTAGTCTGGACAGATCCAGGCAAGAGCTATACTCTCTATTGTGATGCTTCAGGTATCAGACTAGGAGCTGTGCATATGTAGGGAGAAGGAGTCGTTGTGTATGGGTCTCAGTAGTTGAGGCCACATGAGAGGAACTACCCTACGCTTGATCTGGAGTTGGAAGCTGTTGTTCATTCCTTATGCTGTTGGAGACACTATCTTCTGGGAGAGAAATTTGAGGTCTTCACTGACCACAAGAGTCTCAAGTATATCTTCACTCCGCATGATATGAATCTAAGGTAGCGTATGTGGGTCAATTATCTTCAGTCTTTTGATTTCGAGCTTACATATACGCCAGGAAAGGGAAACAAAGTGGCAGATGCGTTGAGCAGGAGAACTCAGATTCAGGCAGTTCAGGAGGCCAGTAGTGAGTGGCAGCTTATGGATCTGTTTTCTGATATGCATTTGGAGGAGCACAATAGACAGAGACAGACCTTTCTATATTCTATAGTTGTTACCTCTTCACTACTTGATCGGGTATGGATGTGGCAACTATCTGACTCAGAAGGCTTAGTCCTGCGGGAGAGTGTGTTAGGAGAGGACCCTCTTCCTGGATGGATAGTGGGAGAGAATGAGATCTTGCATTTCTAGGGATGCGTATGGGTGCCAGCAGACATATGCGAGGATATAATGCTGGATTTTCATTCCTCAGTTTGGGCAGTTCATCCTAGCATCACCAAGATGTATCAGGATCTTCATCGCCAATACTGGTGGCCAGGTATGAAAAAAGATGTTGCTGGTTTTTTCATGAGATGTTCTACTTGTCAGCAGTTGAAAGAAGAGTATCAGTGACCAACGAGGATTTTGCAGCTGTTACCCATTCCGGAGTGGAAGTGGAACGATGTTGAGATGTACTTCATGACTGGGTTACTGAGGTCACCTCGAGGGAGTGACGTTGTTTGGGTTGTCGTCGACAGGATTAAGAAGGTTGCACATTTCTTGCGATCAAGAAGACCATCAGTGTTGATGATCTGGGACAACTGTACATCAGAGAGATCGTTCATCTGCATGGAGTTCCACACTCTATTGTTTCAGATAGGGATGTGCACTTTACCTCTTGGTTCTTACAGGGACTTCAGAAGGCCTTGGGTACACAGGTACTTTTGAGTACAACATACCATCCCCAGACAGATGGCCAGTCCGAGTGCATGATCCAGGTGCTTGAGGATATGCTCCAAGCTTGCATCCTAGACTTTGGCAGTTCATGGGGGAAGCATATTCCTCTTGTGGAGTTCACCTACAACAATAGTTTCTAGGCGACCATTCAGATGGAACCATACAAGGCTTGGTTCGGTAGGCCATGCCGATCACCCTTATGCTAGCTGGAGGTAGGAGAGACAGCTTTGTTGGGACCTCATCTTGTTTAGGAATCTCCAGAGCAGATAAAGATGATTCGGAAAAGGATGGCTACAACACAGTCTCGATAGAAGTCTTATGCTAATTAGAGGAGATGACCTTTGGAGTTCGAGGTCAGGGATCAGGTTTTCTTGGGTGTCGCGCTGAGGTTGGGACACATGAGGATTTGGAGTTAGGGTAAAATTTCACCGCGGTACATCGGTCTGTTTGAGGTTTTGGAGAGAGTTGGGCTAGTCGCCTATCAGTTGCAGCTACCCAAGAGGTATTGGTCCATGCACGACGTCTTCCACGTATCTCAGCTCCGATGTTACTTTTCAGACCCATCACATGTCTTTAAGCCCGAGGGGGTTGAGCTCGAAGCGAATGCATCGTTTGAGGAGCATCCCATCCAGATTTTTGATCGTAGTGCAAAGGTTCTTTGTGGGTGGTCTGCTCCTTTTGTAAGGGTGTTATGGCAGCATGGGAGAGTACAAAACGAGACCTAGTAAAGGGAGTCTGATGTATGATCACAGTGGACGGTGTTGTTCAGGGATTCTTCTTCTACACCTCGCTTGGGAAATTTGGGGAAAAATTTATTTAAGGGGGGAAGTTTGTAAGAACCCGGATCTTCTATTCAGGTACGCATTTCCTTTTTATGGAGTTTTTAAGAAAAAATGGAGTTTCTAGAAATTTTTGAAGTACACGCCATGTACTTTATGATTACACGCTATGCACTCTTTTCCCGCTCGAAGTCGTGTGATGACCGTGTCCGGGCCACACACACAGTGTGTAGGGATGATGTGGAGGACGATTTTAGCAGAGTATGGAAAAAACTAATACATGTTGTGTAATATAAAAGTACATGTCGTGTACTTTATTTTTTTTACTAAATGGACTGAGGTCGCACCTGACGCATAGAAAGGTATTATTCTAGGTTCCGTTCATCCGAGAGCGCCGAGGATCCGTGAAACTTTGACGAGCCCCCGCCTCTCCGTCCGTTCTCCGATTCGAGCACCGTTGATTGCATTGGAATCACAGCGGTGAGTTCTCCATTCTACTTGATACTTGTTTTCCAATTCCTCCTCTTTCTCAAGTTATCATGGTTTATGTGTTTCATATGTTTTCTCAGATCTACGATGTTCTAAGGAGAATCTGTCATTGTTGTTCACATATATTAATCCCCTAGGATCGCGGTAGGTGGTTTGTTCCTTTCTGTAGAAAGTATTTGAGTATTTTGTGAAAATTCCACCAATACCCTTGAATGAGGTATTGCGTGTTTCCTGTTTTTCCCTGTTATTTCCTGCTTTGATTGATTTCTTGAGTAGAGGTAAATGCTTTAAATTTGGATAATTTAAACTATTTTCATGTGCTTTACCTTTCATGTTTTGCTTATGTGGCGTTTTTTCCAGTTGACATGCCTAGTTGAAGGATAGTGGAACTGTTGTGTTTTTTTGTTGTTGAGTCCTAGAATGATAGCCAAGTAGTTCTTGAGGTTTACTTGGGCAATACACGCGTGCTATACATGTTTATATTACACAGGGCTGAGAGAACCTAGTGTATGGACCAAAGGGAGAATGGACGTAAGGGCTTCTCCAGAGTGTCTTTAATTTACGATGCGAGACCACAGGGGGAATTTACGTTGAGTGCTTCCTCAGAGAGTCTGTAGTTCCTTGACGTGAGCCAAAAGAGGAATTTACGCTTAGTGCATCCCCAGAGAGCCTTTAGTACGATACGAGACTATAGGGGGAATTAATGGCGAGTGCTTCCCCAGGGAGTCTATTCTTTAGCTGAACCAAAGGGGTGAGGCTGTGTGTGCCTCCCAGGGGGTTTCTAGTAATTATAGGTTAAACCATAAGGTTTAGGCTATGAGAACTACCCAGGGGGTTACCTTTGGTTTATTTGTTGTTTGTTTTATACTTGTCTAGTATATGTTAGACTGAAAATTGTAGCTGCTGTGTATATCCTGTTTACTGTTCCTGTACTTTACTTGCCATGTATTCATTGACTATTAGGCACAGATCTTTGGGTGGTTGCCTACTGGGACTTTGTCTCACACCCTATTTGGGACATGATTTTGGGCCCAAGCAGACTCTGTTGTTGCAGGTATAGATAAGGGCAAGCACCCTTATACTTTAGGTGGTTGACTTACTGTGGAGATAGAGAGCATGGGACCAAGCTACGGCTTGCGATGCTGCTGGAGTTTCAGTTGCTTTAGTACATTGTGTTCAGTTGTATTTCAACACATTGTTGTGTTTGCTACTTTCCATAGATACTTGTACCAGCTGCATCATTATCATCATGGCTATATATTAATTCTTCCGCTATTTGGTTACAATTATGTATGTTGTTACTTCTTCTGCTATTGACTGTTGTTTTCCTTACCTTGTATACCTTACCAAATGAGGGCCTAGTTTCCCCAATAACTTACCAAGTCCATCGCTTCTAGTCAGCAGCCTCTGGCGTTTGGGGAAATGCGCTTGAGGTCATGTGGCGAACCGAGTATGGGGCACTAGTGGAGGGGCTCCAGATTCGGGTCGTTACATTGGTTCATGTTATCTTAAAATTCAATATACTCTCAATGAACATTATATAAAAATTAAGATAAACCAATTTCCCATATTCATATTTTATAAGCATGGTTACAAGTAATATAAGGGTAACCACAAGATTTGAATTACATATTTCAAACCCCTAAATTATTTCACTCATATACATAACCAATAAAATAATAGCACAATATTATTCTTGAACCACCCACAATCCATTAAAGAAGGTGATCTCACCAATAATAAAGATCTCAAATTATGATTTCATAATGTTGACAAAATCCTCCATTGGTTGTTTTTTGTTTCCTCAAATTATAATTTCATCCACATATTCCAATAACATGAACCCATTTTTATTATAGGTTTTAATTTTCAATTTATGATCAACTCCACATCTTTTAAACTCTATCTTCCTTAGATAACATTAATATCTAGAATACCAAACATAAGGTTCTTATTTCAAGCTATAAAATGATTTGTTTAATTTATTAAATTTATTTTATTTTTCAACAATCAAGAACACCATAGGTTATTTGATGTGAACTTACACTCTTTTAATGCTATTCAAGAATGATTTTTTAAAACCATTTAAAACTATTATATATAATTTTCATAATCACTACTAAGAAAAACTAGATATATTCAAGCAATGCCACCAAAGAAAATTTATCTTCTACATCAATTACCTCAACTTGAGTATACCCCTTATAGATTAATAAAGATTTATTATAATTAAAACACCATTTAAATTCGTTTTATTCAAAAGATATTATTTTCTCCAAAACAATGCGATATTCAGGTTTATCCAAAGTCTCCTAGGACTAATTTTATGTAACGTACCGACCCCTCTAAATGGCTTCAAAGTTTAGCGATACATCACTTGGCCTTAAGTGACATCCCCAAGATGAAAAAAGCTATAAATAAATGTCAAAGGGTTTCAATACATGGGGGGATGATTTACCCTTAAAGAATAAAACCACTATCCAAACAAGACGTAAACAAAAAACCACTATATGATGCATGATAAAATTTAAAGACAACTCAACATTCCATTATCAAAATCATACTAAAAACATGTGATTCCACAGAAGACTACAATAGAAAAGTAAAAAGCCAAGACAAAATAATAACAATCCAAGATAACAAAAAGACTCCAAGCTCCACAATCTTCATGATCCAACTTCACCAAACATCCCATGTATCAAGAATTAGTTCTAAAGATGAGTGGTACATTTTATTTTCCAATGTCTTGGTAAATGATGTCTACAAAAGAACCAATGTTACAAAACATGGGTGAGTACTAAAACTCAGTAGGTTTTACCCAATGACTTCCCTACTCACTCCACTAGGATTGAACATGTTATCAAAATTTATATTAAACAATTTATATAAAAAATTCTAAAAGAGTTTATATGAAAATATAAACTAAAACAATTTTAATTAGTATTCCAAGGAAAACTCACAAATAGTTCTTTAAATCCTTTAATATTCTTTTTTGCATAGCCATTCTATTTCTCATATTCACACCACCAACCATGCATGCATCATTATGAATGTCCCATACTAACAATAGGTCTCTCATTAATTTACCATGTTATCACAATATAATAATTTACCATGTGGCATTACACCTTCGGCACAGAGCGCACGGTCATATTTCAACCAAGCCTTGTAAAATTAATATGAACACTTGTACCAAATAATCCAAAAAACTATTCCAGTAACAACAGTACAAGCCGTTTCAATAAAATAATATTTTTATTGAAAACCATTCTCCAAAAAACCATTTCAAAAATTCAGTAGGGAATTATTTTAAAATCACCATTTTAAAATCAAGAAACTAAACGACTTTGCACAAAAATTCACCACAATTCCATAATTTCACCAAAAACCATAAATCATCACAAGGAGGATTAATATCAGGATTTTAACAAAGATTTCACAATAAATTTCAATCAATTAAATCAATTTGAAACTAATCCAACCAATTTTAGAAAGAGGAATTGATATTGAAGCCACTTACCTCGAGCGTTTTGAAAAAAATGATAAACATCCTGAAAAGCGTCCCAAAATGGGTGGAATCTCCATGAACCCACCTTATATATTTTATCCTATAATAAAGAAACAGTAATATAAAATTTTTTGGAATCCACAACCATTGATATACCCACAACATGTGTATATTTGAGAAAACGATAGTAAGGGAAAAGTATATCTAAGAAAAAACTTCAAGAATAATAAAAAATGATCACATATTGTAAGTAATTAGCTTCTAATCACTAAGGGAAGCCTTCATATCACATCCTAATTGGTGGAAGAACCATCCTTGACCTTAGAGAGATCAAAATCCTGAGTTTGGATATATAAGAGGAAAATGGGGGTCAAATGCTTAAGCTGATCTTGATCCACCTTTTAAGGATCATGATTTTAACTGCACACAGTTTATTTGCACTGTTAGGAAAACTATGTGTAAATTGTGCAGTAGACACTTCCATAAGAATTAACCTCATATGATAATCGCACATGGTCTCTAAACCATGTTTCAACCATGCCTAAGCCCTTACCTCAAAATGTGAAAATCCATTTTTCAAATCACATAGTTTCTACTAGGAAGCTGCATGGTTTAGACAGACCATGTGTCACCCATGCACCTTCTATTTTTCCACTGTCTCACTATTCATGGTTTTATACAAGTGTTTCATGGTTTCTAAAAAACGTGAACCACCCTTGAACCAAAATAAAATCCCCAAAAACACATAAAAATTTCTCTAAACCCTCCCAATATTGACCATTATACTTTATATAGTTAAAATGAATAAAAAGGGTTACTTACAAAAATGGAGGTGCTAAATTTTTTTCACCATTGGTCTTTCCATTCATGTAAAGAATAAAACCATTAGAGTTGTGAAAGTGTTTCGAACATTTTTCTTTCATTTCCTTCTCACATTCCCATGTCTTTTAATGAATTCAACCATGTTGCCACAATACCCACACTAGATTGATGATTACTCCCAGCAAGGCTTTCTCTTGTCTATCCATAATCCACACTGGGATATGTACAAATGGAGCATATGTATCTAGGCTAATGTTATCCCATGTGATCACATGGGTAGGTTTAGGCTTATACTTTTTCAATTGAGTCACATGAAACACATTTTGCAGCACACTAAACCTTGGTGGGAAATCCAACCAATATTCCACCTCTCCAACCTATTCTAGTATCTCAAGAGGGCCTATGTATCAAGTATATAACTTTACCTTCTTACCAAACTTATGATCTCCAAGCCTTGGAGAAATCTTCACGAACACATGATCACTCACTATGAATGACAATTGTTGTCAATGATGATCTGCCAATGAGTTCTAATGACTATAAGGCGTCTCCATCCATTTACTAATCAACTGGATATTCTTTGATGTTTATTGGACAAGGATATACCCATATAGTGAAGTCTCAATTTTTTTCACCCAACATAGTGGAGAACAGAAAGGGAGATCATACAATTCCTCAAACAGAGCCATATGTATCCAGGCCTGGTAGCTATTGTTATACGATAAATCCACTAAGGGTATGTGCGCATCCCATGAGCCATGAAAATCCATTACACAAGCCCAAAAAATGTCTTCCAATTTTTGTATCATCCTTTTGGGTTTACCATTTGTTTGAGGATGATACATTACACTTATAGTCAACTGTTTCCCAAGGGATTTCTTTAATGATTTCCAAAAATGAGATGTGAACCTTGGATCCTTGTCTGATATGATCTAAACTAGTATTCCATATATATTTATAACTTATTGGATAATTTTTTTGGATATATCCATTACCATATGATTTTCTAGAATAAGGATTAAATGAGACAACTCGTTAAGCTAATCCATTATCACCCATAATGCATCATGCTTTCGAAACATTCTTGGGATACCTGTAATAAAATCCATTGATATCCTCTACCATTACCACACTATGATATGTAAATACTCTAACATATCTGAAGTTTACCGGTTCTCTTCCTTAACTTTCCGAAAATTTACGCATCTAGAAACAAACTCACTAGCCTTCCTTTTCATTCCAATCCACCAAAATTTTACCTTTGATACCTTATACATATTTTTTGTTCCTCGATGGATAGTCCAACTTTAACGGTGGTAATCATGAATAATTTTAACCCAATAATTCATAGGTACAACTATACAATCATTAAACCACAACACCAAACTCTCATATATCATCTAGCCCTCAATGGTCTCCCTAGAATTGAGTTATGACCTCATAGAAACACATTCTACATCAGATGTTCGTTCCTCCTTTACTAGCATTATCAAATCCAGATCCACCACAATTTAATGTAAAATTGCTACATCACCTTGGTCTTAAAATTCCACATGAAAGTCGTCTAGTCCCAACATCAACTACCACTCATCTGAAGCTTCTTTTTTCAACTGAACATGTAACTTTTTTCTTAATGCATCATCCACCAAATTGTATTTCCTCTATGTATAAATCAATTCGAAGTCGAAAATTTGGAAAGACTCCATCAGTCTTATTTGACTCAGATTCAAATCCCTTTGTGAGAAAATATGTTTCAAGAATTGATGATAGTTGAACACAATAAATATATCATCTAAGAGATAACGATGCCATGTATTTAAAGCATGGATAAATTTAACTAACTCCAAATTGTGTGTTGTGTATTTTTTAACATTTAACCTTAACTTACTTGATCCATAAGAAAAAACATGGTCTCATTGAATTAGAATACACCCCAACCCAGATCCTGAACCATAACAATACACCACATACCTTATACTAATTCTTGAAAAATTCAGATCAGTGTGGATATAAGGTGATCCTTAGATCTTGAAAATATTTATGGAATTACTCACTCCATTTTAATGGAACATTATTCATTGTAAAATCTATCATTGGAAAATATAACCCTGAAGGTTCATGAAAAAAGTGACAATAATAACCTGCTAGTCCATGAAAACTATGTATCTCAAAGACACTCACCAACTCTTCCCAAGATATACGAACTTATATCTTTTCTAGATGCACTATAACACCTCTTTCAGAAATTACATGATAAAGAAAGCATACATCTTTTATGAAAAAATTACATGTTGATAATTTGGATTACAAATGATGTTATCTCAAGATTTACAATACTATCTCCAAGTTTTTCTCATGCACATCCCTTCTCATTTAACACACCAATATGTTTTCCTAAAACACCACAACAAAAGAATATAGATATCATTAAAATATATAATTCATATATTTCATAAAGACCACTGGTGAATTTGTAAGACCAAAAGGAATTGCAATATTATCATAATGGCCATATTATCTTCTAAAAGTTTTCTTTGGAATATCCTCCTTACGATCTCACAATTAGTGATATCCTGATCAAAATTCAATTTTAAAGAACCACTGAGAGCCCCTAAATTGATAAAAAAATCATCAATGAATGGAAGTGGATATCTATTATTTATCATAACTGGGTTAATCTTATGATAATCAGCAGAAATTCAATGATTTATGTATGTTTTTCTTTACAAATAAGATCAATACTTCCCCTAGAGATGTGGTTGACCAAATGAAACCCTTGTTTTACATCTCTTCCAACTATACATTAATCTACCTTAATTCTATTGTTGTCATCCTATATTATGGATGGAAAATCGTACAAGTCCCCAAAAGGAGATCAATCATAAAATCCAATTCCCTTATAGGTGGTAACCTTGAGAATTTATTGGAAAAACATATCTAGCAATTGATCCATGACTATTGGAAAATTATTATCCATGATCTCTTCAATATATGTGAAATAAAATGTCACCAAACAGTAAGAGGTAGTTCCTTCTACTGGTTCCAACAATCCCATTGCACTTGTCTTTACAACCCTTTCCCGTTTGAAGAGATTCTATGTGTCGTCCTCTGTCACAAAACTAACCATTCCGCTATAACAGTCAATGTGAGACTTCAACATTTTCAACCAATATATACCCAGAATTACATTATAGACATCCACCTCTGAAACTAAGAAATCATATTTGAAATCAGTTACATCAGCAATTATAGAAAATTCTTTACAAAAAAGGTCTCTACATTATCTTTGAAAAAGAGTAGTTTGTTATTTTTTAATAAAAGACATAATATCAAGTTTTAAACTAAGAAAATCAAAAGAATGAGAAAAAAATAAAGGAATGTGATGCACTAGTATCAAATAATACTTGCATCTGGGTAAAATTAAATGTAAGCATAACTCTCCCCATATATGGTTCCACATGATCATTCATAATCACCTCCTCAATTCTATAAAATTACTTCATCACTAAACTTTTTTCCTTGTTTTATAGTAGATATTACCATACCTGAGTAGTCATGGTATTCATAAAATCACCATGGATAGCTATATTATATTGTTGAGATTGGTTCTGGTATCCCCATCTCATCAAAGCATATGATGTATGTGACACCTGAGAAGTTTCCTGAGCACTTGACCTTGGATCACTACAATAATAGTGCTGAAGATTCCCTATATTGTAAAAATTATTGAATGATCTTGTTGGTTCTATACACTCTCTCTTCATGTGGTTGAAGGAACCATAATGGAAGCATCATGATTTTTTATGTGTCTTGGAGGATGATTTACTGATCCAGCTGTCTAATTATGATTCCCACTCACACCTTAGAATTAGGTTCGCCGCTTCCTATTGCTTCTAGCATTAGATTTACCACTGATTCTCATGGGTATCAACATACTTACTCCGCCTATAGCTTCTGATATTTCTTTCTCATCCACTGTCTCTCTATTGGCTATCTCTGTATAGTCAGTAATATAGAGCACCACAATCATCAATTAAATCTTCTGCCTTTTCCCCGATTCAAATATGTGTTCCTTCAAGCCTATACTATAAGTAACTTAGGGTGAAAATCACACTAAATTCATGATTTTTTCACATAATCTATGACATAGAGATTTTATTATTTCAAGATGAATAATTCCATCATTATCTAGATCTTGAACATGTGAGGATAAAATTTTTTACACAATAATTTCTCAAAATCCTCCTAATTAAGGCCATGATCTTCTTTTTTCCTACATTGATAGATCCGACCACTGATGTGAAAGATCTTTGAGCATATACGTTGCCGTTTTGAATTTCATCTCCTCTAGTGTGATGATGAAATTGAAGATACGATTCATCATATTCAGCCACACCTCTACCCTTTCTAGTTCAGAATCACCCCAGAATATGGGTAGATTCTATTTCCACAACTAGATGGAATGTTCCACTTATCTTAGTTCATCCCTCTAGTTCCCTATGTTAATAGATTGAAATTACTAGATGATACTTTGAACAACCAACTAGTTCACATGTATCTTAGGTGAATACATGTTCTCCGTAGCTTTTTCTGATTGGTTTCTAAAACACCTACTGGGTTCCATTTTCTAAACAACCAAAAACTCTATAAGTATCAATATATATTAACTGAAGGCTTAGAGATTTCAAATTTTACCACATCAACTATCAAAATATTGATTTCCAAAATCAACATTTTTCATGTTAAATCAATTTTTAAAACTTTAACGTTCTACTTGAAAATCAAAAAAATTTCAGATTTCCTTCATCAAATTCTTTTTTAAAATATTTCTTTTGAAATCCATTACAAAGGAAGCCACTAATCATGCGAGTGAACCTATTCTCTAGGAACCCATGCATGGTTTGTGCATGGTTTGGAAAACCATGTGGACAAACTGTGCATAGGCTAAATCTTGGGTAATTTTACTTTTTTACCCATTATGTTCAAATTAGTCCCCTCATTCCATATTAGGATTTCCAATGGGATTGACCTCAATTTCTCTCATTTTAGTGATTTTTGATGGCTTAAGCTATGGATCAGGATATCTCCTTCATTTGTGATCCGTTTGAGCTTCTGTTCATCATGTAGGATGTGAAATGGCAAGTACTAGGGTATATTTGACCTATTATTTTTCTCTCTTTCTCTAGACCTAATTATTGAGGTGTGAGAATTTTTCTCTTTTTCTAAGATATACTATCATAGAAGCCAAATAATATGTCAATAATGTAGGAGGAGAGGAATACAATACTAATGTGGATAGTCTATTACTCATCCCTCAAGTTCTTGGATTTTGGAATTGTCATGTGGGGACCTCTGATTTCATCAGTTGTCATTATTAAAGTTATATATCATGCTTATAATCATTAAAACCGTATGGTTTTGATCTTTAGAAATATTATATTAGTTGTTAGTGGTTACACCCAAAACTTCATCCATCCCATGTAGGATGTTATTCCATAATTTTTATTTTAGTGTTTGGACACGTTTGAGCCACCGTTCAAATATTCCTTGGATTGACCATCCTAAGGGTAAACTTTTCTATATTAAATGGATTGATTTTTATTGTGAATTTCTTAATGTAAATTACTATTTATTCTCAACACTTGACCCACCTATGGTATGTTCTTCAACTGATAATTAAATGTGAAATGGGAATGGGAAACCATACTAAGTATATGACATGGACTTATTAAATATAAATGAATAATAGGTTTCAAATATGTAGCACCCCTTACCATGTTAATGGTAGGTAGAGGAGTGAACCTTCATTATTAAAATGCCTTAAATGAATTAAATGAATGGTTGGATGCTACTTGTCCTTGTGATAATAATGATAAGAAAGGCTTGAACCAAATGGGCTTATTAATTAATTATGAATTGATTAAGTGGTTTCATGCTCAATTAGCCTTGTCACATAAATAAAAGAAAATGGCTTGAAAATTATATATCTATTTGTTATAGAAATAGAACTGGACTGATTCGAGCACTAATTGGATTACCAAGGGAATTCCTTAGAACTCGAGGACCCCATTTCGAATTCAAGGATACAACTTGCTTAGGTAGAGACCTACATAGAACATGATATTTGTCTAAATTTGTATGCTCGGTATGACACTGTAGGACCCCTTATGTAGTAATACAGGATTCCTTGGATACAATCCTTGGATACAAAATTGAAAATTAGGTTCCATTATTAAATCCCATCGGGACGAGTCATTGCATAACCCATTTTACCATAGATGAAATCCTTGGACTCGGTGGGCATATTTTTGTGCAATTCCTTGCACTATGATCCTTAGGTTACACTATTACCCCTAGCCAGGATAGAGTTATTATAGAGTTGGTTACCCTTGAGGTCTATGTTAACTTCGTGAATACCTTGGAACTTAATTATTAAATATCATTATAGGATTCCTTGGATACACTCCTAAGATCTAGAATTTACATGTAGGTTCAATGGTTAAATACCATTAGGACCAATCAATACATAGCCCCATTTTACCTTAGATTAACTAATTGGACTCCGTGGGTGTTTTATTGTGTAATTCCTTGGACTATACCCCTTGGATTACACTCTTACCCCTTTCCAAGCTATATTTAATACTGAGTTGGCGACCCTTGGGGTCTTTGTTGCCTTGGTTGCTACATTGGAACTTCACTATTTAATATCATTACAGGTTACCTTGTCACATCTTAGAACCTTTACTATTGTTAAAATGTGACTTAAATATACACTGGTAATAACCAAATAATAAATTGGTTACTTGTTCAGACACCAGTCGAGGGATGAAGAAAGTACATGGGTATTTAGTAATGTTTTACTTCTTTACATATATATACATTCTTATACATAGTTATATTTCCATTATATGGGCAGGATGTTATAGACACCATTGGAGGTGGCCCACTGAGATTTATCTCACACCCACTCCGAGTTCTGTTTGGTACTTGGGGAGGATTACATGCTTAATGGTTTTGACAATGGGAAGCATACATCTTCAAAAAATTGGTTGCTTTATATTTAGGATGGATCTTGATAGTAGATGTTTGATCCTAATATTGGGATTCTTGGGAACATGTTATGTCTACAATCTTGAAACTGAGTTTTCTAGTTTTCTAGTGAAATTCCTTATCATCATCAGTGTTTGTATCCTTTTATGTTAGCCTAGTTATTTCAGTTATGGTTACTATTGTCTCTATTTTTTGTTGTGCCTCTGTTTACTTATATTTATTCCTCTATTTACCATTTTTTATATTTATCCGCTATGCTACAATCTAGTAATGAGGTAATAGTCTCCCCAGAAACACACCCTAGGCCCTCACTAATTGTTTTCATCCTCTAGTGTTGGGGGAGATGCGCTTGAGTCCATGTGGCCCACCGAGATAGGGGAACCTATTAAGAATAAAACCACTAACCAAGAAATCCATAACCAAAAAACTTATATATTTTTCATGATTACATTGAAATACAAATCAATATTCCATTATCAAAATCATAATAAAAAAGTGTCACAACAGAAGACTAGAATACCAATGTAAACATAAGAAGACAAAATGACAACAATCCAAGATAACCACAAGACTCAAAGTTACACAAGCTCTATTCCCCAACATGACCAAAAATCCCAAGTATCATGAGGTTGTTATAAATACATGTGGTAAATTACCATTTCACATGTCCTGGTAAATGAAAACAACAAAATCACCAAACTTGCAATGCAGGGGTGTGTACTAAAACACTATAGATTTTCCCCAATGAAATATCCACTAATTTCACTAGGATAGAAGAGTTAGAAAAATTTATATAAAATAATTATATAATTTTTTTAACTAGTTTCAAACTAAATATAATTTTGTTCCATGTCACCAAATGTTTCCATAAAAATCTATTTTTCCAGAAAAAACCCATGCATGCTTTTAAAACCATTTCAAAAGCTCCTTTTGGAAAAGCCATTACATTTCTCATATTTACACCACCAACCATGCATAGATCATTATGATAGTTCCGTAATGATTACCGGTATCTCGTTGATCTACCATGTATTCAAAATTTAATTATTTCCCTTGTTCTATTACACCTTTGGCTCTGAGTAGAGGGTCATATTTCAACCAAGACTATTAAATTCAATATGAACACCCATAACAAATATGACATAAAAATATTATAATACAGACCAACCAAATCTATTTTAATAAAAAAATATTTTTATAGAAAAAATTTCTCCAAAATACCATTTAAAAAATCCAATGAAAATTATTTTATAATTTCCATTTTAAAATCAAGAAACTAAATCAATTTTCACAACAATTCACCAAAATTAAACAATTTCACTAAAAACTATAAATAATCACTAAAGAAGACTTATATCATGATTTTCACTATGATTTCATAGTAAATTTCGATAAATTAAATAAATATGAAACTAATCCAATAAATTATACAAATAAGAGTTGATAATTAAGGCACCTACATCAAGAGTTTTTTAGAAAATGATAAACTACATGAAAAAAATCACGAAAATGGGTTGAATCTCCATGAACTAACCGTAGATCTCTTACACTATAATAAAAAAACCCAAATCCAATCTTATTTGGAATCAAAATCCATAGATCTACCCACAAAGGGCTTATATATGTGAAATAAAGAGGAAAAGATTAGTAGATCTAAGAAAAATTTTAAAGAATGATGAAGAACAGTCACATACTATAAGGATTGGTTTCTAATCACAAAGGGATGCCTTTAGATCAACTCCAGATTAATGGAAGAACCCTCCTTGACCATTGCGATTGGAAAATAAAGAGTTAGGGCCACATAGGAGAAACAATGAGGGGATAAATGCTTAAGTCTACATAGATCCACCTTTTAAGGAGCTTGATTTTAACTGCGCATGGTTTAGTCCCACTGTTAAACAAACTGTGTTATAACTAGGCATTAGACACTACCTTAAATATGTCCCTCACACTATTATTTCACATGGTCTCCAAACCATACTCCAACTATGCTGAAGACCCTTCCAAAAAATGAAAAAAATCCACTTTTCAAAGAACACAATTTCTATTAGGCAGCCACACGATTTGGACAAACTATGTGTCACCTGTGTGCTTTCTCTGTGGCCCCTGTCTCACTATGCATGGTTTTATACAAGTTTTGAATAGTTTCTATAAATCATGCACCACCCGGTCATCTGAATAGAATCCCCCAAAACACTTTAAAAATTCTCTTAACCATCCCAAACATCACTTGTATACTTTATATAATTAAAAATCCTAAATAAGGGGTTACTTACAAGAAATAGATGGTGCAACATTTTATCTATCAGATCTTTCTCCTCAATCATATCCTCCTCCCAAACCATATCCTTAGCCACTTCTTAAATTTTTCTCTCTCCAAAATTGATAATAGGGTTTCATTATACACAACCTTCATCCCATGTATTTTTATGGGTATAGTATTGTCTCTAATAATATTTTATAGATCAAATTCCATCCTCTTTTTTCTTCTTTATGATGTAGGATTTATTTTTTTTCAGCCATAGGTTCTTCATGAAATTCTTCTTTCAAATCCCTATCTCTTAGAAAAACATCCAAAAATTTTATACTTTCATATTTTTGTCATTTCCTTCATACCTATCATTCTAAAATAACCCACTAATATTTATCTTTCTTTATCTTAAATAAATATTAAATAACTAATTTCAACTATCTTGCCCATTTTTTTGAAGAAATCATACCCTTTTCTTTTCTTTGAATATTCAAGAAGGAAACCTTCATCCACATGATCACTATATTTCCTTTGACATTCTTAGTTGTTCAATATCTATCACATATTTCTAAAAAATTAAAATTCATTAAATATGGATTTCAACCATACCAAATCTCATATGGATTTCACTATTATCTATAGGAATGTCTTAAATGTAAACTGAAACCTAGAGTTCTTCCTTCCAGTAGTGATGTGGAACATCAAATTCAATAAGTAAGGACTTTTACATATTTTTCACCATCATATTTCTATGTTCAACATGTCTATTTTTCTATTAAGTTATTACTAATGATACCTCATTCTTGATCCCAAGATTTTCAAGATTATTTTCAAACACAATAAAGGTATTCACAGTTACTATATCTGATCACTATGTCTTGATAATATGTCTAGTCTCATTTTCTGCTCAACACCTATATCTCATCATGAAATATAATACATATAATTTTAATTATAAATGCATAAAACATACCACAATGATGTATTAATTGATAGAAACTATAAAATATCTTATCCCATATATATATGAAACTTTCACGGGACAACAGTCATCTATTTCTAGTAGGTGAAGAGGATCTGATTATTTTTTTGTAGGGATAACACACAATTGTTCCTCACAAGCACACCCCACTCGTAAATTCATTATTTTACTTCATGTTTGGAATATTAGCTAGTACCTTCATACTAGACATATTCTCCATTATTTTTTGATTTAAATGTCCCAACCCATGATAAAACATAAAATTACTTCATTAACTATAAAGAAACATGCATTTTTCCTAATATAAACATGATTGATATTTCCTCCAATATTCTGACCCTTCATCATATAAAATCAAGATTTGTTTTTAATAAATAATCCTTTATAATAAAATATAACACCCTATCCCAAGTCACATACTTGACTCACAATCAAGTAATTTTTCTCTAAACCATTCACAAGAAAAACTTCTACACTCTTGAGTTCAACCCAACAAGGATTTTTATACAATTACCTTTTATTTTCAGTGAAACATCATTACTAAACATTATAGTTCTATCAACATTTTCTTTTACTGAATGAAAATTGTTTTTTATTATTATGAAAAACACTTTTAAGGAAGAAGTGAGAATACTTACATGACATCACCACACCACCAATTCACCACTTCGCCACATCATCACTTAAAATCATACAAGAACAATGAATGGAACCCAAACCAGCATTCAAACAGACAAACCATCACAACTTGAACCAAAGTCACCTAAAAATGGCCAGGGTACCATGAAATAGGGGAAAAAACCATCAGGAGGGATGGAAAAACCTCAAAACTGGTCTTCTCAAATGCCCACTGATGCGACCATCGACACCGTCCCAAATCCACAAACCCGCTGGCGGACTCCAGTCGAATTCCGCCCAACCCTCCAGTGAAGTGAGATGAGCTCTGAAGATCACATCCACAAAGGGAAACAGATAAACCAGAGCGAGGAAGGACAAACCATCCTGATGCTGCACCATACTCTATAGGCAACCGCTGCACAACCTCGGACCAAACTCCACTATGCAAACCCTTTTCCAGCATCTCTCAAGCAGCAAGAGACACTTCCACCGAAGCTGATCACACAAATCACTGCAAAACAACAATGCAGATTCACCCAAACCAACCATAGAGCCATCGAAAACAGATCACCAATAGCAGAATCCAAGCAGAGCAGTACCAATTTCACGGCCAAACAAAAATATCACGGATAAAACCAAATAAAAAAACCTGCAAAAAAACACCAAGAAAACCGAAGGCAGGACCCCCCCCCTCAAAACTACACCGGATTTATCATCTAGATGCACTAAAAGAAAGCCATAGGCTTAACCTGGACACTATCAGACCGAACCTCCAGAATCACGTCATCTCGACCAAGCCGCATTAATCCACAATGAATGTGGGTGCACCGGGAAGCCAAACCAAGCCACACCGGGAGCATGGCGGCGAGACCGAGGGAGAACTTAAACATTATGGGGATAGATTGAGGTTTTGTTTCATCTATTATCTATAGTATTTTATATTCCACATTACAATAAACACTTTTAAAATATACACAATCCTTGTGTACAAAATTAGATCAATTTAAACAATAATCATAAATCAAATTAACCCTTTTAAATTTAAAATATTATATGTTTCTTATATGTTTATTATTACGATATCATCTGTTTTTATATATTATTTCTTCTAGGAAGTGGTCTTTATGTGTCTAAGAAATCCAAAAAATTCCCACTTTATCAGTGGAAATAATTTTTAACTTCAATATCTCCACATATCCTCTTTTCTAGAGTAGTTTTTTGGATGATCTCAAGCTTTAAGTAATATAAATGTACTCTTACAGTACCCCAAACTGATAGTTTAGTGGTGGGTTTTTAGCAGTGATTTTTAAATCACTGTTATATATTTTTTAATAATTTAGTTGTGATTTCTAAAAAACTGCCACTAAACCATTAAATTTATTTTATCAAATTTCACTCCCCCCCTCCCCCGACACCCCCAACCCCCGACCTCGCCAACTCCCTAAGGCCCTACCTTCCTCTTTGCAGCCCCTCGTTGGACCTTTCCACCACCCCTCACCCTGACACACCATCCTCTCAGTGACTTGCTTCCCTCACCGTGCCTCACATTTTCTTCGCACCTCGTCATTTCACCACACCTCCATTACTCATGATCCTCCATTGAAGCCTCCTCAAGGTTCATAGGAATGTTCTTATTTTTAAGGTGTTTTTCATTTTATCCTCTTTTCCCTCCATTGGTTCCTTCTTATTTGATGTGTGGGATCTATCTTGGATAAACCTAAGCAGATATGTTTGATGTTTGTTTTAATTTTTTTAGATTATATGGTGTGTGGATTGTTTCTGAAGAATTGTTCTTCCTTCTATGAAAGTTTTATTGTATTCTCACATTGTTGAGGTAGGTGTCTCTATCTAGTACCTTTAAAAAATAACATTTCAATTCTTGATCATTTATAATTGAATTATAAATGATCTTCTCATGATTATGGTGTGTTTTTATGGATTATAGTTGTGTTTTCATGTTATATTTTTGATGATAAAAGGGGTTGAAAAAGATTTCATTTGGTAAGCCTTTATATGTGTGCATCTAAGAGTTTAATAGAATGAAAATTTAGTTTATGAAGGGTAATTGAGTGTTCTTCAAATTATTTTAACCTTGGTTGGATTTTTTTAGTTGGTTTGCATGTAAAATTGAGTTGGGGGAGTGATTTGGATTCCTTTTTTTGGTTCGAGGACTATTTGTAAATTCTTATAGATGGTTACAATGTTATTTATGATTTCAAAATTAGAGGCTTATATGTTTTTGAGATATCTTATAGGTATTCCATTAGATTTGTGCATATCCATATGTGAATTTGGGTATATATCCTATATGTTTATTTTGTTCTTCCACCATGACCAATCCCAACCATGACCAATCTCAACCACACAACCATCATGATCATAAAATAATGGTACACAAGATCTCAATAAAATTATAATAACTTAGTCCTCGCCCAACATAAAATAATGTATAATAGGTCATATATATCCTCACTAAACATTAATCCTCTTGGAGTCTATAAAAACCTCAAATGTAATCAGGGAGTATATTCTATCACTAACTCCCATCACTAGAACAACACTGGGAACCAACCAAAAACTATGGTGTCTAACTAGTTACATAGATTCCTTATGATTCCCACAAGAACCATGAGGACAATTAATCCTAATAATCAACTTCAATATCACTAATTTACTATAGAAACATTCTAATGATTGGTTAATCACCTCTACCATCTAATCCCATGATCTCCCCAAGACCTAAAACTTATCAAAATCTATTAGACTCTTTAGCAACATCCTACCCCTCTTAATTAAGGTTCTTATATGTTCTATGTCATTTCCTATAGATGTTACTATAAAAATCCCAATCTCTAACGCTAATTAGTCCATTTCTAAAGGGTTAACCACATTGATGCCCCAAAACTAGCTCACTAAGGCTCTCCTCATGCCAAACACAACTCATCACACCAACAAAGACAAAATAGAGGTATATCAATTTGATTATGACTCCATTATCCCTAATGGTATTACCATTATTCATTTTTAAAATTCATTGATCAATCATGAAATACCCAAATTTATTTTATATCAATCATTCTAGACCACTTGAGGCACATTGAGCCAAACTAATCCCTGCCCACATTCTTGAACCCAGTCTCCTATCATTAACACACATGAAAATACATGCATGAATATTTCTATGTTTTAAAGGGGATACCTAACCTGATGTTAGATTTACCCCATTCAATTTATCTTTTACTATCTCTATCCAAGATATTACTATGAATCACTATGCTCTTGATCCCCATTCTTATACTTCATGGCTCCGATAGTTAATTATAAAAAATTATAAGTTATTATCCAACTTGATACAATAAGGAATATACATTGATAAAACACCAAGAATCTTAAAAACATATAAATATAGACCAATGATGTGTAAAAGGATCATATCATTTGTATAGAACTCCTTTGAAGAAAATCCTCATGAATTGACCATCAATTCCAGTCTAATCTTGTTGAATTCCAAAAAAATACTTTGGAAAGCCAATTTTCAAATGATAGGAAACAAGAATAATTTATCCTCCTTTGGAATCCTATAGACACAATACCATAAATCCCCAATAATCAATAATAACAAAACCATGATTTGGTGGAATTTTCATTAAATCCATAGATAAAACCATTCAAAATTAGGAGAAGAACCAAAAATGGAAAGAGAGAAGATGGGTGGAGAAGATTAAATAGCTTCATTATGGTGAAAATACTTCTAATAAACCTCCAATAAAGGGGAAGGGGGATCAAAATTGGGGAACATTGGGGGAGTGGGAAAAAATTACCACTTTAAAGAACCTACCAAACCAAAGAAGTAATAACCAACCCTCAAATAATAGGTCATACCCTTCCAAAAAAAAATAGGACTGAATGACCATTTCAACATAGCCCATGGGGGAATGGATTAATTTCCCACTTATATGGTTTTGTTTTAGAATGACCCAACGCATAATGGCATAAAAATAAACCCTATAAAAATACCCATAACATCCTAACCACACATTACATCATGAATAGGGAATCAAGGCACAACTAACTACCCAAGGGAAACTTGATAGAACACTAACAAAGAACTTTTTAGGATAAAACCATTTAGTTTTAATGTGACACATTCTATTCAAGAATAATTTATAGAAAAAAACCAAGGTTGTGGTGTGATTTCCTCTAACCCAAATATTTAATCTTATGAGACATAAGAACCATGCCATAATGACCATTATTGTAGTATGATTTAGATATCCCTTCAGTCATCCTAGATTAAACATCATGAAAAATAATCATAATTGAATCAACCTACTTGACATGGATTTCACCATTATATTTTGTTGAATAACTGACTGTTAGGCCTTGAAAGTTCCTCACACCATGGGAATAGTACTTTTGGATTTTACCATTTTTATATGATACTCCACCTAGAAACCATTACATCATTTACCATGGGTGTCATGTCTTTATTTAGTATTTTTAAACTATATATCAACGATGTAAACAAAAAATTATTTGATGCATCATTTTATAAAAATAAATTTTTTTATTTCATTTGTGGATATTTTATAAATACATCAAATATTTGAATTTCATACTCAAGAGAAGTTTATAAAACTGGTTGTAGTAAGAAGACAATATAATAAATTATTTAAAATGATTCATTATTTACCATATGTATTCGTATAGGAAAAACTTATTTAAATTTTTTTTCAACTAGTATATATGAATCTTATACCCTATTTAGAAATAGTTATGATTTTTAATTTTTTTAATATTGTTTAGGAACATTGTGATATACATAGATAAAGGCTGGATCGCATTACTGAGGAACACACCTCAGTATGCTAAGGGTTTGGAGTAGTTGTTATATTTTTCAAATTTCAATTGATCAGTTGAAGGGGGAATAATATGTCAATGTCTTAAATTTAAATTTATAAGATGGTTGAAGAGAGATGATGTTTATGAACACTTGATATTAATGAAATTCCATGCTCAATATTTGTGATTGATTTGGCCCGGAGAACCGAACAGCACAGAAAGGTTAATCATTAATGTCAATCCAAAGAATGAGCTCCCAACTTCATTGAAAATGGAAAATAAAATGAAAAAAAATTTAAATGATGAATTTATCATTGAAAGACACCAACATCAACATCGAAACATATCAGAACAACTAGTTGAGGGTGATACAAATAGCTACGTGACAAGTGATGTTTTTGAGAATGTAGGACTAATAGATCAAGAATGTAACATATCGTTGGATCATCCTATTGATTATGTGGAGACTAATGTAAGAGAAAACTTCATTGAGAAAAATAAATTTCATGGTTTAGTTGATAATGGAAATCAAGAGTTTTATAGTGAATATTTGAAATATTCAAAACACTCTTTTCTGATGAAGTTGTACTATATCAAATGCCTATGTGGAATTAAAAATAAAGAAATGTCCATGATATTTAATTTTTTGCGTGATGACTTTCCTGAAGAAAACATCCCCCTGTCTTTTTATGATATGAAAAAAAGTTATTTATAGGCTTAGTCTGAATTATACAAAAATACATGCGTGTCCTAATGATTGAATGCTTTATTGGAGATAGGACTCAAGTAGACAAGATTTAAAAAATTTTCTTCTTCTTGATGGTAATAAAGGGGTGATGTTGGAAGTCTAAATTAATATACCAACATGAATAATGATACTCGAGAAGAGTTGTCATAAGATTTAAAGTTTCTTTCTCAAGGTCTTCTAAAACAAGTTAGAATGATCGACGCCTTCAATGTGAATGAAATTAGATTTTGTACAGTCGATTGAGAAGAGGGTTTGAAAACATAGGATTGTGGTATATTTACATTTTCTGAAGAGGAATACTATGGAAAAATATTATCTAATTAAACAACCATAGGAATTTTTAGTTATTTTATTCAAATGAAAATGGGTCGATATTATTAGATGTGCTAAAAGAGATTCCATGAAATTTAAATATGTGAACTTATCTCTCTTGATAGATGTTGGTGATTATGAACTACATAATCCATATATCTTATCATTGTATGATAAAATGGTATATTATGTGAATGATGTTGTGGATGAAGGGTAAAGTGTAGTTGTTCACATAAAACAAAGATATTTGTATGATATGGGTGATGAAATGAAAGATTTTACCTATGACATTGAATCTCATCAACAGAAAGAAGAAGACTTATTTGTCCATCATGATATTGAAAATATTATTCTAGCAGGGGTGGATAAAGTGGATGATGTAATGGAGAAGTAAACTGACATGATTGAGGGGGAAAATGATTGTATATATAGTTATGAATTCATTTAGAAACCACTTATTTCATTTGTTGAGTTATTCATTATTATTATAATGTATATTTTTGTTGTTATTACTGTGCATATGTTATCATTTTTAATTTATTTTTATTCATATTTTTTTTGAAATATATGTTCTGAACTTAATTTAATTTGATTAAATGATTGGAATTCCAAGGAGGAAGCATGGTTCCACTTCTACTTCTTCACCGAGATACTGGAGGGTGACTTTTATTGGTAAAATTTGTAATATGAATACTATTATTGAAATTTTTTTGTACTAACAATTTTTTCATTAAATAATGAAATAATGAAAGTATGGGAAAAAAAATGAAAAGTTCAGATGTACAGAATCTGACCGGAGGGAAGATAGTTGTCCCATTTGATTCTTATGGGGTTCCTATGGATGAAAACGTAGGATAATATGGCCTAATTATAGTCTAGCTAGCCAACGAGTTGGTTTCCCTTCCAATTACATATGATGATTGGAGATTTTGTAGTGATGTCAACCTGAAAAGAATGGTGGATGTAAGTTGTAGCTCCTAGATTGCTTTTATGGTGTTATGAATTTAGTGGTGGTTTTAAAAATGGTGGATGTAAATTGTAACTCCTATTATGAACTCATAAGGTGGGTATGTATGTGGATATATATATATATATATATATGAATTTTAGGTGTTATTTTATTTCTACATGTACCATGCCCATCCCAAGTGTTATATGAATTTTGCACATGTTTTTTTAGGTCATAGTATTGGGGAGGCATAATTAGCAGCATTTATTTAATTGTAAATATACCTTTATAGGAGATTAAACCACCACTAAATAAATGGTCCATATTTAGTAGTGGTTTAAATCACTACTAAATACATACATTGTACAATTTAGCAGGGGTTTTGTGGTTTAACTGCGGTTTTTGGGCAAAAACTGGATATATTTTAGTGTCATTTAAAACCACCGCTAATGGATCCTTGTTTTTTATTATCATTTTGTGGCAGTTGGTGTCCTTTTTCTGGCATTCCCCATAGAAAAAATTAAACTTTTTTAGTAGTAGTGAAAACCACCGCTAAAAAAGATTTCATTTTTTCCAGTTCAAACCACCAAAAAAACCACCCCAACCACCTATAAATTTGTTTAATACAAGGTTTTCCATAAACCATTCCTAAATTGAATAAACTTCCATTTATTAAACACCGAAAATGAATTTATTAGTTGTTTTTTGAAACCACCACAGATGTATAATGCGGCGGTTTAAACCGCCGCCATAAAAATTTTGTCGCTATTCGGTGAATTTCTTGTAGTGTCATATATTTTTTTCCATTATTTGAAATAGAAAATTACTTCTTTATCAAGGACTCAATCTCATAAAAAATTCTATTTTTCCATGAGTTCGAGCCTTTTATCTACCACAACTTGTTCAACACTAGTTGATCCTTGATTGACCATTTTTAAGAGTTCCACATTAGTGAATCATCCAAGCCATTATTTATTCTTTTTCTCATATGTACAGACTCCATTTTCAATAGTATTTTTTATAGAGACCACTTATTCATCCATAGAATCAATCATTCTTCCATTTAATTAATAAATATGTTTAACTATTCAATATGTTTGACTTTATCCTTTATCTTTAGACTTTGGTAAATAAATTCTTCAATACATGTATGGCCTGATTATTTTCTTCTATTAATGATTTAAGTAGATCAATTTCATCCTCAAGCTGACCCAAAAATCTAGCAGAGTCTTTTAAGAAAGAACCTATTCTTTTATTCTTATATTTTTAAATATCATTCTCATTAATATATCATTTTAACTCTATAATAATTTCAATTAATCCCTTGGGTTCATCATATTTATTCCCTTCAAACCTAAATTTTTCAATTGTTTCCAACGTAACATATATTTTTTTTGGTATAAATTGTTTTCACATGCCTTTCCGGGTGTCCTCATCTGTTTCTTACCTATTTCTTTCAAGACTCCTCCTTTGGAACTTCATTGTTAAAGAAATTTCTTATTTGATATCTATTCAATGAGGAAATATCCTTTTCATAATTTAGATATCTTTCTTTTATTCTTCCTCACTATCAAACTTATTAGGAAATATTAATACAATGTGTCCTCTTTACCAGACTGAATATAGGGAGGCCGTAGTTTACCTTCATGTCTTCCTTTTCCATTTTTCATATTTATTTTATGGAGAGAGTTAATTTCATTATAAATATCACATCCTCCCTCTCCTTCATCATTGTTTTTTATTTTTTCTATAAATTTAAATGATAATTATTTACTACACTATTTAATGGTTCCCTCAAGCCTGATTCTCATCTCATATTCCATAAGACTGCTATATAGATTATTATGAGAAGTTATATAAGATATAATTCTTCCCAGTCAGACTCTTTAAAATTGAATTAAGGTTAAAGTATTCTCAATATTTTATTCATAACTTTTATATATAATATAATATATCAAAGTACAATGATTGATCCAACAATATTAGGGATTAAATTAAAGAATGATTCCACAGTTTCATCATTTTTAATTTTCATCAAACTTATTATGTCACACTTGAATTTTTTCTTCTTTCACTTTTTTCTCTCCATTATTTATAGTGGAAAATTTTCCCAAATAGATTTTTTAGTAGAATAAACCATCACCTTCACAAAAATTTGATCAAATAAAGTCCAGGAAAAATAATTATTGTCCTTTTCACCTACACTAATCAGCTTTCTATCTCCTTTGGTTATAGTTAATCCTGAAGCATCACTAGTATGAAAACATTCAATAATTATTATGGATACTTATAAACCAAGATATATAATATGCGATCCTATCATTTTTTACCATATATAAAAATTTACACCTTCAAAATAAGGTACGCCTATTGTATTCCTAGGATTTCCAATGAAGAATGATCCTTGAGATTATTTGTTTCAACAAAACTTGTGCCTTTGATACCACTTATTGCAACCACATTTCAACACTACCGAAGAGGGGTGAGGTAAAATAGGGTGTGAATTTATTCTTTTATTCATAGATATTTTTTTTTCATGTTAACAATAATAGTGTGAATATGTTGTTAGTTCATGCACACACATGCTGATGAAAATAGAAAATAGTGTTAACACATATATTTTACATGGTTCAACCAAGAGTGAAAGTTCTAGGAGCAGACTTAAATGTTGTATAGATGTTACATAGTTTTAATATTCATTATTTGGGTTATTATAGGTATTTTATTTAACAACCCAAGCTTCCACGGTACATTTATCTTTGAATAATGCAATATCTTTTGTTGTACGCAACTTCGAGTTCCAATACACCACGACCAATCAAACTAGCCCTTGTGAATAGTAATAACCAATTTTTGAAATTTTATATATTTTATTTTTCTAAAAGGACTTCATTTTTTGATTCGGAATATCAAAATTAGCTTAGAGTGAATATTTGGTATTTTTATGAAAACTTTTAATTTTTGATGAATAGTGAAAACATTGCGTTATTGTTTAAAACTAACTTTTTATTTAAATAATTAGTTATTTTTTTAAATTTATTTTAAGTAAAAATAGATTAATAATAACTATATATGTTCAATATAATTAATTTGTGTCATTTTATAATAATATTAGATATATAAAATTTTATTAAACTTCTAAGGTCTTTTACCTACCTTCTATGAACATTTGCAAATTTGCATAAAACATAATTTTACCATTTCTGTGAATTGAATTTATAAAATATGAGATAAACAGTTAAAATCAATAAGTAAAATGTGGTTCAATCGGATGAAAATAATTATTGGTGAATAGTGTCATTTGAATTTTATTTACCACTTTTAATTGTAAATAGGGAAATTAAAGGTAAAAATGATATTATAATTACCCTAACACATGTCTTAATTATATTGGATAAGTCTATTTCAACCAAAATAAACCATAGAAATAAAATATGATCTTTTCGGTCCTCTTATATTATATTAGGACATTTATTATTATTTTATTTAAAGAATAGTTAAAAGTGTTAAATTCTATGTTTAATAAATAAACCATTTTCAATATATTGTTATACAGAAGATAAATTCGACTATAAATATTAAATAAATTTATAAAATTATTTCCTCATAATTTTATTTTATTTAAACTTTTTTGACATTATATAGTTTGATTTATTTATGACATAATGAAG